>JAVYIG010000135.1:215000-875926 GCA_035222895.1 Strongylocentrotus droebachiensis | reverse complement strand
AAGGGGAGAGTTGGGTTGAGGAGAAAAGAAAAAACTTTTTTTTTTAGCGCTCACTATCACCCCTGTTTACAGAAAATTGTAGGCCTATGCGCCATTCACATGAAAATAGTTTGATCTCCTTTCCTTTTCGATAAATTTGCTTTAGTAGAACTATTCCTTTCACAGATTTGTAGTTCACTATATACTACTTTTTAATGAATTGTGCCTAGGTACACCATGCTTCTAATTGTCAATGTCAAGTCTGGTTTCCTGGCACTGTGTTTCATCAGGTAGAATTTATGAATTACTTTTCTTCTCATTGATAGGCATCGGCTAACTGAGAAAGAAGACAACCATGGATTGGGAAGGAATGTGAGTATATATGACTATGTAAAACTAAGATAAAAAATGTGCCAATATATCACATGCTTGCATATATGTGTGCATGTTTTCTGTAATTGTTTCACAACATTACTGAAATGAGCAATTATACATAAAACAACACAATTGTGAATTATCATTTTTATGCCATTTCTTTAACAAGTAATTACATTTGGTTTGTGTGAACATGTTAACCCATTGCCTACTGAAACCAGATGGTGAAAGTCTTCACAGTATTCAGATTGAATTAACAAGTATTTGATTATTGTTTGAAAGTAGGCCTACAGGTTTGCATGCAAGAAGAAAACTTGGAGAGTAGATGTGCGGTACAACCATTTGGATAGTCCCTATAAGGACTGTTTGTATATTCTGTTGATTGAGAAGTCCTGAAAAGGACTGAGAATCAATAAAAACTCAACTGGGGGAAAGGGGGGGGGGGTGGTCATTAATGAGCCCTAAATGTTTTTTTCATGAGAATTTTTTTTAGCAGCGAATCAGCGGGGGAATGGGGGGTAAAGAGCATGGACTATTTCTTTTTTTACTCAACACCCCCCTCCCCCACAGCCCATCCCCTTGAGCAAACCCCCCCCCCCCCCCCCCCCCCCACCCCAAAAAAAAAAAAAAAAAAAAAGTTTGTTTTTTTTGCCAAGGGATAGGGGCCGTCTTCCTTTTTTTATTAAAAAAAAAAAGGTGTTTTTTTTTCCTTCTCCAATAGTAACTTAGTGTTGAGATCTGATGAGCTAGGCGGCTGCATGTGTCCTAATGGATTTCTTGAGGTATTTTTTTTATTGTATTAAGGGCTCTGGTAATAACAACACAAACAAATATAAACAGTCATTTTGAGGATTATCCACATGGCTGTACATTGAATCTACTTGTTTGATCATTGTTTTTTTATAATAATATTAAAAAAAATAAAAATATTAGGATTAAACAGCTATTAGAATTTAGTATTGAGTGATGTGATACATTTGTATGCAAATTTCAATTTGATTGCAAGCACAGCATTTGTAACAATGAAACTACCAACTACAGACAGACTTAAGCCCCTTGCACACCGGATCTGAGTAGAATTGCGTAGCGTTGTGTACCGACTACGCCGAAGTTAAACTGCGTACTCATGAAAAAAATTGATGCTTCGGCGTAGTCCCTGCGTAGGTTATGCGTAGGCTTGTGTACGATGGCCCGTTTAGTTACGTACCCTGTGCGTAGGCACCGTGTACCTACGGCGTAGGCAATTGGAGTAGGGTTATGTACGCTTGCGTAGGCCTGGCGTAGGGTTACGTACGCTTGCGTAAACCTGGCGTAGGGTTGCGTACGCTTGCGTAGGCTTGGCGTAGGGTTGCTTACGGTTGCGTACGGTTGCTTACTGTGTGCGAAAATGCCATGTAAAAATGCAATAGACGCTCGTGTAGCCATTGGCGCTTTATAAACCTATATAATAAAAATATGTTAAAAAAGACAGTTCAATTTATTGTATAAACGAACTGTGCAGTGTACAAAGTATTCACAACTGCTGAGGTTATTTTGCAGTAATGTTAATTTGTTCAAGATTTTATTTTCCCAAAAATGCAGACATTTTTGTGGATGTACTTCATTATTGTACTATGTATCATTCAAAAGGGTAATAAATGAACTTTCTTTTGATGTACATTGCAAGGTCATGTGATGTGAATCGATACCTCAAAACACCAACAAAAAGAGAGCGCTTATTTTGATTTGTGAATAAATGTGCAGAAGTCTGATATTTGTTGACCATATCGCTTTTTTCACTCATTTGTAAAATATCATTCCATAACAGTTTCCTGAAAGTTTGAAGACGATAGCTGTTGTCCTTTGTCCGTAGCGTATATGTGTGTGACAATGTAATGATATAAATGTTAGTCATTTATTAGATTTAAAAGAAATACTTCTGACACACACACTCACTCAGTCTCAGAGTGAGACAAAATTATTTCTTTGCCCATTTCAATTAAACAAAATTATATTACAAACATACAAACAGGACCACAAACGTACACACAAGCAAACAAACCGACACAAATACATACAGATTTCCACAAAACATAATAACATTTTGCATGAGGCATCAGTTTGTGAATCTTATCTCTGTTTATTATATCAACAGCCTGAGATGTCAACATCACAAATTGAAAAAATCATAACAAAACAAAACATGTCAGTCTAATATACCTTGTAATAGCACAAACAGAATTACAAGCAAGAATACAAAATAAAGTCAAAGAAACCCTTTTTCTTCATGAAAAGAATAAATGTGAGAACGTACACAAGTCATGTAAACAAAAATAGCATTTCCCTTCAAAATAATGATCAATACCTGCCAAGTTTACATCCAGGTATATAACAAAAAAAATGTTTATACGTTTTTAATGCTTCGTCGGACTGGCGTAGGGTAGCGTATTGTTGCGTAGGCTTGGTGTACAATTGCGTAGGCTTGGCGTACAGTTGCGTAGGCTTGGCGTACAGTTGTGTAGACTTGCGTACGAATTGCGTACTGTCTGCGTAAAGTGTCTACGCCGAAGGTACGCAAAAAATTAAACGTTTGCGTTCATCTCGCGTACCCATTCGCGTCCCTCCGCGTATACAGTTACGTAGGGTTGCGTACGATCGGCGTAGGGTTGCGTACGATAGGCGTAGTCGGTACGCAACTCTACGCAAGGCCCGGTGTGAAAGTCCCTTTAGTATGTCTCATTTATTACCTCAACAGAACTGCCTAATCGTGTATTGTATTTCTTTGTTTACAGGAATGGTATAGTCCAACAGTGGAGACATCAGCATGCTCCTTTTTTCAAGGCAAGAAAGACAAGATAAATGACAGAGGGATGAAGAAAGAGAAGAAAAGAAGAGAGGAGAGTGAGAGAAAGAGGGAAAGAGAGAGAGTGAGAGAACAAGAGAGCGAAAGGAGGGAGAGAGAAAAAGAGGGAGATGCGAAAGTTGGGTGGATGGTAGGGGAGAGAGTGGAAAGAAGGAAATGGTAAAAAGAAAAAACGGGAAAATAACTTGATTGAGAACACGAGAGAGAGGGAGAGGGGTGGGGACATGGAAAGAAATAAAAACATAAAGAGAGATGGGCGTTGGGGCAGAGAGTGTGAGAAAGAGAAAGGAAGGGAGAGAGAGGGAGAGAGAGATGGGAGTGTTGGATGGAGGGTAGGGGAAGAAGAGTATTGATGGGTAAGAATATGAATTCTATTTTATTGACTAGATCAACACAAGAATAATTTTAATATAGGAGATACATTACATTTTCTCGTAAGTTTGGCGTGACATCATCAATGCTTTGTTAACAACACTAAAGTGCATGTTTGTGAAAATGTTAGTAATTTTGTAGCAGGTCTATAAGGGAGAATATAGTTGTATCTCAACTATAGTTTAAGACTCTAACCTCAACTCTTACAACTTTCGAGAATATTCTCTACGGTACATGTAATAGCAAACCTCTCCTTGTTTCTCTTACCATGAAAGGATTGTATTCTGAATTTCATTGGAAACCTGAACATAGTTGCTACAGAACTCCTTAGGGAGGGAGACTACCTCACTGCTGCTGGACACTTTGCCAAAGCGATCCAGCTGTTCAATGTTCTGGACCGAGATGGGCATCTGAATGATAGATTTGACCTGGCCAATCGGAATCTTCTCTACTTTTTGCATGCGGAAGCTTGTATACGTTGTGTAAGGATTAACGTTTGTTTGCATTTGTCATTTGTGAAAGGAATTGATGCGATGTCTTGTGTCATTGTGATCAATACCTGCATAACTTTTGAGGTATTCAGTCTCCCGCAGCTTTGATTTTATAATAAATTCCTTCTTTTCAGATAGTTATGAAGAAGCAATCTGCAACATTTTTTAATCAGGTCTGTCAATAAATGGCAACTGCGCAAAGCGGAAGGTCCTATGGAAATTTACTGAAATACAGAAATTATGAAGCGTATTACCCTGACATGTATGTCATCATAAAGGAAAAAGACTGTTGTGGTTTACTGCGTCATATCCAAATGAGGGGAAGGAGAAAATTACCAGACTTGACTTGAAAAGCGCTATATAAGAACGAGCTATTATTATTATTATTGAAGGAATAGATACGTTTCTATATCACAGTCAAAACAACCAAGAGCATTAGAAATGGAAAAAACCAAAAAGAGATAGCTTTAATTGCTTGTCATTTTGAAAAACAGTATGTACGTATGATGAGTAATTTCAAAGACATATTTTGCAAATGATTTTGCCCCCTATCTGAGATGGATATGAAAATTGAACAAACAAAAGCAAGCTCAAACAATAAGAAGAATAATACACGGTTGAAAAGAAACAAAAATCAACTTTCAGCAATTGCTAAGGAGGAACATAAATAAACCTGTATTTCTCTTTCTTTGTTAATATAGATGTAGCTCTGAATAGAATAAAGCAGGAACAGTCAATTTGTTCCAAGTTATCATTTTTTCCAGGGTCATTATTTTTCTTTGTCTTTTTCTCTTTTGTCCACTTGTTTGTTTACAGTCAGATCAGTATCCAAATGGATTGCCATTTCTTGAGAGAGCTCTTCAAAGTTTACAGAGAGGTAAATATTTGTTTTCTCTGTATTTTAGAAAGCCAAGCCAACCTCGCCAAAGTGTGTAGATTTAGTCCACCAATCTATTTAGTGCCATTAAAAAAAAAAGGAATTAAATTGAAAATACAAAAACATGTAAATTACATTTCTTGCCTCTGCTACAAAGTAGCCAGAGGCATGTTTTCCGGTTGTCCGTCCATCCGTCCGTCCGTCCGTACATCCCGTTCTTGTGATCGCGTTATCTCAAGAACCGATGAATGGATTCCAGCCAAACTTGGGTCATGTATGTATCCAGCAGAGCTAATGAGCTGATTAGATTTTGGAGTCACGAGGTCAATGGTCAAAAGTCTCAGGGCTCATTATTTATGCAAAAATAGCTCGTGATCACGTTATCTCAAGAACCGAGGGATGGATTCCTGCCCAACTTAGTTCATGGATGTATCTTGCAGAGCTAATGAACTGATTAGAGTTTGGGGCTACAAGGTCTGAGGTCAAAGGTCACAGGACTCGTTATGTATGCACAAATTTGTGATCACATTATCAATAAAACAGATAACCATCAAACTCAGGACATGTATGTATCTTGCTGAGCCAATGAACTGATTAGATTTTGGGGACATGAGGTCAAAGGTCATTGGGCTCATTATGAATGCAAAAATAGCTTGTGATCGCATTATCATTAGAACCGATAGACGGATTACCATCAAACTCAAAACATGTATTTATCTTGCAGAGCCGATGAACTGAGTACATTTTGGCGTTTTGAGGTCAAAGATAAAAGAGTTATACATACATGTATATGAAAAATAGCTTGTAATCAGGATATTCTGAGAACCTGTTAATGGATTACAATTAAACTTGATTTTGGAAAAATTGCTTCTGTTTTGGTTTGTGAAATCGCTCTATGGCGGAGGCATCATTTTTAACTGCATGCAGTCAAAGTTTCATCTAGTTCTTGATCCATTTGTTTGACATATTGTGATTCTGTCATCATTCTCAAAGGTACGCTTAACTCATGTTTTAATTTAATGATATCACACTACTTCTGTCTCATGCAGAAAATTACAGTTGTACATTCTTTTCATGATTATTTACTATTTCTCTTTTTTTTAAAAGTTTCTGGTGCCCTTATTGATGATAAGAAAACCCTCAGACTTGTTGCCAATTTGAAGAAAGAATTGCTGGAATACACAAACTCGGACGGTCCGGCAAACGTTTCACTGGACAAAATCAGGAAGTACAATACAGAACTGCTCACTTTTGACCCTGATAAAATGGTAATATATGAGCATGTATTTTCTATTTTTATTTTACTGCATCCTTATGGATATTAATGTACGTTATAAGCATTTACTCTTTGTTGTCATTCATTTTATTATTTTTCTTCCTCATATGATAAATGTTATACTTTCATTACTATCAATACTAATAGTACTATTATTTAATAAGTATATTATTCTTATGACAAATAATATCATTTTCTGAGGTGTTACATTTCCTTGAATTGGTGCTTGAACTTCAAAATGAATCAATGCAGAAAAAGTCATTATACATGTGCATGTATTTTCCATTAGATGGTTAAGTAAAAAATGGAGCAGAAGACCATATGAGTTAATAATGTTATTATGTTGACTAGTTAAATAATAAGATTAATCCTTGGGGGTATGAAAGAGACATCTGTTGAGAGCCAGAGTTGCATTAAAGGTAATGCAAAGTTTTGGGAAATTTCGAAAATTGGATTGATAGTAATTCTTTACAATTTCAATATATTTGGATGCCCCTGTGAATGCATTATAAGCACTAGAAAAATTAGCCCCTAAAACACTTCTGCTTTTGAGAAATTGAATAATCTAAAATTTACTGGTGCTCCCGGTAAATTTCAAATATTTCAAATAGTGCCTAAGGCCATTCCATGTTAGCTGCGACCATGAAAATCTCAGAATATGCAGTTCTGATATATAATTTCCAAACGGTAATAGAAAATCGGTCGATCCCTAGTCAAGAAACATTGTTTTAGAGCTAAAGAAATCAGTCTTGAGAGGGCGCTATACAAAATAAAGAGTTTATTATCTACAATTTTGATTTCAACCGCGACAAGGATCATTGAATATTGTAAAATCGCATATACTTCCAATATGTTCATTTGAACCGTATTCATGACCCCATACCAAAACTTTGTATTACCTTTAACTCTATGATAGAGAATACAAGTCGGCGCAGTGCTGGCTCCAGGTGTTATATATTAATGCACACTTTTCATTAAAAGAGGAATTAATGCATCTGTTGTCATTGGTAAATTAGAAAGAGAGCAAGAGAGAGAGAGAGATATATATAAAGTAAAAAGCAGAGAGAGAGAGAAAGAGAAAGATGGAGTGAAGCTGCACATGTAGTTTACAAATTGATGTATTCAAAATAAATAATCTTGTCTTTCATAATTTCTGCATTAAAAAAAAAATCTGTTGAATGATATTAATTGGACTAATATCAATGTACATGTTATTATATACATTTTATGCATGAATTCATTTGAATTGAAACGTGGTATTGTATTCAGCAAGAGAAAGGGGGAGAGGGAGAGGGAGGGAGGGAAAGAGAGAGAGAGAGAGAGAGAGAAAAGAGTGGAGAGTCCTTTTCCAGCTTCATATTTTGTCCACTGATGGACTTCAAAATGAGCTAATATTGGAGGCGATTGTTAGGCAAAAGACCTTATTTTCATTCCATATTGTAGTGAGTCACTCAGGAGGTGTGATTTATGTTCCCATACGGCAATAAAATTATGCCAAAAAACCCAGCCATGACAATGATTGCGCAATACCAGAAAAAACAAAGGGCTGCTCAAAATGTGGATATCCCCACTCCAAAAACCATGTAAAAAAGCCTTGGCAAGGAGATGCATTCATGTTTTGTCAGTGGCTGCCTCTTAGAAAATGAAGTAAGCTGTAAAGTGACTTTCTTTGTGTGCTCCACTTTTTAATGCAAGATACACAAACGTGAGTTAGTTGCCTGCGAATTGGTGAGTTAAGAATAATATTATGCCTGCTACATTGTACATGTATTTGAAGATGCATGGGTGATGATGCAAGTTATATAGAGTTGGAAATACATTCTTGTAGATACATTGACAGCCACTTTATAGAGACTTTGCTTTATACAAAGAACTTCCAACTCTAATAACTGTGGGATTGCTTTTATAGTGTATACAAATATTCGGAGTTGATATGTTTAGTGCAAAATGTGGTTTTAGCTTTATACCTCTTCTATAAACTTTGATTTCTCCTTGTTGTGATATATATACTCCTATGCATTTTAGACGCTGAAGTGCATGCATTGTACTATTGCCTGGCCAGACTCGCTGGCTTCAAATGCAAGAGCAATACTGTGTATATTTAGCATTATACATATACATACAAGGCCTGTTTTCATCAGCTCGAGATTGCCAAATATCCCATTATTTTCAGACTCGGGATATTATCCTAGTGCTCAAAATCGCGTCTTTACAGCCTGATACGCTCATCATGCAGTCGGCGTATATTAAGATCGGGCATAGTGTCGAAAGTGCTCTTTTGAAAGTTTCAAACGACATTCTTACTGCTATTGACAAGCACCAAATGGTCTTGCTTGTCATGTTGGACGTATCCGCTGCGTTCGACACCATCGATCATCATGTCTTACTTCAAAGACTATCCAAAAGGCTTGGTGTAAAAGGTTCAGCTTTGCGTTGGATTGAATCATACCTTACTGGCCGATCTCAGGTGATGCGTATTGGTGACAATATATCTGAACCTTGTCCTCTCCAGTGTGGGGTACCTCAGGGGTTGGTCTTAGGCCCGGTACTCTTTACTATCTACATATTACCACTTGGAGACATCACTCATTACCATCACGTTCAGTTTCATTTCTACGCTGATGACACCCAACTCTATCTCACATTTCGTCAAGGGGATGCTTCGGCTACCTTCGATCAGATGGAATCGTGTATGAGTGACATACAAGCATGGTTGAGTTCTAATTTCCTTAAACTGAATCCAGAAAAGACTGAAATGTTGGTGCTTGGATCTCGTGACAATCACTCAACTTTTCACCCTCGAAACCTGAACATTGGTGGTCATACTATCTCTCCATCAAGTTCAGCTAAGAATTTGGGAGTCGTCTTTGACCATCTGTTCAATATGGACAAGCAGGTTTCATCTATTTGCAGAAGTGCAAACTTCCACCTTCGGAATGTCAGGAGAATCCATAAATACATGTCGAAGCAGACTACAGAACAGATCATCCATGCCTTGGTAACTTCCAGATTGGACTGCTGTAACGCCCTCCTGGTCGGTGTCCCTTCCTCAGCCATTTCTCGTTTGCAGCGAGTACACAACAACGCAGCCCGTGTTCTTACTAAGGCAGGGAAGTATGCGAGAATAAGTCATATCCTTCGTCAATTGCACTGCGGCTACCGGTACAGAAGAGAATCGTGTTCAAGATTTGTCTGACTACCTTCAAGATTCTGCATGGTCAGGCCCCCCCAGTACCTCTCTGAGATGGTATCAGTAACGCAGTCAGTGAGGTCACTGAGGTCTTCAGAGGCTACGAGACTAGTCGTGCCATTGACAAGAACGGTCACGTATGGAGACAGGTCCTTCGCCAAATCTGCACCCGTCCTCTGGAACTCTCTTCCTTCTTATCTCAGACAATTAGATTCCACAGAACAATTTAAATCCCAGTTGAAAGCGTTTTTATTTATCTGATGTTTAAGTTTAATTACCTAAAGAACTATATTATGTTGAACTGTATTATGTATTTATATCTGTTTATCCAATACTTGAATTTCTGTATATATAAGATCTGAATTCCTGTTTATCTAAGATTTAAGTTTAATTAGGTGTAGAAATAATGTCTGTTTAACTGTTTTACGTAATCTGCATCATTTTTGTCTGTCGCGCCTTGATCGGAAGTTCCGGATACGTGCGCGTTATAAATTTATATTATTATAATTATTATCACAAACTAGCTCGAAAAACAATCTTGAGATTGACGCATGCGCACTTCAGAGACCGACTGTACGACCAGCACGCGGATTTAAAATTTTACCCGCGCTGTAAAACGTAAACAAGTACCGGCTGTCAGTGGCTGTGCATGCATGCAGAGCAGGTTAGAGCATTTGCTACAAGTTACTTTGTTTACAAACACAGATATTTGACTACGTACTTTGGTCTGATGAAAACGGGCGCAATCCATCCCGCTGTTTGGGAAATAGCGGGATAGTTTGCAAACTAGACCAAGAATTCTTGGAATATTATCCCGCTAATTGCTACTTGATGAAGACGCAAATTAGCTGGATAATTTGCGATCGGGATAGTTCAAATAGCGGGATATTGGGCAATCTCAAGCTGATGAAGACAGGCCTACTGAGAAAAGCTCATAACTCCTAATCTTTGATCATTGATGTCTTATGAGCACTGAGTCCTCTATCTCACTTTGATTTAATTGTATGCCTCTGACTGTGTCATTCTACATAGGTAGCAACATTCACATTGAGTGTGCATATATGACAGGATGTACATGTACATTGTATACAATCTTACTTCCATTTATTCTATTCCAAAATTACAATAGTGTTATATTAATTACCATCAATTATTTTTGTTCTTTCTTGTATTACTACTAGTATGTCATAAAGAGACAGGTCCGATTGGAGACAGTACTACTATCTACACAGTGCAACAAACTTTTCTTCTCCCATCAATGATGGGCGAAATTTCTTTCATCACGTGATTTACTTTTGACCAATCGTAGAGCAAGATTCTTAGTGGAATATAATATTACATAGTGAAATTTAATAATTTATTTTGTTGTATAGGGCAAGCATATATATATTTATACATTCATACATAGTAACATTTTGATTCCTGTTTAAGTTGCTGACCTTTCTATCAGTACTGTCAAAAAAATGAAGAAACTACTCTATGGCAATTTTATATTTCTCTCCATCTAGAAAATCGTGATGAGCTTCTTTAGGTGGGGTGACCCAAGAGAATTGTTTGAAACAATTTGGACTTTTCTTGGACCTGCCGATGAGGGCGCCAGTGCGTCGGCTCAGGGACAAAGGAATCATGGGGTGGAGATGGACTGGATACCTATAGAGCATCGACAGATTGCACAGAGGCAACACTCACACGGACAACATCATGGTGTAAGCGGGGTTTCTTGCTAATTTACTCAAATGGTGTCCAGAAGGACATTTTTAGGGTTTGCATGCATTCAGCCCAATGTTTACATTCCGACATTTTGGTCTGAAGTCAAATTTAGGGTTCATGGGAGAGCTGGTGACCTTTTCCCCAAAAACCAGTGTACAGGGTTAACATTAGGGATCCAACAGCATTTTTAACAGAATACATGTTATACAGTAGGCTTGCGGTTGCACCATGTGAAAGAGAGGGAGGATTGAGGAGTCTTGAAAAGGACTCTCGGTAATCTTTCTTGAGGGTTTGTAGTCCTGAAAAGGACTGTTGGTGTAGTCTTGAAAAAGACTATTGGTTATCTTTCTTAACTTATAGTTCTAAGGAGAACGCATGTAGTGTTGTGTTTGGTTTTGAAGTCTTATTTATAGGTGGTTAATCTTTGTGCAGCTTATTAGGTGGGCTGTATCTAATACAGACCACCTTATAATTTTGTTAAAATTGCCTTTATTATTATTATTCTTTATTATCAGGTGGGCTGTATAACGTACAGACCACCTTATAATTTCGTTAGAATTGCCTTTATTTATTTATTTATTTATTATTATATATTTTTCTTATTTCTAACCACTTTTTTGTTGGCAAGATAACTTGGAAATGGCTCAATCAAATGCCTTGAAATTTGGCACACATATGTATAGGCATATGTACAAAGCACAATAACGTTTTCAACATTGACCTTCACTGATGACGTCATCTAGGCGCCATTTTGTAAAATTTTAAGAAAATCAACTCATGATCATATCTTCATAACCAAACGGTATTTCTCATTCATATTTATTATGATCAAGGTCAATATCCGTCCGGTCAATTTCAGGTCAAATAACGCGCGCGTGCGCGTACGTCCGCGCGTCAATGCGCGCGCAAAATTTTAAAATGCTCAAAATCGTCTCAAAATCATTTTGCATACGTTTTAGGCCATTCTAAGCATTTTTTAAAAAATCGCGCACACGTGCATGCGCGCGCGTTTTCGCGCGTAAAACTATTGCACAACATAGAATTGCCTTTTTTTTTCTTTCATAATATTCCACATATATTTACAAACAAATTGATACCACGTTTGTCTCTTTATGACTATTAATAACGGATTGACCGACCGTTTAACAAAAATTTCCGTGCGCGCGAGCTCTTGTAATACATAGCAAATATGGGCAAAAACATGCCTATACAAAATCCATTGTAGCTCTTTAGGATGCAAGGTGACCCCAATTTTTTTTCATATTTTAATAGAGTATGATTCGGAGATATTGTTTCATGTCTCATTTGACCCTCAATTAACTCATGACGTCATCATAATGGCCTCCGAACTCAAAATTCCAATTTGCATATTATGACGTCAGCATATTTATGGAAAATTGATTGTATCTCTGTAAATATTGATCGATTTTCTTCCAAATGTTGATATGTTCTAGCTGAGACAATTCATTACAAATGCAGTTAACAACATTTGTCATTTTGACAAAGGAATCATGGCGTATTTTTGCGATTAAAGGAGGCATGTCAATTTTTTACATTTTGCGTGTATTCTCTATGGGACATGACTTTTTCTCAAAACTCGATTCTACATTCCCGTCTTTCGCGAGCAATATCTACGTCGTTTTAACTTCATTTACGCTGAACTTCGAGTATGTTGTAGCTGAGACAAAAAGATATCTCGAATGTACCCCTTATATTGTCTCAATTTTTTGTTGGATCAGCCCACCTATACTTGTTCCAAACAAGTATTACAAATCTAGTTTATTTTTCTTATTTCGAACCACTTTTTTGTGGACAAGATAACATGAAAATGGTTCAATCAAATACCTTGAAATTTGACACACATATGTATAGGCATATGAACAAAACACAGCGAATTTTTTAACTTTGACCTTGACTGATGACGTCATCTAGGCGCCATTTTGTGAAATTTTCTGGAAATTTACTCATGATCATATTTTCATAACGGTTAGTCATTTCTCCTTCATATTTATCATGATCAAGGTCAATATCCGTCCAATCAATTTCAGGTTAATAAACGCGCGCGTACGCGTACGTCCGCGCGTCAGTGCGCGCGCAAAATTTTAAAATGCTCTAGATCGTCTCAAAATAATTTTGCATACGTTTCAGGCCATTTTAAGCATTTTATAAAAAATCGCGCACACGCGCATGCGCGCGCGTTTTCGCGCGTAACACCATTAAACAACATAGAATCGCCATTTTTTCTTCTTTCATGATATTTCTCATATTTTTTCGAACAATTTGATACCATGTTTATCTCTTTATGACCATTAATAACAAGATGAGCGTCCATTCAAGATAAATGTCCATGCGCGCGAGCTCTTGTAATACATAGCATATATGGGTAAAAACATGCCTATACAAATTCCATTATAGCTCTTTGGGATGGAACTGGACCCCCAATATTTTTTCATATTTTGATAGAGAATGATTTGGAAATATGATTCCATGTCTCTTTTGGCTATTAAAAATATTTTGACATCATCATAATTGCCTTCGAACTAAAAATAGAAATTTGCATATTATGACGTCAGCATATTTATGGAAAATTGATTGTATTTCTGTATATGTTGATTGATTTTCTTCAAAATTTCGATATGTTGTAGCTAAGATAATTCTCTACAAGTTCAATGATAACCATTTTTCATTTTGATGACGTCATCAGAGTAAAAATTTTGATTAAAGGCCTCATGTCAGAAATTTCACAATTTGCATGTTATGACTATAGAAGGTGAATTTCGTTCACCTAATGAATCTACATGATATTGTTTATTAAGAATTTTTAAGCAGTTTCTCGCTTATTTTTGCTCTATTTTGTTTTCAAATTTTAGTTGACCAGCCCACCTATACTTGTTCCAAACAAGTATTATATGTCTAGTTTTTGGTTGTACTCGTATTATTCTGTTATTATTGTGTTTTTTTTGCACATTTTTTTAGACTCATCTTTAGTGTCTCTGTGTTGCTTTGATGAATCTTTTTTTAAATTTCATCAGAAGAAGAAGTCCCGCCGTGATGGGAAAGATAGACCATCTCATGCCTCTGGATCTGTCCCCCAGCTGCGGAGTAGTGAAGGAGGTAATGTTACCCGTCAGGGACAACGGTCACCCGGACATCCACCTAGTTCAGGGAGATCTTCTGGTGGCTCATTCACCGTGCTGTCGGGCGCCAGAGAGAACACATCAAGCACAAGGAGGAATTCTCAATATGGTGCTACCAGCAGGCCAGGGAGAAGTACCCCTAATCAGACCACAGGACACACCACCGCTACAATGGGTAGCATCACTTGCAATCATCATGGGAATGTGAGGAAAGTCCCCAGCCAAGGAGCAGCTTCTACCACCAGCAATGAGGTGCGATCACAAAGAGCAGGTTCCGCAGGACAGCCGGCTACTGGCCCAGGAGTTTTGGGAACTTACCAGGGCCCTACCAGTGCAGAAGAATGGGTAGGAGACTATAAGCTCAGGCTTGCATGTAAGAAATGCTTCACAAACGAGGCTCGCAAGCATGGCTACAACAGTTACAGGTGAGGTTTACGATTGTGTCCTTTAGGAATTTGTAGGCAAAATGGTTGGGTACCGGTATGCCTTTTTTAATCCAGTAATTGATAGTAAGAGAAGAAAAGTTGTAATTCATTAGAAAATGACTTGTATCATTAATTGTCGAGTGGAAGTCTTGTTTTTATAAAACATTTCATTGTCAGTTTTTTCCACAAGCACCCTTCTGTTTGTTTCATGTGCATATTATTATTATCATGTGCATATCTATATATTTTTTTTGATTTATTAAAAGCGATAAATACTTTAATTTGATACAAAATTGAAGTACAGTTTTGTAATGTGAAATGTAGCAATTAGTGAACTTCAACTCCCATGTGTGTTTCTCTTAGGCTGAATGTGAATCCAACTCATTTTCCAAAGTGCGCAAGAGACTACTTACTGTGCCAGTTGGCTAGGACACCCAAGAATGGTCACCAGGCTGTCTATGGCATCATGCGTTGTCGGCCTGATGATGCGAAACACAGTCTCTGTGACGACTTCCAAAATGAAGATCAATGCAAGGTATGCCTTTTGAAAGATAACATTCACTCAGATTTTATCTCCCACTAGAAATTGGTGCTACAAAATCATTTTAATGAATGATCCCTCTATGAAATAAAAGTCCTGTGTACTTTGGGGCTCACGTCACTACTGTTTCAAAGGCCATGGCTATTTACACTAATTTTATCCCTCATTTACAGGACTTTAAGATGTATTTGTGTATTTTTGAAATTAGTACCTTGGATCTTGATTTGAAATATTACAAAGCTTTATATTTGTTTAGGGAAAGAAATATTAGGTGTAATTAAAATACATTGTCATTCTCATTTCATAAACCTTTCACCCTTCCTCCCCTTCTTAAAATCAATTGCAGGAATTATCTTGCCGCTATTGTCACAGCAGGGAAGAACAAGATATCTGGCTAGCTGAAAAAGAAGGCAGGTTTCCAAGAGATAATGTCATGGCTCTCTTGAAGACTCAAGGGCAACATGACCAAGGGAAATCCAATAGAAAGGGTAGCACTCCTGCCAGATCACGAAGTGAGAGTCTTGTCTCCCAAGACGATGGTGACTCCAAGAGTTGGAGCAACAGTGGTGCCAGGCCTCGAAGGGAAAGTCAGCTTGACCAAGAGGTTGGTAATACCAAGTACAGAAACAACAGTGTGGCAAGATCACGAAGTGGAAGTCTACAGACATCTAATCCGGGATGTTCCTCTCTCCAACAAGAAGATGTCAAGACACAGTCTCTCAATAGTTCAGATGAACCCAAAGAGATGTATGAGGCTACGTCAGGTGCAGTGCCGGTGAAAAATCCATTTGAAGTTCTGCAAGATGAAGACAGGAGTGCCTGGCAGAGAAGTGGAGTCAAAACGTCATCACAGCCTCCAAATCCAAGCAGTAGAGTTGCTGCAGGTACCTTTCCGATATCTTCTAGATTGCCATTTAGGCAAACTGGGATGAATGTGGTACCTAGAGGAGTTGCCACTGCTCCATCCATCTGCAATTCTCCTGGGTTATTATGTGCCAAGAGCAATAACCCACAGAGGTTCCAACAGAAGTTAGACGAAACCCTGAATGCACTCAAACAGATTGGTGGAAAGTTTCTTGTGGTTTGCATGCAATGCTTTGAATCTAAGCCAGTGAAAATCAGCCCTCCCAATCCGAATGATCCTACAGTTTGCTCGTACAAAAAGCATTCCATGATGCCGAACAGGTACCTTGTTCATCAGTTTGGGGGTGGCAAATTCTCAAAGATTCGTGAGCGTCCTTTCAGGGTGATGCATAAGCCTACGGCCCTCTGTCGGTATGTTGATAGGATGTATGGATGTGAGAGAGGAGACTCTTGTCATTTTGCTCACAGCGAGGCAGAGGCTCAGGTCTGGTGGTTAGAAGCAAGGCTTGGAAAACAACGAAAAGAGATTATTGAAACGTGCATAGGGCTGAATTGCCCAGCAGCAACCAGACTATCACCTGCAGGATCACGACTATCCGTCCCGCAGGCACTGATCAATCCACACCAAGGCACTTGGGGCAGTAGCAGTGAGAGAGCAAACAACAACAGCATTCTGAAGCAGCCACCTTCTGCAGTATGTGCAATTGCTGTTGAATCGTGTCACTCCAAAGTCCCTTTTGGTCATTCTATCAAGGTAAGCCATCATAAACCTTACTTCTTATCAAGCATCAAACTGCTCACCTATGATATATCACACACTTTGAACATGACGGCCAAAGAAAGAGGACAAAATATAGTCCCTCACTCTACCCTCAACAATTGCTGTGGTAGACAAAGGAACATCCCTTCACTGCTATTATGTAAAAATGTGCAGAACAGGTGAATATGCATGTGACACCTGTTCTATACATTTTTACATAATAGTAGTGAAGGAATGTTCCTTTGTCTACCACAGCAATTGTTGAGGGTAGAATGAGGAACTGTATATTTTGTCCTCTTTCTTTGTCCGTCATGTTCATAGTGACAGGAGACCATGAGAATCTGGGCACACTGCAAGCTTTCGCCATGTAAAACGTTTAATCCAGGGACCAGTGATGTAATGAGAGTGACATGGCACCTGCAGACCTGCCAACCAGTACGATTTTCTTCAATAAAATATGATTTTCATAAAAAAAGTTATATATCTTTTTAAATTTTATTTTATTTTAATTTTTTTAATTTAAATTTGTTCATTAATTAATTTATTTTCAATGACAAAATGCCCATTCTGTCCTGTAAGGTATCCTTCAAGCATCTCACGTAGGCAATTTGGGGATGTTAATTGGTTCATCGAACACACCATTCGCGACGAAATCACGCATATTCAACCAATAATCCATAACAAAAATCTTCCTGTATGTAGGAAGTGCAAGGGGCATTAAAGATTAAATTTAAATTTGTTCATTAATTTATTCATTTTCAATGACAAAATGCCCATTCTGTCCTGTAAGCTATCCTTCAAGCATCTCACGTAAGCAATTTGGGGATGTTTATTGGTTCATCGAACACACCAGTCGCGACGAAATCACGCATATTCAACCAATAATCCATAACAAAAATCTTCCTGTATGTAGGAAGTGCAAGGGGCATTGATCCGCGTAACAGTCCGTGTTTATTTTTTAAGAATACAACTTTTGTCAGTAAAATACAACTTTTGGGATTAAAGAATACAGTTTTTAAACTCCAGAGGTTGGCAGGTCTGCACCTGTCTTGGGTCTCTGGGATAATAATGATCTAGTCTAGTCACGTAGAGACATAATGCTAAATGAAGGTAATCAAAGAATTTTCCACCTCGTCTTGGTCTGAAGACCCAAGGACTTGACTGCAACCATGATGGAGTCTCAGCATGCTGCCAAGAGAAGAAAAACTATTTTTTTGAAAGATACATTTGTTCATTTATGATAATATTCTCATTGAGTAAAGACTCCTCTTCCATCTTATTTATGAACAGCGTGCTTGTGGTAGATGCCTGCGTGAAAATCAGCATCGCATCCAGGAACAAAGCTCCAAGAGTCCATCATACTGCAGTGGGGCTAGCCGACACTCCTGGGGAGCAAACATTCTGTATGTGGTATACTCCTCGAAAGACAAGCAATGGGTGCGTGTCAATCCCCGCCATTCCCGACTGTGGTCTCGCACTAAACTCCACTTGTGTTGGAATGGGAAGCAGTGCAAGCGGGAAAGTGTGTTTGGAACAGCATGCATGCATCCTCATACACAAGAAGAACTTGAACTCTGGGAGTACCAGAAACAGCATAAATGTGAGTCAGTTATTGTTTGTACAAAGACAGACACCTGTAGATTTATTCTTATTTTAACCTACATGTTTGTAATATGTGCCACCAGCTTTCATTAGATCATCATAAATAAAATTTCTATTATCTTGAGATTTCATTCTGGATGCACTGCTGAATACCTTTCACAGACAAATTGTCACAGTTTTTTAAATGCTATTATTTTCTAGAAATGATGTAAAGACCATGAAATCTTGCTAAAAATTGAATGCACAACAATTTCATTGGCCCCACCCAAGGCATCGTCATGGTTTAAAGGAATTTGTAGTAGTGGAGAAGAAAGGTCATTATACTTAAAGATATATTAATACAAAGCTGTCTTTGTGGCTCATTCACATATGCTGCAGTAATTTTTGTGTGTACTAAATGATTTTCAGGTGAGGATGTAAAAAGTAATAGCTCTGAGCAAGAATGGTTCTTATGCGCATGTATGATGTACTCATTTATGTATGTGTTATAAGATATAAGACAAGGTGTGAAGTGCAGTATTCCCTTGGGAAACCGTGGCAGCTTACCATGGCATACGTGAACAAGCCTTTAATCCTGAGTTTCAGATTGTACATGAGTACGGTAGTCATTCCATTTTCTTTCCAACTATAGTGTCTAAGCTGGAGGAGGTGGTTCGCTTGCAACAGCAGGCTCAGGCAGCCAGCAACCCTCTCCCCAAACCAGAGCAGACGGCTGTAACCCAGCACACTTGCTCGTTCTGCAAGTTCTTCAGCACCTCCAAAACAGACTTTGAGAATCATCTCCTGACCACTGACCACAAGGCCATGATCTTCTCCGACTCTGATCGTCTGTGGAAGGAGCGTGATCCCCCAAACTTGGTGCAGGATGGCTGTTACGAAATGTGCAAAGAGTGAGCTTCTTTATTTACCTCTTTGCTTAAAATGAACAATAATACGATTGATCTATATTGTGCAGCTATGATCAAATAGACTCTACTACGTTGTGTTGAAGTATAAAAAAACATTTCCTTTTAGTCAGTTAGCCAAGAAGTGACTTAGTTCATGTTATAATGGTCCAGAAACTCAAGCAATCTGCTGAATGTTCAAACTCTAAAATTTGGAGAAATACGCATGAAAGACATATGCTGTGTGTGAAATGGGAAATACAGCAACGCTGCCGCAGTTTTAAAAAATAGCCTTATCTGTGGCATCTGATGGGTGGCCCACCATTTAACAAATACTGGGAATCTGAGAGATTCACCCATAATCTGCCTGTATATGATAAATTTACATGCTGCGCAAACTCTGTTTCCCTCTGAAAGGAATGCCACCAAGCAGTGTGAGCACTCTGGAATGTCCAAGGAAGAGAACGAGTGCATCTATGCACATAGCATGGAGGAGCTGAGGGAATGGAAGCAGCGCCATCAGCACCGCTTGATGAAGCTCGGAAAGGCTCGAGAAATGAAGCTCTACTCCTGGCTGGACAATCTGGTGGAGGAGAAAACATCTGCCGAGGATATGGAGGATGTGGTAAGAGGAATTGAATAGTATAGAGATATTGACTCTTACAAGAGGACTGGCTGTTTTTATAGGCGCTCCTCGGGGTGATAGCAACAGAGGCAAATTTCCCGAGAGCCAGTCCTCAAATATTAAAGCAGTTGATATCCCTTTTATATGCCGATTCAAATACAAATCTACCAAGAATTCTTACCTTATCCTTTTATCGAGTAAAAATTGGTTAGAACATCACAGAAAATCTGACAAACTGTCCGATTATCACCGCCCGAAAAAAGGACTGAAATTTTCGATCAGGTGGTATCGCAGACAAAAAGCACTGTATGATGTCCGTGCTCGCTCAAAGACCATTTTTAACGCGTAAACCAATGGGTATCGCAGCAAGATTTTATTATTTTTCCCGGTAACTGGAATTTTGCCGGGATTTTACTCTTGGACTATGAAATGGTTTTGGCATCTTTTGTTCCTTTACGGGAATGTCTAAAATCATGACTGCAAGTTTGACCAATCAGATGGCTGGATTTCATAAGTGAGGTATATAATTTATGATCATGCTCTATCTCACCACCTCTGGGCTACCAATTTTTTGCACAAATTGTCAAGAATAAACTTTATAAGTGAAATTCTGACTGGAAATGCACTGCTTCCTTGATAATTTGGGCATAAGATGATTTCCATGGATGTAATCTATGCAATGAGATAATCGTAAGAGTACTGTTTTAAAAAATGTAGATTTCCTTAAGCTCACTGCATACTATATACGATCCACCAACGATGTGATTTTGGAAGAACGACCAAGAGTATTTGATGTGAACATTGATAAATATCAAATCTAAACGATGGAGCTTTTTATTTTTTATATGAATAGATGAAATCTATATTTCTGAGCATTGCAAACTTCCAAATTGGATCCAATCAATGCGACTTCAGACCAGTTTTGCAATTGTCTACAATTTAAAGCGGATTTTTGGGGGGGCTTCTAACGAGTGAGCCTTGATGAATGGCCAGCTGTAGTGTCAAAGTGAGCTTATTTATACAACATTTTTTAATACAAGTTTTGTATAAGTCTAAACAGAATATTTTACACATTTTGCGATATTATTCATTAGATTACTGATGATATATTTGGCATTGAGCTGGACTGCAACAAGGATGTAGATGTTACCCAAGAGCTGCCTGCATCTGATGTGATTCAATGGCGTGTTGTTCTTCATTGTGGCAGTGAGGTATGTTTCATATTCCATTTATATTTCACCCAATGACTTCTTTTGTGTAATATCTCTTCCTCTCTTTTATGGCTGTGCTTTGGCTTTGTTGCTTGAGTCTTGGCCTTCCTTTATATCTTCCTGTAATTTAATGGAAAAGGAATAATTTTTTTTATATGGATCCTGATCCTAAGACAGCAGTTGATAACTTCGGTGTTACCGTTGAGGATGTTCTGAACTGCCATGCCCCCTTGAAAACCAGAGTCGTGAGAATCTGACCAAACAAAAAGTGGTAAAATGAAGAAATAGCTAGTGAGAAGCAAGTGCGGAGACGACTAGAGAGACAATGTCGTATAGCTCCAATCTCAAAATTTGTCGCCAACTATATACCACTCAGCGAGGGAAGTCAAATCTCTTATCAGAGCTGCCAAGCGGACCTATTTCAGTAGGCTTGTCGAGGATTGCCATAGACACCCTGGACAATTTTACCGCCTAACAAACAAACTCCGGAACAGAAATGATGATTGTTCTCTGCCGGATCATGACTCTTTCCAGAAACTTGCGAAGGACTTTGGCCTGTTTTATCGAAACAAGGTGGAGATCATATGCTCTATTATATCTGAGGCCCATGTTTAATAGGGTGAGGTGTCCAAGTTCAGCTGGTATTAACACTGATGCACTTGACTCTTTACGACCTGTGTCAGTTGATGAAGTGATGTCCATCATCCTGAAGTCTTGTAACTTAGACCCCATGCCAACTCGTCTACTGAAGCAGTGTCTACCAGTAGTGGTTCCTGCCATCACCAGCATCATCAACACCACCTTTGACTCCGGGACCGTCCCCTCTTCTCTTAAACTCGCAAATATCCGACCAATACTGAAAAAGCCAGGGCTAGACAAGAACGCAACGCAGAACTTCGACCTATTTCTAACCTCCCTTTCCTTTCTAAGGTAATGGAGCATGCGGCTTTATTGCTTCTCACAGATCATCTATTGGACAATGCAATCCTGGACAGTCATCAATCAGCGTACAGAGCGAATCACATTGTTTAAACTGTCCTTGTTAGCCTGACAGATCATCTCAAGCAGATGGACAAAGGCAATCTAACAGTGTTAGTACTGCTTGACGTATCTTCTGCTTTTGACACTGTACTCCACTCTTTGCTGATTGACCAGCTAAAAGAATTTGGAGTAACGTCAACCATCCTTAGATGGTTCACATCCTACCTTAGTGATCGATTTCAGCGTGTGAGTATCGATGGTGTGAAATCCGACGCAACACCTTTGACGCATGGTGTACCCCAGGGATCTGTTGGTGGCCCGCTCTTGTTCTCCATATATACCCAGCCACTTGGTGAACTGATCAAGCGTCATAACGTTGGCCATCACTTCTATGCAGACAACATCCAACTCTTTATCTCCTTCCCTCCATGTGGTCATAATTTGATGTTTGCCATTATAGCGTCTGGAAGAATGTGTGGTGATATCAGTAGGTGGATGACACAAAATAATCTAAAGCTCAATGAAGGGAAAACTGAGTTTATGATTTTAGGCTCAAAGGTCATGCTGAACAAGAACCTGGAAAGCTTCATTACAGTTTTTGATGATCAGATCAGCCCTACAAATAAATGTCGGAACCTTGGTATTGTCATCGACTCGAACTTTACTCTAAATCCTCATGTATCGTACGCATGTAAAGCCATTAGATTCCAACTCCGCAACTTTTCGCACATCCGAAGATTCCTGACACGTAAGGCTACTAAAACCATGGTTCATTCCTTCATCTCTTCCCACTTAGTCTTTTGCAATTTTCTTCTGATACGTCTTTCTGACTACAAGCTGCTACACCTCCAACAACTCCAGAACTCAGCAGCCAGACTTGTAATGCTCACTAAAGGCACCACTCACATCTCACCCATCATTCAGGCACTGCACTGACTTTCTGTCCGCCAGCACATCATCTTCAAACTCATTCTTTTCATCTATCAAGCTCTTCACTGCACTGCACCCTCATACAAAAAAGACCTAGTACACGTACCTCTATGAACCACCACAACGACTCCGCTCTGCTCACACCCAACTTTGTTGCATCCCACGTTCACGGCACTCCTGGGGAAGGCGATCACTTTCAAGTTTTGGCCCTGAACTGTGGGACCCACTCCCTCCTCACCTCCAAAATGATAACTCCTACTCACAGTTCAAATTTCTGTTAAAAACATTTCTGTTAAAAACATTTCTGTTCTCAATGTATTAGTTTGTTAAATTATGTCTTACATTGTACTACCCTTATATAACTTTTATTACCCATATTATATTATTATATGTTTCAATTCATACCTGTGAATTGAGCGTATGTAACCATGCTTTTAGGTTTTAAAAAAATATCGTAATTCTATAATTGCAAAATTATGTCCTGAAGTATGTTAAACTTTAACTTATGTGCGTTTTACTTTCTTTCTTGAATCACTTGATGGTCGTATGCCTACATTATACAATTTTCACACGACTGCGCCAGGAGTGTCAATTTTGACAGATATGGCACATTTTTATTAAATGTTCACTATTATTAAACTTATTGTATAGTTTCTATACCCATCCCTAAAACAATGTACATGTGTACTTACAATTATTTTATTTGTCCCAATATAAACAATGCCATTATTCAAACACAAGCAGCACCGAATCTTTCCCTATCATGTAGTCATGAAATCTTTCCTTGATTAGCAAAAGTTAATGGACTGGTAGAAAGGATACATGTGCTGAAGAAAAAAATTCTTATTGTCTGTCTTCCTTATGCCATTACAGAAAAAGCTCAAGAGGGTAGGGCTTCTTTTTGATGAGCACCGTTCTCACTTCCATCTGTCAGAACCTGAGAAAGAGTATCGCCCCCAGACATGTCCAGGTGGTCTTCTCAGACGTGATGACTCTGATGAGTACAGCCTAGCGGTCGACTTCATCCAATCCCACTCAGGCGTGTTCAAGCAGTGGCTTGTCTTCGACTTTGGTTAGATATTTCTTAATCGTAATTTTTGTTGTTAACTATAATAATAATAATTATAGTGGGTTTGTGTACATCACTCATGTCTATCAATTGCCACTCCGGGCACACCATTGTTAGCAGTCACGTCTAAATTTTTCAATCTTGCGTGTCAATAAAGTACTTGTATATGACACTATATGGCTTTGTTTCTGCATTAATGAATAGAAACTGAAAATATTTTTATTATAGCAGTCATCTTCATCCAATCATGCTCCAACCTGTTCAAGCAGTTGCTTGTCTTCAATTTTGGTTAGAATTTCCAATGTTGTAATTTTTTTTGTTAATAATAGTAATAATAATAGTGGGTTCTTGAACAGCACTTATGTTGCAACCCCTTTTACCCCATCGTTTGTATGACTGCCATTACTTGCGGAGGTTCTCTTTAACTATTACTGTATGATTTTTTTGAGAAGTGGTCAAGGTTTCAAAATAGTTTTCTCCCAGAATTCTGGAAGCTAATTTCCCATTGCTTGTGAGTGACATACATGTTTATATTTGTGTTTCTCTTAGGTGATCGGCCATGTCTTGCTCTGAAGCTGTCAGTGACCATTGGTTTCAAGAGTGAAATGAAAGAATTGGAGTTTAAAGAGCAGACGGTGAACACAGCTGACTTGTGGAATGAGAGTAACAGTAAAATCATCAAATGTGCCCAACTGGGTGAATGGACTCAGAGGTAAGCTTTGTCTTACTTAAATAAAATGGTCCATATTGAGGTTATGTGTATGATTTTGAAGGCATCCTCCTCTGTTGTTTTCTGTATTCCTTATGCCTAGGTCACATTTCCCAGGGCGGCTGTGCAGTCTAAACTATCTACAGCTGATAGCAATTATAGGGCCGCTGCAGCATTCCCATGGTCACATACAGAAAACCTGCGACTTCCGAAGTGATGACGCAAGGTCACTTAAGGCTGCCCTAGGGCGCCCATGGATTTCCTGCGGCCGCCACAATTTTGTTGGGTTCTGCAAAAGTCAATTTCAATTCATGAAACCTGTTTATAAGAATATGGGACGCCATAGTGAAGTTTAGTGATGTTTATTCGTTTCATTAATAAAAAACAGAAAACTTCTAGACTAAGTGTCACACAGGTAAGGAAATACTACTTCATCAGTCTGTTGTACATGTACCTATGCTTTGTAGCTCACAAGGACACCTCACACCTCAGGGGCTGTATAAATGGTGCAACGCAAACAGGCTACAGTACATTAACAGCTTTAATTGAATAAGGTGCGTGATGATACAACCAGCTTCGCTTAAAAGTAAGTGGACGAATGTCCGTTATATAAAATGCCCATCAGGGCCTAGCCTGACATACTCCACGTCCAGAAGGACTACTTTTGGAGCATGAATGCACAGCTTTCTGGACTAGGTATAATAATCAATTTTTAGAAAACAAACAATGAAAAATATGAGAGAAAATATCATAATTTTATTATGATACATTTACATAATATTACCAACGGATATGGTAGATGGATAGATAATCAAGGGACTACTTTGTCCTTAGAGTAGGTACACCAGACCCACGTGACCCATAAAGTCATTAAACTTTTGGGTCTGACACGTATGTTTAATTTACACACACCAAAAATGCTGTAAGGTGTTCTTGAATGAAAATCCAAGTTTTGAAAAGGTAAATACAAGTTTGGTCACTACAGACCCAAGGACAGCCGCATTGCAAACGCAAGGCCACCGTACACCCGACGTATGGTCGCCGTGGAACTGCTCTACGGCATGGCTACGGCGTGTCTAATTGCTACAACGAACCTAGAAATGAAACCCCGCGTTATAATCCCACGGCAACCCATGCAGCCTAGATAGGGATATGCCCTAGAGTGACCCTGAGGCCACCGCATATTCTCTGTGGCCGCTGCAACTATCTCTCAATTTCGGGATTTATTAAAGGAGACCCTATAATGGATTCCTTTTCCCATTTCCCCCATTTTCCTAACAGTTTGTGTTTGTGTATTTCATAGCATAAAATAGTATTTTCTTTTTGTTGTATTTACCTTGTTGAGTGCATAGATATATTCTGGTATATTATGATCGTCATCGCCCATGACTTCCCTCGATGGGGTTGGGTCTCCTCATTACTACCCCATAGCAACAAAATGTGCCTGCTGCATACTCCTACCGCAGACCTGTGGCAAACTTGCTGCAGCAAAGAAATGTGCCTGCCGCATGCCACAGACCTGCCGCAGACCTGCATCAGACTTGCCGCAGACAGTCATCATTTTCACATGCAAATTAGTTTTGCCGCAGACTTGCCGCAACCTTGATGCATACTCTTTGTCATGTATATTCTTAAATTTCATCCCATGTAGACCTGCTGCATACTTGCCGCATACTCGCAGCAGACCTGTGGCACCCTTGCTGCATACTTTGCTGCAGCCTTGCCACATACGCTATCATATCCACCCCAGTCTGCGGCAAGGTTTCAACATGCAAGTATGTAGCAATGAAGTATGCAGCCTCACAGGGAGGCTGCTGCATGCATGGAGAGCCATGCATTGCATCATTAGATTCTAGCACCTTGAAGTAGAAACAGCTAGAACAGGCAAAATTGATTCAAAAATCCTACAAATGTGGGTTTAACAGAATGCAGAATTAGAGGTAGAGGTAGAAATACAACAATTGCATACACATATTCAGAGTAGAGTCACAGATCCATATGCTACTGTGCAGACTTTACACAAGAGTTAAAACAAAATACTGAGTTAGTGCATTTTGTGTGTTGCGAAAATATATTTTTTCCCTATTTTTTCCCTATTTTCTGGAAATGCAGACTATTTTTTCCCTATTTCCTTCAAGAAAATAGGAAAAAAATAGGGCTATTTTTTTCCTATTTTTAGGTACAAACTATTTTTTCCCTATTTTTTTCACCTATATTTTTTTTCAGACTATTTTTTTCCTATTTCCTATAAGAAAACAGGAAAAAAATAGTCCTATTTTTTTCCTATTTTCAAGCACAAACTAATTTTTCTCCATTTTTTTCACCTTCAACTTTTGTGGACTATTTTATTCCTATTTTTTTTAAAGAAAATAGGAAAAAAATAGTTCAATTTTTTCCTATTTTCGAGTACCAAACTATTTTTTCACCTTCATCTTTTTCAGACTATTTTTTTCCTATTTTCTCCAAAAAAATATGAAAAAAATAGGACTATTTTTTCCCTATTTTTTTCATCTTAATCTTTTTCAGACTATTTTTTCCCTATTTTTTCACCTTAATCTTTTTCAGATTATATTTTTTCCTTTTTTTTCACCTTTATCTTTTTCAGACTTCTTTTTACCTATTTGCGAGTACTATTTTCTTCCTATTTTTTGCACTTACATTTTTTATGACATGATACAAATTTGTAAACTATTTTTTGTCTATTTTCTAAACTTGCATATTTTCATTGTTTATGACTGGCATCCTATTAAAAAAGCCCGCTTCTCCTGCCATTATCTCTGTTGTTCATTTTGCGACTTATTGGTGGTTTTTAGCTGTGGGGTCACATATTGAATAGTGAGCTCAAAGATAACCATAAATAAACAATGTGTAAAAAGAAAATGTACGAAATTTCAATTTTGTTCCTTTATTAATATTCTTGATTTTATTTACAAAACTATAGTAGTGACTAGTGCACTCAAAGATAACCATACATAAACCATGTGTAAAAAGAAAATGTACACATAGAAATTTCAAAAAAAAAATCTCCTTTATTAAAAGAAAAAAAAGCATTCGATCGAGATATTCCCGTTCTATGTGTGAGTAAAGTTTCAACGTAGAGGACAGTACGCAAGTACCCGGACGTAATTTGAAAATTGCCCGTTATTTTTTTTCCCCACTGGCGCACTGATGTGCGCATCGGACTTTTGCTGATTTCCGTTCATCAAACGTCTCCAAATCACACCAAAATGTCTTCCAGCAATTATTCTAGCGATGAAATTTCATCAAGAGATAGTGACTCCTCATACTCCGATGCCTCGATCCTTATCCCATTTTAGTGATTCTTCCCAAGAAAATGAGCCCGACAAATTTTCAAAATATTACTAGTCCCACTCGTAGAGAAACAAGTTTGTTGTCGAATGACGGACGATCGACGAGCGGAACTGGCACCAGAAAACAGCTGAAAAGGTACGTTTATTTCTGAAACTTAATTATATTATGATATATATATTTTTATTGTGTCTGTTGTTGAATATAATGCTACTTCATAGACATAGTAGGCTTATAGAATGTTATTTTACGGATCAATATTCCCATGTAGTGCTGAGTGAAGTGAATCCCCAAGTGCAGTGTAGTGTCTGTATAGTGAATGAGTGAATGTAAACAAACGTGATTACAATAAATCCACGTAGAAATTTCAGATTTTTTACCATTACTACGTCTGTCAATTATATTGCCTTGCATGATATAATGTTTTGATGTGGTTTTAGGCTAAATTGTATCTCAAATTATTTTTCTAGGAATCAGAAAACACAACCTGCTAAAGCACCACGGTCCACGCAAGATTAAGAAGAGCAAGTCTTCCAAGTCCGAGAGTGTGTCTGCGAGGTATGTCCTTACTAAGTAGAAATCTAAATCTATTGTTGATAATTTGTTTGGGTATATTTATTTCATGTTTGTTAGTTAAGATCTGACATCAAAATATTAGAGTAGTTTACCTCATCATTATGCTAGAACAATAATTTGCAGGTGGCACAAGTTCTACCTAGATCTACATTATTTTTCTCTTTCCTTTTTATTTTTTTCTTCAAAAAATTGTTCCTTTACTATTTTCTTTTCTGTGTTTTATGTTTTATTTTATGTATGTTCACCCGATATATCTAAGAATAAAATAACTCTAATTAATTGCCTACCTGAGTGGTTTACATTTCATGCACCTTGACAGCTCTTTGATGACTCCGTTGTTTCACCATCCGTTCGTCGTCAGCCTGGCATCTTTTTTGCTATCATACTTTTGTACACACATGTTCTGTGCCTTTGAATTTTTCATTATGAAATACATAAATACTTGTACTAAGTATTAATTGCTTGCATGTTCATAAATGTACCAATGCATGATTATTCTAACCCCTAACTCACATTTCATTTATATCTTTACAGATCCATTGAAACTAATCAAGCTACAATGTACATGTAACGTACAACCACCATCCTGTGAACAGCAAGACCAACATCTGTATCCTTTACATTAGTATTTGTTTCCATTTTATTATGTAATTCTTATGTCTAATCATTGAGATTCATAGGCAAGTACAACATGTATGTGTACACAATGAGTGCCTGCATATTGTGAAGATAAAGGACCATAAGACCATTACTTATGATACATGGTAATGATGGTATACTTTGTAAAACTATTTGAAAATAGTAGCATGTAAGTCTTTCATTTTCTTGTTTATAATATATATATCTCAATGACATGACATGTCATTGATTTTGTAGTAAGTGTTTCTAGATTATGATGATTGTATTAAGATTTTGACAGTTCAATTGAGATTGAGAAAATTATGTAACATGTCAACTGTACTATAAAGCATGCATGCATTGTTGAAAAATCTGTTTTAAGATTTATTTTATTTTGTTATCTTTGTAAATAACGAGAAAAAAACATTATTTGTCATGATTTTCTTGAGGTTTGAAAATGTTATTACATTATTAAGAGCACTTTGTAATATTAAATTGTAATAAAAGAGACAGAAAACAACACTCTCATGTCCAGAATACTGCTTTATTTGGTTACTAGTGAGGGAGAGAGCTTGTGATCGCCTAGCATATATCCGCATCGGCTCAGTAATAGTCCTGAAACTCACCTGAATACTTTATTTGAACAAAAATAGAAAGCTACATTCTAGGTGGATGATATTTTTTTTAAGGCGGAGGCATATAGGAGAGGCAGTCGCATTGGTCTTTTTTTTTTTTTAGTGTATAATCATAGCGAACCATGAACAACTCTATTACTACAACATGTACACTACAGTACTTAACCAAAGATTGTAAATATCAGTTAAGTTCTTTTATTTATTTGCTTATATGAACACACATACTATACTAAACTCATGTCATTGTGTTCACCTCTCGAAAATAAAGTACATGTATTTTATTTGACACATTCCCTTTTATTCTTTTTGTGTGTTACAGTCCACTGCCATTATAACGAGGTGACCAAGCCAATTTCCTTGTTAAAATGAAATCATGTTATACTCAAGTTACTGAACACATTGGTTTGTTTAAAATGGGGACTGATGAGAATTGCCTGATAATAAAATCTTGGTGTATCCATGTTTGTTATAATAGGAGTGGACTGTATAACATTTTCCATATACCCATTGACTATTTTAAATGTTCTACTGAATGGATTGGACTGAAAGGATGAAGTGAATTTGGCAAACTGAGTAGGTGCATCGATGCAGAGAAAAGAGCTGTAGGAGTAGGGTGACTATTCTACAGTGGAAACTTTTGACAATGAGGTCATGTGCAACCAAGAAATCTTAACCCCCAAAAGCTGGTAAATTACCTTGTCATTTCAGGTATAACTGATCTCTTTATATCAAGTTTGCACTGTATGATTTAGTTGAATGTACAGAGTCGTTGACTGGATGTGTGAGATGGTAGTGCTTGAGAAATCCATGAAAGTAAAGGATGAGTGATTCCCCCCCCCTATTTCCTTACTATTTTTTTCCTATTTTCTTACTATTTTCCCCTATTTTCTTACTATTTTTTTCCTATTTTCTTACTATTTTTTTCCTATTTCCTTACTATTTTTTTCCTATTTTCTTACTATTTTTTCCTATTTCCTTACTATTTTTTTCCTATTTTCTTACTATTTTTCCCTATTTTCTTACTATTTTTTCCTATTTTCTTACTATTTTCTCACTACTTTTTTCCTATTTCCTCACTACTTTTCACTGTTCACTATTTTTTTACTATTTTCTTCACTTTTTTCTACACTATTTTTTCCCTATTTATTTCCTATTTTCAGGTCTGAAAAATAGGAAAAAAATAGGAAAAAAATAGAAAAAATTGTTTCAAACCTATTTTTTTCCTATTACCAAAACTATTTTTTCCCTATTTTTTCCTTTTAAAAAAATAGGGAAAAAATAGGAAAAAAATATATTTTCGGGACTATTTTTTCCCTGTTTTTCCCCTATTTTTTTCCTATTTTTTTACGACTGGGGTGGGGCTGAAGATAAGATCCTGACCACAACAAAATTCCACAACAAAAAAGTTTGAAACAGTTCGTTAAATTCCTGTCTTCTTGTTATGTAAGAAATTCCTCTCATGGTACTAGTAAGAACTTGAAGCAAATTATACATATTTTTTGGTTTGACAGAAGCTAAAAAGACAAATAACAGTGCCTAACACAGGAATTTACAAAATATCATGCTGGGCGCAGCCTGTAACCTCATGGTTCTACCGGTACTTGTTGGTTGCATGGTCCTCCAAATTGGCAGCCTATAGCCTTGCTGCACACTTTAATTTCCCACTTTTCTGTGGCAGCCGATTTGCCGCAGACTGTTCCTGTAGCATATTGGGTTGCGGCGAGTCTGCAGCAAGTTTTATTCTGCCGCGGACTTGCTGCAGACTGTTCCTGCAACATAGTACTGGTATGCGGCAAGTCTGCAGCAAAGCTTCTTGCTGCCGCATACTTCGGCATACTCTTTGCCGCAGACTTAAAGTCTGCGGCAGATCTGCGGCCTACTTTTTACTTTACTATGGAATATTAATTATACTCTCCATCTAGTCCTATCTGTAGCTAGCTCCAAAACAAATTTTACCTTCTTCCTTTATATAATCTATCCATTTCCGGGGTCTTCCTTTCTGACTCCTTCTCTTTGGTATCTTTTATTTTAATTTTAGGTTAGGGGGGCAGTATCCTACCCCTGGTTCAAACAGAGTACCACTTCTTCTTGGTGACGTTCACAGTCTTAACCAGAACACATACAAAGAATTCATGCATGGCATGCTGACAGACGAAGAGAGAGCATGTATGGAGATGGTTGCCAAGTAAGTTGCTGCAAGATGAATTAAGAATTTCCAATTATTAGATGGATGTGACCCTCCTCAATGCTTAGTTTATCTTAATACACTATTATAGTCATTCTTATTATCCACAGCTAGTATGTAGTTGACTTTTAGGTACACAACTAGTCTTTTGCTTGAATGATCAAATGTAGCATTTATATGCACATGAGTGTTTATCATGCATGTATTCTTTATACATGAATTTAATGAATTCTAAGATATCTTGCCCCAGAACCCCTAGTGAACCAATCATTTGCAACTACCTTTTTAATACAGACTACCAGTAGACTATTAACAACATCAAATTCTGTAGAACTTTGCAGGAATTATGAACATGTAGACGGTATGTCCTATCTGTGAAATTTAAACATTAGCAGTGTCCTAGGATTCAAATTTTGCAAGGAAACACGGTAACCTTCTAGGCTTCACTGTCTGACACTTTTGAGTGACTGACTGGCAATTTTTTTTTCTTTGGTAATAACATACATAAATGAGCTGTTAGAGGTACATGAGCATTTGTCTACATCAATACACCACTACTTTTAATTGCCTAAATGTAAGTGATTGAATCTTTGTGCGACCATTCAGTAAAAGGGTTTGAAAATCGGACTATTACTTAGGTGATTGCAATCACTTAAGTCGATTCGACAACTAATGGCCATTATTTTCCAACTACAAGCCATTTTCAAGCCCTTTCGTTCTGAGGGAAGTTCTTAATTAGGTGATACTTACGCAGACGTATCACCTTTTGATTTCGTCAAGATTTTTATTCTTTATTTATTTATTAGGTGGTCTGTTTTCAACAGACCACCTATTGATTTTGTCAGAATTTTCTTTCTTTATTAGGCGGTCTGTTGTCAACAGACCACCTATTGATTTTGTCAAAATTTTCTTTCTTTATTTATTCTTTATTTTTATTTATTTCTCCACTTTTTTGTGCAACCGATTTCTCAATATCCACCCAATTTCTCTCAATTTTGACACACTCATAGGTAATCATCATGAGACGTGACAGGAACATTTTCAAGGTCATCAAATTATCGTGACGTCATCCAGGCACCATTTTGTGAAATCACATTATCCATCATATCTTCATGATGCATACTCAAAGTTCATTCATATTCATATCACATAAACTTCAGGTTAAGGGTCAACAGGTCGTGTTATCAAAGGTCAAATAAAGGTCATGACGTGAGCGTGCGTCAAAGTTCAAAATCCGCGCGTGCTGCCATGGGCAATATAATGCAAATTTGATCAAAAACATGCCATTTTAAGAATCGAAATAGCTCTTCAGATAGTCCATCGACCCCCATTTTTTATATCATGGTTGGAGAAAGCATGAGTTGGAGTTATGATTTCATACCACCCTGACTCGTACAAAGTGAAAAAAAGTCATCATATTGGCATCTAAACTCAAACAAATGTATTTTGTTGATGACATCATTTTTGTCTTTGTTTAATTGAGATTATCTCACTTATCGGTGATCGATTTTCTCCCAGATTTTGATATGTTGTAGCTGAGATAATTCTTTATCAGAAATATGCCATTTATTTTTCATTTGGATGACGTCATCATAGTTAAATATTTGATTAAAGGCGACAATGCATAATTTGTCATATTTGCGTGTTATGTCTATAGGAGGTCACTTTTTTCACAACATGAATCTGCATGACAATGTGTTTTGACCAGTATCTCGGTTGTTATTCAACAGTTTTCTCCCAAATTTTAGTATGTTGTAGCTGAGACTATACCGGAGTGTTGGCTTTAGTCAATAGAGCGTCCGCCTCACAACCGGGAGGCCGTGGGTTCGAACTCGGGCCGCGTCATACCAAAAGACGTTAAAAGATGGGAGTTGTTGCTACCTTGTTTGGCGTTCAACAATAAGGGATAGAGCAACGTCAATCTGGCGCTGCTCAGTGGCTGCCGGGCTCACGATCAATTGGGCAAAAAGAATTTCCGTTTCGGTTTAATAAAATTTGGAGTGGACTATTAGGCTATTATTATTATTATTATTATTATTTGCTATCTAAATATTTCCTCATTTTTTTCAATCAGATGTCAGGATCATGCTCATGCTCATCATCATCCTTAACATTATCGTTTTTATCATCATATAACATTATCATTATCATCATCATCATCATCACCTTTACTATCATGATCATCATTGTTTACATGTCTATATAACTTCTCCCATTCTCAAATCTATCATAAGTGAAGACAGACCACCTAATTCGTCCCCATAACGAATTAAATTTTCTAGTTTATTATTATTCTTCCTCAAATTTGTTTGCAGGATATCTCAAGACTGAATAAAGCCATTGTCATGAATCTGTCAATGATGATAGATCTTAGTCTAACTTAGAACTGAGTGACTTTTCAAAGACTCAAAGTCATCATGACGTCCTGTAGAATCGCAAATAATGTAATAGACAACTCTATTTACTTTATTATTACCCTATTATCACTTGATCCATTACTTTTTGCATGTAATCCCTAGGGGAGATGACTTTTTCTCAAATCTGGATTCTACATTCTGTCTTTTTGAGCGATATAGCCGTTATTTCTGCTTGGATTTTGTTGATTTTTTAGTATGTTGTAGCTGAAACAAGTTTACACAAGATTTATGTAGACTATTTAATATTATCGTGACGTTATCATAGTCAAAGAATCAATCATTGGTGACATGTCAGTTATCATATATAACAATCCTCAATCGAATACCTGAAGGGGGCGCTATACCACTTTTAATCATGGTCATCTTCATCATCAATATCGTCATTACCGTATGCATGAACATTATCATTATATCATCATCGGCAGTTTCGGCACACTGTCATGGTCGTAATTTAACAGCCTAGCTATTTATGCTAGAAATATTGAAGGCATTTTTCTCAATTGCATCGATCGATCTCTCCCCTCTCTCTCTTTTCTCTCTTGCTCTGTCTCCCTTCACCTAGGCTTGTTCTGCCCCTCTCCTTCTCTTGGTCTCTCTCATCTGCATCTCTCTTGTCCTCATCTTCTCACACTTTCACCCTCTCCCTCTCACTGTTTCCCTTTCCCTCTTCTTCTCTTGATCTGTCTCCTGTCTCTGCCTCTCTCTCTCTTTCTCTCCTCTCTCCCCTTTCACTCTGCATCATCTCAGGTTGTCTCATTTATATGTATAACAATTTAATCCAAGGAAATTTGAGGCAATTTCTATCATTTGGCCATTCACTGCCATGCACACTAACAATCGTTTCTAGATTTAACATCATAGATGTTGGGTTATGGATGGGTACAATATTAATATCTTACTCATATTTTATATCAAATCATGACTAAATATATCACTTTGTACATTTTGTAAGATTTATTAAAAAAAGTGTTTTGAGCTTGTTTAGTGTAAGTAAACAGTTTAATCCTCTATCAAAAATCTGAAGGGGTGCTGTGCCACTTTCAATCATGGTCATCATTCTAATATCATTGTATTCATGAACATAATCATTTTTTTTTAATTATGTCATGATCAGTATTCACAAGAGCTTGTTTATGCTAGAAATATGGAAGGCATTGGTCTAAATTGCATCTCTCTCTCTGTCCTTTCTCTTGCTCTGTTTCCCTTATCCTCTCAAGTTCTGCCCCTCTTCTTTTTTGGTCTGTCCCTGCATCTATCTCCATCTGTCTCTTTCGCTACTCTTTCACCCTCTCTCTCTCTCTCTCTCTCTCTTTTGCCTTGCCTCCCTCTTATTCTCTTGATCTATCTCCCTCTGCCCTACACAGTTGAAACTTGACTCATGGATAGACCATAATGGGAGTAGTAAACGAAAGATGAAGTCGTGAAAATGTGTTCTTCATTATGTTACACATGAGCATACGTATCACCTAATTCGTCAAAGTGACAAATTCAAGTCTAGTTTGTATTGTCTTTCAAATGCCGTGGAATTTAACCTTTGTTATTTTTTTGGCCTGCAAATGGGACATAGTACCTTTAAGGAAAGGACTATCACAATCCTGCCACTATATGCCATCATCCCACCAGGCGGTAGCCATTTGGATGGTAATTGTCCATGGTTTGTTATTGTTGACAGCTCAACACCAATGCATAGGGAGTTGAAATAGCTTATGATTTTATATTTTTTAAACTATACATAACGTTTGATATTCATACTTAACTGACAATTATCCCATTTTGATTTCAAGGTACCGAACAGTAACCATTATGAAAGTATCTGACCATGTCGAGCTGGAACATTCTCTCCTTGGTGCTCAAGGAGGAGAGCTGTTTGGGACTATCACCCTTGACAAGCCGCTTCACGATGACTCAGAAGCTTCCCGTCTAGTCCAGGAGTTTGTTGAGACCATCTTCATCAAATGTCACGAGCAGTCAGATGTGGTCTATGAGGCTCTGAAGGTGCGGTCTGAGAAGGGTGCTGTTGTGATTACCCTTGGGTCATCATGTGTGAAGGAGCGTCAATTGAAGGGAGGCATGAATGTGTCAGTGACTGTTCAATTGTGCATCAGTCGCCAGCGATTTCTCTCTATGCATCATGCTGTGGAGAGCTTGAGTTGTATGGACACTGTTCTGCCCAAAGGACAGCAGCCGAATAGGTCAGCCATTGTCTTATATAAATCATAGCACTATATAGATAGGTAGTGTGGAATAAGATAGCTTTAAAGCCTCACTGTCCTACTTGTAGCTACTTGCTCCCTCTATATAGAAAACAGTGTCTAATCAGTGACCATGCATTGATCCCCCATGATCCTCTTTTCCTTATGTTAATTGAGAGCTGAGTTGATGAAATGGCCACCTGTCATTGACCACACTGTGTGGTCTAATCCCTCCCGGCCAAACTAGTACAGCCGGCCTTTAATAGCGAAAAGATGCATCTGGAATGCAAAATGTATGTTCTATATTTATGAGGCTTCATGTTGCCTAAACTTTCATTCAAGGCCCCCTCTTATAAAGATTTGGGATTGATCCAAATCAATCGCAAGTCATCTAATTAATTGCAAGTTTGCAGTCTCCTACCTCTTATGTTCAACTGTTCAACTGTTTATAAGATGAATAAGATGATAATAAATAAAATAATAAAAAGTTTAATTCACAAACATCACTAACTCCTACATTTTTTTGCGTGCCACTGCAATTTGCCAAGGTACATATAAGCAGAATGGGTGATTTAGTCAAGTAAAGTGGTTTGTACACTGGAGAGGGTTCAAGCCGGCCAAGACAAAGACTACGGTACATGTACATGTGCAATAATATCCTTTATTTTTTAATATAAGTAGTAGTATTAGTAGTGCAGCAGTAGTAGTATTTTTGGTGTAGCAGTAGTAGTAGTAGTAGGTAGTAGTAGTAGTAGTAGTAGAAGTCAGCATTAAATCACAAAATGTTTAAAATCAGAGGTTCCTATACATAAACATGTATACATAAATATGTAAGGATTAAAATGAAATATTTCATAGTTACCTATAATGCTGCCTTTCCTTTGGTGATTTCAAAGTAAACAAGGAGCTGAACTGAAAATAATTACTTGTACCGTAGTGTGTTAATTTGAAAGGAAATACATGTATCCATATCAGAATATAGTTTTTTGGTTCAAAACAGGTTTCCGGAAGTAGCTGATGAGGACTGCTGTGAAGGTTTGAACAGGCGACAGGAGCAGGTTGTCCGCCTTATCAAGTCATTAGGAACAACAAGAAAGGAAGCCACAACCTATAGTGGTCCAACCATGATCCTCGGGCCATTTGGGACAGGAAAGACGCATACTCTGGCCAAAGCGATACAGAGAACTTTGGCAGAGAGAAAGGATGCCAAATTCTTGATCTGCACTCGTTCAAACAGGTGTTTTATAAATATATTTTCCAGAAGTGATATAGGTATTTTTCTATTGCAAAAAAATAGTTGGCCCCAATTGAGGAAGAATACAAAGAACAAGTATGGCAAAGTAGGGGTCTAGAAGCCAGTTATATTCGAGGATGAAAATCACATCTCTTGGAATTTCTTCAAAGCCATTACTGATAGTGTCAGCTATCGGGTCAGCAATATTCTCAACATCCCAATACTAAAAGCCAAGAGTTCAAACAACCTTAATACATGCAAGGTGTATCTGATACTCCCTTCACATACACAGATTTTTCTTACGAGTCCTTACAGATCGCACAAATTCACGGATCCTAACGATTTGGCCGCTTTTACGACCGATTTAAGAGTTAATTGTTACGAGTTATTACGAGCTATTTACGGATTATTACGAGTTATTATGATATACTTACGGCAGAATTCCACGATTCGTTACGAGTTGTCACGGATAACTACGGGCAACTTACGTGTTAGTAATGACCTGTTAACGTGTTGTTACTAATAGTTAAGAGTTAGTTACAAGTATTTACGAGTCCTTACGATTTTTAACTAAAAAATAACTAAAAAAAGAAGTGTTCAAATTTGCATAAGAAAATGTTTTAAGTAAACGATACATAAGAATACTTAAAGTATATGTATCTATTTGTAAAGTACTCGTAACTTCATGTAAAGTGCTCGCAATAACTCATGATAATCTGTAAAGCCATTGTAATGCGACCCGAACGAAATCTTAAACAACATGTAAACACTCGTAATAATCCGTAAATAATCCGTAAGTAATCCGTAAACAAATCGTAAATCACCCAAAACAAATTGTTAAAGAAATCTTTACAAGTTATTTACGGATTCTTGGGAGCAGTTTACAGATGGTTACATATTGATGCGAATGGTTTACGATACTTACGGATTGTTACGACCTATTTACGAGTTATTTACGAACAAACGTAAGAAGATTTTTGACATGTCAAACAATTTGCCTCTTATTTCACGGATCCTTACGAGTGTCTGCGAGTTGTGACAAGCTATTTACGGATACCAGCAAGTTATTTACAGATGCTTGCGATTGACTACGATTTGGCGATCTGTAAGGACTCGTAAGGATAATCTGTGTATGTGAAGGGGATATTATATAATATTGACTGGCCTTGAGGGGTATATCAGAAATATTGACCAAGCTCAGATCATATTACCCCGAGTCGAAAGACGAGGGCAATATGGTCTTAGCGCGGTCAATATTTCTGATATCCCCCGAAAGTAAAGCCAGTCAATATTTTTATTGTTATCCAAATCAGACATCTAGAGCAAATACAGACATCCACCATGACAATGTCAAACCAACACTGTGCATCCAGTTCGATACACTGCAAACAGTGTGTATTTGGTGTGATTATTACGTCACAATAGAGTGCGCGCAAAGTGCGCAGGTTCTTGTACGCATAATAGATGCGCAATGAAAATGCGACGCGGTCAATACAAGATGCCGGGATGCGAGACCGTGGAAAATACCAAGGTATATTTTCACTCGTCTCTACACGCAAAGTCAATACGCGCAGGGAGACCAAGGAAAATACAAAGAATATACCCCTCCGTTCCCACTGCTAGTGAAAACTAGGGCAATACGGTTTTGTAAATGACCAGCTCAGATGTCTGATACGGGTAATAATAGGTATTATTTATATATATATTTGCATATCTATCATTATTGTTTTTTTAACACATGATGAAAAGTGTATTTGTGACCTCAAAGCCACCCAAAATTTGCATAGCTTGGTTTCAAGTAAGAAATCAATAAAGGTGCATTTCGTCAGAATGGTCATATTTTAGTTTTCAGCACTTAATGCAAGAGTATACTTTTGTCTATGTAATTCATAAATTTGTAAGCAAAAAACAATGTAAAAGTGGTATCTTGGGAGTTAGTAGTTTTGATTACTTTTATACGAGCCTTGCTATACTGGTCTCATGTTGATCTCCAATAACTTCATGAACAGTATTAGCTATTACATTGATTCCATGAAGAGTTAAAGAACAGGAGTGCTTAGTGTGCCAAGTTTTAGGACAATCTGATTATCCCTTCACAGAAATATCTATATAGTTGTAATCCTCCTTTGTCACTCCCACAAGACCTTGGGATTCAGGAGTGCTTAAATATTCTACAGACTTTAAACAACTCTTTCTCTAAAGTAACATTCTATATTGGACTGGACATGCTTCTCTTTTTTAATTGAGTTAGGGTTATCCAATTTTGCCGAGTAATATGTCATTTTAAAGCTGAGAATCTTTTACAGAATCAACCCTAAACTAGAAAATCTTTCTGGCAGCTGTTTGGTGGTTTTGTGGTGTGGGAACACATTTGTCCTTTAAATGTAATTTGTTATTTAAAAAACTGTTGCTATTATATTTCATCAAAGCTCAGTTATTTGTTTTGTTATCAATCATTTCGTTAATGCTTCCTCGCTGGCCATTGTACTAAAATGTATTTGTTCCTATCCTTTATTTCCTGTTTACAGTGCTGCTGATCTGTACATCCTTGATTATCTTCATAAATTCTGTGAAGATAGTCCTGATACTTGGATGGTTCGGGTGTACGCAAGGATGCGGAAACTAAGCACGATTAGAGATCCGGTAAAGCAATACATGCTTCTCGATGCTGCAGGACCTCGTTTGCCAACTGAAGAGGAATGTCAAGGTAAAGTCAAGACTTGCAATTTGGGTGACTGAGTTTAAAGGTAGACCTGTCTTTAGTAGCTGGGAGTACTGGATGATAGTGGCTTTTATGTAGAGATTGGGATTGAATCCCTGCCATAACACTTACACTTTTTAGAAAGACAGTAACCTAGTACATTTGGCACTCTATACCCAGGTGAAGTGAATAAATGGGTACCCGGTCTGAAGCAATTCCTTGAATGCTTAAATATCTTATCAGTGTAGCTTGGTTGAAGCTTGGTTATAATAAATAGTATCATCTTTTGAAAAGTTGTATTAATGCTACTTACTTTTAATTACTATTCTTATTATTTGAATTGACATTCTTTTAGCATCTAGTATTCCTCGGAACCAAATTACATATCTTTGATATATCGTCGCGTGGCTGGCAGAAGGGAGTTAGCACTAAATCGCCTCAAACTATGATAAAACTGACTTATTTCCGAAAAAAATTGTGGCCGTGATCTACTGTAACATTTTTCTTTTGAGTTTTAAACCAATTTTCGGGACGAAAAGCAGTTTAAATATAAAACAAATCTTTAAATGTGAATAATTTGAAAAGTAGTTTTTTAGTCGCTCACGCACTTACGCCGTTCTGGCAGTCAGGCAATGCTATGATCTTATTTTATTCCCATAAGGACAGTTTGTTACCCACCAGATTAATACTTTAATTCTCGACCCATTAATCTGTTTTCAGACTGGGTTTCCAGAAAGGGCCCCAGTATAGTTGTTGTCACTCTGAGTACAGCTGTGCACCTTACCAAAACAGCAACTCTGCGTGGATACTTCTCTCACATTGTGATAGACGAGGCCGGACAAGCCCTAGAGACGGAGGCCATCATTCCGCTTGCCTTAGCAACAGAGGATACAAGTGTTGTGCTGGCTGGCGATCCGAAACAGATGAGCCCACAGGTATAGTAAATGTCTAATATGAGGAAAGTAGGCTGTGAATTATTATACTGTTGATACTTGTGTTTCAATTCATATTCCTTTGCAATAACTGAATATTTCAAGGTGTATTGTACACAGTATTTTAGAGCGATTTTGACCCAAATTCATTTTTTTCATATGAAATATTATTAATTCTGAACTTTAATTCTTTCTAGTTGATAGTTTTAGGGAAGGGAAATATCGTTTTCATCAAAGTTGTCTCCCATTTTTCAGCCTGCACCCAGAGTTCCTTTGCCCTCTTCTACCTCCTTCACATAAACAGATTTTACTTACGAATCCTAACGGATCGCCAACTCATAGTCAATCGCAAGCATCCATAAATAACTCGTTGGTATCCGTAAATAACTTGTCACAACTCGCAGACACATCTTCTTACGATTGTCCACGGATTGATTTTTTCCGTAAATGACTTGTTAAGTATCGTAAACCGCTCACAACAACACATAACCATTCGTCAACTAGTCGCGAGAATCCATAAATGACTTGTATCAATTTTTTGCAGTGATTTGTTACGGTTACTTTACGATTTGTTCACGGATAATTTACGGATTATTACAAATTTTAAGTGTTGTTTACGATTTCATTCGCAGTCGTTTTACGATAGCTTTATGGATTGTTACTAGTTATTTCAAGCACTCAATGTGTATATAGTAACGGGTTCTTAATATCCCCTTCACATACCAGTACACAGATTTGTCTTACGAGTCCTTACGGATCGCCAAGTCATTCTCAAGCATCCGTAAATAACTTGCTGGTATCCGTAAATAATTTGTCACAACTCGCAGAGACTTGTCAAAAATCTTCTTACGATTGTCCACGGATTGATTTTTCCGTAAATAGCTTGTCACAATCAGTAAGTATTGTAAACCACTGTCAACAACACCTTACAATCCATAAACTGCTCGCAAGTATCCGTAAATGACTCGTACATTTTTTTTTAAACGATTTGTTACGGTTAGTTTACAATTTGTTTAAAGATTATTTAGGGATTATTACGAGTGCTTACGTGTTGTTTACGATTCCATTCGGGTCGTGTTACGATGGATTTACAGATTTTTATGGGTTATTACGAGCAATATACGAGTGCTTAGGTGTTGTTTACGATTCCATTTGGGTCGTGTTACAATGTATTTATGGATGGTTACGGGTTGTTGCGAGCATTATACGTGTAGTTGAGATTACTTTACGAATAAATATGTGTACTTTACGTATCCTTACAAATTGTTTACGATTTGGGGAAAGATATAAAAGCTGTAATTTCAAACACTTCATTTTCAGTTGTTATTTTTTGGCTGAAAATCGTAAGGACTCTTAAATACTTGTAACTACCTCGTAACTATTTGTAACAACACGTAAACAGGTCATAACTAACACAAAAGTTGCTCGTAGTAATCCTTGACATCTCGTAACAAATCTTGGAGTTTTGCCGTAAATACATCGTAATAATCCATAATAAACCGTAAATAGCTTGTAATAACTCGTTACAACTCTTAAATTGATCGTAAAAGTTGCCAAATTGTAAGGATCTGTGAAAGATCTGTGAATTTATGCGATCTGTAAGGACTCGTAAGAAAAATCTGTGTATGTGAAGGGGGTATTATGAATAGATACGTATACTTTATGTATTCTTATGTATAGTTTACGATTTGGAGAAAGGTATAAAAGCCGCAAAATTGTAAGGAGTCATAAATACTCGTAACTTACTTGTAACTATTCCTAACAACCGCAAACTTGCATAAAATGCCTGTAGGTTGCTTGTACTTATCCGTAACAACTTGTAACAAATCGTGGAATTTTGCCGTAAATACATTGTAATAACTTGTAACAACTTTTAAATCGGTCGTAAAAGTGATCAAATCATAAGGATCCGTGAAAGATCTGTGAATTTGTGCAATCTTTAAGGACACAAAAAATAAATCTGTGTATGTGAGGGGGGTATTAATGTGTCAATAGCTTCAAATGTCGTGGTCATGACTATGATTATACGTTCTATTTCTTTTCAAAGGTCACATTAATTACACTGGAATCACCAACATTTACATTGATTATATTTGCTGTTGTAAGTCATTGCATTTAACAAAAAATAAATAGATAAATAATTGCTTTATTAACTTCGAGGGGTTTTGTGTGCTCAAAGCCGAGGTCACCGATGATCTATTTATTGTATCGATCTAAGAATCAAAACATGAGCACCGATCAACTATGGAGATTTCTTCCAAAATTGCAGGTGCACTCTCCTCGCACGAGGAAGGCCAAGTTCAACATGTCCCTGCTGCAACGCCTGTTCAAATATGACAAACAGAATGACTGCCACGCCAGCTGCAACCTCACCATCAACTACAGGAGCTGCCAACCCATCCTAGACTTCTTGAAGGTGCACTATGGCACAGCCTTCATATCAAAGAGCACCAGTAGTGACCACCCCAACCTCTTTCCTCTCAACTTTGTGGACGTCAGGGGGGAGGATCAGCTTGTTGGGACATCATACATGAATGCAGAGGAGGCAAGGATAATTGCAAAATACGTCGCTTCATTGATGAAGCACTGGCCTGAAGAGTGGGATAGACCAAAACAGAGTGACGTTGTGGTACTATCACCTTACAGAGTTCAGGTTAGTGTCTTTTTTATTCATAAGTATTAAAAGCATGAAATTTACTCCATTGATATGACATTGAAGGAAAATGGGTCAAGAGGCAATGTACATGTACATGGACGTTGCTTTGTAAGCAGTTATGGTGTTCTTTAGTTTTTTAATTTATTGTACAATATTGTTGCAGTTCTATCACCTGTATACAGAGTTCTGTGTCCTTTTTGAAAGAATCATTGCTCAAAATTCACTAAATTGATTTAACATTAAAGAAACAGTTTGATAACTGGTATCTGCTTTGAAGGGGATTGGTTATAATGTTGTGTATCTGAAAACCACGTTGAGAGATTGTGAATGTATCAATTGCTTAATAGATCAAAAATAGTTTCATTATTATGGCATACCAAATATCCTGTATTGGTCTTCATCTTATTTTCAGAAGTGACAAAACCAATTTGAATTTGTTTGAGTTTGATTTTGAAAGGAAAATTGTATGCATTTTTGATAGGTCGAGGTAATCCGACAGGAGCTGAGGAAGAGAGGCCTTCATGCTGTGACGGTTGAGACAGTGCAGAATGTGCAAGGTAATTTTCTAAAGATACTCTGCTGCACTAGTTGAGCTAAAGTATGATACGTAAAGGTGTCTTACAAGATAGTAGGCCTCAAACCGCTCAAACTCTTTTTTGATTTTGATTATTTCAAAATTGAATTTTATACTGGTGTTTTACAATACAGAACTTAAAAATAATAAATTGAATTTCAGTTGTATTCAATATATATGATGTAGAAATAAATGGATATCATTTCAGTTGACAACAATAGGTCTCTTTCAGGGCTCTAAAATTTAAGGTGCAAAGAAGGATTCAAGCTTCGCGGTACCAAGCATGTTCAGAAACAGAAGTCAAAGTATGACTCACCGGTGACTGGGCAAGCTTCACTAGTCTATCAACATGCTGATCTGACAATTAAATTAGAATGTAATAGACACTAATTGTGAAAATATCTACACGAAAGATAGTGGCTTACCCATATTTTATGATAAAGGAATTGAAATTAAAACACTCAGAAGTAGTTTTCAATAGTTCTAATAAATGCATATATCACAGCTATGCTAGAGTATGAAGTGAAGTTTGTCATACTCGATTGTCATACATGCAGATGCAGGTCCAAAGTGATGGGATTAACAAGCTTTAAACCAACTAAAAATACCCAAAATATACTTTAAGAGACTCTATTAACACAACCAAATTACTGTTAAACAATAGTTACCTCTGACAAAGAATACTATAGATATCCATAATATCTCACAGAAATATACTTGCGGAGTTACTATGCACTCAATATCATGTTTGGCTAGCCATATCATGTGGCCTTAGGCCCACACATATCTTCCTCTCTGCTGCCATATGCTGACTACTACAGGACAATTTCTCGTATAAAATATTTGGCTAGCTAAACTCAATATTACTATTCCTGTTCTGCAAAATCTGTAATGACACGGGCCTACTAGATAGGTATGCAAGTCTTGGCAATACATGAGCATATGCATGGAGGGTGTCAATACATTGAAATACGTTGAAACTATCCCCTCTTCTGAAAGAGAAATAGTGTAAACGGAGGATATGTTTATGGGCAATTATCTATTGAATGTACAATTTCATTATTTAACATTCCAGGTCATGGAACACTCTGCCTTACTATGTTGTAAATTGGTGTCGATCTAATGAATAAGAATCTGAAATGTAATTCAGAAACATTTTTCTTGCTTGAAAAGTGTGGAAGTATTTATTTGATGTCATATTTAGTCACAAATTATATTTTCATATTTCATCCACTTTGTACAGGGAAGCAGTATCGCGCTGTCTTTCTGAGCACGGTGAGAACGAGATCGTCGCTAAATAAGGTAGACATCACATCCCTTCCCCAAGTAGGAGACCGAAATGTGAGAAACAAGTTCTGGTATGGGTTCCTTTCAGACAAAGGACTTCTGAACACAGCATTCACCCGTGCACAGTCTCTCATAACTGTCATGGGAGATCCTGTGGCAGTCTGTTCAGCAGGGGAATGCCAGAAGACATGGCAGAGGTACATCAAGACATGTGAGAGGAATGGTGCCATCCATAGCAAAGAAGACCTAACAATGGCTTCTATCCAGAATGAGATTGCAAATGCCAAACGTCTTCTCAACCCTACTGCAAAATCATTTGTTTCAAGACCTTCAGCACCCAGTACAGCCTCCAGGGGGACCCCTCACACCGTGACTGCAAGACCTGCAGTCAGTAGAGCAATTGAAGTGCCAAGTTGCTATCCGAGGACAGGAAAGCAACAGAGAAGCGCCAGGGAATACCCTCCTGCAACTAGTAGCAGGTTGCCTGCACCTGATGCTGGTGCTGCTGCTTCTGCAGTTGATGATGATGAGGACGACGACTTGCTTGATGATGAATGGCTTCAGGAATTGAAGATTCAGGTGGACGAGGACATGGCTGAGGAGTATGGGAGGCCGCATCCAGAGGTGTTGGCTGAAGATCAAGAGGAAGACGCTGCATCAGGACAAGAATCTGATGGCCGAGTTGCTTCCATTGAAAAGGAACAGAGCAAATCAGCCATACGTATCCAGGAGCCAGAGGCTGGAGTAAGATTACATACATCACACAGAGAGGAAACTACTCCATCTGCATCAAGAGCTACAGTACCAAATGTAGCAAGCCGTACTAATAAACATGTGTTACGGAACCTACGCATGGTGGAGAGAGAAGATCGTTATGCTCTCCTACAAGATGATACATATGATTCAGATGATGAAGAAGATGTAAGTGTGGATACTTCTGGTCAGACGCAAGACACTAATGTTGAAGATCTTCTTCGCAAGGCTCTTCAAAGTCCTGACATGTACAAGATCTGTATCTTCCGCCAAGACTTCACTGGACGTACATATGCTGTCCCCCAAGACAGGCAGTCAGGAGATGAAATAACCATCACGAATATGAAGCGTCGAGGACATGCCCTCAACAGTGATAAGGTTCTTGTAGAGGTCTTACAGAATGAGGAGGAGCAAGAAGTAGAAGAAGATGATGATGCCGAAAGAGAAATAAAGATCTATGGAAGGGTAGTAGGCATCATTGAACACAATGCCAATCTCCGGTTACAAAAGTTTGTGTGCTACCTGGATCCTCAGAGTGATAATGTGATGGTGCCCATTGACCGTTCTTCTCCTAAGATGCTTATCCTGGGAAGAAAAAGAAGAAGCGCTTCAAAGAATAATGCAGCTGTGGTAACACTGTTTGAGATAAAGAAAAGAAGGGTACCAACACAAAATGAATGCAGAAATATAGAGGTGAAATATGCGGAGAGACATCAGAAACTCTTTGTTGTTCGCTATCTCGAGTGGCCCCAAAAGGCTCCATATCCACTGGGAGCAGCTGTTGAAGAGTTGGAACCTGGGAATACAGAACAAAAGGGGCTTAACATCCTTCGACTTGTGTATGGCATCAAAGCTCTATGCAAGCCAGCTGCAAGAGAACAAATGCAGCGAGAGTTCCCTGAAGGATGGACCCTTCCAGATGAAGCTGTTCAGAAAAGAGAAGATTTCCGGAAGACAAAGACCATCTTCACTGTGGATCCTCCTGGGTCCACAGACTTGGATGATGCCATCAGCTGTGTCTGTCTTCCTGGACAGCGCTATGAAGTTGGTGTACATATTGCAGATGTATCCTATTTCATTCACCAGGATAATTTCATGGATAAAGATGCCTACAAGAGAGGTACAACATTCTACCATCCATTCCAAGAGGATGCTTATCATATGCTGCCAAAGGATGTGATCTCAAGGCTTCTAAGCTTACTCCCGGGACAGGATAGGCTAGCATTGTCAGTCATTTTCATTCTTAATCATGAAGGGCAGATCGTTGCAGAGCCTATGTTTAGAAGGTCCGTGATTCAAACATGTAAGAGACTTACCTATGAAGAGGCAGAGAAGTTAATTGTTGACAGCAACAATACTTCTAATGCATACATGCGTATTGCAGAACCTATCAGGCACTTATATGAGCTGTCAAGACATCGCCGAATGCAGCGATTGAGAGATGGATGGATGGTGTACAATGCTGATGACGATGATGGAGGGGCTCTTTCTCATCCACATGCCCATAGCTTAATTGAGGAGCTGATGCTGATGACCAATAATGCTGTTGCTGAACATGTTCTTACCAGCTTTCCTGATTGTACACCACTTCGTAGGCAATTGGCCCCAACGCAAGAGAAGGTAGAGACATGGAAGGAATGTCATGACAAGACTGCAAGAAACAGTATTCGTCTTCCTGAGCTTGTGAATCGTAATCGCAATGATGCAGTGCGTGGAGACCAACATGAAGGCCAAGATGAAGAACATGTCCTAGTTGCTGCAGAAGTATGGCAGAAGGTTAGGGAATCCTGTGAATCACAGATTACATCAAAAAGTCATATGGAGGATATGGCCAATCTCATACTTCAAGATGAAAATCATCCACGACATGCAGTGGCTCAGTCTCACTGCTATGCCATCATGGAATCGGCAGAATATATCGACTCAACAAGCCAAACCAAGCCAGAGAAGCGAGAACACTATTCTCTGCAGATGAGAGCATATACTCACTTCACATCACCCATCAGACGTTACATTGACCTTGTTGTGCATAGGATGCTTGTTGCTTGCATAAAGAATAGCCAGTGCCCTTACAATGCTGGGGAGATGGCTGACATCACCCATCATTGCAACAATCAGAATACCAAAAGTAAGCGCTTCGAAAAAGCCACAAAAGAGCTGAAGTTGGCTCTGAAGCTCAAGGAAGCTCCTCTTCAGGTTACAACTTTTGTGGAAGGGATCTCTGAGTCATCCATGAAATTGCTTCTCCCATATCGTGGTTACATCCAATCTAGACAGAGAGAAATTCCCTTTAGTTTTCTGAAGCCCTCTGAGAAACCAGTTGTTAATGTAGGATCCACTGAAATGACATGGAAGTGTCGCATGTATGACTACAGCAGGAAATGCCAAGCAGAATCACCAGCCAGCACTAGAGTCACATATCCAGAGGTTTATTTCAGAATTCCAGAGGACAAATGGCAACAGATCCTGCAATCAATCAAGAGTATGTATAGGGATGGAAACTTAGAGGAAGTTCGGACTGCCATTGAGACAGCACTGATCCATGCCCAAGGTAATGATAACCCCTTTTCACAGAGGAGAGGAAATCAAGATGGCAGGCCAGATCAGAGTGAAATGGGAGTTATGAGTTTCCAACGAAGCTACCAGTTGGGTGATCCCTGCAGGGTCCAGATGCATGCACAGATGATGAAGGGTATGCTTACTCCAAAGGTACAACTCTTCAACATGACCCCTCACTTGGATACTTGTGCCGAGCATCGATCACAACCCATTGAATGCTTCTCAAGAATAGCCACAGAAATTCCAGGCAGGGAGGAAAACATCACAGCATACAAGTCAAAATGGTTTCAGATCCTGTCTATGATCTCCTGCCACAGCGCAGTCAGCAATGATGACACCATCATTCTACAGAATGTGCCAATCACATGGCAGAGAACTTCAAGCGAGGTCACAGGTCACTTTCAGTTAGACACAAATTTCCTTGAAGTGAACCACATACAGATCGGGGAAACCAGAGAAGGAATGATCATGAACAATTATGATTACCTGTGTATACACCTGGCCAATCTTGACGTGGAAACCAAGCCTCGGCTTAATATCATGGGGTACGATAAGCGAGAACGTCGACATCATGTAGGTCCTTTCAATGCTAAGGACTGGGAGAAGCAAACTTGTGTTCTCCACTGCAGGATATTGAAAGGCCAGAATCCTCAGGATTGTCATACACGCGAACGACGTGGGTCAAATACACTTCCAGTTCACTTTGTAGTGCATCAGCATTCCTTTCCACTTCCACAAGGGAGTATTGATCGTCTTGCGAGTACTGTGGAGCTCATTTCGAAACCTGAGCCAAATAGGTAGGTTTTACTTGATGCTCAATATGAACTGATTTAGGACATTTTTAGCTTCATTCAGATATGATGCGGTAAACCACGTCATTGTATCTTCTTGCGCCCTCGAAAGGACCACCTCATATAACGTGTGCACCTCCCCACTAAAATCCTAGTTACAGGCCTGGTTACAAAGAGCTCAGTGAATACCTATAAGATGTTTGTTGCGCGCAATTGCCATTAATTTGCAGGTTGTTAAAATAACTCTGCAGTTTACCACTTCATATCTGAACGAGCCAAAACACAGAAATAAGAAATAGGAAGAGCATTCTCCATTAGTTGCATTATTTCTTATAAATATTGGTATTGTTCCTCTCTAACAACAATGCTTTTATAGTTTTTCTTTCAAAGAGGATTAACTAATGGGTAATGATTTTTGTGATTTACAGTTGATATTGTTGAATTGTAGATTTGAGAATTGACAGCATTACAAGGCTCCGATGTCCTTGGGTGATTCAGATAGACATGGTAGATTATGATGAGAAATTATAGTAAATGAATGATACCTGTGAAACGATTTGAGTAAAAAAAAGACGAGAAAACTGAACAAATCTTCCCTTCCTTGTACTGAGCACTGGACCATGGTCCATATAATTATTGTGCCTTTTAGTGAAGGTTGTCAATTAAATTTCTATAAGTTTGTTTACATTTTTACTCAGTAGGCAAACAACCTAATGGTATATAGTGCACGTTACTAGCAAGCAATTCAAAAGTAGTGTAATGATAGTAGTGTAGTGTAACACTATTATTGCCCTTTAATGACTCACATGTATTTCATTTTCCTGCAGACGAGAAGAAGTGGCTGTAAGTGGACTGGACTCAAAGGGGGTGCCAGTGTTGGTACAAGACATCGCCTTGCAACGTCCGAATCATCCTGATTGGCACTCAGGTAAAGTTAAGGGAGTTGTGGTTAATTATCGCAATGCAAAATTAGGTTTAGTCAGTTCATTTCTGTTAATACCAGCAAGGATTGTATTGTCTTTCTTCAATTCGCTCTCAAATTGATAATGAAACTATCCCTTTTTCGTGCTCTGTACAATCATAATCCAAAAATTATACATGAGGGATATAATAATACATAAAACCATAGGAAGACCATCTGATTTGATTTTGAAGTTGGTAGGCCAAAGATCTTTGAGGTCAATTTATGAAAATTACAGGTATTTAGCCTCGTTTACGCAATATCTCAAGAATCAATAGAGGGATTAACTTAGAACCGGGTGATACTGTGAATCACCATTGGAAGATAATCTGATTAGATGTTGGGTAGGTAGGTCAAAAGCCAAAGGTCATAGCGGCCAATTTCTGAAAATAAATGTTTTAGTCTCATTATACTGCGATATGACAAGAACCACTTGAGGTATAAATTTCAAACTTGGTGCGAGTATGTTTCACCATAGGAAGACGATCTGATTCTCGGGGTAAACAAATGAAAGGTCTATAATTTCCATGAAATCTCAGAGTTTTTGCCCTGTTATCGCAGTGTACATTTATCAAGTATGATTTGATCCATGAACTATGGTGATGCACACTAATACCAATTAGTGTGCATCACTATAGCGAGATAAATTGATCAGATTTTAAGTAGAAGAAGGTCAAATGTAAAATGCAGGCAAGTCGATATACATGAAATTTAAGGATTTTAACCTTGTTAATATGACCAAATCAATGATAATTTTGAGCCATTTCAGCTCTGAACTTAAAACCTGTAACGAGTATGCATCACTGTAGGCGGACAAGTGCTCAGATTTTCATGCCTATAGATCAATCAACATTTAAACATAGGCTTTTTGTTCTTATTGTGATATTCCAAGAATAATTCAATTATCCATGATCTTAAATGACTTTAGGTGGAGGCATTTTGAAGACTTAGTCGCATTTGTCTTATTTTTTCTACTTTTCTTTCTCTTGAGGATTCATTCAAGGCCCTAAAAGTATAATATTTGAACTCATTAAAGAAATGTTGGATGCAAAGTGACTCTTTGAAGGCTTTCCAATATGTTGATATTTAATAGACCATTACAAAAAGCTCTCGTTAAAAATATACCCCACCACTGTAACACAGGAACCAATGTAAATCAGGTGGAGTATCACGACCCCACTTTTGTTTCTCTCGTTAAAACTTTGACAAAGCCACTATACCCCACCACTCTAACACAGGCACCAATGTAAATCAGGTGGGGTATCAACGCGACCCCACTTTTGTTTCTCTCGTTAAAACTTGGACAGAGCCTTGCAGCTCTGCGTGAGAGATGGCAGCTGTACTCTTCATCATCTTACGTAATAGTGTAAACAAACTCTTACTGGGGCTCTGCCTGAATGGAAATGAGGAATAGGAAATATATATTTTACTTGTTTTAAGATATTTTCATGTCCAAAAGTCACTTATAATTTAGATGAACACCATAATGAAAGTTCGAACGAAGCAAAATGACCCGGAATTGGCGATAAAACAACAATTTTAATTGTGAAAATTAGCACTCTTTCTCCCTTCCTCGCTCCCTCTATCATGCTTATCTCCTCTCCCTCTCTATCACCCCATCAAGGTCTTGGCAGGGGGATTACACTGTATAGCGCTAGTGTTTAGGCTTAGCTCTAGGAGTAGTGAAAGTCAAATGGGGTTTCAATTTTAAACGAAGAGTTTTTTTGTCATGCAAAGTATGAATTTAATTTATCTCCACTCAAACGTGAAATAAATGTATAGCACAGGATACAAGCATACATATATTGATAAAAGGAATAAACATTAACCTAGGTACATTTATAAAAAATAGTTGACAGTTGACAGTATACAAATGTTGACTGCTTTGAAGGGCATGGTAAAAAACTATGGCCCGAGGTGAGCTCGCAACTGTGCTATGCCCCGATACGACAGACGAGAGGCATAGCGCAGTTGCGAGATCACTGAGGGCCATGGTTTTTACCGTGACACGAGAAAGAAGCAGTTAACATTTGTTTTATATACCGCATCCTTTGTTAGCTTAGAAATTTATTTCAAAGACTGATGAAATCCGGTACCATAAGGTAATTCTCATCGATCTCTCTTTCAAAATTTTGTTCGGTGTACATGTATGATATGGTGCCGGCCGCGCACATACGTATCTTATTACCATAGCTCTGCGCGCGTACAAAGACCTAACTATGCCCGGTCAACATTTTTCCCAATACCGCCCGGCAGTCTGTAGTGAATTTCATGGCCGCAAATTTGACCAATCAGAGGCCGAGAATCTAGACATGCAGTATGATGCACAATAGATACTTGCACATACAAATCAGACATAAAGTGGGAGTTGCATTGGAAGACGGAGAGAGAAAGAGGGAGTGTGCAATTTCAATATCTCAAATATGGAGAACACCAACATCTTATATAAACCCATATGGAGTCATTCGGAATGTATAACTTATAGATACCTATTTTTTCTTTGCTCTTACTTCCATGTCTTTGGTGAAGATGATACCCTTAGAATTCTCTGCAGGGAAGCCAAAGCGTTAGCGCTCACAGACCTGCGTGTACCAGAGTCGACACTGCATCCGTTAAACCCTTCCCAGCAAGCTGCTGTGAAGAAAGCTCTCCAAGTTACATTCTCTGTCATTCAAGGGCCCCCTGGTAAGAATACTTTAATCCCTTATCTTCTATCTAACTGCCAAGCAAACAGATCCTTTCTGAATATCTGGAGAAAAAAATATTTAAGAATGATGTTCTCACAATGTTTTTACACCCCAAGCAACTCCCTTCCCCATTTATTTAGAAGAAAAAAAGAATGGTAATTTTGTCTTTCACAAATATGAATATCGAAAAATGGCTTTTAAATATTTTTTTTCACTGTTTTTTAGAAAAAATTGATTAAAGCATTCAAAACTGAGAAATATCAGAGTAACAAAATTTATTTTTTTTTAATTAAAAAAAAAATTCTGACCGACCGACCTATGTTTTGGCACCTGAAGGCTTATACAACACTTTTTTTCATAGGCCTCATTGTCATGATCTACATTAAATAGTAGAGGTGTTGTGGTCTAGTAGATAAGTCACCGGACTGTAGATCACAGGGTACAAATCCCAGCCCAGTACAAACTTCATTTGGCCAGATGTTAATGGCCCTGTCTGAATTTCATATCAACGGTAAGCTTAAGCCATAGATTACAATAATATCAATACTATGCTATAGTAGTGTCTGTTAAAGGAGTAACAGCTCTCTGAAAACTCAAAATTTAAAGCCTTTAAAACCGGAAGTTGTCCACCTAAAAACAAGCTATAGACTAGATGACATCTTATATGAGCATATTCCCAATGCCTTTGCATTTATTAAGCACAGCTCATTGCCTCAGCTATATAGGTGAGCCGTTCGGGTCTACATTGCGTCAACGTAACTGCGGCAAATATGACAAATACTGAAAGGGATATTTTTTTAATTCCTTTATATTTGTAGTCTATGTTCATTCTGCTGTCCATTGGTATAAAGTTGAATCTTCATCTGATAGGGTCTTATATCTACTACATTTGCCACTCTTTGCCAAGGTGTAAACTGGTACCTGGTATACTTGAGCACTTAGTTACTTTGTTGGCTCAGCTATAAGCAGCCAGGTTAATAGTGTATATAAACGGGTGGCCATTATTTTTATTAGTATTATTATTATTATTATCATTATCATTATCCCTTCGTCGACAAAGTCAGAGGGGATATAGTAATACTGAGACACTGTCTGTAAATCTTTGCTGAAAAGTTACCTGAATGTTTCGATCATTCGGGATTTGCAGACCTAAAGCACTGTATGGTATCCGCGCTCAAAGAAAAAAAGAAACTTTTTACACGTAAACCAATGGGGATCTCAGCAAAGTTTATTTATGCAGCCTGTTAACTGGGTCAACGGGCATCTTTTAAAAAAAACTATTGACCGGTAGTCAGGCATGCGGGCATCTTTAAAAAGAAATTTGACCGGTAGGCGGGCATGGATGGCTTAAATCACGACTTCAATTTCGACCAATCAGATGACTGTATAATATTGTTAATACAGGTGTATAAACATTCCCTTTTCCCTCAAGGCACTGGAAAGACTGTAACGGGAGCTTACCTTGCATACTTCTTCACTCGTCTCAATCAGCAACTACCAGCTGGCAAGATGCGTCCACAGGTGCTGTACTGTGGACCCTCAAACAAATCGGTGGATGTTGTAGCTGGTTAGTTTTTTTAAACATTTTTAGTACCAATTTTAGTCAAATAAAAGTGCAAAATTCTATTTCATGCACTTCGATGATGATCAATCAAATTCAGGAGTATAGATGTATTTTTTGCCTAGACAATTCTGGGAAAGTTGCTGCCAGGAGGGTGAGAGGACCAACGTTAATAATATGGTTTGATTCTCTCAGGGATGGCTTGTTCTGTTTCTGGTTCTGGCTCAACACTAATGAGCCAGAACCTTCAAAATGCTTCAAAATTGTTATATAATGTGTTTAGAACTGTTAGTTACCTCAACTTTATCTCAAGTTTATTATGGTGAACTGATTCAACAAACTTGATAGACTCAGAATATATACCATGTGTTACTTACTGCTTTTGGTGGAAATATTACTATTGATTTGTCTGAAAACTAGTTCTCAGATTGATATCTTTGCTGTCATCGAATGTAAATTATTTGTTCAGTCCCATATACTGAACTTTACTGAAGGATATCTGACTTGATAACTGTTTATAAACACGGTAAGCCCTTTGCTACGTGCCTGGAAGTGAAATGGAAACAGTGACAATGGAAGCCTTTCAGAAAGCTCTGCAAAGCGAAACCTATAACAGCATCGCATTCAAGGGGCTATTCAAACATCTGTGAATAGAGAAATGTGCTCTATTCTTCAACGTCTGGAAATGAATGAATCTAAGATAATGGATCTGGAAGTGTCTTTGAAGATTAAAAAAGCTGAGGTTGTCCAACTCTCCAAACATGTTGAAGAGCAAGCCAACACAATAAAGGCACTTAAGAATGTTGCTAATGATCAGGAGCAGTACTCCAGACGAAACTGTTTGAGAATCTTTGGTGTGTCTGAGAAAAAAGGAGAAAATACGGACGAGATTGTCTGTGAGCTAGCAACAAAAAAGCTAGGTGTGTCACTGAAGATCGGAGATATTGACCGCTCACACAGAGTCGGACCACGGAAACCGGAACAGCCTAACGAACCGGAGCAGCTCAATGGACCGGTGGGACCACAAAGGGAAGCAACCACACTATCCGGTAAGGAGACCAAAACACGCCATCGTCCAATAATTGTGAAGTTCGCCTCTTACCGCGCCAGGCGAGCCGTCATCTCACAACGCCGCAAGCTCAAGCAATCGAAAATGGGAATCGAAGAGGATCTTACTAGGACAAACCAAGAGATCCTTCTCAAAACTAGGAATCACAACAAAGTTGTTGCTGCATGGAGCTCTGACGGTCGAATAATAGCTCTCATGAAAGCTACAGGTGGCAATACCATCAAGAAATTGATCAAGAGTCTGGATGATCTCAAGTATCTCTAAAACTCAGAGGGAATACAGTTTTTAATCTTAGCTTTTTAATGTATATTCCATGAGCAATGTTAACTTAAAGGATCAAATAATAAGTATTCAATTACTAAAGGGACTCAAAATTGCACACTTAAACTGCACATCTCTAACCAAGCATCTAGACGAAATAAAATGTATGCTAAAAGAATGTAACTTTGCTATACTTACCTTGAGCGAAACTCATTTGAGCGAATACATTAGTAACGGTGAGATTCAAATTACTGGATATGACATCATTAGAAGGGATCGCAATAGATCAGGAGGTGGTGTGGCAGCTTATATAAAGCATGGCATCACATATACACAGATAGATGATATTGTGCCTAACAATTATCTTGAAATTATTACTCTTGAAGTTAAATTTGGAAGGTCCAAATCATTTTATGTGATTGATTGGTACAGACCGCCAAATGCAAAGGCTGAATGTTTTGATATGTTTGCAAATATCCTGCAAGCTATAGATGACTTAAATAAAGAATGCATTATTATGGGAGACCTAAATTGTGATGTGTTACCCCTACCTAAGTCTTGGCAAACTAATAGGCTGACAGACATCTCTGAATTATATAATTATAGTCAATTAATTACTGCACCAACTCGAGTTACTCAAACTACTTCCACTGCTGTAGATCTGATTCTTACTAATACTCCATTAAAGATAAGGCATTCGGGTGTTCTTGAAATAACCATTAGTGACCATTACTTAATTTTCTGTGAATTTGGAAATGATCGACCACATAATGTATATCATAAATATCATGTTGGTAGAAATTTCAAGAGGTTTGATGAAACACATTTCAAGGAAGATGTTCAGGATATAAACTGGGATGCAGTTCACAGCGAACTAAATCCCGGTCAAGCTTGTGACATCCTAATAACTAAATTGGTTAATGTTATAAATAAGCATGCACCATTACGTGAAAAAAGGGTGAAGAATAAAGACTCACCGTGGATGACACAAAATATCCTACAAAAGATTAAAGAAACAAATAACCAGAAAATCAAAGCTAGAAATACAAGGAATAGTGATGAATGGGGAAAATATAAAAGACTAAGAAATAATGTAACATATATGATCAGAAAAGCCAAGCATGACTTCATTTCCCAAAAGATTGAATCTAGTAATAAAAACACTAAAGAAATTTGGAAGTCTCTTCGATACCTTGCACCAAGTAAATCACGTGATGGTCATGTACCTAAGTTAGTGATTGACGGAAAGGAATATGATAAGAATGATGATATTGCAAATCACTTCAATGATTATTTCGTTAACATTGGTAAAGATTTGCATGATAGTATAAATAACGAATCAGAATCCGATGATGTTCCTCGAATCGTCTACTCCGCTGGGTGTACTTTCTCTCTGAAGACAATTGAAGAAAGTCATGTTTTGAAAGTTCTGCAATCCCTCTCACCAAATAAGGCAACGGGACCGGATCAGATACCGGCTAAATTGCTGAAAAGTATTGCCACAAGTATCGTTAAACCATTAACACACATCATCAATAGATCAATCATTGAGGGGATTGTACCATCAAAATGGAAGATTGCTAGGGTGACACCTGTGTTCAAGCAGGGTGATAAAATGAGTACCAACAATTATAGACCAATTTCTATTATTTCTGTACTTGCTAAGGTCATGGAAAAGATTATTTATGATCAGTTATACTACTATCTTGATACAAATGACTTGTTATGTCAAACACAGTCTGGTTTCAGAGCTAAACACTCTACCCAGACAGCATTGTTGAATGTATCTGAAGAATGGATGAATGCCATTGATAACGGTGCAATTGTTGGTGCCGTAATGATAGATCTACGGAAAGCATTTGATACCATCCACCATAAAACACTTATTGATAAGCTGAGTGCCCATGGTCTTGATGAACAGACAGTCTGTTGGTTCGAAAGTTATTTGAGTGAAAGGAAACAGTCTACGAATATAAATGGTGCTCACTCCAATTACAAATATATTACTACTGGAGTTCCACAAGGCTCCTTATTGGGGCCGGTACTTTTCTCCTTATATATTAATGACCTTTCACTTGTAATAAATAAATGTAAAATTTCATTGTATGCAGATGATACATGCATCTATTATTCCTCAAAAAAACCTGGTGAAATTCAACAGAGTCTTAATGAAGATTTAGGGCAATTATATAGATGGTTACAATCCAATAAACTGATATTGAATCTTGAAAAATGTGAACTTTTATTAATGGGCACTAGTAGAAAACTGAAAGTATTGAATGATAATATACCTTTTAGAGTTATGATTGGTGGTAGCCAAATAAAAAGGGTTCAAACTTGTAAATACTTAGGTGTTATACTTGATGAACATCTTAACTGGAATGCACACATCGGATACGTTAAAAAGAAAACACTGAATAACCTTTATCTGTTGAAACGGATAAGGCCATTTATTTCAAAGGATGTGGCTTTATTATTTTATAGAAGTAACATACAAAGCTATTTTGACTATTGTTCTCTTGTATGGTGTAACACTGGCAAGACTAACATGCAGACATTACAGTTATTACAAAATAGGTCACTCCGTGTTGTACTACGTGTTGGTTATATGTATTCTAGCCAATTGATCTATGATTCACTTAAATTCGATAAATTAGATGTTCGATTTTGTAAACACCTTGCTCATCTAATGTTTAAAGTTGTCAAAAAAGAGTTGCCTAGTTACATTTATATGCAATTTATAACTCAGACATTTAATTACAATCTCAGGGTTGGTGATGTGCATTTTTACATACCTCGCATAAAAACAAATTATGGAAAAAGATGTTTTAGATATAGGGGATCCAAATTATGGAATGTAATCGGGAAATCTTCATCTATATACACACTCACATCTCAACAATTTAAGAAGTACATTATCTCCCTTGACTGGAAACATATTCTTACCCAAATGTACCCATACTGAATTTTCTTGTATATCTCATGTATTTAATTAATGTAATTGTTTATTTGCTTATCTCTTGTATATTTCATGTATCTAATTGTTTATTTCTTTGCTTGTTTGTTGATATGATTTGTAACCGTTTTTAAATGTGTGTGGACCCCTTTGAAAATCAACTTAAGTTGAAAGGGCAATCCACCCCACATGTGGAAATAAATAAATAAAAAAAAATAAAAAAAAAATTCTAGCATTACTTCACGCACATTTTCTATCCCGGCTTTCCGATTGTAAATATATGTAAAACTGTCGCATATATATACAAACACATTGTATGGCCAAGAAGAAACTTTTTCTGAAGATTTGTCCAGATTAGCTGAAATATCAGAGTTCCAAATGTTAGTCTCAGCTGCTCTATGATCTTGTTTATTCCATCATTTCATAACCTTGCTCTAGCTTATCTCAAGAAGTTCCAAAACATCTCCATTGTGCGAGTCTACAGTGAGCAAATCGAGCGTAAGGAGTACCCCATTCCTGGCGTTCCAGGACTTATATCTAAGTGGTCCAGGAAAGAAGCCTCTATGCCAGAGGGGCTGTCAGACATTGCGCTTCATCGCTTGATCAGGATGCGTGGAAAGCCGCATGCAGAACAGTTAGCTGCATACGAGAGGAGTTTCCGCACTAACCCAGCTGGAATACTTTCTCGGGACATCAAAGACTACAAAAGCACTATTTCTGAGGCCATGGTGAGTGTTTATTTTTGAAGAGAAAGAGAAGACTAATTGCTCAAAGTTGTGTAATGGGCATGGGTGTCTTAGTGTTGTGTTGGTATCGGTTTATGAGATATTGGCAGTAGGAGAGGTATATAAAATAAAGCAGCAGGAAGAGGCTTGTAATTCCGGAGTCATATGAAAGTATTTATTATCTCCAAACTTTGGAGAGTGGCAAATCAGTAACATCATTATGAACTTCCACATAATTAAAACACAAGATGAAGAGAGAGACAGCTAGAAAGAGGGTCTTGATCTAATGGTGATCAAAACTTGACTCCCTTTCATAGTTGAGGAACACTGCGCTACTTATAGCTATTTGCGCCCTCTATACAGTGCGTCCCAGAAAAAACGAAACCAAGAATTATCGATGTTTTATCATAACATAATCACAATTATAATTGATAAATGACACATATTTGTAAAGCTTAGATCCTCTTCTTTCATTTGATGCAACTCATATAATGCACATTTCAAGCATGAGTGATTAAAATGAATTTGAAGAGAGGAAACCTAAATGTAATTTGGCGGACGGTATCTGAATTTCAAAGAGAAAATCACAATTCTAGAAAGTTGAGTTTCTGCCCTTTCATATGACACCTCAGACAGGAAAAAGGAGCTAGGAATAACAAAGTTCTGTTTGTTTAAAGTAGTGCTTGCATTTCCATAATTTTATTAAACAAATTCGTTTTCACTGGCTGCCTGCCGTAGCAACAAAGGGAATTAACAATAGACTTAACTCCGTTTCGTTGACAATCAGCCATGCATGAAGTCTTTCGTCTACGGCCATACAATGGTAGCTGCGACCATGAAAATCTCAGAATATGTATTTGTGATATATAATTTCCAAACGGGAATAGCTAATCGGTTGATTCTAGTCAAAAACACTGTTTTATAGCTTAATTAATATCTTGACCTTGGGAGGGAGCTATACAACATAAATCGCGACAATGATGACTGAATATTGTAGGATCGCATATGCTTCCAATATGTTCATTGGAACCAAATTCATGACCCCATACCTAAACTTTGTATTACCTTTAATCCCCCTGGCCAAACTAGTGCTGACGGATTTTAAACATGCTGTTGATTGTTCTATGGTCAACTGTCTATCAGGGTTGCTATGGTATTAGAGGGAGTGGTAATGGAGAGTGTAGGTGACTTGAGTTGGGCCTATGAGACATAGTTATTAGAATGTGGTTCCTTGAAGTTAACTCTCTGGGGTGGTCATTTATGGTCAATTTTTATGATAACAAGATAATGGGGTCAGAGTCTAGGAATAATGGGGTACTGGTTTAGATCATGGAAGTGGGGAAGGTGAATGACTGGAAGGGAGATGCAGGGGCGGATCCAGCCGGCGGCAGGAAGGGGGGGTCGTCCAGTCATTGAGGCAAAATTTAGCAGCGATTCATCAAGCCGGTGAATAAGCGGGGGGGGGGGGGGGGGGGGGGGGGTAGAACCACTATTTTTTTTTGGGGGGGGGGGAAATATTTTTGTTTTTGTCAGGGGGCCCGCTTTTGTTATTTGTTTTAAAAAATAGGTTAAATTTATGTTATTATCCTATTTTTTACTGTTTTGGGGGGCTAGCAGGGGGGGGGGGGTGGTCCGGAAATATTGCTACGTGGTTCCGCCCCTTGGGAGATGGGAGTGATACATGATACATGTAAACTCTAGATAGACCCAAAAGATCGGATATTAGATCAGGTAAGTTTAATATGTAATTTATTTAATACAATTTTTTTTTTTTTGCGGTCGGCAGCTATGCAATGCATAATCTGAATGGATTCCAATCGGCGAAAAGTATTAACTTTGCATGCTAGTGGTTCCTTGTCATTATACTGCACATATGTTCAATTTTTTAGCTGTGGAAACAGGTGCCTACTGCAGATGGCCTCATCTGCTGACCACTTCAAGAAATTACTAAAGTCGCATCTATTCTGCTAAAAATGAATTTATTACCAGCCTACATATACATGTATTGATCTCTGAGAAGTGACTAACTTTTGTTTATAAGTGGCCCAAACATTGTGGAGCGGTGTGTACAGTGCTTTTTAATCGCAAGGGAAAGGCGCTATATCAAATATCTTTTAATCAAAGATTGATTCAAATATGACTTTTATAAAAAGGGATATTGCAAGTTTAGATATAACTAAGGTGAAATTGACATGTGAATAGAATAGAATCATGCTCTTTAACCATAAGCCCATGGAATGCCTTTATTTTGTAAAAGGTTTAATATTGGTACCCTTTGAGATATATACTTTGCTTCCCTCACTGCAGAAACAAGAACTGCAGAACCATCACATAGTCCTGTGTACCTGTAATGCCGCTGGAGCGCCTCGCATCTCAAGATTCACCCGTATTATCCAGGTGATTGTTGATGAGGCTGGGATGTGCAGCGAGCCAGAAACTTTGATCCCTCTGGTTTCAGTCAAACCCAAACAAGTGGTACTGGTCGGAGATCATCAACAACTCAGGTAGAGTGACAAACCCTTGTTTTTTCAAGAAGGGAGGGTGAAAGCTCAAATGACCATTAGTATGTGGATATATAGCAAGAAGAGTAAGAAGAGCAAGAACAATTTGTCAACAAATTATAATTCAAGAAATCTATTATTTCAGATTTTGGGTAACTCTGAGTGAATTTGTGTACACCAACTCTTATTTAAGTATATTTAGAAATCTAATCACAAACCACCTTTACCCTTTAATATATCAGTGTTATTGTGTATTCAAACTTGCACACTCACTTTAACATTATATTTTAAATACAAAGAGGATACAAATATACTAGTTTGGCAAAAGAAGTTGAGAAGTTCAGAACTTCAGACTGAAAATACTGTTTGTACCTAATTAATGGAGGTCTGAATTTCGAGCCCGAATGTTTTTGCTTGAAGAGATGTACATGGACATGCAACACCCTTTTGAAATATCAATGTACTGAATTAACGATATTTCAATTTTATTTTTATCAACAGTATTATTATGAATGTATAGGATACAAGCATGGAAAAGCAAACATAAAGAGAAGGGGGAAAATTCTAAAAAGATCCCTTTATGTACTTAGGTCACTGTTGGTGAGTGACAGAAATTGGAAGGCCCTGTTTTGGATTTTGACATCAATTTTCTTTCTTCAATAAAGATATATGTTTGTGTTGATAGACAATGAAATGCAGTTGAGCCAATTTTGTTCTCAGTCACTGAACTGTATTGCCTAATGCATGTTTGATACTGACAGGTCAATAATCACAGAGCCCAATGCTAGGCAGCTTGGAATAGATATCTCACTGCTAGAAAAATACAAGGACAAAGCCGAGATGCTTACCATCCAGTACAGAATGGTGAGTGTGAAATAGAAAAAACAACACCATGTGCTAATAGTGGTGGTGATGATGAGGATGATGATGATGAATGATGATGGTGATGGTGATGAGCACTGCTGCTGCTGTTGCTGATGATGATGATGTTGAAGAGGTTTATCATGATGGTGGAAGTGATGAAGATGCATGATGGTGGTAGTGATGATGATGATGATGAGGACGAGGATGATAATGATGATGATGATGATGATGATGAATGATGATCCTGATGATGGTGACGATGATGATGTTGATGAGGTTCATCATGATGATGGTGGAAGTGATGATGATGCACGATGGTGGTATATGATGATGATGATGATGAGGATGATAATGATGATGATAATGAAAATGATGATGATGATGATGATGGTGATGATGATGATGGTAGTGATGATCATGATGGTAGTGATGATGATGGTGATGATAATAATGACAGTGATGATTTGCGCAGTGCTGTAAATTCTGTGTGAAGAATGCAGGAAGTTCGCCTATTCTCTAAGGTGCTTGGAGATGATATTTTGTATTACGTGCCATATAAATCCAGTTTTATAGTAGTATTATTTTATTATTTTAACTGTGTTTGGAGGGCTAGATCCTAGTTTGAGGAAACTCAGTGTTATAGTTGTATTGATATTCAATAATAGATTAGTCTCTCTTCCCACTGTTTGAATAGCAATATACTGCAATTATTTCAAAGAACATATGGAACCGATGTCTCCATTCATTGATATACACTGAAGTATATGGAAATATTTGTGACTTCCCTTCTTGAAACTTTATCTTGAAGTTCCTGTTTATTCTTTCCTCCTCTTGTACAGCACAAGCAGATATGTCAATTCCCATCCTTGGCGTTCTATAATGATAGACTGAGGACGGCAGAATCTGTAATGCGGCGTGGCCCTGACCCCATCCGCAGTATCTGGCCCAACAATGGTGAGACGCCTCGAGTCTTCTGCCATGTGAGTGGGCAGGAGGAAACCCTCTCAGTGAAGTCGGAAGAAGGCAACGAGCAGTCAAAGAGTAACAGTGCTGAGATCAGACATGTGGTATGTACGAATTACGTTCAGTTGTATGCTTTTCCCTACTGTCAAGGTGATGATCTCATCCCATAGAAATTAGAACTAATTTTATTATTTACTATATAAATCTGTGTATCTACCTATTATTTGCTAGTTTACCTAAACTACGCAGCTATCAAGAACTAAAACGTCACATTCGCGCATGCCCCACCCCAATACATCGCCTTCCCAGGGTTCACGTGCGCAACCGCACTCCCACCATCTTCCTCTTGAACGAGCCGTCAGAGACGACGCTTCAGACATGTTGCCGGGCAATGAGAGGGGACGGAGGGAGGGACATAAAAAAATTAGTTCTAATCAATCAATGTATCTACCTATTATTTGCGAGACCAGCACAGATAAGACCAGGGTGGCATGTCCTAAGTAGAAGGGGATTAAAGGGGATCAATGGCAGACAAAGCCGCTCTCAGGAATGAAGATGCGAACAGTACCTCCCCAAGAAGGAACGTCCCTGAGATAAAAGAGGTAAAGAAATGGGAGACCGCCAAAAAGCAGCCCCCAAAAGATCCTTTAGACCAATACCTCGAAAAAGAGCCCAGGAGGAATCGATGCTCACAGTATTGTGAGCTCAGGCCTCGCCCTCGGGGAGGGCCGCAAGGTCAGCAGCCCGGATGGCTCTGACAACCCAACCGGAAATGGAACCTTGGATGAAGGGGAGAAAGGTCTCCGGGTAACGAGGAAGAGCTGGACGCCCTTCCGAAAAATGCTTGGTCTTGACCAAGTACCAATTAAATGCCCTCACCGGGCACCAGACTTAGCCCTCCTGGACCTAGGAGAAGTCAAAAAGACGGTTGAGGAAAACCTCAACCGGCCCGGAGGAAACCTACTGGCTCTTAGCTGGATAAGGCCGGGGAGAACACAGGGCACAGAGAATTCTCCTCTGCCCGAAAGTGATGAGGAACAGAGCTCTGACCAATAAACGCAGGATAAAAACTTTAGAAAACGCCTCTAAAACGTTAGGCAGGCTCAAAACAGGAGACAGCTTAGGGTTAGCTGATCGTTGTAGAAAAACGAAAAACAGCAACTCGGATAGGAAATGGGAGTTAGAAACTCTCCGAGCCATCCAGAACCCAGACAAGAAAGGCGGCGAAGGCCGAGCGGTATCCCTGAAACATGGAAAGGGATCTACCCCTAACAAATACGGAGAACAGAAGCTCTCAATCGCGCCTACCACAACCGTACAAGGTAAATCCTCCCTTTACACCCAAAGGAAAACGCTATCAGACGAGGGAGTCGTATAAAGGGACCTTAGAACTACAAACCGATAGGCTCTCTCGGAAAGTCCCGAAGCCTCAGCGTTGTCCCCAACAACGGCTGGGCGGACTGATAGAGCACAGTGGGATGAAGATGTAGGAGCCCAACAGAGGCTTGGACACTAGTTCGGACCTCAGCGGGAGAGGAACAGGATGTCCGTCCAAAAGGGACAGAAATACGGAAAGGAAACAGGAAACCAGCCGGGGAGCTCGTTGCCTCAAAACATGCAGCAGCAACTGACTCTGATTACACACAGGGTTAGCTGTGGAATTGTGTCCAAGAGATAATTCCCAAGAAAGGCCCGCGCAACAGCCCTCAGGGACTGGTCAGCCACAGGGCTTAGCTCCACCGAGAACCGATCACAGATGCCGAAGCCAACTGCGAGAAAGGGTCCCAGACAGGACCGCGACCCGGGAAAAACCCAAACCCCAGAGAGGAAGGGTGAGTCCTGATCCAGCTACCCACTCCTACCTTGGAGGAGTAGCAAGTGAAGCGGGAGAAGAGAGCCTAGCCATCACCAAAGGGCAAAAAAGCCAGAGGAGAAAGGCCAGCCACAGAACAGAGCCTCTCTGAGGCCAAGCTCGGCAAGACATTCCCAAAACTAAAACCGGTACCGGATTACACCAGACAAATGTACCTGGGCTTAGACCAGACACATCCGAGGCAGGGTCTCCCCCTCATCTGCCCCCCCCCCCCCCCCCATCTGCCCCCCCCCCCCTGTTGCCCACCAAGATGCTTCGACACTGCGAGAAGCCCAGTCTAAACTGCTGGAGAGAAGACAGGCTGAGGTCTAAACCTCGCCACAGCTATCTCCGTCTTAGTCACAGTCAGAGACTGTACATCAGAAGGTTACAAACTTCTTACCTTACATATCGGATGCGGGAGCAGCAACACCCGTGAAATCAGACACCCCCCCCCCCCCCCCCTGTATGTCAAACCAAGCTCACTCACTAGTGTGCTGGTCACGTCAGCTGTAACTAGAAGGGGAGGAGGAAAAAACCCTAACTCACAATATACCTGTCACCGGACTGGCAAACCACCGTCGGCGGTATTCCTGTTAGGGGGCCCCTTGTCTGAAGAGAAGGGAAGCCTTGGCCGCATCTGGCAGAGCCGTTGTGAAGGCCTCAGGTAAGTTAGACTCCAGGAGAGCTTGGGCGTCGACTGCCAGATCATGAGGGCTCGGGGGCCCGCTGACTAGTGACTCAGTTGATGACTCAGAGTCACCAACCTGACCCTCAAAACCAGCTACGTGTGGAACCTAGCCTCAAGGGGGCGGACGCAACAATGATTCGTAGACTCCTCACCGGGAGGAGCCACAAGCACCACCGTGATAGGATGGGCAGCTTTGGTCATAACCGGGTACCAAACCCGTATGAGAAACAGGATCCCGAGTATCAGGTACATGTAAACAATCCGCATACTTGAAGGAGAGATACAAAAAATCGGACACAATCTCGGCAAACTGGTACCAGATCGAATCGTTAGGTCGGGTCGGGTCCAAATCCTGCAAACCAAGACAGGGTTAAACCTGACCGAGGTCCTGGACATCGAAGTCCAAAGACCCTACAGAGTGGACCGTGTACAAGGAAGACCTTGCTCTTGCGGGAGGAGAGGCACGGGTACCAGGTTCAGAAGCATCCATGATGAACCTGTAGACCAAGAGAAAAACCAAACACAGAGAAAATCCAAACAAAGAGAGCGAGAGTGAAATAAACTCAGCGCTCACTTTATTTCCAGACAAAACAATCTCAAATAAAATATTTCACAAAATAAACTCAAACCCCAAAAGCATACACGAAAATTAAATCCAAACAAACACGAGCAGACAAAAGCGCAAAAGTGCTCAGTGAAGCAGCACGAGCTTAGTTGGTATGCTAGGCGGATGAATAAATTAACCGCCAGCTAACAGAAAAACCCCATCCGACAATAAGGCGTTAAGCCAAGCCAGAAAGCCGAGCCAATTAAGCAGCGTAAACAAAGCCTGCAAACCGTACGTGAAAGTAGGAAATGTGCGGCAGAAATGAAATTCAAAAATTGTGCCTAAATTAAGAAAAGTGACGGGAAGCCTGTACTACCAAATTAATCATAATTAAAATGAGGACGGAATTAAATGTGCAAAACTAACTAAGCCGTGCCAAAAAATATAAAAATCCAAAATTTTGAACAGTGACTTAGCTGTAGATGAGAATAGAAAGAGGAAGATGGCGGGTATGCGGTTGCGCACGTGGACCCTGGGAAGGCGATGTATTGGGGTAGGGCATGCGCGAATGTGACGTTTTACTTCTCTATAGCTGCGTAGTTTAGGTAACTAGCAAATAATAGGTAGATACATTGATTTATTGAGGTAAATCAACCGGTTCACACATACTATATATAGTTCCATAAATCTCTGTGTATAAGACACACTTTTTTATGCAAGAACAAATTTAAAAGTCGGGGTGCGTCTTATACACAGGTACAGGATATTTTGAGTCCTCAAAATGCTACTTTTTAGTTGTTTTCAAAATTCTTTGTGTCTCAACATGAATTACATAATTTGAATTAAAAAATATAGGACGCACTCTATTTTTAGGACCAAGATCAACAAAAAAAGGTGCGTCTTTAAGATTTAAGGTAGGTTAAGGCTAATCTGGAGCTCAGCTGGCATGGGAATCGTATTTTGAGTGGAAATTGCCAAGAATAATTTTGGATTGTTAATCCTGCAGTAGATAATTTGTTGAAACAGTGAAATAAAAACAAACGTACACAAACTTTAATACTGGGCAGCATCTTCGATAAAAACCACAACTCCCGTTTGCACATTGTAACCTGTGTGAAGCACATGGTGACGAGTCTACTTAACCAGATTTCCTTATCTTTCTATGCTCATTACTCAGCCACTATACATTTTCTACCAAAATTGTTTGGCAAATGTCGTTTATTTGTAATCTTAAACATTCATTGTAAGCCTCGTAGGATTCTGTGAGAATTTATTTTCTATATATACCAGAACTCAAGTTTAGCTATGGTCACAAATCAGAGCAGGGTCAAACCAATTAGTAGCCTGCTCGGTCGCCGCTGGAATTAAGGCATCGCCCAACAATTTTTTGGAATAGTCGAGCAGGCTGTAGAGCCCAGCGATGCCTGGGCGGTGCCCTGTCAATTTTCTGTCTGCAGTCACAGGTCAATTTTAGGTCAAAACTTGGCGAAATCGGAGAGCTTCTCCGGGCGGCGTCCCGGCAGTGACCAACTGATAACCCACCGATACCCGAGCGGTCTCCCACCGGCCACCGGCTAATTTTAAGGAAATTGCCCGGCAGCCGGCCGGTGATGGGCGGGTCGCCAAAATACGTTCGGTGTCCGGGCGTTCGCCGCCCGGACACCGACCTAATCGAGCGTTCGCCGTCGAGCGCTTTAGGTCAAAAATCAAAGCCGCTAGGTGAAAAGTTGCTGACCGATTTTGAACTCGCCGCCCAGTGACCGACTGATCTCCCAGCAGCGACCAGACGGCATCGATTTATGACCTAAATCGCTCGACGGTGAACGCTCAATTAGGTCGGTGTGCGGACGGCGACCGCCCGGGCACAGAGCATAGAGCATACTTAGGGCAGGGAGTGAAAGTGAGCAGGTGTCGCCCAAATTTTAACTCTGCGCTATAAAACTTCAACAGCGACTGAGCGATGTCCTAAAAACAAGCGGTGCCTGGGCGAAAATGGCTCAAAACTCGCCGTCCGGCTGCCGAGCAGGCTACTTTTAGGTGATGTGACCATAGCTTAAGTCTTTAAATACCTCAATTTGACTCATTAAACCCTTAAAGTCATCAACATTTCAAACTGTACACAGGGGTAAGAAATCCTTGCCATTTTATTTCATGTCCATTACAATTACAAAGAGCTAGTCCATTTTCTCTTCAACTATATATTAGGCGAAATGTGCTGGGTATATATGTCCCTGATATTTGAAAAGTAACTAATATGACCTAAAATAGGTCTGAATGTCGTGTCCTTTATGCTGAAATTGACCCTACGCAAATGAATCATGTGACATCATTAAAATTTGTAGTTTGTAATAGGTAGCATTATAAAATGTAGTGACGTTAAAGACCTGCACTTGTACTTGTAAGCCTAATTAATCACGGTACATGTACAAGTAGTAAGATTTTTCAGTGATGGTTATGTAATGTACGAATTAGTGCTGTAGTAGTCAAACGTTTAACCGTCCGGTATCCGACCGCCCATGGCGGATACCGTTTCTAATTGGACGGTTTCGTTTTCCCTTTTTTTTTTTTTTTTTTTTTTTATAATTTTTTTTTTTATAATTTTTTTTTTTTTTTTTTTTTTTTTTTTTAAGTTTCGATTTATGCCCCTCTACCTGGCACTATGCCTGGCAATGTCTCCCAGCTCAGTAATCTGTGTGTTGACTCACCACTCCAAAACTAGAACAACACTCCAATTTGTCTGTCATCTTGGTTTGAAAGTAATCTTTGTAATAGATCTCAATATGTAGTTTATAATAATAATTCATCCAACTTTTACACATGGCGTACCACAAGGTTCTATCCTAGGTCCTCTGTTTTTAATTTACATTAATGATCTTACACATTCTTCTAAAAAGGACATTGTTACTATTATTTGTGACAAGTTCACAAGCACAAATCGGCGCCTTCAAATGCACCTCGCAGTTAAATAAAAGTCCTTCCCGCTCGGCCAAAAAAAAAAAAAAAAAAAAAAAATGATTTTTTTTTTTTTTTTTTTTTTTTTTTTAATCGTTTAACCGAAAACCGTCCGGTTTTGACTGGCGGTTAAACGGAATTGGAGATATCCGTGATGTTACAGCACTAGTACGAATGATGTTAATATGAAATATGTACATGGCATTAATACCCTTGTCTCACCTGACATGTTTTTTTTGTGCCATGGGGTTTTGTTTATGAGTGAAATTGTTTGTTTATATCGTCTCTCCTCCCCTGCTCCCCTAATCTTAAACGGCCACAGATTAGAATCGTCCGAGAGATGATCAGCAGGAGGGTGTCACCAGAGAAGATCATCGTCCTGTCTCAGTATCGCCTCCAGTGTGTACAGATCGAAGAAAGGCTTCGAAGTGACAGAAATCCATCTCTCCAACAGATCAAAGTCAGCACTGTGGTCAAGAGTCAAGGTACAGTTAATATTAACAATAACAGTAAATCTGTTTTTATGTAGTGCTTACTGTCTCTATTAAGTAAACACAGTCTTTAGACATGATCAAAGATCACTTGTTGGCCTGTATTCAGTGAGTAGTTTACTAGGGAGCTAGCCCATTAAATATTCAAAAGCAAATAAAAGTATATTGAAATGGATGCACGACTGGACTGGTAACCAATGTATACATGAGAATCAACCAACCATACATTTGTCCCGTCAGAAATATCAAATTACCCTTGAAACTTACCAAATACAAGAAATGTGTTCTCACTTATCTGTGTGCTATAAGATTCAGAAATGTAAAGCACAGGTAGTGAGCATTATGCTAACAAGCCTTTTGGGGGGTAATTCTGGGTAAATTGTTCAGGGGCTGATAGCTATGGGGGGGGGGGGGGGTGATTGTTAGAGAATAGGTATGTGTAGTTACGTTGACCATAAAAGTTGGTTTTCAAACTCATTTGTTTACAGGGAGTGAGTGGGACTATGTTGTCCTCTCAACCGTGCGCTCCAAACCTCGGATTGAGATTGAAGAAAAGCCAAGCAAAGGCTGGCAGAGGAAACATCTTGGATTCATCAACGATGAGAACCAGATGAATGTTGCCTTGACAAGGGCCAAGCAAGGGCTTATCATCGTCGGTAAGCTTTGAAGTATTTCATGGAGTGGTTGACCATATAGCAAGATACCCTTTTTAGACCCACCATTATTCAGAGAGTGCAAGGTTGTTGTTTAATTTTATTTAAAAAAAAACCCAACAGAATATATGTTTTACTTGTAACTCAAGATCTGGTCATTATCATTCTGTATTCTTGCAGAATTGTTTAACCTCTTGAACAGTCTTGGTCTCTTCTCATGTGTTGTGACACATACTATTTTTTAAATAATGCTAAATGGAAAACACAATGTATGAGACACTAATATAACTAGGTAAGTGTGGTTCAGTTTAAGAATCCTTTTTGGAATGAGCATCTGGAAATTCTTAAGTTTAGTAAAAGGTCAGTAAAAACAGGACCATGTCCCTTCGAGTACAATGCATCTTTGTAATTGTAATCTCAGCACCTGGTATGTCTCCCAAGTTATATGGCTTACATGGATAAAAAAATCTTAACACTGCTAGAATATTCCTCGAAATTGCAGCCTTGCAGGAATTAATTAAGTTAAAGATTCCAGAGCTCCACAAAACACCATAAAGTTAAAAACAAATTTTGTCATGCATGTTGTATTGAAATACACTTGTTTCATGATTCTCCTTTTGGATGTTAAACTAACATTGATTGTTTTTGGGGATATGTGCAAAATGTTTTTCTATTAATTGCTTTCTAAAGTAGCTTAATAACTAAACCTACCAGAGTTACAGACACTTCTTCTACTCTCATTGATAACATTTTTAGTAATGTACGACCTCTACCAGATGCGGGTATTATAATTTCAGATTTGTCTGACCACTTTCCAGTATATGCGAGGATGTCTTTTGGTAGGAATATCCGTAATATTTCTAGTAATAGATATGTTCGAAAAAGTAATCGTGCCAGTATTGCTAAATTTAGAGATGAGTTGTTAGCAACTGATTGGAGAGAAGTATTACGTGATTATGATGTTGATAGCTCATATGATAAATTCTTAAATATATTCTTTTTGCTGTATGATAAAAATTTACCTTTATGTAAATGTAATAGTAGAAATCGTAGAACAACCCCTCGATTGCCATGGATTACTAATTCTATGTTGAGGTCAATAAATAGGAAAAATAAGTTGTACTATAAGTATAAGATTAGCAAATCTCAGTCTTCTCATAGGAAATATACTATTTATCGGAATACTCTTACTTCAATCCTACGTGCTGCTAAGAAGCAGTATTACTTTGCTCAATTTCAGGCGACACATAATGATATAAAAGGGACTTGGAAAGTGATTAGGAATGTCTTTAAGCCAAAGCAGAAAGCGTCTGATGTAAGTAAATTAAACATTGATGGGAATGTAGTTGATGATCCAGAAGTTATTGTAGATAAATTCAATGAATATTTTTGTAATATTGGCCAGAATTTGTCGCGTGTCATCCCAGAGTCTCAAAAAACATTTCAATCTTTTTTTAGAAAACCCTAATCATAATAGTTTATTTTTATTGCCAAAGACTGTAGAAAAATTATTTGATATTGTACATTCTTTAAAGAATAAGAAAAGTCCGGGTTGTGACTTTATAACAAATGAGTTGATAAAAAATGTAATTGTTGGTATTGTACAACCCCTCGTACATTTAATCTATCAATGACCACTGGTGTTGTACCCATGAAAATGAAAATTGCAAAGGTTGTGCCCATTTTTAAAAAGGGTGATGCCCTTATCTTGAATAATTCTCGTCCTATTTCTTTGTTGAATTCCTTTTCTAAAATTCTTGAGAAGCTTATGTATACTCGGACGATAAAATTCATGATGAATGCTAAAATTTTGTCTAATTTTCAGTTTGGTTTCCGTGAAAAACACACTACCACTCATGCTATTCTACATTTGGTGGATAAGATATCCAGTGCCTTAGATGCACGCATGCATACAGTTGGTGTCTAATAGACTACTCTAAAGCGTTTGATACTGTAAATCATGATATTTTAATAGATAAACTGTGCCATTATGGTGTAAGGGGAATAGCATTAGATTGGTTTAGAAGCTACTTAACAAACAGGAAACAGTTTGTTACTTTAAATGGAATTGATTCAGATTTGCGGGACGTCACTTGTGGGGTCCCACAGGGATCCCTTCTAGGCCCGCTTTTGTTTATTGTGTATATTAACGATTTTCAACTTTCCGCAAAAATGTTAACATTCATTTTATTTGCAGATGACTCGAGTGTATTTTTCTCTCACAGAAATCCACAAACTCTTTTGCAGACTGTAAACTCTGAGTTGACCAATGTGACATTGTGGATTCATGCAAACAAGTTGTCTTTAAATCTTAAAAAAACTAATTATATGCTCTTTAGTAATTCCCTGAAATTATTGCCTGGAAATGTAATGTTCAATGGTGTTGAGATTGAAAGAGTATCTACATTTAAATTTCTTGGCTTGCATATTGATGAACATTTAAATTGGAAGGACCATATTAGTAAACTTTGTAAATTATTGTCAAGAAATACTGGTGTAATATATAAATTGAAATCTGTGTTCCCACTGAATATTTTACGTATGCTGTACGCAACTTTAATTTTGCCATATTTGCACTATGGTGTGCTAGCTTGGGGCAACTCGTTCAGATCTCAAATTGATAAATTATTACTGGTACAGAAAAGAGTAATACAAATTGTTTGTAATACTCACTATCTTGCGCATACAGATGTTCTTTTTTATAATAGTAGTGTTTTGAAAGTTGAAGATATTTATCATTTACAACTAGGAGCTCTAATGTATGAATTGAATGCAGGTCTACTGCCAGTGGCCTTGGCTAGAATATTTAAGAAAAATAACCAAGTTCATAGTTATTCCACACGTCAGGCGCAAGCATATCACTTGCCTCTTGTTAGAACGCAATTTGCCCTTACTACTTTGGGGTCCACTGGACCTAGGTTTTGGAATTCCCTTGAACCAAGAATAGCGCAATCGGTCAGTATTTATGTATTTAAGCGCAAACTGAAGTTACTTTATTTGAGTCGATATCGTCTAGATTTATAGCTGTGATCAATATTTAAGAAAATTATTTACTATATAGGTCAGCAAAATTCTACTCCTGTTTCTCACATCTATTCATCTGTCCTTCTTTTTTTGTTTTGTCTGTGTTTCAGTCGAGTTGCTCGTAGTTTTTTTTCCTGTTTCTCTTGTTTAAAGCCATTATTAAGTATTTAGTAGATTTTATTATACTTATTTATGTTTATATTTTTTTCAGTTGTTTAGTTAGTTTAGTTTTATCAGCATTTAAATGTATGCATTATTCTTATCTGACGAGTTTGTTCTTTTAGGACATACTCATAAGCTACTCATGAGGGACCTTAAATCCACAAGCCTTGCTTTCAACCAAGGTCACCTCATCTTTCTATTGTAACGCCATATTATATGTTAAACTTTTTATATTCATGTCATATTTGTAAAGTGTGTTATGAAAGAAAGATAAATAAAACTTGAACTTGAACTTGCTTGTACCTGTGTACTGTATAATTTTTGTTAAAGGTATTTCTTACAGTAATTGATCTGTAAATTAAGATTTCTTTCTTTTTTACTTCAAATCAGGTAACCAGTACCTACTGCGATGTCACAAAAGATGGAGGGAAATGCTCAAGATGTATGAAGAGACTTACTGCCTTGTTGGAGCCCAGGATTTCCTTGCTTGACATCGTTGAAATAAGCCTGTCTATCATATTGAACTAACTGTATCTGAATGTATGGAGAATAAAACAATAGTCTATTGATCACTGGGGGGGGGGGCAAGATATCCCAATCTTTATTATGCTTAGCCTGTCAAGTATGTGATGATGTAAGGCTGTATATTTGATAAATATAAATGCATTCTTTATTTCCTTTTCTCTCCAGATTATATTTGGTTGAGTCTTTCACGAAGGGATCGACAGGAGACGTAGGTTTTCATGATCCCACTCCTGACACTATAATGAGTCTAGTTGAAGAATTTGGTTTCATGTGTGTATCGTGCAAGATACAATGCAGGCATATTTTTGTGTACCGTATGGCATCTATGACTAGCTGAGCATGTGACTCACTGGGTGCAATCATTAGTAGGTCCATGGTGCAATATAGCATGAATGCTAGTCTGTAATTGCAGACCTTTTATCAAATAGGACACATGAGCCAGTATTAGTTCTTATGCTACAGTATAAGTTATGAGAGGCAAAATTCTGTTAGAGTTGGCATTGTAGAATGGTTCAGTGCAGAAGAAATGTGGATTTAGGTTAGATTTACTTGTAAGAATACTTTGGAAACTTCTTTAACATCATAATTCAAACCCCAGTTTGATACAACGGTTACATACCGATGAACTTCTTTAACATCATAATTCAAACCCCAGTTTGATACAAAGGTTACATACAGATGAAGTGTGAAATGTGTCGTATGGGAACGTTGAGTGCTAGGAAATTCAGTTGAAATAAAAGCCATGGAAATGAATGCTGCATTCATACATAGAAGGTTTACTACTGCATCGGTATGTGTTGATAAATGTAAAACCATTGTAAGCATATGGGTATATACAAATGTTCAGACAATAGAATGTTGTTACCAAATGTATCGTAAATTAGATGTGCACAGATATTGTAAGTGTAAGATGCATTGTAAATAATACTCTCTCATATTGTATTGACCTGTTGTTTTGATGTGTATACTAATGCTTATACTATGCTATGTTTGTGTCCATGGCCATTCCCATTTGGGAAGATGCTGTCTTAAGTCTTCTATCAATTAAATGTTTTCTAGCATCTTTTATTAATTACCTATATAATGGAAATAAGTTGTACATTTTTAAACCTTAATTGCTGCTATCTTACTTCTACATTACTGTAACTATTTTTCTATTATGGACCACATTTTTCACATGCACTGGTTAAAAGAAAGTGCTGGTTGAGAATTTGTACATACATACAAACATGTATATAACTATATATACGTGTATGTATATGTATATATATGTATAAGCATAATAACTAATACAATTGAAATGAAATATAATGTACATATATTTATACATGTATATATAAATATGCAGATAGTGATACACACAAAATCATTTAACATATTAAACCAAATGAAATCAGTTGCAGTCAGTCTTGAAATATGGAGCAGCTGCTATGATGATAGACATCTCTCTATCTGCTTAAATATGGGAGCTCTTTTAAGATTTGGTGTGATAAAAGCGTAATGTTCTGAGATTTATTTTTAGGTATATTTTTGTTATATTACCAGAGCCTTTTTGAAGCCTTTTTCATTTTTCATTTATGTCTACAAATAGTCGCTTTCAAATATAATCTGCATACTTTTTAAACAGAATGTTCCCATTGCTGTCCTCTCATTCAGAGTTTGTTTGAAAGGTTGCAAAATTTCTCCTCTTGGAATCGAACCCGGGGTTATATACATTTATATGAGAAAGTGATATATATTTTTCTATTAGAAGATGTTCACTACTTTGATGACCAATCTGTGTTGAAATCTGTGTTGACTTTATATTCTTGATAGTAGTTTAGCAATTTATGGAAAAAAATCATAGATATTTGGTCATTTTATCATTGATTATAGTATGAAAGCACGGTCGAATATCATATTTGATCAAAGTATATATGAATTTTTAAAAGTTTTTTATTCAAATGTTAGTTTGTAAATTGTGATATTGTAAAACATTAAACTCTTTTTTTTTTACCTAGCCTAATATTCAATTTTTGCTCAATATATTTGCAAAACATTATTATGGTGAAAACTGTTAATGTTTTGGGGTATTTTGTCGTTTTTTCCCTGTATTGGGGGTGAAATGGGCTGTCCCACTTCACCTTATGAACTTTTTGTTTATGTTAATAATGTAAATTTTAACGAGTCATAATTGCCAATTATGCTGAGGAAAGCATTGAACTCGATCTTCCCCCTTTTTTTCTCTCAATTGTTTATGCTATGTTTATTAAAATATGTCACTTAAAGATAACCCTCGTATAATCATATGCCTTTGTAAATATCTTATGTTTATTCAGATACCCTAATTTATATACAAACCTATTAACTGGGACCTACATAATACAAGCTTTGCTTTTTAGTAGATCCCACACTTCATTTAGCCTTTTGCAATGTATCTATCATACTTATACCATGTACATTATGTTTAGTTATTATTATTACCATGCTCGACATCATGTTCAATTATGTAATCTTCGATAAAGTGGAAATAAATTAACTTGAAACTTGAAACAGTATATTCTCCCAACCATTTTTGAATTTTCACATGGAAATAAGACATAAAACAGGCTATTAAAAATTTGTTAACACTTAATTGTCTGGAATGGTATATACAGCCAGTTCATAATTACTTCGTGACAAATATTTGAAAATCGCGCCGGCAGAAAACTCGCTCAGTGTTGGGGGGGGGGGGGGGGGGGGGATTTCGAAAATTTGAAAATTTGCACCCCCCCCCCCCTTGTGTAAAACAAACCTTAACATACAATTGAAGAACATAAACGTGTTCAATATTGATTGATTTTACATAAACATAATTAAACAAACAATTATTTGCAGTATATATAACTTAGCAACAAAGTTAACGTATAAAAACCTAAACCTAATATATATGTCAATTGTAAATGTTATTCACTTATATAAAAAGAAACAACTTAAACAAATCGGGAGGTAATTTTACTGGAACAATGCCTGCTCCTCCCTGCCCCCTCCCTGCCCCCCTCCCTCACACATACTCACCCACCCTCCTCCCACACACACACTAGTTACTCACTCAGTGGATGTCTGCTTACATTCTCAACTCAGGAAAAATATACTAAATAAGTAAGTTATCCAGGCCGCAAAATAGATTACACTTTTAACAGGCTCACGGTGGAGAAGAAAACAAATCTTAATTAATCTTAAGCTGCTCCCACTTTAAGAAATGTGATACCAGCTTTCCCATTCTAATTGCTATTTTCTTTTCCTCATCCCTATACTTAAAAATGCTTTTTTTTCGTATTTTCTAAATTTGGTACTCGCCCGGCCCCCCCCCCCCCCCCCCCATCTTGACATAAATGTAACATACTTCACCATGAAAATGATAGTATTACACATTTTTATTCTATATGAACTACCTGCCAACCCAACACATATATCTCGCCATTCTAAATCTTTAATTTCATCTAACTAAAAATAAATGTTTGTTTGTTTCTATTTCCTGCTTACAAAACGAACATAAATTATCACCAGTAAAACCAAATCTATGAAGATGCTCATTAGTACATATGGCTCCATGCAATAATTTAAATTGAACTTCTCGTTGTTTTCTAATGAGTATAGTAATTCTTGGTCTAACAAATATTTCTTTTAAATTCTTTATCTATAAAATCATAATCATGTTGCCCATCCCTTACCTCTAAATCATACGTTTGCTGCAGTGCTTTGATAAAATAATCATTTATTTTTCTTGAACCCACATCCAAAAACTGTATTTTTTTACCTGAAATATGGACATAAGCAGGGGGAAAAAAAATACTCTAAAAATTTCGGGGGCTTCTTTTCAGGCTTGCTTGCATGAAAATAACACTCTTTATTTTGTTTTGCATTGATCTCTATGCAATTTTGGGGGTTCTTTTTGGCATTTCGGGGGCTAATTCGCCCCGAGCCCCCGTGTATTTTTTCCCTGGATAAGTATTAAAGCTTATAAAATCAACCTCGAGGAATTGTATTAACCCTGAATCATCCTTCCATAACGTGGGTATCGCATCATAAATATCAATAATCATAAGCAAATTATTACCTTTCATACTGAGGTTCATTAAATATTTCACAGAATTAACATGGCCTTTCTCAACCAAGTGATTCAATTGATTCAAACAAGTATCTATCAAATATACTTTTTCCATTTATACATATATTCCAATTATTAAAAATAATTGGATTAATACATGCAGACAAACACACATACCTACACGAATACTATATTGTTACAAAGATAATTAAGGAATCGAATTGGTACGAGTGAATGTAGAGAGTGAAGGGCTATTTTTAAAAAGAACCTTTTAAATTGTTTTGGACAAGTTTTGAACACAGAGCTATGTTTTTCTTCGTGAAATCTTCAGTGGGAATGTCATTGGAAATTTCATCTAGGAATTTGAAAATCACAAAACACACCTACCGGAAGCCTAAAATAATCGAACCGTTTCATGATTGTGCGAAGGATTTGTAATATAAATGTATACTCTAATTCAAGGATCAGCATTCACGATTATAGAATAAATTGCCAAATTTTAAATTGTGCCTTTAATAACTGTACTCGTGGAATATATCGAGAGTAAAAACAGCAATACGTAGAATCAAAATTTGGCATGTATCTGACCTTTTCCCGAAACTTTGTTCAGAGACCTAACTTTATGCATCTTAAGAATTATTCCAACCTAAATAAACCTTGCATAGATATGCATATATTTGCATAAATTGGCATAGCCTATGCAGCAGGAAAGGTTATCGAATATTCGACATTCCAATTTCAATGTCGTTTACCAAATTTACCAAGCTAACATGAATGTAACATGTTCGTGTGCTTTTAGTCATGAAATAATATTTAATCAAAATTAATGTCTATCATTACCTGTATATATGAATGCTTGTACTTGTTGAATTAAATAATTTATACCCCTTGTAAATGAGATGTTTTTGTTGTATTGTAACTCAAGAGTGAAAGATGGACTGGTTGAATTAGGGTCTTTGTTAAATACTTTTCATGTAAAGCTTTAATATGTCACATTCTCAAGAAAATAAAATAAATTCACCTATTTGAAAAATTACAAAACTCGGTTAAGATATGAATTATTTATTTGTTGCCCCGATGTACGTGTGTTTACAACACTCTAGTGTCTGCGAGCGAGAAAAATAAGCGCTGTAAAATGCCATGGATAACAAAAGCAATTCTACAATCGATACACACAAGGAATAAACTGTACAAGGCTTTTCTAACGAACTCAACTATTCATAACAAAAACAAATATAAAACATACCGAAATAAATTAACTAACATCATTCGAAATTCTCGTAAAATTTACTATTCCGACAAACTTAGTAGAGTGAAATCAAATATGAAATCTACATGGGGGATTATTAATAATTTGATTGGGAAAAAAATTAAAAATTGGCCAATGAAAATTTTAAACTAGATGATATAGCTATAAAGTCTGAAGAAGTAGCCGATACCTTTAATTCCTATTTTGTAAACATAGGACCTAATTTAGCAAATAAACTTAATACACCGAACGAAAATTTTACTACATTTCTCCCTGAACCCTCAAATTCATCACTGCTTTTTAATCCCACTGATCCTAATGAAATAACCAAAAATCTAAAATTAAGTTAATCACAGGGTCACAATAGAATTAGTGCTTTCCTTTCCTTTAACTCACATTTTTAATCTATCAATTGATACCGGGAAATGTCCAGAGTCCTTGAAAATTGCTACGGTAAATCCTGTTGTTTTTTTTTTTAAATCCTCACGACATTGGCAATTACAGGCCTATTTATATTCTTCCCAACATATCCAAAATCTTAGAAAACATTATTTACAATAGGCTTTATAAGTTTTTAGATCCTTTTCATTTCCTAAATCTAAATCAATATGTTTTCAGAAAAGGACATTCAACTGACCAAGCGTTAGTACAATTATATGATAAAATAACGAACGCTATGGCCAATAAAGAACATGTAATAGGAGTATTCATGGATTTATCGAAAGCCTTTGATACACTGGACCACAAAATTTTACTGAAAAAACTTTACTGTTATGGAATTCGTGGAGTTGCACTCTCATGGTTTGAGAGCTATTTATCTAACAGAAAACAATATGTATAATGATATTTTGTCTAGTTTCCTGCCTAGCAAATGTGGAGTTCCTCAACGATCAATTTTAGGCCCTTTGCTTTTTCCATTATATATTAATGATTTAACCAATAAAACACCTTTTTTTATCATTTGTCCTATTTGCTGATGACACGATTATCTGCTGTTCACATCCTAATTTAAACACTTTAGCAAATAGACTGAATAATGAGTTACCAAAATTATCTATATGGTTTCAATGCAATAAGTTATCCCTTAACATAAATAAAACAAATTTCATGTATTTCAAGCACGCTAATTCTCATGTCATTGACTTTCCTTACAACATAATTAATGATAATGTCCCTCTCGAAAGAAAGAGAACAACTACATTTTTGGGTGTCAATATCGATGAAAATCTAAACTGGAATGAACATATACGTCATATCACTATTTCTAGGAACGTTGGTTTATTATGTAAAATGAAGAAACTAATCCCATGTTATACGCTTGTTATTTATAATTCATTGATATTACCGTATATAACATATTGCAATTTATTATGGGCTACCAGCGCCAAAACCATAATCAACTCTATTTATATATTGCACTATACTGGTTCACCATATTTATCTCGCACAAGTCCAATATTTTACAAACTGAAAACCCTAACAGTAATCGACATAAATTCCCTCTTTCATTTCAAAACTTTTACACTATGAATAAAGCTATTCACTCTTACCCTACCCGTAATTCCTTAAATTTTCATCTAGTAAACCCGAAATTACTTATTGCCCACAGATCCATATTACACCATGGTCCTGACCTATCGAACTCTCTCCCATAATCTATTAAATCATGTTGCTCACTCTACTCATTTAAGGCAAAGGTTAAAACGATGTTATTATCAGAATACTCAATGTAGAATTTCTGTGTCAACTCTTCATTCTTTAACATGTCATGTCTTCATCATCATCATCATCATCATAATCATCATCATCATCTGCATCACCATCATCGACATTCGTAATTTCAATTACCTATAAACTTTATTTTACACAACAAATGAATCGGCAAAATCAAGAATGTGAATTATTTTACAAAATGAAGACTTTCCTGGCTCAGGCTATTAAAACAGACCCTAAAACATGAAACAAATGATCGAGATTGTGACCGTCGTTAACTGTACATGAAAATGGATTATCCAGAATAACTAGATGATGTAATCAGGGTACAGCATCTTGAGGAAAAATGTCTATAAGACTTTTTTTAAAATATTTGTTTCCATTACTTTTAAGATAATATCTTTAGATGTAATGTGACACCAGGGGCCCGTTTCACAAAGCCTTTTTGCAATGCCAAATGACAAATATCAGTGAAAAAATTGCTGATAGCCAATCAGAAGCAAGAATTTCAGTAGCTTATAACAAAAACAGTCATTTGTCACTGATGACAAGTTTTGTGAAACACCCCCCTGGTTGTGTTAGGTTACTTATCACGGTTTGATATTTGTTTGTTCTCTGCAGGGATTTTATTTTGTAGTTTCCTGTATTTTTGTTATATGGCAGAGGGGGGGGGGGGGGGGTGGTTAATTTGAAGGATATAGGAATTTGTCATCATTCATTAAAAGCGCCATTTCCTTGTTGTACGGCCGGTAGAAATCGTCCAAAATCTTCTTCGTTTGAGGCGAAAGTATACGCTTTCTTCTATTAACGTTTTCTCGAGTTTTATGGATGATTCTGTTCTCTTCTTCCTCGCTGAGTTGTCCTGTAAATATACAAAACATAACAAACATAATTACATAGGCTGGAAATATTTTAATGTAATTATATAAACCTCTAAGAAAAGTCTGGAAACTCAAGTTGGATCGGTTATAGCTGCCATTGGTTTAGTTTATAAAGCTTGGTAGTGTTTTTGTTTTTATGTATTGCTTTAAATTGGGATACGTATTCGTTTATTTCCTTTTGGTTTGATTCTATATATATTTGTAGGTACTAAAATGTAGCGGGACGACGAGATGGGTTAAAGGTAATACAAAGTTTTGGGAAATTTTGAAAATTGGGTGGATAGTGAATCTTTACAGTTTTTATATATTTGGATGCCCCTGTGGATGTATTATAAGTACTAAAAAAATTAGCCCCTAAAACACTTCTGTTTTCGAAAAAAATTGAATATAAAAATTTACCGGTGCTCCCGGTAAATGTTGATAAATTTCAAATAGCGACTATGACCGTACAATGGTAGCTGCGACCATGAAAATCTCAGAATATGTAGTTGTGATATATAATTTCCAAACGGGAATAGCTAATCGGTCGATTTTAGTCAAGAAACATTGTTTCATAGCTAAATTTATATCTTGACCTTGAGAGGGAGCTATACAATATAAATAGTATATTATTCATAATTTCATAACTTTAGACTCGATTTCAACCGCGACAACGATCAATGGATATTGTAGGAACGCATATGCTACCAATGTGTTAATTTGAACCAAAGTCATGACCCCATACCAAAACTTTGTAATACCTTTAACACAAATTATTAGTAATTGAGTTTAACATCTACATGTGATGCCCTCTTACCCTCACACTCACTGCCTCTAAATGTCAAAAGACAAAAGGTAATATTTGTGTGTTCCCCCACCGCAAATCAGTTAGTTTGGTAGGGAGGAGGGGTTAGGAGGGGAGAGGAGGGTAGGATAGGAAGGGGAATAGGGAGGGAGGCTAGATTTCTTGGGCAGGGTACACGGAGAGAGAGAGAGAGAGGGAGGGGGGGGGCAGGATTAACACTTTTATCTTCATCTTCATTCAACGTCATGGCTTGTAATATAATCAATGATTTTATATGTAACAGAATGTCTTCTTTTTTCCGAATATGTTCAATTTGGTTCGTTGAACGAACAAATTAAATACTTTCTAAAAACAAAACAAAACAAAAAGGCATTATCATGAAAAAGTGTGTTAAAAAATATATATACCATATTTGATATGATTTTGCAGCAATGGAGTGAGCAGTATATCAGAATAATTAAGGGGCATGGTCATAGGTGAAAATTTATAAAGTAAGCATTTTTATCGTTATGTAGTGCACTCTTCTGTCTTGAAATATGAGAGTGTGATTTTTGAAAATGACAGTGGGGATATTATTCCGAAATGTTTATCCATGAATGCCAAATTTTAAAGAATCTGAAATTGAAATTTATGCACTATGGTGACATCTCAGGCGAGATTCCCTACTGTTTGGTCATCTAAAGCATCATGCCAAGGTTAAGAACTGTTTAAAAAATAAAAATAGGAAAATGGAAAGGTCGACGTTTTTAAGATATCAGGCATAGAACGGGAAAGTTTTGGATATTTAAAATATGAGATCATTAAACCTGTCACATCTCAAATTGACACTTTAATCCGTGGTTCGTGACACATTCACGATCATCTCTCTAGCAGGTACTTAATAATCTTTCATTTCCATTTTACTTCTCAGCGCCTTCTCCTTTGGGGGAAAGGGATTATGCTTTAATAGTCTGTGGTTCTACGAAAACAAACTGCTAATTCAAATATAGGTCGATATTTTGATTCATATTGCTTTCGCTCCTAAAGGGCCGGTATATCTATATATGTATATACAATGTTTCATAATAAAAAGAATTTAAACAGTTTTCTTTACAGTCTTTGTTGAGTTGTTATCCAATACGTCTCCCAAAAGAAAGCATCAATGGACCAAAAAATCGACACAATTCTTAATAGTCCTAAATTATAGAATCAACCCATGAAAAGTTTTTTGACTTACTCAAGTCAAGGAATTTAATCAGCTGTCTGTAAACACGAAGAGGATCTGCTTGCCAATCCTCTAATCGGATGACGAGTACGCCATCACGTGAGAAGGCGTTCATCCAATCACGAGCGTACACATAATAGAGTCCCACTTGGAGTTCGGGTATCAGCTTATACGGCTGAAAAATAGGATATAGCAATTTTTTTTGTAAGATCCAGGAGGCAATGATGAACATTATATTGTTTTTTCCGATGCCCACTTTTGTGCAGCAGCCGGATGGAGAAACGATAATGATACCCAAATCGATGCGCTAGTGCACTTTGGTAAGGCATTAATCCTCATCACCAGGTCCCTCGGTAAGGACCTAAAGCCGGCGGCCGTCTGGTTGCTTCTTTACAAGCATTTATGCTTTCTTAGCAGTCAGGTAAAGTAACCATCATCATCATCATCATCACCATCACCATCATCATACCAGGGTCATGTCGTTTACAAGGCTCGTTAAGCTTTTTCGGCGTTTTCTTTTATGATCGATGACGGAAAGTGCAACACGCTTCACCTTTCTATATCTTATAGCACAGATCTCAGTGAATACGCGCAAGTGCTTTGTTTCGCGCAGTTGCCATTCATTTATATTTTCTTAAAACAAACCTTAAAGGGATAGTTGAGTTCTGTTGCATCGAGCGCTACACAAAATAATTTTTTTGTGAGATAATGAAAAACAGAGTGTCAAATTTGAAAGTACATAATATTTAAATGACAAAATCATCTTTGTTTGATCAAAATCGGTTCAGAGACGGCTGAAATATAACGATTTCTAATACTTGTGTACCACCACAAATATTAGATATTTTGAAAAATTTGAAAAAAAACCGTTGAAAAAGACGAAATAACGCCTTTTACGTCGTATTTTGCCAATGCCGATGTTGGCTTTTTCGTTTACCCACAATTAGCCGGCTCACTTATTGTTATTTTTAATTAAATAATTAATTAACGGTCGCCGTGTTTTTTTGAAAGTGGAGCTGAATTGGTATGATCGTATTGGCTAAATTTCAGACATGTTGGGGTCTAAAATTACCTTCATAGCAATTTTAGGTTCTAAGAGGGCACTATAAATGTCATAGATAAGAATAAGAGCAATAACCATGCACTTTGAAGGCATTTGCGGTCTGAAAACAGAACTCAACTATCCCTTTAACACGATCGCAACTACGTTCCGTACCTTCGATTACATTTAACATCAAAACTGCACATAATTTATATGTTAAAACCAGCAGTGGAGTTATTGCAAAAAGTGAAACGGGTTTCAGATATCTTCTATGGGTGAGTGATCGATTTGTGTTCGAAACAGCACCCCTTGTAATTAGACAGCCCCCGAGGGCGTTATTTTTTCTGCGGCACAGATTGGGGTTAGGTGCGTGTTGAGCCTATTGGAAAGTTAAGGGTTAGGGTTAGGGTTAGGGTTAAATCAAGACCTCTTTTTTTTTAAAAAGCACCAATCTGTGCCGCAGAAAAATATGACGCCCCCGGGGGATACTTAGATTTGGTTTGGACGGGGTGTGCTGCTCAATCCTCGAAACCCCTACCCATTATTAGGGGTCATTTGGGGGCATTTTTCTCGAAGTAATACAAATTTTTCAAAATATTTGGTGCTTTGGGGGTATTTGCCCCGCAAACACCTACAAATATTGCAATTTTTGGAAATTTTGAAAAGACGGACCCACTTTTTTTAATTGTATTTTTGTTAAAAGTGGGACCCATGTTTAGGGATTTTTTTGTGAAAAAGTGACCCATTAGAGCGGCACACCCCCGTATGTCCTAATATGTGAGTACCCCCTCCCCCGGGAGACAGCCATCTGAATTAATGCAAATAAGTTATAACCAATGCTAACAGGAGAAGATTGTAGGTCTAATGGAAGCCCATTCTTTGCTTTCAAAGTCCACTCTTTGCTACGATGGCTAAATGTGCATTTAAAACACAAATGGTGCGTCAGATCATGCACATAACAAACAAAAAACGAAATTAAAGCAAGTTGTTAGAGTAAAAACAGAATGTTGGCATCCACAAAGGAGGAGCACCAAAACAAAAAAAACAAAAAAAAATCGACCGTGTTTTATATCCCCAGCAACACCCATTCATGTTGTACCAGATGTTAATATATCCCCACCAAACACCCATTCATGTTGTACCTGACGGGCAAACAAAGGAAAATCAGCACACCGAAGGTTAGCGTACGGCTTAAAAGACATTTGATTACAAGACATTTCAGTGGAATGGGCCTACGTAAAACCTTCGCTGTACGCGGATTATTGTGTCAAGAAATTGTATGCATATTTTAATTTAAGGTTTTCCTATATAGGTGCCACTTTTTTTCTCCACAAGTCATTTATGATTAACCGTAAGAAGGTATTATATATATGTGGGTAAAACTAACTTGTTGCAATGCTACTGTTCGTATGTTAAGTATAATTATGTTCAAGGAAACCCTTACTTCGTTGCTATTTTGTATTAAACCTTTTGTTTATATGTTCTTTGATATTCAGTTATTATATATATTTGGAAAAATACAGAAATAGAATCAAATCAAAAATCAACTGACAAGACCTTTTGGGAGCCTATTCATAAATTCTCTCCAGTTCTGCATAGCTTTTAAAAATACCACTTGTTTGTTAAATTATGTTTGACGAACACGGTGCGAGATAGGGTCTTGAAACGGACGTCCCTTTTCATATTGAGAGAGAAAGAGGATATTGTTATTTGTTAAAGGCAGGCTTTCGCGGCCCTTTTCTTTTAGGGCAAGCAAGTTGCAGAGGTTCTATAATCATATTAGATAAGATAAGATAAGACAATATTAGATAAGATAAGATATTTATTCGTCTTTATTGCAAATGTCATATAGAGCATAACATTAGATCATTACACATTTGTAATACAAAGAAAAATATGGCAATGATAAAAACAAAGTGAACTAAAAGAAAGAAGAGGAGACCCTGGTAAAAGCAGAGCTTGTAAGTTTTAGGGTCCTCTCTGAACCAAATAATTGGTTGGTACACAAATAAGCAACTATAGATAAACATAATGGGAGTAAATATTTGTGACTACTTAGAATACATTAAGAAAAAGGTGGTATAAGAAACAAGAAATGCACACAAATCGGGAGACTCGACTAACAAGACGGGAGAAAAGATATAAATATGAGAAATGATAAAAAAATAAAAAAAATACAGCAAACCGACAATAGGCACAGCACACAACGGGCACAAGACAACAGGGGGAGGGAATAAAATGCTGACAATCTAAACATATTCAGTTAGACACATAATATCAAGAAGAAGAAAGGTTACATCTATAGTAATACAAAATAACTACAAAAATGAACTACTCTACGAGTCACAGTAGTTAGCGAAATATAATTAAACCTTAAGTGAAAACTTAAATGCAGAGAGCCAGAGAGACTAACATATTGCTGATAAACGCTAGAGCCAAGAGAGTTCCGGAACCTAGGTCCAGTACAAACCAAAATATTATTAAGGTAATGCACAGTTTTGGTAAATTTTGAAAAATGGATGGATAGTAATTATTTACTGTATGTATTATAAGCACTAGAAAAGTTAACCCCTACAACACTTCTGCTTTCGAGATATTGAATAATAAAAAATGTACCGGTTCTCCCGGTAAATTTCAAATATTTCAAAAGCGCCTAAGGCCATTCCATGGTAGCCGGAACCTTCTGCAGTTCTGATATATAATTTCCAAACGGGAATAGCAAATCGGTCGATTGTAGTAAAGAAACAATTTTTTCAAGAAAAAGTAATATCAGACTTTAGAGGGCGCTATACAACATAAAGAGTTTATTATTTACAATTTCATCACTTCATAGACTCGATTTCAACCGCGACAACGATCATCGAATATTATAAAATCGCATTTTGCTTACAATATGTTCATTTGAACTAAATTCATGACCCTATACCAAAACTTTGTATTACCTTTAAAAGTAAACTTTGTCCTTACTTGGGGTAAGTGAAACGCAGAGGCATTTCGTGGAGCATGGTCATGAGCTTGACTATTTTTCCTAAAAATGCCGACAAGAGCCTGTGGTAGGACAACATAATTTAAGTCGTACATTAGAAAAGCCAGTTGAGAGGGAAATGATCCCATGGAAAAGGAGAAGCAGTCAGGATCCCCTAAAGCTGTTATACTTACGCAATCTGATGCATATGCACAGTACCGGATCTTATGTTTCTTCACACAGTCCTGCAAACATCTGATAGTTTTGACGACGAAATTGTGGAATGTTCTATTGTTTTTTGGGTGTCTTGGGTGGCTGAACCAATACCATGAGTTCGCCCTGAAAATGAATTAAAGAAAAAACAAGAATAGCAAGTCAATAATAATAAGAATATTACCACCATGAAGTTATATGATCCTAATCAGACTTTTAGAGGAAATCAACCCCGATTTTAATATACATTAACACAAAATTTGTGTAGGTGTCATTTCTTAAATGCTAAAAGACTACAATACAAACATATATGGAGGGGCCAGGCGCGGATCCAGGGGGCGGGGGGCGAGCGGGCCGTGATTAAATGCCTAAAACCCCTAAGCTTCCGGGGGCTGTGCCCCCTGGATTCCACCTAGGGCCCTAAAGGGGGCCTTAGATGCTCATCTGACGGTAATTTAATGCCTAGAACACCTGATTTCTGAGGGCTCCGCCCCCTGGACCCCACGCCAAATAGTGTCCTGCCAGTGTCACAAATAAGGTTTCAAAATATCATCATCTGACCGTAATCAAATGCGTTTTACCCCAGAACTTTCGGGGCTCTGTCCCCTGGACCCCGCCTAGGGCCCTAAGGTGGACCAATAGATGCTAATCTGACCGTAATAAAATGCCTTAAACCCCTAAGCATCCGGGGGCTCCGCTCTCTCGACCCACCCAGGACCCTAAGGCGGGCCCCTGAATGCTTATCTGACTGTTTTTTATTGCCTTAAACCCCTGAGCTTCCGAGGGCGGACAGGGTATCAAAATATGTTCATCTGACCGCAGGGCTTCAAGTGTTCGGTGTAAAATTCTGAATTGGAAATAACTTGCCTTTCTGTCGGATCCCTAACCATGAGGATAATCTTGGCATTGGGTTGTACAGCTCGGATGAGATCGGCGTTGGTAAACATGGGCTCGGAAGCGTTCGGGTAAGTCTTCGTCCAATCCCGACCGATAGCGTAGGCTGTTGAGATCGACGCATCACCTGAATATTGATAAGAACCAAAAATAGGGGGGGGGGGGGCGGGGACGTGAAACAAACAACAGAGCGTCGATCGTTTCACGAAACCGTCATACAACCTTTTCACACACAGCTAAAGTTCATCGTATCTAGAGCTGATTAGTTTAAAGCTGTTTAACTCAACAGTTTTAAACAGCTTTAAAGAAAATTTTCCCTGTGTGAACGTCGTTTGAAGTCGCGATTCATACGCCGTTCAGCCTTTTCACACTCGAGTTAAACAGCTTTACACTAATCAGCTCTAGCTACGATGAATTTTAGCTGTGTGTGAAAAGGCTGGTTCATAGCAGGCTGCAGATTCGAAGTCCGTATCTAGAGAGCTTGACATTTTATGTGTGAACGTGTTTAACCTGGATGGAGCGTGCGCTATGTTTGATATGACCTGGGGGGTGTTTCATGAAACAATTAGTCGGTGGTTTTCACCGACTAATATCATGTTCACCGACAATTTAGTCAGCGCTGACTAAATTTGACCAATCAGAGGCCTGGAAAATAGTCGGTGACAAAAAATTGTCTGTAAACATGATATTAGTCGGTGAAAACCACCGACTAATTGTTTCATGAAACGCCCCCCCCCCCCCAGACCTTCAATGCGCAATGGCACTACTGTGCATTTTAAGAGCAGCTAATCACGAAACGATCGCATCGAAATTTCTGTGTGTGAATGATGTCGTATGTAAAGCTGATTCGTTTAAAGCTCTTTAAAGTAATTGAATTTTACTCGTGTGTGAAAAGGCTGCAAATCATGCACAAGGCTACGGTTATGTGCCATTGGCACACATAACATACGCACACACACACACACACACACACATATATTTAGAGTTCCGACGAGATGCAGTGTTAAAATATTTAGTAAAATTTGTATTCTGCATGAATTATTTATAAGTTCAGAAGTCTTAGGTGTGTATTTCCAATGTTACATGTTTATAAATATATATATGTAGTAAAATATAGAGTTCACAACATTACAAATAGGATACGCATAAAAGGAGCATGGTTTCAAAAACTTCGCAAGCGCTTTCAATTTACCTGATGAAAATAAATAGAAAGCGCTTGTGAAGTTAGAACCATTTTTTACTACATAATATATATATATATATATATATATATGCAGCAATGGAAATACACACCCGAATCGACTTCTGAACTCAGAAACAATAAATGCGGAATAGAACGTAGTTTGTATACTTGAATTTAGAGTCGGCTTCTGTATGTCACAATTGTACAACATCATTGTCAGTGCCATTCATCTCACACAAACTGTTTTATCATTAGTATTACTATTACCAACCAATGTTATTAATACAATTGTCAGATATAAATAACCATTATTAAACCTTTAATTTAATGTTTGAATCAATACTGTTGCTCGTGATGATTTAACGATCACAGGGAGGATTTGTGGTTTTTAGAACAGCCACCGTTATGACTAATCTTAGTCAAAATCTTAGTCAAAGGCTGAAACAAAAGAGCTTTGAAACATAATGTATTGGTCGGTATAATTCACAAACCAATATTCCCACTCCATCCTTCTTTCTCTCATTGGCTGTATAACAAAACAACGATAGTAGTAGCAGTGATGACTATATAATTGTGCATATGATGTATTTTATGCATGTAAAACTGATTCAAAATAAAAAAGGAATAATACCACCTACCTAAAACCTTCGGATGGTAAGTTATCCCTTGTCTCGTAGCTGTATTGTTGATAAGGATTGGAACTCCAGTAGACTTGTATAGATTTAGATAGAATTCTAGAGAGCTGTCATCAACACCTCCTGTTATATTACGCAAATTCAACACTGCAAAAAAAAAGATTATTATTTTTTACACCCTGTATCAATGAGCAAGTCCAAGGTATACAAACTAAGACGAACCTGGTGACCACCAATGGTTTAATATCTGTACTATAGCTTGGTTTAGACTGAATATAAAGTTACACAAATAGGGTATTTGTCAGCGCACAACCTACGTTCCACTAAACCGAGAGTAACACGAGACTGATAAAACAAGTTATTCAAAATAAAATCCCGATAATGAGAAAGTTCCGAAGATTCGTGACGCTGACGGGGAGGAGTAGCTCTATATGTTTCACAGAGATTTTATTTTGTTGCAACATCTGATTTGAATGGTATGGATGGGTTTATTCAGTTTTTGTTCATTGAAGTAAACATGCAGCAAAGTAGGAACATAATGTGGGCGTTAAAAACAGACCCCCTCAATCCCATCAAAAAGATTTTTTGACAGCCCTCTAAAATATATTATCAAGTCTCGCTGTGGCAATATGGGAGACCTTCAAATAAATCTCCTTGATTGTCACCTAAATAAATTCCCGCAAGGTTCTTAGAAGTCTTTCTGAGATGTCCCGCACATAAAGCGTCCAACATGAATAACTGAACGGTCTGCAACACTTATCGACAACATCTTCACAAAAATAATTACAATTTAATTAGATAAATCCTACATATATATACTTATATAAGACATATGTACATGAGCATATTTCCATTTTAATTTTCATCATCAGCATGATCATCAATACTCTTACCATTACAATTTTTTGTCTTCATCATACCCCCCCCCCCCCTCCCACGTTATCAAGCAATCACTTATTGTTCTGCATATTATTTAATGAATGATTCTTGGTATTATGTTATCAATTGCATTTTTATTCAATCTCACCATGTATTATCATTATATTGTATATGTATTCGAAACAAATTGTTATATTTTGTATAAGTTGTATTGTTGAAATGTAATTTGATTTGTATGTTGCAAAAGAAAATAAATCCATTTTGATTTACTTCAATATGAATTTTATGACATAACATTTAGCATGAATATGTACGTAGGAAAAGACATAGAAATCAATGAAATCAATGAAACAAATCAAATCATATTCAAATAATGCGCATATTCAATGGGACAGCGACAACATTGTGACGTGAATTTCAATAGTGCTACAGGGAGAGAGAGAAATAAATGGTGAGAAATAAATTGCTGATATCAGTAATTAATCAATAAAGAGTAGTCTTACCTTCTTGCACGTGACAGGGTGTTCCTGTGAAGCCAAGGCGACGTGGTCCCCACCAGTGGGGCTCTTTGGGGACGTCAACGACATCGGGATGGTCAACGATCTTCGACCAGATGTCGGTCGTCCCGCACTTGAACATACCAATCACGTAGAAATAGGGAAGACAGTTGAGTTCCGCGCCGTCCCGCACCCAGCATGGATTCTTGAAGTTGTCAAGAAAGTGCTGAGGAACTTTCTCAAAGATCTGTTTTGATATCAAATAGTATTCATGTTAAGACCAGACTTGTATCTTTGACATTGGAGGTGGGAGACAGTGGGGGTAGGGGGGGGGGTGATGGCAGGGTAGCCACAACCTTTCCCCTCGAAACTTTGAAATTATCATGCCAGCACACGACACCTTCTTTACGATCCATTGCAAGATGTATTGATTCCTATTCATCTGCATGTCTTCAATCGGATGAACCGATGAAGGATTTTTTCCTGCTAAAAAGGAAAAACACTCCTGAGTCATACATTGTGAAAAAATGTATGATACCTTTAATAGTAATTTCGTGTGTTGAAACAAATGAGAGAGTTGATCGGCACTATGTCACGGTGACATTACCAATCCAGCCAATTTAAAGAGCCTATAGGTCTACTGGTGACAACCCCAAAACGTCATGATATTCAAAGCACTACTAATGGTATTCGAGAAATCGAGTGTCTTGCAAACTAAAAAAAGGTGGTGAACCAAATTTCCAGAGTTCGGATGAAGTTAGTGCGATTGAAATGGCACCTTTACCAAAAGCATTTCGCGTGCCAAGAACGCAAGGAAAAGCCAAACTGGACACTCAGAGATATTGACTTCAACACCAGTACAGAAGGGTCTGCTTGAGAAAAGAATGCCAGAGCAAAAAGGGAACTCAATATAAAAATGGGAGAAAAAATGGTCGGGAACACCGCAAAAGAAAAAAGCTATCAAAATGCAAAATGAAAGCGAAGAATTTGAAGTTAAAGAAAAGTCAGGAAGCAATTGGGTGTCGACATGCAACAACGATAAAAAAGGAGTATTTTCTAATATTCTGCGACAAGAAAAACGTTGAACCCTAAGATGAGGACTGGCTTATTGAGTTTCAGAAATTGGCCTATGAAGGGTGCATAGACAACACAGGACTGATACCAATTTAAACGGAATTAAGATTTATTAACATCGCAATTTCAGATAAAAAACATGATTTAAAATAAAGAAGAGATGTTTCTTTTCATAACTTTCAAGGAATCTGCCAATGTACAACGACATTATCTTGTGAAAAACAGAGGCTGATATCTCATTTCAGTGAAAAGTTATAGCAGCCAAATTGACTTCCACAATAAGTATAATATACATATACTGTACGTGCATACATTGAGGACGTGTTTGGTAGGTTTAAATCGCGATTTAAAGATTACTGTTCAAGGTACTATAATTATGTCCCATTTGCAGGGCCCAAAAATGAAAAGGTTAAACTCCAACGGCATTTGAAAGATATTAATTATTTAGAACTTCCCTTAAAAAAAAAAAAAGGGGGGGGGGGCTTGAAAATGTCTTTAAAGTTGATACTCTAAGCAAATAAATGTCCCTTAATTTGTTACCTACGGCAAGTATATGTTATTTTTAAGTTTTTCAATTACTTAGTATATCACAAAAAAATTCTGTCTACTCGAAATGCTCAATTGAAATGTTGAAAATATCCGCCTCTCTTTGCATAGAAAATCAGTCACGGCGCTGGTCTACTATTTATGACCTCACGTCCGGGAGAGAGTATATTCACGTACCCGGATGTTCCATAGCAAACGTGTGCAGAGTGATACGATTTTCTGCATATTTTTGTTTCAAAGGCTGAAAAGTCTAATAAATCATAATTCTATGTACAATTCTTTACCTTCCCCTAGTACTTCATAGTATTAAAATCAATTCCCCTTTTAAAAATTATGACATATACATGCCAACGATGTGCTGTTAGTCGATATTTTCACCATGTAATTTTTGTTTTGGTGTTGAAATCGGCCCAGGCACGGAGTGAACAGTAGCCTGTCTACCCATGCACAGTTCATTACCATACACTACAGCGATCTCCCGATGGTTTCTTCTTCCTTTTGCCCATGTCTTTCGCCTTCCTTCACTTCCTTGGCCCTGAAGATCCTTCATCTACCAATTCTGACACCGGTAGTCAGGAGCAAGTCTTTGTTAGTTGTTTTTCTTAGCTGGCAACGTCGCTTTCATTCTCTTGCAATTGCCGATAAACAACTAGCGCACGTACGTTCCATCACAAGCAAGCAGCGCCTAGAGCAGCGGCTTGGTCTTACCTCCCGATTCTGCTCGCTTCACGAACGTTCATGCAAGAGCCGCGTCACTCGCCAAAATATAGAGGAAGCGCGCTTGCATGATCTCGTTTAAGTTTGATATTTTACCACATAAAATGTTTAACTGGTACTGTATCCTTTTTTGAGGCAGTCACACACATCTATGATAATTACTATCATAGTTCTAGACCTATTCGTTTTACAAAACTGCTCCTGTACCTTATCTGATGACAATATAATGCATCCGCCTATTCATACGTGCACGATTTAATTCCTAATAATCTCTACCAAATAGGTGAATATGAGGATATAAAAAGAAATCAGCGACTGGAAAATGTTGCTTCGTTATTCTTCATTCAAATGAAAACAGAAAATCCATCAAATATACTCCTTAACAACAACAAATCTAAGCTCTGACAGGATAGCATTTACGTAGGGATATCACTGCCATTCACTCTCACTGAGCCCATGACTCCCGTTCGTGACGTCACGGATAGAGGCCCGACTCTACGTGCACTTCCGGGTTTCAGACTTAGATATTTTGGTAGAGTTTACTCGAATAAATTCATTATTCTAAACTTGTTTTGTCGGGTGGACACCATTTGATGTTATTATGGGGGTTAAAAGCTTTCTATTTATGTAATTATCTCAGTATTTGGGATTGTCTTAGAGTATCAACTTTAAGTGGGAAAATAACGACTATTAGTTGTCGAATCGATGATTTTCAGACCATTGTACCGAATGGTCGTACGTTTTATGCTGCGCAAAGATTCAATCAGTTTAATTTTGGCCATTACAAGAAGTGGGTTATTGATGTAGACACATGCTCGTATACCCTTTACAGCTCATGTTATGGATGTTATTACTAAAGAAGAAGAAAAAAGCCAGTCACTTACTCAATAGTGTCTGACAGTGAATTCTAGTAAGTAAACGGGTTTCCTTGCATAATTTGAATATTTAATAGGACACTGCTAACTTTGAATTTCACAGATAGGACATACATGACATATTCATAATTCCTGCAAAGTTCTACAGAATTCGATTTGGCTGCAAAAGGGACATAGTATCTTTAAGTAAAACCTCCAATCGCCATGGGTTCGGTGTCAAACGATGGATGATTAAAAATACCCTTTAAGTTGATATCAATTCCATTTATGTATTTTTTTGTCGGTGGAAATTTCCCCCCTAATTTCGGCCCGTATGTATCTCCATATATTATCAGCAGTAGGAACATTATTATTGAACAGGACAGTCAAATGGACTACCTCTAAAACATTTACACATCTGATTCCTGCTCTGCTCTGCTCTGTACGCCAACTTGATATTAGAGTGGACTCTCCCTAAAGTGGAATAGTCGGAGTTATAAAAAAGCTTAAATAACTAAAAATATTCGTCTAGCAATGTCAATGAACTTCATTCAGGCACTCGACAACGAATAACTAGCTAATAAACGATCGATGTAGCTTTCCCCTCTACTGCTTTAAAACTCTGGAACATTCTCCCTCCTCAATCGAAATTATCACCAACAGTAGAACAATTCAAAAAGAGTTTGAAGACATGTCTATTTTAAAACCATACCTATTCGTTGAATTCACACTGCATCCAGTAGAGAAGTGGGAAAATGCAACTAATATTTAAAGTTTCAACACAGAGAGCTATCACTTTTGCACTTTCGAAAAGCCACTCTAGAATTAATCAAGGTGCTTCAAGGATGCGGCCGTCATTGTTGGTCAAACAGCTTGTGAGCGTCAAGTAACGCCCGGCTGGAATGCTTCCCAGTGAGTGGAGATGTGTGGGCAAGCACTGAATCCAATGACCGAAGTAATAGTATATTTGTAAAGCGCTTATAGACATTTGTATTAAAGCGCTATATACAAATTAAATATTATTATTATTATTATTATGTACAGCTTGTGTTTCCCCTTTGAACACTTTTCCACTTTTTTGTTTGTGTGCGCTCAATTTAGATATTAAAATTTGGTATAAAATTCACTCTATTGACATGTACCTTATTCCACTGAATTGACCTACATCGACAATAAAACAACAACAAATAAATTACTCTCGAATGGCCAACACGACGTTTTCGAATCGATGTGGTTTGGCGAGTATAAATCATTAAAACTACTGTGCAAACTCACCTCTGGTGCCCATTTGACAAGCTCTTTTGTGGCACCAGGCATCTTGGGCCATTTACAGGCGACGTCCTGACATTTTCCCTCATCATCATAAGAGAAAAGTCTTGAGTAGTTGGAGGGTTGTGCTTGTCGATACCGAACGTTGTAAATCACCTCCAGTTTTCGTGGGGTTGTTGACTAGTTGTTAAAGTGCCCGTTCAAAGAAAATCACAAATATGGTAAATAACGTATCACTACACTCTAAAAATAGAGTGCAAAATTTTGCTGTGCAAAATCGCTGTTTAAAAAAGTTGGGTAAAGTATTACCCAACATTGTGCCAAACACCAAGTCCCTTCGAAATGTCATTACACTTGCCATAGTGTCATATCAACATTCGACTGTGCGCATTTCTGGGGTAAGAGAGTAACGATGCAGATTAATATTTGAACCACGCGTTGGGTAAACACAAGTTTTGACACCTAAACATTGGTATAATGACACAACTGATGTTAAAAACTATGATTGAAGCGCTAGCGTGGTCGGTCGTTCCGAATTAGCTGTTCGTCGAATTAATCGTGTTCAAGATCGACAGAAGATGGACGACTAATTTGTTCGAAATAGACTACGATCATGCACTTGTGTCTTTCCGCAGCATTTATTTGCATGAATGCGTGTAAATCTTCTCAATAATTATAGACATGAAATTCCTCATAATTCTGGACAATACATTATTCGTATGGAGAATGTCATCCGTGATGCAGTCACCTACTGCGAGCACGCCAAGCGAAAGACTGTCTAGCCAAGAGAGAGAGAGAGAGAGGTCTGCTACTTATACACTACAATACATATAACATGTACCTTTCCAGCCAACTCCTCGGACAATTTTTCGTTTTTACCCAAGTCTGTGTAAAAATAAAAAAAATCATACAATAAGGTTGGGTTAAAAATTTTCCCAACTTTTGGGTAAAAAAAAAGTAAACGAGTGAATTACTCAATGTTGTGTCAAAAAGGGAACATGGTTGTCGTTGGGTAACATTTTACCTTTTACATTGGGTCAAATATGTTGCACATCAGTTGAGTAAAACATTAAACATTTGCTGGGTAAATTTTTACCCAACCTCCCCTGTGTCAAATTTTACCCAACAAACATGCATGTTCCCTTTTTATCCTCGTAAAGTGTAAAATTTTACCCAATATCGGGTATCTTTTTTTTTTAGAGTGTAGAAACTAGTAACCTAACAGATGGACATCTTACACGTTTTAGGTCAACTACATATCAGGTGATTTATAAAACTCCAAATAAAACCACCATCTAGGATATACGAGAGATTCGCCAGGAAAATAACGATGTTTTAACGACGTAACATGATGAACCAATCCTGCCCAAGCAGACGACATCCCATAAAGAATGAACATGGTTGAAATGCTTTTTATCTCAAATTATAATGAGTTCAGTGTATATTAATGTGATAATAATAATGATAATAATAATGAACCCTTTTTTGTATAGCGCATATCACTAACACAAAGCAAGTCCCTATGCGCTTGGAAAAGAAGGAAATAGAGATAGGGCAAAATAGAAATGGACATTTATGCCTGATACATCAAAATAACTATGGTGGTATTTTACACCATTTAAAAAGGGATATGAATTCGCTTCTGATAAATAAATTCTTTTGTTTGTAAATACACAGGATAGGGGTAACTGAAAAATCAAAGAAACCACACTTTCAAATTGAACCCCCCCCCCCCCCGGAATGATAGCATGGTCAGCATTTGTTTCCTTATGAAACGCCGAACATACTGTGGTGTATGAAGCTGAAAATACAATGCCGTCTTATTTATTTACAAGCCACGGATTCCTTTATCTTTTTATCGCTGCATTTTTCATCAAAATAATAACATGCGCGGGGTTTAGAATGAGGCAATAGATTAAACATTTAGCCTGACGGTAGTGAGGTAAAAGAATTAACTGAAGAGAAGATGACAAAACAGGCAATGACAATGTCATTGGACATCGTCTGCTTGTGCACATCATGTTCAACCTGTGACGTCATACATCTCCACAGCTTTCAGAGAGCTCTTCAGGGGCTGTATTTAGGCGTTTTTTAATTTATAATAATCATTTACTTCGAATGTTTCCAAGCATTAAATTGTACAACCTGGTCCAATCAAAATTTCACCTTTGCAATAACGGCAATAAGTTAGTTTTTTTTTTATAACCAATGAACTAATTCTTAATTCACTTGTCAGGATCATAGATTTCTCTTCCGCCTGTCCGTCTTTCCCCTCTTTCCTTCCCTGGAATCCCTGACCTTTTTCTTTTTTCAGATCTTCTGATCCCGGTCCAGGATTGTCATCACTTTTTTCTAGCTTGTTTAAACTTACATTCGGTGAAATTCGTGTTTCATGTTTCTGCTCACGATCTATAACTCGTTTACTTTTACTCATGGTAAAAGCGTTGAGAACGGACCCGCCTGGTGACAAATAGTTAACGTAAAGATATGGACCAATCGCCATCGCCACAAGAAGTACCATCTTCAGCATCTAGCATGGAGAAAGAAAGAAAGAGAGGGGCGATTAAAGTGTTTATTTTACAACCTACAGAGAGGCGGTTCTCCGATTCCCTAGTTTTCGCTATCACCGATATAGCCTTTAAACAAGGCCACATGTCTGATAGACGCCGAGCGACTAAAAAGAGACTAATCGCGAAAACCTCAGTGAACGCCAGTGCGAATTGACATTCGTCATTCGGTCGCGCGTTCACTCCGGGTATCTAGACTCATCTCAGCCGCTTAGCCAGAGTCAACGAGGCCTTGTCAAAAGGCTATCACCGATACGGTCAATACGCCCCAAATGCCCGGATCTAGCCTCTTGAGAATCCCTAATGCTATGGTCACATTAACCAATAGTAGGCTGCTCGGCGGCCGAGCGGCGAGTTTTTAACCAATTATGCCCGGCGGCTGCCCGGCCACCGAGCGGCGGCCGCCCAGGCACCGCTCGATTTTAGGGCATCGCTCGGTCGCCGCTGAAGTTTTAGCGCGGAGTTAAAATTTGGGCGGCGCCTGCTCACTTTTCACTCGCCGCCCAAAATACTCTCGGTGCCTGGTAGGTCGCCGCCCGGGCACCGACCTAATCGCTGGGCGATGCCTAATTCCAACAGCGACCGAGCAGGCTACTGATCGGTCGGTCGCTGCTCTGATTTGTGACCATAGCTTAAGTCTCCAAATATCTATAAAATCAAAGTAGACCTTAATTTCGTTCATGAGATCATTGGTGCACGTATGTGTGTGAAGATTCCCACCCATCCTATAATACATTTATATTTAATGGGTTAAAATCTCCCCCAAGTACTATTGGTAACTTTCTTATATCCTTTACCGAAAGCAAAGTATCATTAGATTGTTCAAAGAAAAGTTTCTGATCTGTCTCTTTATGTGCAGTCGGTACATGAATATTAAACAGCATATATTGAATTAAATTGAAATTATTTTCTTTTGCAAAAACAAATTACATTTCAGCGATACAATATTTACAATATATATCCTTTTTTCAACGTGTGCACAAAATAACAATAGAGATGTTGATAGTAAAACAAAATGTAACTACAAAAAGGCTACCAAAGTGTTAATTATAATTTTACATGTATAAATTCACATTAATAAGTATGCAGAAGAAGGGATTTCATATTAAGTGTAACATTCTGAAAAAAATATGATCTGTGGTAGTCCTCGTAGCGTGGATAATTAGTGTTAACCAAACATACAGATGACTCAAGACAAATATATAATATCGCAGTTCAGGGTCGTATTTTATTGATGGTAATCATAATACCGATAGTATTACATGGTTTATATACAGTGCGTCCCAGAAAAAACGAAACCGAGAATTATCGATGTTTCATCATAACAGTCACATTTATAATTACTAAATGACACATATTTGGAAAGCTTAGATCCTCCTCTTTCATGTGATGCAACTCATATGATTCATATTTCACGCATGTGTGGTTTAAACGAATTTGAAAAGAGGAAATCAAAAAGTCATTTGGCGGACGGCATCTGAATTTCAAGGAGAAAATCACATTTCTAGAAAGTTGAGGTTCTGCCCTTTCATATGACAAATGAGCAAGGAATGACAAAGTTCTGTTTGTTTAAAGTAGTGCTTGCATTTTATCAAACGAATTCGTTTTCACTGGGTGCCTGCCGTAGCAACAAGCAGAGTTGACAAAAGACTTAACTCCATTTCGTTGACAATCAGCCGTAAACGAAAGACTTCATGCATATTTGTCATTGTTTTGTAAAAAATGTGAATATACATACATGCCTTTTTAGTTTTGTTTGTTATAGTATGTTTTTATTATATTTCTATTTAATTAATTAATGGGCTCCATTTACAAGCTTTCCTTCTCAGGGGTCCATAGCCTGTCACAATATTATATTTGTACCAGTACCAGTGTGATTGTAAATTGTTTTTAATAATTGGCTGAATAAATTGAATTGAAATTGAATACGTGAATGAGTAAATTCTGACGAAAATATACAACCCAATCAAAACAAGTTTAATATCAGAAGGAAGCTAACGATAAGTAAATTCATTAACCGCTCACCCCAAAGCCGTCTGACCACAATGGAACGAGTGAGGACTTGCGAGAGTGGCCGTAGTGCAGTTGAAACTATTTATTTTGCTCATCCCCAACTTAAAAGAGACGACATTGTGCAGGATTACTTTTTTTCCGACAAAAGTACAGAGAAAGTGCATATTATTTGTTCATATTATACTTTTTGAAAGGTTATCCAAGTGACTCCCAGGCACCCCAATGCTGGAAATAAACGCACTTTTTTTTTGAAAACTTCACTTTTTCATGCAAAAATGTTTATTTATTATATGCACGCAAGTTAGATGAGCGGATGATACAACGTTTCTATTCGATTATGTTAAGGGGAAAGGGTATTTATAAGAATGAACAAGATTATTTATAAGAAAGGAATGGGGGTTCTTGTCAAATTAAAGGGAGAATTATTAGAGGTGAAAAGGGACACTCATCAGATATGAAAGGAGCACTTATCAAGAGGGGAAGGGGCACTTGTCAAAGTAAAACAAGTATCTCTCAGTTTTGAAAAGGGGCAAATATTGGAGGTGAAGTGTAGAACATCCTCCTCCCTTTGTGGTAGATCACATTACAATTATCTAAAATACAAAGCCTTAACATTGTCAACCTGATGAAATTCATGTTGCCAACAATGGACCATCATGACAATATGAGGATACATAGCATAATCATCAATATGACATAAAACAGTTATTGCTCCCACTGAACAGAATGGTCATACATGTAATTGCTGTCCGTGTGGTGCAAACATTCCTACTCACGGTATGTCGCAGTATAGGACTATTACAATACCGTGTGCTGAACAGTGTCGAAAGTATTCTATTAAAGCATGTCTCCAAATTGTTCCGTCCCTAAATTATAATAGAAATACACTACCACATAAATTAACTTTGTGCATCTGTCATTATCCTTTTTCAAATCATATTGTTATCAGATTTAAACACATCCTTGTTGTAATTAATTCATTTACTTTCAGATACAAAAAATCTGGAAAATATATATGGAACACCCCTTTGACATTTTTGACATATGATTGAATTTTCAGTCAAAGTACAAGCTGACAGAGAGTGCTTTTTTTTTTTTTTTTTTTTTTACCCCATCCAAGAAAACATCAGTTTAAGTAGTACTGCCCGCACATTGCAGTGTTCTTCACTGCAGCCTCTTTTCAATAAAGCAAACACCTGTTTGGTTATATTGTGACTGTATGACTGTAATACAACAGCAACAATAACAATTAATTGCCATAATGTACGTGAAGTCTGTATGCTCTCAGGAACTCAGATCATGCACATGCTCTAGTTGAATGAAGAATCTAATAGGAAATACGATTGAATAAGAGAATGCATGAATTTTAAGACTGTGATTATTTTATAGAAATATTACTCAATGTGACTAATACATCCGCATCACCAATTAACATGTAAACATTTAATACTGCAGCTAAAAAGAAATATTAAAACAAAAAATTAAAGAAATTAAATGGCATTTTTGGCAAAATTTCGCTGTTACCATGGCAACACCTCATTTGACATACACTAAATGTATGTCTTGCTTATTTGCACACCAAGTTTCATCAAAATTGCTCAACAATTGTAGAAGAAGTTCGCTCTACAAGGGTTTTATATAAAAATGGCATATTTTGGTGCAATATTGTAGTTACCATGGTAACACCTTATCCAATATCCAATGTTTTATTTATGTTTGAGGAAATTTAGTATTTATGACGGTTTATCATTTCTTTTTTTTAAATCAAAATTTATATTTAGGCCTATATGTATTTGCTTTTTTATGATTCATTGTCAGAAAAATACTTATTGTACTTGATATTAATATTGTTATCGAAAAACTATATGCTTATATGAATGCAGAAGAAAATAAAACAAAATCAAATCAAATCAAATAAACACAACAAATATCTATTGCATATTCTCAGTTCAAGAGCATCACGTTTCATAAAAAATTGCTCAAAAACTAAAAGTAGTTCGCTCAACAAGGTATTTATATCAAATGGCATATTTTTGAGCAAAATTGAAATTACCATGGCAACGCATTATCCAACATACTCAAACAATATGTCTTGCACATCCTTACTTCAAAAGCATCAAGTTTACCAGGTTTCATCAAAATAACTCCAAAATTGTGGAAGTTCACTCCACAAGGTTCTGATATCATAATGGCATATTTTTTGAACAAATTAGTAGTTGCTATGGCAACGCCTTATCCGGCATACACAAACACTATGTCTCGCACAGCCACACCTCATGAACATCTTGTGCTTAGAGAGGGATCCCCAAAAGAAGGACGGAGCCCCCAGGCTTCTGAGGGGGTCACCATAAGGTTGAACGGTGCCCCTAAACTGCATTCATAATCGGAGGGGGCTCCCAATGGTGAGACAGAGCCTCCGGGCTTCAAAGATACTTGGAGGGGGCTTTAAATAGATGGGCAAAGCACCCGGTCTTATGATATGCTGAAAGGGGGTTCTCTAAAAGCGCGGTGTCCCTAGACTTCATTCACGCTCGGAAGAGGCTCCCAAAGAGATGAAAAAATGGGAAGAAAGTGCAAGATTGCCCCTGTCTTAAATAAGCCCCCCCCCCCTGGCTACGCCAATCATAAAATAATTATAGTTTGCTTTTCTGTTTATAATATAGAACCGGTATTAGGCGTGCAACGTACCCCCCCCCCCCCATTCTCTTCCCCATTGGCTACGCCATTCACTAATGAGAGTTTGTTTTTCTTTTCACGTTATTACCGATAAGCAAGCACCCCTCGGACCCCCTTTCCACCCTTGGCTTCGCCAATCAGAAATTGTAGTTTATTTTTTAAATTTTTTGTATTAAAGCCACTATATTTTTTTCTCTTTATTTAAAGGTAAAGACCAGTTTTGGAAACGCCCCCCCCCTGTCAAAATATGAAATGGAGGCTCTTATTATCAATCATGTCAAAGAATATGTTTTGACTAATACGTAATCATAGGCGCCGGAAGTGGGGGGGGGGGGGGGGGGACATAACAATAATAAAAACCTGAATTAAATCACATTTAAATTCCAATCAAAGAAAAGGAAAGTGAACAAGGAATTAAATTTCCTAAACATCCCGCATGCCACCTATATTTATCAATGGAGGTTTTTCTCATAGCGAGACGCGCATATCGTGGAATTATTGTGTTTTTTGTTATAGGGGTGAGAAGACATGAGCCCCTGAACGCTGGCGTACTGATTGGGGGGGGGGGGGGTGTATTTCTTGTTCGATACCAGTGATTTACAAATGTTGCTGAAATTACATGATTTTCGGTATTTTTTCTCATTTTTTTTGTAAATCATACCTTTTTATGCGTTTGTTGGAAGATTAGAAATTCCCAAATTTACAGTCGGACGAAAAATAAGATTATTTAGAAGCCGTCATGTCAGGGCCTGTAGAATGTCTGGGCTCGTCACTTTTTGAAAAAGTATGTTACAGAGAAAAAGAAGAAAAAAAGTGACCTGCCAATGTCACGAATGAGGTATCAAAATATGCTCATCTGACCTTAATTAAATGCCTAAAACCCCGGAGCTTACGGGGGCTCCGCCCTCGGACCCCACCAAGGGCCCTAATGCGGTCCCCTTGATGCTCATCTGACCGTAGTTAAATACTAAAACCTCTGAGCTTCCAGGGGCTCAGGCCCTGGACCCCACGCCAATTTACGCTCTACATATTGCTCCAGTTGTCTCATTTTCGCCAGCACAAACTTAGGCTAGTTCGCGTATATAGCAGACGGCAATCCGCGGATCAGACGACACGTGATAGTGATTTTGTATGTGAGATTGCTTTGCTAAATATATAAAATACAAGAATCTTTTCCATATTTTTAAACTATCATTGATATCTGATAATTAAACAGTTAGTAAAAGAAACGTACCAAACTACATAATACAATGAAATACTTGACTGAAAGTAGGGGAGTTTAATGTGGTGCACAATTGCACCCCTCTGTTAATAATCGAATAGTCCATGGTGGTCATGAATATTCATGTTTTTGCTTACCTCGGCAAAATGCTTGCCTATACTAAATGGAAAAATTACGGTGGGGGGTTGGATAAAATGGACATAATGGACAAATCAAAACTGATCATGCTTCTTATCCTTCGTGTGCTTGATTTATAACCTTACAATCGCGTGGTAAATTGAGTCCAAAGTTCGACTTGTTGTACATGTGCTATATAGGCAATGGCGAGCTTGCGACCTATTTTGATAAAATTACGGTGCGTTAACTTTCAAAATTCAATGGGACATAATGGTTCCAATCAAAGAGCTAGTGATAACGTACGTCGGGGTGGATGTGCTTCTCGTTTAAACCAAAAATTAATTTTAACGATTTTTTTTTTTTTTTGGGGGGGGGGGGGGGGTAAAAGTCCACAGGCAATCGTACATGTTAGGCCGCTGGACTCTGCCGATAGGGGGCGTTCTCAAATGAGACTAAACGGAGCTATATGCCTGATCGTTAAACTCCACTTTGAAAAACGTTTCGCGGGGCCTGCATGTAACGTGGAAGAATGGTGGTGATGCAGATTTTTCTTCTGCTCCCCTTCCAAACGTTTTTGCTCATTACGTACGCCCCCTGTAATGTTTGCCTCCCCAAACCCAAACTGCTTCCGGCGCGCCTGTACGTAATGATACAAATTTTGTCGAGAAACCGCCTACTAATTAATATATTTGGTAAAATATTTGAACCTGATAGATATCGCGCACGTGTCGTGCACGTGTCGCGTAGTCCCATAATACATCTTTCTGTGTAACTTTACCAAGACTGGGCCAATTTTTTTTATCATTTGATGATTCCAGACCCTTACAGTACACACCAATACTTATTTGCTAGATGACCAGCCTTTTCTGATCGATTCCACAACGTTTCTTTCACAATGCAATCGCATGACCATAACTGATCTGTATCTTTAATAGAGCCTTATTAAGTTAGCCCTTTTAGTTAGTTCTGAAAGGTTACGCCAAATTAAGCACGATCGATCATCAAGGTCGGTTTAATACAGCTTTACGGATTACCACTTGGCAAAAAAAACCTTTAAAACTTCTATATTCTGACATTTTACTGGTATATACTTGAACACGCACTACACACAAAAACACGATAATATGCAGGAATACTCATATAAACTCACCACAAAAGTGATCAGGAAGCTCAAAGATGTCCAGCCCCCGGTCCAGCCTCTCTTCTTCCCTCTCAGCTAGTCAGCTTGCGATCGATATTCACCATCGTACACACCACGTACGTGACGTACGAACAGGCGCGCGCGCTGTTGGCATGGGACTCTGAACGCGTCCATTTGGAATAAGCCCCCTACCCCCCCCCCCCGTATGTGTCATTTGTTGCCCTAACAATCAAACGCACCCTTTCGGCCAAACCGGGGGGGGGGGGGGATTTGGACGAATGATCGCGTTCAAGTCAACGCGACGCTACACTATCCTTTCGGCATAAGCCTGTTTGAAGTGATTTCCCATGATACGAGTACAATTTACACATTGACCTAAGAGACTGCATTCCCGCCGAAAATTAGAGTAACCCCACCAACACACACACAACAGCATACCCAAATACAATATATATACACATATAACATTACAATAATATTTTTTTACCAAACCCTACAATTAAAAGAAAATCGTTATTTCCTGAGAAGTAGCTAACTTTATTCCGATATGAATCGGTCATCTTTGCTTGGAATTGGAAATCAAAAACAAATATCCACAAGGCTCAAAATTTTGCATGCACGATTTTAATCACGACTTCCGCGAGCTGGACTGAAACTGCGACCTTTTTTGTAATACAAACTACTGATAATTGATAAGCTCAAATGATAATCGTGCTGAAATGTTATGACCTGGTCCTGAATCCCGATATTATATACTGTAACATTTTCATAAAATTAGACAAACCATTTGCTTTGTCATACATTGTATCAGTATACTCTGCACATAGCACAATCTCTGTGAATAAATAGGTTGGCCAGCTACAATTAGCCTGGCAGGCATCTTGGGGAAAAAAAATGCAAACAATTTTGCAGAATAGTAAATAATAATGCCCTGCATCTCCTTAAAAAAAATACAGACGAGAAATACGTAATTTTTGTTATGTGGCCTTATTAAAAAGATGATAAATTATAATATTTTTTGTGTATGATCTAATGAAGGACGTGTTAAAATTGTCCCATTTTTCCAGAATAAAGGTGATAAAAATAATAATAGTTATAGCCTACGATCATCATAAGCGTAGAATTGAATGAATAAACAGCTAACCTTTTTCCGATATGAATTGATCATCTTTGCTTGGAAGTGGGAATTAAGAGCAAATATCCACAAGACTCAAAATTTTGCATGCACGAGCTTGATCACGTCTCCCGCGAGCTATACCGAAACTGCGACGTTTTATTGTAATACACACAGGTGGCGCGTCTGTAATGAAATAACAGGCGAACAAATTAGTGTTGTCAATGACTGACAGCAGTCATGTTCAGACGATGGCAAATATGGTCTGGGTAAAGGTCATTATCATTTTGAAGCGCAATTAGTTTCGTGCTTCAATATTCAACCATATCACAAACATTGATGGCACATAGGGCCATGCATCCAATATTTTAAAATTGTTAAATGATGCCTTGTTAAGAGCAAGTCGGGGTGAACATGGTGAGGTCGGTGTAAAGGTCGGAGTAGCGACCGCCTAAATGATAGTCTTGTTGGCTACGCCTACTGGCGTGTGTAAGGGCGTGGGGGGGGGGGGGTGGCAGTTGCCCTCCAAATAAAATTCAAAGATGGTTTATTTTTAATTCGATACCAGTGATTTACAAATGTTGCTGAAACTACAGGACTTTCCAAGGTTTTTTCTAACTTTTTTTGTAAATGTATATTTTTTTATGAATTTGCTGGAAAATGTCGAATCCCCAAATTTCTGGTCAGGCAAAAAAAAAACTGAAGTGCCCACTTTTACATGGCAAATGTGCCCCTTTTAATTCAGATAAGCGCCCCTTTATCATTTAAAAAAGGTGTCCGTTCCATTTTCTTATAAGTGCCCCTTTACCTCTGAGTGTGTTTGTGTGTGTGTAATTGGATTTTTACAGGCGTGTAAAAGAGTATAATATTTTAATGGAGTTTAACGGTACTGTGAAGCTCCTCAGAGATTTCTTATCGAGGAAGATTTATGAATATTTTATAGAGAAGTTACACAATTTATTTGTTTTGAATATATTTACGATGGACGGGGATTTTTAGATTTTTCAAATGAGGTATATAGGGAGATATTTAGTAGGCCTAAGAATTTTTTTCTTGTTAACTGAATATTAGAGAAATTCAATATTAACTGAAATATATACTAGAGAACACTTATTGAGATTCGACTTTGTTGAAGATAACTTGTGCTCATTTTCTAAGCAAAAGATTGAAACACATTTACACTTGTTCTGGGAGTGTGTACATGTTTTATTCTGACACTTGTCCCTCCCCCTTTCTCTATAATAAAATCCCTCTTTCCTTCTGATAAATGCCTCTTTCGGAGCCACCTCCCCTTTTCATAAACGCCCCATCCCACATCTTTGATAACTATTAAAATGCCATAGGTGCCCCTTTTTCCTACAAGTGTCAATTTTCCATTGTAATAAGTGCACCTTTCTATTCTCACAAGTGCCCCTATTCATTTCAGGTGAGTGCCCCTTTTCAGAAACAAAAAGTGCCCCTTACCATCTCTGATAAGTGCCCATTCACCTCTTATAATTGCCTCTTTTCAAATCTGAGAGGTATCCCTTATGTTTTGATAAGTGCCTCTTTTTATTCTTATAAGTGCCCCTTTTCATCTTCTGTGAATGCCCTATTCAAATTTGAGAGATGCCCCCTTTAACTTTGCAATAAGTGCTCCTTTTCCTCTCTGACAACTGACAAGTGCCCCTGTTATTTTGAAACATGCCCCCTTATCCTTCCTAGTATTGGACGAGCAAGGTGGGATATGTGGGTATGGAAGGGGATGAAGGGGGATTAGGGGATGTCCAAATAACAGACAAGGGATCTTGTTGATATCAATATTTGCGATCGGGCGATTACATATCTTTGGTCTGTTTTGATTTGTTTAAATAATCAAACAACAAAAAATGTATTGAATTTTGACAAAATAAGTGGTTTACTTATTACTGGCAATTAAAATGTTTCCTTTGCGTACTTTAATTATTCCTCTTCGAAGAAGCTATTGACATATTATGTTCCCGGTTCTGCATATTTGGAGATGTAAAAAAAGTGTATTTGACATTGAATTGAATTGTATGAAATTTGCATTTGTTTTATTTTCACATGCACAATTAAAACTAATAAGAATATTCAGAATAAGCATCTATTCACTCATTTAAAATGAATAAAGTAAAGTGAGAACGAACAAATTGAGAGATGTGAAGTCGCAGTGAAAAAAGTATCATAAAAGGGAAAAAACAATCCTGATGGGGTTCTAAGCCTTATCTAATTGTGAAAGACTGAAAAGATCTTTAATAAGAAACATATTTATATCAATTTTAAATACGAGCTAGCGTAGCGAGCCAGATTTGGGTGAAATTAAAGAAAAAGTTGCTATTAATCGTTTTAAATTAGGAGCACTTTTTATGGGGAAAGGAAAAGGGGGCACATATCCAAAAGGAAAAGGACCCTTTTTTAGAAAAGAAAAAGAGCACATGTCAAAGTAAAAAGGGGAATTATCAGAGGTGAAAATGGGGCATTCCTCGCACTTAATAAGGGGCACTCACCAGCATGAGTGAAGCGACCGAGTAAATAGTACAGAATATATAGTTCCCGAGAGCATAAAGCAGCCAGATCTCGAATATTAAAGCAGTCGATATGTCTATTATATGCCTAATCGAAACAAAAATCTATCATGAATTCTTACCTTATCCTCTTATTGAGTAAAGATTGGTTAAAACATCATGGAAAATCCGAGACACTGTCTATAATCTTTGCTTGAAAAGTGACTGAAAGTTTCGATCATTTGGGAATCGCAGACAAAAAGCACTGCATGGTGTCCGCGCTCGCGCAAAAAAAAAATTTAACACGTAAACCAATGGGTATCACAGCAAATTTTTACTATTTTCATGGTAACCGGAATTTTGAGGGATGTTACTCTTGGACTCTTAACCGGTATTGGGATTTTTCGTTTCTTTACGGGAATGGCTAAAATCACGACTCCAATGTCGACCAATCAAATGGCTGGATTTGGAAGTGAGGTATATAACACTTTATAGTCATGCAGTCTCTAAAATGTTATTTGCTCATCTAAATACCCTTGGTAGTATAAATTGGGCATTTGGGTTCCTGGTAGCCTACTTTGTTTTCATAAATTAAGTTGACGTTACTCCAAAATATATTCGAATAACTAAAACTCTTGCACTGAAGTTGAACAACGCTGTAGCCTACTATAGATATGGTCAAAATTTGAGGGGGCAGATTGACCAGGTCGGTAGGGGAGACACCCCTTGCCTATAGATTGGGGAAATTGTGCAGGTTTAAAGCGAAAAAGACACACATGCACATAAGTATTCTTTCTAAGTCTAGTGTCTCTTTTGCCGTATGTCTTATAATTTTTATCTTTTACTCCTAGCTATATCCATATGTCCTTTCCTTCTCTGCTGCCACATCAAACAAATTTATTTTAAGACTAATCATGTTATCTTCTAATTTACAAAATGGAATAATTTTTGAAGAGCGAATTCGAGCAGTCTATCTCCTTATATATAAACTATATAAAATGTTCTTTTTCCTTTTTCTTTATCTATCCCCTCTCTCTCACATTTTTTTGTTTTGCCATTTCATAGCTCCCCCCCCCCCAACCGTAGATATACGCCACTGCGTTGATATTGCTCGAGCTGCTAAATAGGCATAATAATTGAAAGCTCAAATGATAACTTATCTGTGTGAAGTTTGAGTGTAATTTTATGAGGGAGTAGAGGGAAGAGATTAATTGAGAGCCAGTATTTTTTTGTTTTTTCTGAATATTTTTTGTTTTGTTTTTTGTTGTTGAATAATATAAATTTTCCGTTGCCAATTTTGTCACTCAGTACGCAATTCTGTCTTCATATAATAGAATTAGAGGAGGGAGTTTTCGGCCGGGTGGCAATTTTCGGCGGGTCCGTTGTATGCATGGTAAAATCACTTTAAAATACACTGTATATAGCATAATAGCATACCGGGTATCACATATCACATACATACAATACATATCAGAGTTAAAAAATCATGAAATTAATAAAAAAAAAAATTAAAAAAATCCGCCCGCCCGCCCGCCCCTACTCCAGAAAAGCAAACGAGGACAACCAAATTTTTTTTTTTTTTTTTTTTTGGGGGGGGGGGGGAGGGCCTAACCGTTGTGATTCATGTTTGTAAGTCTAGCTTCAAAAAATCGCTTGAACGCACCTTTACATGTCGGTGTTTTTTCTGCTGATGGTAATTGAACAACATTTTGATTTCTCACATGAGTATCTAACAAATGTTCATGCTACATCAGAGGCAGCGCCCCCCGGGGGAGGGGGCAAGGGGGGCACAGTCCCCACCCCACAAGATTTTAAAGTATCACCCAAATTCCCCCTTTTTACCTAGGAAACGTTCCCCTTTTTACAAAGGAAAATGCCCCTTTTATTCTGCCTAGTACCCATATTACTTTGTAAAAGTGCCCCTTCTCCTTTTCACCTCTGATAAGTGCCCCTTTTATGTTGACACGTGCCACTTTTCCTTCGACAAGTTCCCATTTTCCTTTGCAATAAGGGCCAAAATTCCATTCTCATAGGTGCCCTTTTTAATCTCTATTAAATGCCCCCTTTTCAGGTACGCGAAGTGCGCCTTCTCACGTTTTAAAAAAATCCGCCCGCCCGCCCGCCCCTACTCCAGAAAAGCGATTGGGGGGGGTGGGGCAGAACCAAAATTCGCATCATCACCACCACTCTTAAATGCAGGCCCCGCTGAACGTTTTTCAAAGTTGGTGGGGTGAGACTAAAGTATTTACGATCAGGTAGAGCGTAGCGTAAATTGGCGTGGGGTCAAGGGGCGGAGCCCCCGAAAGCTCAGGTGTATGGGCATTAGATTACGGTCATAATTATGAGCATATTTTGATACCTTAGTTTGTGACACTGGCATGTCACTAATTGGCGTGGGGTCAAGGGGGCGTAGTCCCCAGAAGCTCAGGGGTTTTAGGCATTAAATTACCGTCAGATGAGCATCCAGGGGCCCGCCTTGGTGCCCTAGGTGAGGTCCAGGAGGCAGAGCCCCCGGAAGCCTAGGGGTTTTAGGCATTTAATTACGGTCAGATGAGCATACTTTTGATACCTAATTATTTTGTGACAGTGGCAGGTCACTAATAAGCGTGGGGTCGAGGAGGCGGAGCCCCCGGAAGCTCAGGGGTTTTAGGCATTAAATTACGGCCAGATGAGCAACCAGGGGCCTGCATTAGGGACCTAGGTAGAATACAGGGGGAAGAGCCCCCGGAAGCTCAGGGATTATAGGCATTTTATAAATGTCATAGTCAGATGAGCATATTTTGATACCTCATTATTTTGCGACACTGGCAAGTCACTGTACTTTCTTTCTTTCTCTCGTTCTTTCTATTTCTTTTTAATATACTCTTTTTTTTTAAGTATTGGGGCAGCTTGAGCCCCCTAGCTCCGTTGTTTTGCGGGCCCTGACATAAATGCCTCTAAATAACCATATATATTTCTTGCCTGAGTGTAAAATTGGGAATTCGTCATTTTTCAACAAACGCATAAAAACTACAATTAACTAAAAAGTGAGGAAGAAACTCAAAAATTATGTCATTTCAGCCTCGGAAATCACTGGTATCGAATTAGAAATAAACCACATTTGAATTTTATTTGGGAGGGCTACTGCCCCCCCCCCCCCCCACCTCGAAACCCGCCCTAAACACTGAGTTTTGTGAATCCTTATCATCATACGTCGGCTCTTACAGGAGCCGTAAGTGTTCATTATTCCTCGGCGATCATATCAAATAGTTATGTATCTGAGATGGCCAGATACTGTAAATCAATAACTATTTTCAATACCACCAATAACCATTTTCAATAAGATCAGCTTAAATATGTTATCAGGGGCGGATCTAGCTTTTTGCTAAGGGGGGGGGGTTGACCAAAATAATGACGATGCGGAGCATCGTCCACGAGCCGCGAAGCGGCGAGCCGATTTTTTTTTGGGGTGTTTAAAGTTTGAACCCCGTAAGTGATGTTTTCCTGGCATCTATTAACACAATGGAGACCATAAAAAGCAGTGCATGATAACGTCTTTTTAAATCAAGTAACAGTTAAATACACAGTTATATCCAGAGTTATCATGTTTTTGGTTAAGTTACCAGATGAGTTGAATATCTTCTCACAATATTTGCACTTGAAAGGGTTTCTCTCCAGCGTGCGTTCTTTTTTCTTTCTTTTTTTCTTTTTTTTCTTCTTTTTTTTCCCTTTTTTTTGGGGGGGGGGGCCGCCCAAGGGGGGGGGGGGGTTTAAACCCCCTACCCCCCCCCCGTAGATCCGCGCCTGGTTATATGTGAAAACAAGTCATTGTGACTGTCGTACGTGATATAATAAAGATGTAGGGCTCGGTAGAAAAGTAGACTTTATTGACCTTTAATAGGATAACTATATTATTTCATTTCATTTCATTTATTTATTTAAACACGGAGGCCTACCTCAGCCCGCGGACTGTTCTTCTGTAGGGTCGTGCATATACATAAAAACATACAATATTAAAATAACATATATACAACATAATTCAACATAATAATGGTAACATAAATATATACAAAACAAATATAACATACACTAAAAATACATATGAAATATTAAAAGGGGATGGGGATTACTCATTAGGGGCTCTTGATTCCATATACTTGAAATTTATAATAGATAACTCACGTTCAAGTTCTGGTGAGATTAAGTTCCAGCATTTCGCACCGAAATAGCTGAAACTCTTTTTTTTTAAACATGTTTTTAATTTAGGTAGTAAAAAATTATTAATTGAATTTCTCATATTATAATTACATTCTTTTAGTTCAAATAAATCTAGCAAGTAATTAGGACAATTATGATCAGCAATTTTATACATCATGTAAAGGGCATGTTTATCTCTTCTTTTTTATAAAAAATCAAGCTCTAACCGCTGATACAGGAAAATTGTAGAATATCTGGCATCAACTTTTAATATAATTCGGAGGGCTCTATTCTGGAGGACCTGAAGCTTCTTAACAGATTTTTTCTTAATATTTCTCCAAACCACATCACAATAGTCAAGTTTACTTTGTAATATTGTTTTATAAAACATAAATGCAATATTCTGAGATATATAGTTCCTTATTCTTTTAAATAGGTACAGTTTTTTAATAATATCTTTTCTCAGAAAATTTACATATTCATCCCAATCGAGATTGTGACCTAAGTATTTGCAATGATCTATCTGATTGAGTTTTACATCATTAATATAAATATTAATCGTTCGATTTTTAACTTTGGTGCTAGATCCAATTAACATGACCTCACATTTTTTAGTATTGAGAAATAATTTGTTTGAATTCAACCATTTTGAAAGACGTATAAGATCAGCATTAATGACATTTTCAATAGTTTATGTTGTTTTACCAGGGTAATATATGCATGTGTCATCAGCGTACAACGATATACTACATCTTTTTAATACAATTTGATAAATCATTAACATATATGGTAAAAAGTAGGGGGCCTAACTTGATTACAAGTTGTGTTCAGAACTTCAGAACCAGAGTGAAAAGACTTGTTGTTTACAATATCACTTTTATAAATGTATACGTAGCAGGTTCTTTGGAACAAACATGCCAAGAAAGACAACTTGTAGTTTTTGTACGATTGAAGTTATATACGCGGATACTCCACCCGCTCATACAAAATAGCGTGCAAAGAGCAGCAACATGAAAATGGAAAGACATCTTAGGCCTGGGCCTGAGACACCTACTTGCGTTTCGTGAGAGGCTGAAGTATCCGGGCCAGCTATTAATACTTTTTTTTATTGAGTAACTTTTGAGGCACAACAAAAACGAGTACTCACTCTCCAATCGTATTGGTTATTGGAGAATTTGGAATGTCTGTCATCAATATGCTTTTTCCTTTTAACACAATAATTATTTTGCCACTCAATCCAGGCCTAACTAAATTATATATATACTTTTTCGCAAGGCAACAGACAAGTTATTTTGTCATATAACTGATTAACAATTGAGGATTTCCTTACACTAGTGTCTGGCCATGCATGTCCCATATTTCATCAGTTTTAGAAATGTTGTGGTCGACATGATTAAAAACAAAATTGGTTGGCTTGCACATAATACATCTGTATTGCTGTATGAAAGGTTAAACAAAAAATAACGAGTATTCGTCAAGGCGTTTCAACCAAAAATTGCACCTGAAATTGCATCATGTTCATTACAAGTTCCAAACGCTTTCTTGCATACAAATACACAAAAAAGGTTCCAAAAGCATACTATTTCACAAGATGTAATAAAACAATATGAATAATTATAATGACACACTTACATGCAAATACATGATAATTTTTGCGTTTCTTTCTGCCTGCGAAATAGTTTTCTTCTGCATTTTATTTTGTTGCTGTTAGGAGTTGTTATTAGAGTTGTGCTGTCCAACTGATCATCACTTAGGTACAGGCTTGCTTGTGTGAAATACAAATTTCTACCCGAACTACACTGAGCACTACAGAATACAGGACTCGTGATATGGAGCGATGTTTTTCACAGTGAAATCATTAGTGGACAGTTCTTTGGAAATGTCATGTAGGAAATTTGAAAATCACAAAAACACGCCAACCAGAAGCCTCAAATTATCAAACCGTTAGGTTATTACATAACTGTGGGAAGGATTTGTAATAGTTATTTATACTCTAATTCAAGGGTCAATATTCACAATATAATTGGTATAAGTTGCACTATTTGAAATGGTGCCGTTAACTGTATTCGTGTCAGGTATACTGAAAGTAAACACAGCAAAATGTAGAACCAAAAGGAAGGGTAATTTTCCCAACACTTTGTTCAGAGGCCTAACTTTATGCATCTTAAGAATTATTCCTACCTAAATAAACAATCATATTGCAAAGATGTGCATACATTTGCACAAATAAGCATAAACATCAAAGGTTTCCATTATCGCATATTCGACTTTACAATTTTAAATTTCATTCAAATTTGCCCATCTAACATGAATGTAACATTTTAAAGTTTTTTGTGCTTTTATTTCATGTAATAATATTACATTTCAGATACAACATGTACAATTTTTTTTTCTTTTAATGTGTATATATACAATATAATAATCATAAAGTTTGACATTAAAACAAATTTAACTGATAACACAATACCAATAATTATTCATTAAGAAAGTTGCATGCGAAGGGCTATTACAATGTACAGTGCGTCCCAGAAAAAACGAAACCGAGAAGTATCGATGTTTTATCATAACTTAATCACAACCATAATTAATGAATGATACATATTTGGAAAGCTTAGAGTCTCCTCTTTCAGTCGATGCTACTCACGTGATGCATATTTCACGCATGAGTGATAAAAAGCAATTTGAAGGAAGGAAACCAAAACGACATTTGGCGGGCGGTATCTGAATTTCGAAGAAAAATTAACATTTCTAGAAAGTTGAGTTTCTGCGCTTTCATATGACACCTCAATCAGGAAAAATAAGCGAGGAATGACAAAGTTCTGTTTGTTTAAAGTAGTGCTTGCATTTCCATAATTTTATTAAACGAATTCGTTTTCACCGGCTGCCTGCCGTATCAATAAACGAAATTAACAAAAGACTTAAGTCCGTTTCGTTGACAATCAGCCGTAGACGAGAGTCTTCATGCATGGCTGATTGTCAACGAAACGGAGTTAAGTCTTTTGTCAAATCTGCTTTTTGCTACGGCAGGCACCCAGTGAAAACGAATTCGTTTGTTAAAATTATGAAAATGTAAGGGCTACTTTAAACAAACAGAACTTTGTTATTCCTCGCTCATTTTTCTTGATTTTGGTGTCATATGAAAGGGCAGAAACTCAACTTTCTAGAAATGTTAATTTTTCTTCGTAATTCAGATACCGCCCGCCAAATGTCGTTTTGGTTTCCTTCCTTCAAATTGCTTTTTATCACTCATGCGTGAAATATGCATCACGTGAGTAGCATCAACTGAAAGAGGAGACTCTAAGCTTTCCAAATATGTATCATTCATTAATTATGGTTGTGATTAAGTTATGATAAAACATCGATACTTCTCGGTTTCGTTTTTTCTGGGACGCACTGTATTACAATAAGCGATTGCTTGATAGCGTGATAACCCGGGGGAAAGGGAAGGGGGGGGGGATAACAAATTAAAACAAAAACAGGTGATGGTGATGATGTTGATGACAGTGATGGTGTTGATGATAATGATGATGGTGAAAATTAAAATTAAAATATGCTGATATAAACAATATGTATGACACAGAAAAATATGTTCAAAGAGGATAATATTTTTAAATAATGCGAGACACCGGGTTGTGCTCGGTTACTTATCATGGTTTAGTACTTGTCTGTTCTCTGCAGGGATTTTATTTTGTAGTTTTCGTAATGCAATAAACGTTACCAACCCGACATCCATTGTGGAGCGCAGTTGGTGTAGCGCCTAATAATAATATTACTAATAATGTAAACTTATAAAGCACACATATCCATTCTAAAAGACTGCTCAAGGCGCTTTGTACAATATCAAAATAAATGAACGATATTAAAACTATGACATAATTATACAATATTAAAGCTACGACATAATTATACAATGTTAAAACTACTGTAATGGTAAAGTGTCAATAATTTGGGTGCAATATTAGGAAAAGAGATTACGAATTACCTGATTAACACATTTTATTTCTGAATTGCCAATGATGATCTTTTGTGTCTACCCTAATTATCACTCTAGATTGGGCTACATACTATACGACATGAATATTGCTTTTGTATGGAAGAGGGAGTGTTGGATTAATTTGAAGGATATAGGAATTTGTCATCACCCATTAATAGCGCCATTTCCTTGTTATAAGGCCGGTAGAAATCATCCAAAATTTTCTTCGTTTGAGGCAAAAGTTGACGCTTGCTTCTACTTTTATTTTTTCGAGCTTCATGAAGGATTTTGTTCTCTTCTTTCTCACTAAGTTTTCCTGTAAATAAAGAACATAAAACAAACATAATTACTTCGGCTAGAAATATCACTATGATGGTGTATAAACTCCTAATACGAAAAGTTTGGAAACTCGAGTTGGATCTATTACAGCTTACATATAGCATAATCATCGCTTTGCTTATTATCATTAGAAAGTGTTTATTTTTCTTTACAAAGATACCATATTTGTTTATGAGTTTGCAGACATAGAGTAGCAGTTCATCGGATTAACTAAAGGCGCAGGTTTATATGTGGAACGTTGTAAAATATATATTTGTTATCGTTATGTAGAGCACTCTTCTTTCTGTGAAATAAGATAGTATAATATTTAGAAATTACAGTGGGGCTATTGTTCTGAGCTGGTCGTTGACATTTTGTTAATGCAAAGTTTTAAAGAATCTGAAATTGAAATTGCTATGGTGACATATCAGGCAAGATTTCCCACTGTTTGGCCATCTAAAGCATCATGCCTTGCACTGGCGTACTGATGGAGTAGGGACTTAAGGGCGGTGCCCCCCCCCAACAAAATTTAAACATAGTTTATTTCTAACTCAATACCAGCGATTTACGAATGTTGCTCAAATGGCATGATTTCCGGGTTTTGTTAATCTCTTTTTGATAAATTATATTGTTTCCTTCTTTCTGCACCCCCCCCCAAGTTTTTGCCCACTACGCCAATGATGCCTAGGTTAAGAAATATTTAGAGGCACGACCAATAGGGGAAATAGAATGCAAAGTCGGACAAGAGCAGCCTATATTTTGCAACTTTTCACTTTTGACCTTGCCCCTCATTCTGATCTACTGCACATTCCATGACTGAAAAATCATAACAAACTGGGTTTCATTTACAAAAGGAATAAACTCACTTTCTAATGGTACTAAACACAGCGATGATTATGCCACCCTTGAGTTCTAAACTTTTTGAGGGGTTTATAATAATAATAATATGATATATATTATGTATATGTATGAATTCGTTAAATATATCTTTGAACTACTCTACGGGATATTTCATATCTCTTATCGTAAATTACCTTATCACGATACACTTTAATTAACTTTACAGGACTTGATAAAAATATTCTACATAATATCCTCTCTTACAAATTTTACGAAATACCAAAAAGTATAACTATAAATATAAAAAGTATAAGACATTTTCAGGTAAAAGTATACTTTTAATATTTCATTCAAGGGAAATTTCAGGTCTGTAATCATTTCACTCTTGAGAACATATATAGATAGGAAAAACTGAATGGTCAAAGTTCTAAAGAAATCAGGCAAAGAATAGGAAAGTTCTGGATGTTTAAAATATGAAATCATTCAATCCGTCACACCTTCAATTTACGCTTTAGTACGTGCATTGTGACACATTCACGATCACCTCTGGAGTATGTACTTAATCAACCGTTTAATAAAAATAATAGTGGGTTCTTATATAGCGCTCATGTCTGTCAGACTCGACACTCCTGGCGCTCCCGATTATTACCCTGGATTTAGCATGGCTGCTATTACGGCGCTTTAGTATTTCAAGCAATTAATTCCTGCCAGGTACATATTTACATCACCTGGGTTGAGTGTGGCAAATGTAGATCAATGTCTTGCCAAAGGACATTAGTGCCGCGGCGGGACTCGAACCGCGAAACTTGTGATCGACAGTCCGGTGACATATCCACTCGACCACGACACCCCTATACCTTTAATTATAATTTCCGTTTTACTTCTCAGCACCTTCTCCCTTAATGAAAAGGGATAAGGCTTTAATAGTAGGTGGTTCTACGATTTTAAAAAAAACTACTAGATCAAAGATCTAGTAGATCCATTACTACTAGACCCATTCCTCAGGGCGGGTATATAGATGTAAGATTTTTCATAATGAATCATTTTAATAAACCCTTTTTTAACAGTCTTTGTTGAGTGGTAATCCAGGACGGCCCTAAAACAAAGCATCAATGGACCAAAAAATCGACACAATTCTTAATAGTCCTAAATTATAGAATCAAACCATGAAAAGTTTTTGGACTTACTCAAGTCAAGGAATTTGAAAAGTTGTCTGTAAACACGAATGGGGTCTGCTTGCCAATCCTCTAATCGGATGACGAGTACGCCATCTCGTGAGAAAGCGTTCATCCAATCACGAGCATACACATGATATAGTCCCGCTTGGAGTTCGGGTATCAGCTTATACGGCTGAAAAAATAGAATATAGCAAATTTTGTTTGTGAGATCCAGGAGGCAATGATGAAGATCTTTTTTTTTTTCACTGCCCATTTTAAATTGTGCAGCAGCCGTATGTAAATAACGATAGTGATACCAGGGCCATGTCTTTATAAAGGTTGGTTCAAATATGACGCGGCAAAACTGCAGCGTCTTATTTTATGATGACAGAAAGTGTAATGGCTTCACATTTCTAAATCTTATATCACAGAGCTCACGCCAGTGCCTCGTTTTGCGCAGTTGCAATTCCTTGACACATATCAAAACTGCTGCGTTTTTTAAATATTTTTTTAAGGCGGCTGACCGTGCCATTTCTAAACAAAACTTTACAATGATAGGAACTTCCTTCGAAAAATCAACGCGGGGCAATTTCAATACCATATTGTATATCCTATAGAAATCATGTTCGGATCACGTAGAACGTCATTAGGGACTTTTAGATTTGCACAACGACAACGTGGATTGCTACGATCGACGTCCTTGTGAAGCACTGCCTTGAATGGACGTCACACGTATCAGTCCACGCAAATCTAAAAGTCCCTAGTGTTATGTTCACACCTTTCAATAGGCGATAAACAAGGCTATTGCTATTTCTTTATTGCAACCAAAACTTGAAGTTGGAATTCAAATATAAATAAATATACAATCAAATAAAAATAACAATGGTAGAAATAATGTACGCAAAGTCAAAGAAACTGTCGAGTCTGATACATAAGAAATAACAATGTGGTCCAATGAAACTATTACACATTATACGATAAATGAAAGTGAGCTCATGAGTACAATTTTTCATTATGGCTATATACAACATCAAGCATCATGCTTTGCAGTTGGGTGTGATGGTCTGAAAATGTATTTGTGAGAGGGCGAAGCGAGCGAGGAAAAAAATTAAGATTTGCGAGGTCGAAGTACGAAAAATTACATCTTATAAAGAGGAAAAAACCCAATCCTGATGGGGTTATAAGCATATTCTCATAGCGGAAGACTGAAAAGACCTTTGATTGGGAACATACGTATATCATCTATAGATGCGTGCGAGCGTAGCGAGGCGACCTTTGTGAGAAACTGCTCTTAGTCGCTTGAAATTAGGGGTGCGTTTAATTATGAGAGGAAAGGGGACACTTATCAGAAAAGAAAAGGGGCATGTGTCAAAGTACAAAGAGTAATTATCAGAGGTGAAAATGGGGCACTTTTTACACCCTCAAAAAGAGGCACTCACCAGGGATGACAAAAGTCAGTCATGAGAATAGGAAATGGGCATTTGTCGACGGAAAAGGGGCCTCTGTCAGATTTTGATAGGGGCATTTATAAAATGTGAAAAGGAGCATTTATGAATAGGGGATAGGTCCCTTATTAGAAAGGAAAAGGGGGACGTATCATTGTTAAAAGGTAAATTATCAGAGGTGAAAAGACGCATTTATCATTAGGAAAAGGGGTATTATTTAAAAAAAAAGAGGCACATGTGAAGATATAAGGTGCGCTTATCCGAGTCAAAATGGGGGATAGTTATTCAAAGGTGAAGGGGGCACTTATCAAAATTAAAAAGGGGCACTTCTCGTACCTGAGAAGGGGCACTTACTAGAGATTAAAAAGCGCACTTATGAGAATAGAAAATGGACACTTATTGCAAAGGAAAATGGGAACCTGTCGAATTAAAAGGGTCCCGTGTCCAAATAAAAGGGGCACTTATCAGAGTTGAAAAGGGGAAGGTCCGCTTTTTTCCAAAATTAATAGGAGCACTTGTCAAAGTAAAAAGGGGCAATCCTTACAAAGTTAAAGGGGCACTTTTCCTATGTAAATAGGGGCACTTTCTAGGTGCTTGAAAAGTGGGGGCACTCTGCTTGTAGTTAGTCAATGGTATTAGACTGCTCATTACTCTCTAAGGTTATATCATCTGTCATGTCATCCGCATACATTATACAGTTTATTTTGTGATGACCGATGACGTCCTGAAGAGGATCAGCATACAGACTAAAGACTAAAGGTCCGATAACAAAACCATGAGGTACCCCATAACAAGTGTAGTAAGTATGATTACAGTGTCTCCTGTTCTGGAAGTATGATTGAAACCACTTCACAGCATTGTTGCACATTCCATAGCGCCTTTGTAGACGGGAGATTAGTGTTTTATGATGGATGATGTCGAATGCTGACGAACAATCCAACAGTAGTAAAACAGCTTCGTCTCCTCTGTCAAGAGCCAGCATTATTTCATTATCAACTCGGAGAACAGCAGACTCGCAAAAATGACAATAAGAATAACGCCGGGGTTGACTTTATTGGTTCACCCGCCGTCATAAGATAAAGAATTTGTTTTTCCTTGGTTATAGGCCGACATCATGTTTAAAAAAGACAATCGCATCACAAGTTACAATAACAACTTTCTCAGCCTTTTAGAATATTCGAAAGTCCGGAAGGAGCAGTCAGTTCTATCAAAATAATTGTCGGCATGCCTCCTTGAAATGTAATAATGGGCCTACTACATGCATATTTCAGAAGTAGGCATGGTATTAGGGAGAATAGTTGATTCAATTCTCGCTACCCTAAATAGGTACGAAAATCTCGAAATTCGCGAGACGAGGTAATTTTCACTCTCTCGGGTCGTCACTACAACTTCCGGTATAGAGTCCCATCCCGCTGGCGCTAGCGCCTGTGTTCGCTGTGCAGAGTTTTCACGCACGCTAAAATCGATGCCAATCAGTGTAATTGGTACAGATTATAATATGCAATGGAAAGCTTCGGGCAGAATTAGTGACTTTAGCACAAAAGGCCGTTAAACTCTACCGTGAAAGAGAGGGTTGTGATCACGAACGCCTGCACAGGAAGCTGTAATGTCGAAAAGCTATCCCATAATGCAATGCGAATTTCAGGATTTTCCCCGGATCTCGGCAGAATCGCTATTTGGGGTAGCGAGAATTGCTCTATAACAGTCGAGATCCCAAATTATTTCGTTTTTCATAAATTCTTTTCAAGTCATTTATCATATATTATGTCTGTTGGTAAAACTAACATGTTACAATGATACTTTACATTTGTTAGGTATAATTATCTTCAAGGGGACCCTTACTCTGTTGCTGCTTCAGTTTGATAACATTCCACTCCGAAAATTCACTCGTTTGTTGAATTATGTTTGGCGAACACGGGCCGGGAGGCGAATCGAAACAAAAGCCACTTTTCATATTGAGAGAGAAAGAGAGAGAGATAGAGGAGATGGAAATCTCGATTCTTGTTGTGTTTGATAGGAAGGCTTCTGCTGACCTTTATGGGGGGCCTGTTGCAGAGGTCCTGGGGGTGTTTCATAAAGCTGTTCGTAAAGTTACGCATGACTTTACGAACGACTTGTATATGAAAAGCCAAATGGGATACTCAATCATTGTTGACTGCATCAACTAAAGTTGAATTGTGCAGATGTAGATTAACATTCTTATTATAACAAACATTTTTAATGCAAAGTATATTTTTTGCCATAATTTAATTGAGGTTATTTGAAATATCAGGAAAAACTTTTGGCACCCGATCTGGCACTTCATATACAAGTCGTTCGCAAAGTCATGCGTAACTTTACGAACAGCTTTATGAAACACCCCCCTGAATTCATATTCCAGGTTAAATTACCCATGGAAAAGAAGAGGTAGTCAAGATCCCCCAAAGCTGTTATACTTACGCAAGTTGATGCATATGCACAGTACCGGATGTTTTGTTTCTTTATACAGTCCTTCAAACATCCGATTTGTTTTACGACGAAATTGTGAAATAGGGTGTCGTTAGGGCGGTGCCCGCTATACCAATACCATGAGTTCGCCCTGAAAATGTATTACAGAAGAGGAAAAATAACAGGTAAAAAATAAAGACAATATTACCACCATTAAGTTATATGATACGTATCAAACTTTTAGAGGAAATCATCCCCAATTTTATATACATTAACACGGACTTTGTGTAGGCATTACTTTAACATTATTTATTGTTATGCCTTTAATGGTAAAAGATTACTGTATACACATATATGGAGAAAAGCCCTGTGTCTGCGAACCTAACATTTCATTTGAACATGACAAGGAATTTCGGTGGTATTCTTACTTATGCTTGATCACAACTTCAATTCTAGAAAGTGTGCCGAAAATGTTGTCACAATTTGAGCAAGAACGGTGTAAAACGGTGTTTTTTAACTCGATTTTTTTTCTTCAATGATCGAGGATTACTATAATAAGTGGGTATATTTTGAGTTGGTTGCCTTTTTTTAATTTAGAAAAGAATTTCATTTAGAATCGTGCAGTTACAACTATGCGAGACAAGGGCCCTGCGCGGACATGGGCCTTCTACCCACATAAGGACTATTAATCATAATTATGAAAAGTAGAGTCTGATCGATGAAGCCTTATCCCACAATGGTAAAATTCATTATATCTAGAGCTGATTAGCTTAAAGGCCCCATGACATCGAAATACAAGTGTATTTATTTTGGTGTGCAGTCCTGCATACATCTCATATTTTGATATGTAAACTTCTGAATTTGTTTCATAGATTTGTAAATATTTGTTGAAATATTTGTTTTTCAAACTTGCTAAGCTCCACCCCAAAAACCTCCAGATCTCATTTCCCTTGTGACATCATCTATCAGTCATCAATGAGCTAACTTGAGAAAATGGTATGTATCTTTGCCGAAGTCGACCACCTGTTACAATACGTAATACAATAGCAACATACAAGTTGCTATGTCAGACATGTTGTAGCATAACCAGGAAGTCAAAGGCAATGATGATGTATTGTACATATGTATGGAAGCATGCAATTCTATTATGAACGTGTGCTAAGCTGGGGGAAATTACATACCATTGTCTACTCCAGAATATTAGTTTAGTCTGACATGTCTGACAAAGCAATGTTTGTGGTATTGTAACAGGTGGTAAACTTTGGCACTTTCCCAAGTTAGCTCATTCAAGACTAACATATGATGTCACAAGGGGAATGAGATCTGGAGGTTTTTGGGGTGGAGCTTAGCAAGTTTGAAGAAAAAAATATTTAAAAAAATATTTACAAATCTATGAAACAAATTTAGAAGTTTACATATCAAAATATGAGATGTATACATGACTGCACACCAACAGGAATACACTTGTATTTCGATGTCATGGGCCCTTTAAAATAATTTGTTCCTGTGTGAACGTCGTTTATACGATGTTCGGACAGATACGAAGTAGCGATTCATATGCTGGTCACAGCATGCTGCAGATACGAAGCCCGTATTTAGAGAGCAAGACATTTTGTGTGTGAACAAATATACGTCCTTAACTAGACTGGGCACTGCTCTTTAAACGCTCAGTAGGGCCATTGCGCATTTACGAGAAGCGAGTCACTAGGGACTTTTAGATTTGCACGTCGACAGCTTTGACTGCAATGTGTGACGTCATTTTAAGGCACGTACTGCGCATGCGTTACGTCGTCTCAGTTGGCGATCGAGAATGCGTCAACCTTGATTTTCCTAAATCTAGTACATGCATACATACATATATCGATATTTATATAGCGCCTTTACATAAACATGCTCAAGGTACTAGTATGCCGCGTGCGCATAAAATATACAGTTCCTCAGGTAGACATAATTATGTATATCGTCGAGTGCAACCTAAAAGATTTCTAACTGTAGTCAACATGGGCAGTTGAGTACGTTGACACGCATGATCAGCCGGCGTTCGTCGTGTTCTCGTCCACTCAATCTAAAAGTCCCTATTGCTCTACTGAGCGTTCAAAGAGCAGTGAATCTCGAACGACCGCACCACAATTTTCTGTGTGTGAATCTTAAGCTGATTAGTTTAAAGCTCTTTAAACTAATCAGCTTTAAAGAATGTTACCCCAGAATACGATCTGATGATAAACGTTTTCGAATTATGGCTCTCCCGGGGTTATACCCTGGGGAACAGTCTCTCTCGAACTCGTGTTCATAGTCAATAATCTACATCATAATCACTTATATAGTGGGTTGCTTACAAGAATCTATTGTGCAACGTGGATCACTAATTTGTTCCTTTCTCTCTCTCCCCTTCCTAAATACATAATGGAAAGAAGTTCAATAAGTGAACTTTACAACCTACTTGAATGTGACAAAAACAAAATAACCTACACTGTCACAAGCACCTCAACACGGTGCAAATTGCATTTAGACATAACTATTATAGACATCCCAAAAAGAATCATTGCTCTCTACGTATACGAAGTTCCAAGGCTATACACTTGAAGAAAACAAATCGATTCCGCTACTGAATCATATGAAACACATTTTTATTTCATGACGGTTGAAGAATCTTACATTTGAATGTGTCAATGACCCGGTAAATGAATAGCAATCGCGCACAAAAAAAGAATTGGGGTTTTTTCACTTAGCTCTAGCTGTTTTAAAAGATAAATGCTACCGCGTCGATAGTTAAGCTTTAATTTTAACGATTTGCTTCAGAGGCGGTCATCCGGGAGGAGGGGGCCAGGGCCTCACTTCAACAAGTACCCCTAAACGGGCCCCTTTTTACGTGAAGAGTGTCTCCTATTACTTTACAGTTTAAGTTGAGTTCTGGTCATGCGATTGCATTGTGGAAGAAACGTTTTGGAATCGATCAGAAAAGGTTGATCATCTAGGACACCTGATCTAGCATATAAATATTGGTGTGTACTGCAAGGTTGTGGAATCATCAAAATGATGAGTAGAGAAAAATGGCCCAGTCTTGGTAAAGTTACAAGCACTGTAAAGATGTATATGGGACTACACGAACATGTGGCATATAAATCCGTCCCGATTTTAATGATGTCTCATGCCATATTTAGAATATTAAGGTTGTTTATTCATCTTTATTCAAGAAAGTATACATATAACATAATAATAAAGATGTGACATAAAACCCAGGACAGAGATTTGTATTACATTAAATGCATCTCACGCAGGGTTAAACAATTACAATACACAATAACAAAACGGAAAAGAGAACATCATAACGTCAGTATTTTAAATGAAAACATTAATAATTCCTAACAAAATAACAAAAACAAAAATAATTATTATTTTCTTAGTTAGCAATGCCTCATAATACATTTACATACCGTTGTCATATTTATCAATCTCTTCTTAATGAGTAATCAACCGAGGGAACCTATCTCCATAGAGAGAGAGAGAGAGAAAGAGAGAGAGAGTTGAAGAGGGGGAGAGAGCGAAAGAGAGAGAGAGAGAGAAGGAGAGAGAGAGAGAGAGAGGGAGAGATAGAGAGGGAGGTCCCGTTATAACAAGTTATATACGTATCCTAATTTAAAGTAATTTCACCTCCAAGTGTTGTAGTGATTCCAAGTGAGTTCAGATAGGCTGTAAAAAAACAATATAAACCCACAGAATATACTTTTGAAATATTACTTTTCCCAATTACATAATTATGCCACACCTTACATTTAGGCATGCGTAATCACACCACGAGAACTTATCCCCATAGAGAGAGGGGGAGATAGAGAGAGAGAGGGGAAGAGAGAGAAATAAAGAAAGAGGGAAAGGAAGAAAGAGAGAAAGAGAGAGAGGGAGAGAAAGAGGTCTCGCTATTGCAAGTCATACAAAGTAGTTAAACCATTTACACTCCCAAGTAATGTTGTGATTGCCAGGTGCGTTCCGACCGGCTGTAAAAAATAACATACGACCCAAACAGTACGGTTTTCAAGATTTCATTTCTCAGTTGTGGATACCTTACTTTGCATTTACATGTTTTCAACATATCTATAATTCTTTTCTTGTTGTCAGGAGTTATCAAACCTCGGGAACCTATCTCTATACATAGTAATTTGGGAGTCCAGCCGGCTTCTGAGATATCATGTATAAGTCCGGCGTACCTGTCAAGCTTTCTTTGGTGGGCCTGTTGAATGTTGGTTTCAAATGGAATTGTCAACTCAAATACTAGTATTTCCTTTTTTCTAAAATTAATGAAACATAAATCAGGTCTTTGTTGTGTTGGAACAATGGTTGGGGGAACCGTACCTCCACTGATTGTCTCCCCTTCCACGTCAGCATATACTTGGTGATCACTATCAAGGCCGTTCTGTTTAATGCTCTTTAGCAGATTATGTACAATGTTATTATGACGCCACGTGTATCTATTTAACATTTCCTGACAATTATTCAGTACGTGATGCAAAGTACCTTTGGCTTGACATAAACTACACAAGTCATTTATTCGCTTACCCCATCTATACAAGTTTTTATTACTCGGCAGACTATCAATCGCTGCATTTATTGCAAATTTCATAACTCCTTGTGGTAGATTGAATATGATGGACTTCCAGGACAAGTCACAGTTTTCTTTTTCTAGTACCTTCATGAATTCACCTTGGACTAGGAGAGGTTCTATTTCATTTTTCCACTTTTTCCTGCTTTCCTCTTTCAGGTTCATTTTGACTGATTTTTTAGTATCTTTCCAATTCGTTTGTAAACTGGTTTGATGAATTTGGTGTGCAACCTGAATTGTAGATGACTTTCTGGTCCAGTTTTCCTCTCTGGCCAGTTGTTGATCTAGGGCATGAACTACCATTTCATCGCCTTTAACTTTCGATCTACTGTAGGCAAGGCAATGACATGTTTGGTAGAGTTCAGAGATAGTGGGAATATTAAGCCCCGCTGGGGCATGAACTACAGCAATATTGGCACCACACCGGGGGATGCCCATCCACTTTTTAATGTATTTGTCTAGAAGTGTATCTAGTTGTCCAAGGTGAGTTGCATGAAGGTCATGTACAGTTAACATATATCTCATGGAGGAGAGAGCATAATCATTAAGGATTCTTAGCTTATACTCGTTTTTTATGTTTACACTATCTATATTCGTGAGGGTACTATCAACCTTATCTCTGATGAAATCATATGTTTCTGAAGTCTTCATCCTGAAAGTAATTTGAGATCCGAGAAATTTAATAGGATTATTTTGTACAGATGCAATTTGTTCCCTAGCTAAGGAAAAATCAATAACTGTTGGTTTGCCGCCTGAAATTGATAAGGAACGACACTTCTTAGCTTTGACTGTTAAGCCCATACTACTGAGAAGTTTATCTACTTCTTGAACAAGTTTTTGATGATACCTTTTATTTCCAGTTATCAGGTTGAAGTCGTCGGCATACGGGGTAGTTATTACTTTCTGGCCGGCGAAATCGTAACCATATTGCTGCTTCTGGGTTTCAAGATATTCAATAATTGGGTTGAAGCACATGAGAAATACAATTGGGGATAGAGGGTCTCCCTGAAAAACCCCTTTCCTGAAAGCAAAGCGTTCCGATTGCCACCCCGGACCGCATACTCTGCCATTCAGTCTTGAGTAGAGAACATCAATGTAACGGGCTACTGGTTGAGGTATTGCGTAACGGCTTAATGACGTAGAGATCAGCTGATGACTCACGCTGCCAAACGCGTCAGCCAGGTCGAAGAATGTGATGTGCAATGTTTTTTGTTTACATCGAGCATGTTTCAGAATTTCATGTACGACTTGGTTGTGTTCTATACAGCCGTTCACTCCATTAATGAATGCCTTCTGAACCCGTTTATCTATGAATTCATTGGCTGTGAGATAGGTTGACATTCTCTCCGATAAGATCTGATTAAATATTTTACCAATGCAACACGTCAAAGATATCATCCGGAAATTTTCTGGTTTTGTTGTTTCACCAGATTTGAAAATTAAGGCAACTTTTGATTCGGACCACATTTCGGGGGGATCACCACTTTCCAAAATCTTATTATATAATGTTGCCAGGAAGTGGTGGGTACAGTACAAGTGTTTTAGCATACCATACATCAGACCATCATCACCGGGTGCTGATCTTGCTTTTTTCTGTTTCAGAACATTCTTAACATCCTTAGGTTTGAACGAGTTCATATCGAAGCTTTGGTAGTTTTCCGAATTCACGTTGACGTACGGGAACCAGTTCAACGACGTAAGATCAATAACATTGGGGACGCTGTACTTTGTACAAAAATATTCGTCCGCTTCCATCTGAGAAAACGTTGGCCGAGGTGACTTTTCATGTAACGAGCCATTACAAACTTTCTTCGAGAAATCATAGAAGTTATCCCGAAATCTTTTCTCCAAGTGGGCTCTAGATTTTTCGTCCCTGTGTTTCTTTGTTTTATTCTTTAAGTACGATATTGTTTTTATTGCAAGTTTAAATGCTTCCCGGTCCTCCTTGGTTGCATTTTTGCCGAATGCTTTTTTTCGTAGTAGGTTTTTCCGTTTCCTAGCCTGAGTAAGCGTTTTTGGTTCGTGTTCAATATACATCTGGTTGGTTTGGTTTTCCAGAAATTCATTTTGCTCCTGAAAATATTCAGTCACGATATCGACAAAAGAGTTTGCTGCCACTTTAGGGCTAACAATGTTGGAGCCAAGATCATAATGAAGGGGGGTGATGCGATCTTTCACAGCTAGGTTGTGAACGTTCCATTCAGAATCACTCAAGTATGGGATAGTGAATCTTCTACCTTCTGTTCTTTTAATGGCAGCAATGCAGAGAATGACTATTGAGAGTACTAAGGCATTTTTCTTAAAATGTTCATTTTAAGAACCATGCTTTTCAGGGAACATTTTTTATCTAATGTTCTTCAACACTTGCATAATACAATGATAACGCTCACAAATAATTGTTCACCTCTTCCCAGAACTCAACCTTCTCTTTAACAAGAGCCCCCTTTTCTTCTCATAAATGCCCTTTTCACCTCTAATTAATGCACGTATGTAAACCTAGCGGGTGCCCCCTTTTCCTTTGACATATGCCTCTTTTCCTATACTCATATTAAGTGCTTTTTCATCTCTGGTGAGAATTCATTTACTGGGTTAGCTTTTTTTCTCGGTGTGTTCTCCTTTCTTTTCTCGTAAACGGTGTTTCATTGAATTGGCTAGTCGAGGGTTATCTCATTATGATTAATTTTAATCGACAATCGTCTTGATTTTACCTGGGTTAAAGCCTGCCGCCCGGAAAGTGTGGTTTTGAAATTGATCGGGCACATTTCATCCTCCTGCTAAACTACTTTTTCAGGTTCTATTGATAAGAATTCAACTTGTTTGTCAGACATTTGGGATTTTAATTGCATCATTTTTTGTGTGGATATTATGGAAATTGAAGATAATATTCTGGGTTGTAATGCTGATGTCAAAGATAAGGCTGATGTCGATGATGAGTCTGACGACGAGTTGAGATAAGATGAGACTGAGAGTTGAGTTTGACTATGAGCTTGTTGATTCAGATATTTGTAATAGTTGTAAGAGTAATTTGTGAGACTGTGAAGAGTTCGGGTTGTCGGCAGGAGACATAACAATGATGAAACACTGGCACTGTCCCTTTTGCTGTTAGTCAAGCCAAGTGTTGATTGCCCATCATACAATTATGTTAGCGTGGTTCATGGTAGGCACGAGGTCTTAACCTCTCGCATAAACTGTTTCCGACCCTCTTCATGACTTACGTCGAGTGGACAGGTAAAATTACATTAGCATTCGTAATGAAGAAAATCTTGCTCGTAAGACGCACCAAGCAAAATGTTACAAAATACATATATATAGATATATATATATACGTCATAATACATGTATATATCAGCTATGCCCCAGTCATGATAGTATGCAGATGTTTTATGACTTCCGAGTGCTCGGTGTAAAACTCTGAATTGAAAATAACTTGCCTTACTGTCGGATCCCTAACCATGAGGATAATCTTGGCATTGGGTTGTACAGCTCGGATGAGATCGGCGTTGGTAAACAAGGGCTCGGAAGCGTTCGGGTAGGTCTTCGTCCAACCCTGACCGATGGCGTAGGCTGTTGAGATCGACGCATCACCTGAATATTGAGAGAAACCAACATTACAAAAATAACGTGAAACAGACAACAGATCGAGCGTCGAGCGTTTTACGAAACCGCCATAATAGGGACTTTTAGATTCGCACGAAGACAATAGGTCTATGCTACGATCGACGTCCTGTTAATGCACTGCCGTGAATGGACGTCACACGTATCAGTCCACGGAAATCTAAAAGTCCCTATTAGCATACAAGTTCCCCGGCATCCCATTGAAACTAATGTTGATTTTAACACTTCTCATAATGGTTGATAGACACTACATCCTGCACACGATTATGGCTAAATGACATGAACACACACACACGCGCGCGCACACACACACACACACACATATATATATATATATATATATAAATATAAATTGAACAGAGTTCCGGCGAGATGCAGTATTAAAATATTAGTAAAATATAGAGTTTACAACATACATATGATACGCACGAAAGGAGCATGTTTTTATAAACTTCGCAAGCGCTTTCAATTTACCTGATGTTAAGAAATCGAAAGCGCTTGTGAAGTTACAACCATACTCCTTTCGTGTTTATCCTTTGAAATGTTGTGAACTCTGTATTTCTACTACATCATATATATATATATGCAACAATGGAAATACACACCTGAGTCGACTTCTGAACTCAGAAACAATTAATGCAGAATAAGACATAGTTTTGTATACTTGAATTTAAAATGGGCTTCTGTATGTCGCATTTGTACAACATCATTGCCAGTGCCAGTCATCTCACACAAACTGTTTTATCATTTGTATTACTACCATTATAATTAAAAAATGTTATTAATACAATTGTCACATATGAATAACCATTATTGCACCTTTAATTAAATGTTTGAATCAATACTGTTGCTAGTGATGATTGAACGGTCACAGGGAGGATTTGTGGTTTTTAGAACAGCCACCATAGACGTTATGAATAGTGATATTCAAAGGCTGAAGAAAGGTTGGAACAGAAAGGAATTTGTCGGTATAACTCACAAGCCAATGCTCCGACGCCATCCTTCTTTCTCTCCTCTCTCACTCTTTCTCTTATTGGCTGTGTAACAAGGCAAAGATAGAAGTAGCAATTATGACGATATAATATTGCTGCATTTTATGTATTTTATCCAAGAAAAAAGTTAAATTAGGATCACCTACCAAAAACTTTCGGATGGTAAGGTATCCCCTGTCTCGTTGTAGCTGTAGTATTGATGAGTTTCGGAACTCCGGTAGACTTGTATAGATTTAGATAGAATTCTAGAGAGCTGTCATCCACACCTCCTGTTATCTTACGAGCTTTCAACACTGCAAACAAAAACAAAAAACAAAAGAAAATTACACCCTGCATCAATGAGCAAGTCCAAGCTATATTTATATATAGACTGAATATAAAGTTTTATACAACCCCTACGTGGATCCTTGTCATTTGATTGGAGGATTGTTGGTCATATGATATTCAATAGATGTTATATTGCACGACCGTGCATTTTTGGTTATATGCAGAGTGCAATTTTGGTTATATGCAGACTGCGTACCTCTCTGCGGTGCGCGTATCCCTGTGTGTATCTGACGCGAAGGCAATCTGAATTTTTTTTAATCGAGAAGGCTTGACTCCAACTTTAATAAATATAAGAAGTAAAGCATAATCTGTTGATTAACGTTCTATTAGATCTTCTTTGATGTTGTATAAAACAAATAATGAATGTTTTTCATTCGTTCAATAGTGCAAATATTTTCATTCGTTGAAATACGTTAATTCTATTTAACTCGGCTGACGCCTCGTTGAATAGAATGTTAATCTTTCAACTCATGAAAATATTCGCACTATTGAACTCATAACCATTCATTATTTGTATAATATAAAATAGGCAGTGGCATACGCAGGATTTTTTCAAGGGGGTGTTTGAAAATGTGAAAATCGCGCCGACCGATATTTCGCTCAGTAGGGGGGGGGGGGGGGGGGGGGGGTAATGAGAACAATTGTTTTTCTTTTTTTTTTGAGGGGGGGGGGGTTAACCCCCGAAACACCTCCCACCCCCTGCGTATGCGCCTGAAAATATGGTACTATTTGTCAGCGAGTACCTTATTAGCCAAGAAGCTTTCAAGTGACTCTCAATATTTTTTGATATGTGGACGAGCGTGATATTCAACATTATGTTTTCGGTAAAATGCCTACAAATGAATGCGCACCTCTCTTCCCTGCACGTACCCATTGCATGCTTTATCGTAGCTACGCGCATCTGACGAATGTTCTTTGTGTAACATGATATATTCGACTCCAAGTTAAGAATTCCCCTTGTACGTGCCATTATATTTCATCCTAAGCCTACGGCCTCGGTGAAGTATGATATCTTAACTGTAATTACTCTTATATGATTGTTTGTAAAAATGTGATTATGAATGATCAATAAAACATGAATACAAAAAAACTTTTACAAAACTATGATATCGCTCGGGAAACTCTGAATTTGCCGAATCATGTATATTGTTATATAGAAGACTGGGAGTGCAATACACGTATACGAATAAAATGTTCTTGCAGATATAGAGTTGGATTACGATAATCGTAATTAGCCCATTTCACTCCCAGTAATTTTTCATGTTATTGACCACCTAAATGAGTATATTTTTAGTCATACCGTTTCCAAGCAACTTTGGCGCACTAGCACTTACTCTTTTTTGTTTGTATCGTCTTACCCGTGCGATTTATTCAGAAGACTTGGCGGCTTTTAATAAAAGGGCATCAGATCGCAATTTCCTTCTATTTCGTACAACATTAAGTGTAAATCAAGGCTCTCAAATAAGGCAGATATTAACTGGATGGGCGGGTAATATACAATTTTGGACGGCAAGGGAGTTATATTTTCCCTCATGATCGTAGGCCTACCCTTCGAAAAAATAGAACTCCTTTCGGCAGTCCAAACATGAAATAAACACAGCCTATCATTCAATATATATAGAAATTATGTGCGCGAGTGTGCGATTTAACACCTTATTCACAAGGTAAAACGCGTACAAAAGTAAATAGAATTTCGCCATTCTATCTTCCGTGCGCGTACCCATTGTTGTGTGTATCTGACTCGAAGGCAAGAAATCGGGAGGGCCTGAATCCAAAGGAGCAATTAATGAAATCACAAATACTTTAAAGTTTTTATAGGCCTGATAGATATTGCATGCATTTTCCCCTCGTGCCATTCTATTTCAACCTCGGCCTGCGGCCTCGGTGAAATATAACATCACATGGGAAATTCCGAATTAGTCGGTCGTTATACTGAACCCCGGCGCAAGCATTATTTCTATAATATTTAATGTCTTCGTTACTCCACAAAACTTGATAACCTACGGAACATTTGTTAATTAATAATCCATAATACATAATCATGTGCATTAATGTTACATTTACATATGATTCAGTTATATTGGAACATTTCTTCCAATACAGTGCATGACAATTGACATGACTTACAAAGGTAATAGACTTATATTAGTAAGAAGAAAAAAATACAAGGTATATAGACCAGTTCTGGACATGCGATAGCATTTTGTGAAAGAAACGCGGCGAAATTTGTATCATCGCGTATTAGTCAAAACATATCCTTTCACATGATTGGGAGGGGGATTCCAAAACTGGTCTATACCTTTAAAACTGGTCTGTACCTTTAAAGGAGGGCTACAGCATAAACATAAAGCTTGCTTGATGTGTTAGTATCTCTCAGTTTAACGAAAAATACTTAAAATGAAAAGAGAGATATGTAAGAAGGATAGGAAAAAGGGTAGAAACATCAAACATTCAAATACCCATGACTTCTCGAGGTAAAGATTCACAGTCGAATCATTTCTTTACAGAAATTCGGCCTGAGTGAGACCCAGGGGCCCGTTTCATACAACTTTTTATCTATAACAAATGCTAAATTTCTATGACAAAATAATTTGCTCTCAGCCAATCACATGCCATGATTTTAGTAGCTTATAACAGTAGCTTGTAACTTGTTATTGAAATCAAGTTTTATGAAACGGGGCCCAGAACGGTCTACCAAGCAGGATATTGTGGATAGAGAATAGGGGGGGGGGGATGATTTTAATAATGCGGAATCATTTATTAGCATTTCTCTAATGTGGTAGAATGTGAATTCTTCCACTTTATTTTGATAAAGAGAGATATTTAAATTGATAATCCATTATATAGTAGACCAGCCAATATGTGATTTATAAAAAATACTTTGGAGGGCATTTGTTTGAAATGTATATTAAAGTGACTTGGTAACATTGTTGAAGGTAAGTTGATGAAAAAAATGTAATTTGTGTATAAAATGTTACCTATTGGCCTTCTAGTGTACTAACCCTGTAACATGCAAAATATTTTGAAAAAAATTCTCAAATCACAAAGATATTTATGGTTTTCTTTGATGGCGTCACTGAGCAACACACTCTAACGGTAAATTTAAAGAGCCAGTTCATCGCTTTCTGACGATAAATATCATTGACCTAAAATGTAATAAAATTGTAATAACATAGTTGGGAGAATTACGGAATCAATCAGATCAGTATTTCCCAATTGTTATCATTAATATTGGTCCGTTTTAACTACCTTTAATTGTACATCTAGCATTGAAGTACCTACCTTGCACCATTTACTCTCATCTGAACAATGTTACAAAGTCCATTTAAATAGGTTTATTTCTTCGAACTCATAAAGAAAATTGTCAATCGAAAGGTCTATACAGATAATAATATATTTGATCATAATATCAAATATTATTTTTGACATTCTTTCGAATTTTGAGCCCAAAATTACATGTTTTGTACGGTAAGAAATAAATAAATGCGCGTGGCATCCACCCCTATCACATTCCTTAGTTGTTTCGCAACAGTTTTAGCATGGACACATTGCTTTACCCCAAAAAATAACAAGGAGTCTTCTTTTGGAGCTTTTATGTGTGTTTTGGTGCTGGTCTACTAATAGTGATAAAACAGATTTTTCCACGATACCTTCCCGTGGTATAAACGTCGCTTCGATCGTAAGAACTGATATACCAGATACTACTTGGATTATTATGAGGTGATGTTTTATGATTTAAAATGATAATTATGCTATTGTTGCTCATGAAGCACAATATATCCGCGATAATGATCGCGTATAGTGGGCATTGAATTTGCTTGATAATCATCAATGTATCTTAAACAAATCCTGGATTTAGCTCATGCTGCAATTATAATTATAAACCTTTAGGTCATACATGAATCACATGACTTTTACAAGCCAATCGCCTGTCTGATTATCAAGATATCTATGATTGGAATTTAAAAATTCAGAATTCGTTTTCCTAACGATTTTTATAACACTGCAGTCTATTTGGGAAAATGAGTATGGTAAAACCGGTCACTCAAAGATATTTACTTCATTGAGGTACGTTTCATGATCATTTTGAAGCGCAATAATGTTTAGGGCTTCAATATTACACCATATCACATACACTGATAACACGTAGGGCCATGCATCTCAGATTTAACATTGTTAACCGATGCCTTTAAGTTGTGCACAGGTTTGGTTTTAAAATATGGTCATGACGATCCATGTTAAAAAGGTAGCTCCCTGTCCCCATTAACCTCCCGTTTTTGAAAGGGAGGGTGTGTATTTGAATAAGTGTTCTCAACAACAAAAGGTGGGTTCCACCCGAAATGATCAATATTTACAAAGTGGCTAATCGTAAGAAACTAGCTTCATTCAATCATGCTTTGTAGAGTTTGTTGTAAATATGGCAGGTCTTACATGCAGCGGATTTAGTCTTCTACCACTTATCTCAAACGATTTACTTCTGGCTTAAAGGTAATACAAAGTTTTGGGAAATTTGAAAATTGGGTGGATAGTGAATCTTTACAATTTTGATATATTTGGATGCCCCTGTGGATGTATTATAAGCACTTACAAAATTAGCCCCTAAAACACTTCTGTTTTCGAGAAAAATAGAATATACACATTTACCGGTGCTCCCGGTAAATTTTGATTAATTTCAAATAGCGCCTATGGCCGTGCAATGGTAGCTGCGACCATGATAATCTCAGAATATGTTGTTGTGATATATAATTTCCAAACGGGAATAGCTAATCGGTCGATTTTAGTCAAGAAACATTGTTTCATAGCTAAATTAATATCTCGACCTTGATAGGGAGCTATACAACATAAAGAGTTTATTATTTATAATTTCATAACTTTAGACTCGATTTCAACCGCGACAACGATCAATGAATATTGTAGGAACGCATATGCTTCCAATATGTTAATTTGAACCAAATTCATGACCCCATACCAAAACTTTGTAATACCTTTAAGGTTACAAGTAGATTTCAACGTTGGGTTAATGTTTATATCAAGTTTTAGGGTTAGGGTTAGATAAAGTGGTTGGTTCAGGGTTGAAGTTAACACCTCGGCTTTAAACAACGGTGTCCTGCATGGAGACCAGACCAAGTTGAAAAGCCCAGGCTTTGAAACCATGAAAGCGTATTAGCCCGGGGAAGAGGTTGGGCCGGAGAATCTATTACACAACAATGTATTCCTACGACGCATTGTTTAATTTACCGCCAATACGTAGTTTGTGGTACATTATGGCACCATTTACTTTGTGATTCAAAAATTCTCTAAAACCCATCAAAAATGACATTTGTATGGACCATTAGTGGAATGTCTTTTATCAAGAAATTCTGTTTTGGCGTTTATACAGTCGCCATTGTTCTCATATTTCCGGTAGTTTGGGAATTTACAGCCTTACAGATGGATGTTTACATCTTTTCAAGATAAACTCTTTTCTCCAGGAATATTATTATGCATGAAACAGCTTGCCCTTGGTCTTGCTGCGCATCAGGCAGTGCTGTCATGGTGGCAAAGCTAGCTGATTGCATGTGTTATCGCGAAATCAATAGGTAAATCCAAAATATGAAAATATGAAAATATCCTTGGATAAACGAAAAATTGCCTATTTCTTGTTAAAGTAGATAGTCATTGATTTTAAAAACTAACTTTATTTTCATTATTGCAAAGTTGAAACTTTGATTCGACAAGGTTATCAAAATTCAATGCTTGGAAACATTCGAAGTAATGATTATTATAAATTACAAAACGCTTAAATACAACCCCGGCATAGCACCTGAAGAGCTCTCCGAACGCTGCTGAGATGTGTGAGATCACAGTATGGACATGACTTGCACAAGCAGACGATGTCCCATGACATCTCACACATTTTCAGTGCCTGCGTTTTCATCTTCTCTTGAGTTCTTTCTCTTACTTCACTACCGTCAGGCTAAATGTATAATATATTTCCTCACTCTAAACCCCGCACATGGTTTTATTTTGATGAAAAATGCAGCGATACAAAAATAAAGGAATCTGTCGCTTGTAAACAAAATAAGACGCCATTGTATATTCAGCTGCACACACCGGGGTATGTTCGGCGTTTCAAGAGGGAACAAATGTCGTCCTTAATATCATTGCGGGGGTTTTTCAATTTGAAAGTCTGGTTTCTTTTATTATTAATTAACCCCTATCCTGTGTATTTACAAGCAAAAGATTTTAGTTATCAGAATCGGGTCATATCCTCTTTTGAATGGTTTGACATGCCATTACATTTATATACACTAAACTCGTTATAATTTGAGAAATAATAGCTTTGCAATTATGTTCATTCTCTATGGGATGTCGTCTGCTTGGGCAGTGTTGGTCCATATAATGACGTCATTAAAACATCGTTATTTTTCCGGCGAATCTCTTGTATATCCAAGCTGCTATGGAGGTGGGTTGTATTTGCATTTTTTTATAAATCACCCGATATGTAGTTGATCTAAAACTTGTCCGATGGCCATCTGTTAGCTTACCAGTTTCTAGTGATACATTAGTTGACGTATTTGTGATTTTCTTTGAATTTCACCTTTAAGTCCAATTGGACTAAAAATTAAATATCAGCTCTTCAGGGTAAAAATCGTTCTCCAAAACAAAAAATCTCCATTTCTGGAGTTCGAAATCAGTGGCGCGCAATAAAATCCTGCGCCCTCTCCCACTTTCCATTTATTTCAGTGACCCAGTGTGAGGTACGATTCAAGTCACTGGACTGCATGGACTTCTTTCCTAATTTATAGCCAAGACATCAAGATTTTCGTCGATCGATGATATCAAGTGACAACAACAAACATAAGTGATTCTTGAAAGAAAACATCTATCTTCGTCTCCCCATCATAACCGAAATGGTCAAATTCTCGCCATCTTCGGGTATCGTTCCGTTGACAACAAGATCGGCATTCTTTCGGATTCATAATGTTTAAGTTTAATCGATCATGTTAATATTTGTTTTAAGGTGCTTGAAATGCAGAATACAGGTGTAAATAAAAAAATATAAGATTGTATTGACTGTCGACCCTCTCGGTGTTTTGAGAATACAAACGGATTAACAATGGTTACATATTAAAGTATGAACAATATAACTTTTATAACATAACATGAGCAAGAATATGTATGTTTGACAAGATGATAAAGAAATAAATTAAACAAATAAAATCATATCATATCAAATAATGTGCATATTCGATGGGAAGGCGACAGAATAATTGTGTCGTGACTTTTCATTAGGGTACAGAGAGAGAAAATGAAAATTAATAGCTGATATCATTAATTATTCAATAAAGAGTAAAAAATATACTTACCTTCATCCTTATTAATGGGTGTTCCTTTGAAGCCATGGCGACGTGGTCCCCACCAGTGGGGCTCTTTGGGAACGTCAACGACATCGGGATGGTCAACGATCTTCGACCAGATGTCGGTTGTCCCGCACTTGAACATACCAATCACGTAGAAATAGGGAAGACAGCTGAGTTCTGCGCCGTCCCGCACCCAGCATGGATTCTTGAAGTTGTCAAGAAAGTGCTGAGGAACTTTCGCAAAGATCTGTTTTGAAATCAAATAATAAGTTTTGTTGAAAGAAGACTTTATCTTTGACTTTGGAGGCGGGAGATAGCAGGGGGGGGGGGGTTGTGATGGCAGGGTATAGCCGCAACCTCCCCCTCAAGATTTTGAAATTACTATGCCCGCACGTGACACTATGAACAGGCAGGACAAAATGATCTTGCCAATATCTTAAATTCCAGCGAAATATTAAAACATCCAATTTTCGACCGCGGACAAACGGTCTCATATATTTTGATCTTACGGAGTATTTGAAATAAGATCATTAAAATACTAGTTTCAGGCTGTTTGTATACTGCATGGGTATATAACGAAATTCGCGAGTCTATTTTATTTTGATACTTTTATTTCGGTCATTATTCAAAGCAAGACGACTAGAAACGATCTTAATTTTAACTTGGTGGAAGGCCGTGGTTCGGAAGACCCGACCACTAACTGGATTAGGTATTCATATACGTTACACCATATTTTGGTTTCCCCCTCTCTCTCTCTCTCTCTCTCTCTTTAAAAAATAGTGAAACCCAAAACTCGAAATCATTAATATTAGATGTACTAAGTACAAAGTTAAAGATAGTAATTAAGCTTGTTTGGAAATATTTTAGTGCATGGGGGTCTGGGCAAACTATGTCTCAAAACCGCGAATTTCTCGTAATTGACAGACAAGGTCACACGCTGGCTGAGAGGTAAATATTACCAAATTATGATTTTCCTTAATATGATTTCTGTCAATAATTTTGCTAAACTTGCTTAGTTATATGAATAAAATGGAAAATTTAAGGTGGAAACAAACTTCGAACAAAAGGAATTGACCAACGCTAATTCTGTTTTCTGCATGAGGAAGATAGTTTCATGTCAGGACGTCGATTACTATGACTTGAAAAATAATACAATTACCAATGACATGGCCTATACATCGACAATAGAACAACAACAACAAATAACTTACTCTCGAATGGCCAACAATCGGACGTTTTCGAATCGATGTGGCGTTGTGACAGAAGTATAAATCATTAAACTACTGTGCAAACTCACCTCTGGTGCCCATTTGACAAGCTCTTTTGTGGCACCAGGCATCTTGGGCCATTTACAGGCGACGCCCTGACATTTTCCCTCATCATCATAAGAGAAAAGTCTCGAGTAGTTGGAGGGTTCTGCTTGTCGATACCGGACGTTGTAATTCACCTCCAGTTTTCGTGGGGTTGTTGACTTGTTGTTAAGGTTCAATCCACTCGACAGGATGATCATAGATTTCTCTTCCGCCTTTCCGTCATTTCCCTCTTGTCTTCCCTGATCTTTCTCCTTTTTCCGATCTTCTGATCCCGGTCCAGGAATGTCACCATCACTATTTTTGAGTTTTGTTACACTTAAAGTCGGTGAATTACCTGTTCCTTGTTTCTGCTCATGGTCTCTAGCTCTTCCAGCGTTTCTCATGGTAATGGCGACATCAACCTTAGGAGGCGGTTGCCCGGCATGAAGTGTTGTGAGACCGGACCCGCCTGGTGAAGAAGATTTAATGTAAAGAGATAGACCAATCGCACACGCCATAAGAAATACTCTTTCCAGCACCTAGCATGTTGAAAGTAAGAGAGAGAGAGAGAGGGGGGGTGGTTAAAGCTTTTTTTTTAAACAACCTACAGAGGCGTTTCACCAATTCTCAATACAATACGCCCCAAATGCCCGGATGTAGCCTCTTGGACGTAATTTTGAGCCTGTTCAAAAAAAAAAAAAAAAAAAAAAAAAACCTAGCCTAGCCATCCTATTGCTGCATTTGATAGGCTCATGAGAAACCTATACATCATGCGCTACTCATCAATATTCATAATACGTACGCACACAGAATCTGATGGGATAATTTATCATAATTATGATGAGATTTTATACACAAAATTACAAGTGCAAAGCTATGTTTACTTTAAATAAATGAGATCGCGAGAAACTCGGGAGGCTTACCGTAAAAAAAAATGACTACCCAGATCAAAACTTGTCCAAAATCTGGCCGATTTAATGTTGATCTGCCCCACACCGTACCAACGTACGCAAATATTCAAATGCCGCGCTAGACTAGGTTAGGGCTAGGTTTAAAAAAAAAAGTTGCTTCTGGGACATACATACTTTCTGGCCCGAATTCACAAAGGAGGTTTGTCGACAAACCTAAGTTTATGGGCGTCATATGACGCGTTTTGACGCGTTTCAGACCAAGGTTTGTCTGAACCTTGGTCTGAAACGCATCGAAACGCGTCATATGAGGCACATGAAACCTAGGCTTATTTGTCGACAAACCTCCTTTGTGAATTCGGACCTTTGTGTACGGCGGCTCAATGGGGTGAACGAATTATACATACGCGCAATGTACGTACGAAAGTGTCCGATGATGATGATGATGGTGATGAAAATTATGATGATGATGATATATACGGGAGTTATAAAATTTGCTGATAGTTGTTTATAGAAATATGGAAATATTTTTGAATTTTAATTCAGCACTGGGAAAAGATTCTAAAAATGTACTCTGACAGAAATGCTTTCTTCGTATTGAATTCAAATGAAACTAGACATGTAATACTTGTTTGGAACAAGTATAGGTGGGCTGTTGCAACTTATTTGAGAGAAAATGGAGCCAAAATAAGCGAGATACTGTTAAAAAACTGTTAAATAGATTCACGATGTGGTCAAATTTCATCTTCCATAGGCATGACATGCAACTTAAGACATTTCTGATATGTGCCCTTTAATCGTAATTTTCACTATGATGACGTCATCAAAATGAAAAATGGTGGCAACTGAGCTTGTAGAGAATTGTCTTAGCTACAAGATATCGAAATTCAGAAGAAAATCGATCAATATTTACAGAGATACAATCAATTGTACATATATATATGCTGACGTCATAATATGCAAATTCGTATTTTGAGTTCCAAGGCCATTATGATGATGTAACGATAAACTTAATGGCCAAATGAGACATAAAATGAGATATAAACTCATACTCTATCCAAATATGAAGAAAAAAAATGGGGTCCAGGTGCATCCCAAAGGCCTATAATGGATTATGTATAGGCATGTTTTTGCCCATATATGCTATGTATTATTAGAGCTCGCGCGCACGGACATTTATCTTGAATGGATTCTCATCTTGTTATTAATAGTCATCAAGAGATAAACATGGTATCAAATTGTTTGGAAAAATATGGGAAATATCATGAAAGAAAAAAAAAATGGCGATTCTATGTTTTGTTATGGTTATGGTGAAAACGCGCGCGCATGCGCTTTTTAGCCACATGCTTCAAATGGCCTAAAACATATCCAAAATGAATTTGAGACGATTTAGAGCATTTTGAAATTTTGCGCGCACGCTGAAGCGCGGACGTGCGCATGCGCGCGCGTTTTTTTGACCTGAAATTGACCGGACGGATATTGACCTTGATCATGATAAATATGAATGAGAAATGACTTTCCGTTATGAAGATATGGTCATGAGTTAGTTTTCAGAAAATTTCACAAAATGGAACCTAGATGACGTCATCAGTCAAGGTCGAGGTTGAAAACCTTACTGTGTTTTGTCCATATGCCTATACATATATATGTGTGCCAAATAATTTGATTGAACCATTTCACAATTATCTTGCTAACAAAAAAGTGGGTCGAAATAGGAAAAATAAATAAAGGCGATTTTAACAAAATTATGAGACTGTCTGTATTTTACAGCCCACCTGATAAAGGCAATTTTAACAAAATTATAAGGTGGTCTATATTAGATACAGCCCACCTGATAATAAAGGCAATTTTAAAGAAAACATAAAGTGGTCTGTATTATATACAGCCCACCTGATAATAATAAAGGCAATTTTAACAAAAAATATAAGGTGGTCTGTATTAGATACAGCCCAACTGATAAATAAATAATAAATAAATAAATAATAAAGAAGATTTTAACAAAATTATAAGGTGGTCTGTATTATATACAGGCTACAGCCCACCTGATAACGCCAACATAAGGAAAGGAACTATACAACAGAGCACACTCTACCACCGTGGTACAGTACCATTTTACCATTCATCACTGCAATCAGACACTACTTTTCCTCATTCAACATATAAATAAACTAAAAATTATACTAAATTGTATCCAATTTAACATGGTAATAGTGCATCTAATACTAATCACCTTACAATGGTAGCCTACACACATTTGAATAAAGGCAAGATGGAAAGATACAAAATGCATTTCTCCTCATAATTCATTAAAACGTTTCAACGTACAGATATTGTAGTTTATTCTAACTTATTATCATTATCATTATCATTTGAATATATGTGATACGCAAAAAAATTCCTCCTAGATTTCTTTTAACACAGTATTTCTCATGTTTTTCAATTTGATACCATGTTTATCTCTTTATGACCATTAATAAGGGAATAAGCGTCCGTTCAAGACAAATGTGCGTGCGCGCGAGCTCTTGTAATACATAGCATATATGGGCAACAACATGCCTATACAAAACCCTTATGGCTCTTCGGGATGGACGGGAACCCTCAATTTTTTTCTTCATATTCGGATAGAGTACGAGTCGGAGATGTGATTTCATGTCTCATTTGGCCATTAAGTATATCGTGTCATCATCATATTGACCTTGGAACTCAAAATACGAATTTGCATATTATGACGTCAGCATATTTATGGAAAATTGATTGTATCTCTGTAAATATTGATTGATTCTCTTCTTAATGTTGATATCTCGTAGTTGAGGCAATTGTCTACAAGTTCACTGCATATTATTTTTTCATTTTGATGACATCATCATAGTGAAAATTGCGATTAAAGGTAACTTGACAGGTTTTCTTAATTTGCGTGTTAAGCCTATGGAAGGTGCCAATTTAGGTCAAATCATGGATCTATATGACATTAATCTTTGAGCACTATCTAGCTTATTTGTGCTCTATTTTCTCTCAAATTTTGGTATGTTATAGCTGAGACTATGGGCTATAAAACTTGAGTTTTTGGATCAGATGGTGGGATCATGTCGAAATTTTCAATTGAATGTTAAATTCGCAAATTTTGTAGAACATTGTAGGAATTATGCATACGTCACGTTTGTTCTATTTGTGAAATATAAACGTTAGCAGTTTTCTAGTATTCAAATTAAACAAGGAAACCCCTTTACTGTCTAGACTTTACTGTCAGACACTATTGAGTGACTGACCATTTGTTTTCTCCTCTGGTAATAAAATACATTTTATGAGCTTAAAGGGTACATGAGCATTTGTCCACATCAATAACCCACTTCTTGTAATGGCCCAAAATAATCCGATTGAATCTATGCGCAGCACAATCTAGGTAAAACATGACGGGTAGAGCATTTCATGGAAGAAGATGAAATTGTGAAAATGCATTCTTCGTTATGTCAATTAGGGTCAAAGGTATCACTGCTTATTGTATGGGGTCAGTGGTCATATATCGTCTCAATCTATCTTCCATAGATCCATAATGGTCAATAAATTACACAGTTGAAACTTTTCATATGGATAGACCTTAAAGGTAAAGACCAGTTATGGTCATGCGATTGCATTGTGAAAGAAACGTTGTGGAATCGATCAGAAAAGGTTGATCATCTAGCATATAAGTATTAGTGTGTACTGCAAGGTTTTGAAATCATCAAAATGATAAGAAATTTGGCCCAGTCTTCGTAAAGTTACAAGCACTGTACACAGAAAGATGTATATGGGATTATACGCACACGTGCGCGACACGTGTGTTTATCTCTCACAGACCATGTAGATAAACTAATTTACCAAACATATCAATTAGTAGGCGGTTTCCCGGCAAAATTGTTATCATCATGTATTAGTCAAAACATATTCTTTCACATGATTGGTAATAAGAGCTTCCATTTCATTTTTTGGAATTCGGGCGTTTCCAATACTGGTTTTTACCTTTAATAGGAAGAGCATTTTAGAAGATAATATAAAATCGTGAAAATACATTCTTCATTATTTAAAACATTAGCATACGTATAACCTAAATTGTCAAAGTGACAAATTCAAGTTATTATTATTCCCATTTATTATTCTGCCATTAATTTGTTCGCAGGATATCTCATGAATGAATAAAGCCATTATCATGAAACTTGCCATGATGAATAATATTAGTATAACTTAGAATTGTGACACTTTTCAGTAACTCAAAATCATCGTGACGTCATCCAGGCGCTATTTTGTGGAAATCAACTTTTAATCATATCTTCATAACGAGTCATCAAAACTGAACCATATTTAAAACACATGAACTTCAGGTCAAGGTTCGATATAACATCTCATCAAAATCCGCGCGCGTCTGAATTTTAAAATGCTCAAATTCACTTTTTAATCAAAACAGAGTATGTTCTAGGCCATTTAAAGAATTTCGAAAATTATGCACGCACGTTTTTGCGTGTAACGCCATTACACAACAAAAAAACGCTATTTTTTGTTCTTTCATGATACTTCATAACGGAATACGCGTCGGTGGAGAAAAAAATACACACGCGCAGCAGAAAAACCAAAAAGAATTAGGATAAACATACAATGGAAATAATGCCCCAAACCAGTATACGAATTTGCAAAATATTGAAAAAACATGACTTTTATGAGGCAGGTAATCATAGACTAATCAGGACATTTGGTGCATAATACTAACAGGGGTACAGTATTCATATTATTTAGCTGTATTGAAGTATTAATTAACTTTATACTAATCATAGAGGTAACATAATAATTCAGGTGACACCTTTTTTATTTTTTTATTTTTTTATGACTAAAAATTGATTTAATAGAATTCGAGTTGGCCTGTAATGTTATAAAACAAATGTAAACAAATTTATTTTTCATAACAAAAGATACATGCCAAAGGTTCCCCTTATGTATCATCAAGATACTGATGAATGCGAATGAAACAGAGTTTCCATATCTACCATAGACAATATGAATTGGAAAAATACATTTTGTCAGTTTTTGTTGTTGTTGTGTAAGTAAATCGAAATCCTGAAACTGAATTTTCAAGGAGAACGGTCGATTCCGATCAAAGATTTATATATGTTTCAATGTATGCTATGAATTACCAACATACAGACAAATAAAAAAGAAAAAAGAAAGAAAAAGCACATCTTTTTTGGCCAGAAATAACAAGAAATAACAAGAAATAAAATGACTACTCTTACACAATAATTGGCAAGTTCTTTCACTCGTTTCATAATATTATCAAGGCAAACTCTGTTCTCTTGTAACATAACTAAATTGTAATTGTTCTCTTTTACATGAAGCTGTCCACATTGAAACGGGAAAAAAAAGGAAAAAAAAGTAACATTTCTGTACTACGTAATGTTTTATTTCATTGATGTGTGTCTTCTACGTCAAAATAATCGTACAACATACAAAGTAAGTCTAGAACGATGTTTTGAGAGAGTTCAAACACAGCCATGTATATATCAAAGTGTTGTTGGAGAGTACAAAGAACTCGGCGATATGAACATGTCAGAGTGAAGCAAGCTTCAGTTGTCGTAAGTCTGTAGATTTTCACTGCACGATCAATAAGTCAATGCACGATCAATAAGAAACAACAATACTATTGCTGAAAAGAGGTAATTCAAATAGAAAAGACACTAGACCTATACAAAAAACAACATCATTTTACATATAGGCTACAATTCGCTTCCTCGTGTTGTCAGGCGGGGATCACAGTATTGGTAAATACACATACCCTTTGTCCTTTTAGTAGTTTACTCAGTTGATTAAACAATATACATTGGTCCAACCTCAAACAGCGTTGTATAACATTCCTCAGAAAGTCAAACACAAAGTAAGAAAGAAAGTCAAAGAGTCAAATTACCATAGACACACGTTTTAAAGTCATACAAGAAAATACCTATCCAATATTCAAAACGTCAAAATTCCCATAAACACACTTGTTATAATCAGCTATCGCTCGAAAAAGAAAACAAGTCCAGTAGGAAAAATCTCTAAGTACAATTTAAAATGTCAAAATCCCATAGACACACGTGTTAAAAGTCAATTCTTCTCGAAATGTCAAAATCCCATGACGCCCCCTTGTCTATGCCAGAGTGCAGACCTAGGTTGGGTTTATCAACCGAGAAGCTTACGGCGTAACGTAACTCGCTTATCTGGTAAGAGGCATCTTAGAAAGGACAGGGCAAGCGTGAGTTGGTGTGCAGATCGTGGTTTAATTTGAAATACTATTCTCGTTTTGTTACATAAAACTGGGTAGATTATGTATGACTTGATATTATATTAAAATGAAATTTGATTTGATTTTTTTTTTTTTTTTTTACCACGACATTAAGAGAAAGAGATGCGATGAAATTGGCAACAGTAGTCAAATTTGACTATTAGCCATTTATAATACCAAACGAAGAAGAAGAAGCAACTCCAGTACTGGAAGAACGAGTGTTTTGTACACTACATATTATTCAATATCATAATGAAAAATCTAAAATGTGTATATTTAACAAACTATTGAGTATTTAAATACTACATGTATTTCATTCCACGTTTTTTGTAAGTAATATTCATCCGAGTAGAAAGACAATTTAGCCACAAAATTGTGACGTAATAATCATGACCCACATTCTTAAAACAAACTATAAGTATCCCAATCGTGGTAATAAAATATATGCTAGAGAAACTATTATAATGTCGCAAAATCAATCATAATGCACTCATTCCTGGTTACATTTCTGCTATTTATATTGGTATTTAAGATCGCAAGAAGATATATACTAGAATCGGATTGCTTATACCATTAAGGAATCTCAATTTCGTATTTTTCTTTCCATTATTTTATTAGCTATTTTCTTTGTATGCTATATGTTTCCTATATTGTATATGTTGTATTTGTCTTGTATACCCTGCCAGTGACACAGTTGTGTATTGCATACTACTTTATGTCATGGACCTGGGTTCAAATGTTTATACTTCTTCGTTTATTACGCTGAATAAAGATGAAACATAAATATATTTTGTGTGTTCTGAAGGATGCCAAATACAAAAATGATCTAGGGAAGGACGTGTTCAAATTGTCCCTTTTTGCAGTATTTAGGTGATAAAAAGAATAACATATACGATCGTCATAAGCGTAGAATGAATGTAATATAAAATGCTTACCTTTTTCGTAGTCCTATCTGAAATGGACATCTTTGATTGAATATTATCCACGAGACTCAAAATAATGCATGCACGATCATGATCACGTCGAGCTAGACTGAAACTGCGAAGTTTTATTGTAATTAATTTATACAGGTGGCATATATCTGCAATGAAATAATGAAGGTTCACCCTTCCTTCAATGCCAGCTCAAAACCGCTGGAAGCTATATACGACTCCAAACTCACTGGCGAATATATTCTTGGCCGGTGTTCATTATAGATCGATGTAAAGCAGTGACGCAATAACGTAACGTAAGGGAATGAGAAATAACATCTCTGTTTTAAAATGCAAATAAGTCAGGGACAAAAGGAAAGTCCTAACTGAAGAGGAGTGCAAATTAACACTCACTGAGCTTATACAGTGCGCAGATCGATGAGACTGGCTGTAGCTGTGCCCACATGAAGCTGTAATTGCTTTCTGTTCATGATATTATTGATGTATTTATTGTGGACACCTTAGTATGTGAGAACAGTTTATAATTAACTCTCCTATGTTAAGATTTGCTGAGGAGCTAAGTTAATGGATAGATTATAATTTTTGTGAAGAAGAGGGAGATAACTTTAATTTACAAGGATGCATAATTATGGTGGTAGTAATTTGAGTTAATGCTAGAAAGGTGTGTCAGTATTTAAAGACATACTGCTTTTTAGTGAGCCATGTATTCATAAAGACAGGTTCTGTTGGTTTTCTTGTGGAATTCACATTGTTAAGCAAATGTGTAAATAACTGCATACAGAGAGCAAATATTGCAAACTTCTCTAGAGATGAGGAGATTTAAACATATTGGAAGATGTCATGCCCCACGTATTTGTATTAGTTTGAGTACGTTTCTATATATTGCTTAAGACTGATAGAATGATGATAGCTCGATCAATTGCAGAATTGTGTCATGTATATAATGTATGTGAAAGTAATAAATAAGGAGTGGCCTTTGCTCATTGCAAAAATATTTACTACATGCATTTCATAGAGGTAAACTCAATATTGCATACACTATATGGCGAAGACAGTATTTGTATATGGCCGTCTAGTGATCTGCTCTGGAAAGCAGCGCTGTAGCAAGTAATTATTTGTGATCATAATAATGCAATACTTACTGTAATTTGTGTGTCTTTTAATTTTCTACAACAACTGAAGTGACCTCAGTCAAGGGTCTTTTGTTTGATTTGAACATGACGAAATAAAGATTGTCCTCATACCAATAGAACCGCATAAACATCAACTGCTTCGTCTGATTTAGGACTTTGATCACATATCTCCAGAGTGCATGAGGCTATAGCAGTTGTTTGTTCTTATTGTTTACGGAGTTTGTGGACATTTCGCATTCATGTCAAGTACCGCATAAAATTCCTAAATTATGCAAATAACATGAAGTATAATTAGAATTCTATTAATAATAATGAAGTACAAGTCGAGGAGGGTTAGCATATTTCCAGGTGCTAGGCAGTGAGATCACACAAAGGAAATTCAAAGAAAAGAATTTCAAATGAGGAAAGGAACCTTATAAATAGGGTTCGCGGGCGCACGTAGCCATCTTTTCAAAGAAGGAAGAGGTGTCAACAAACGAAAAACTCTCCCCAAAACAGAGTAAATATTTGTCCAAAAACCGAAATATCATATTATTGATCATAACAAAAGCTACAATAGATCAAATCCATTCAATCAATCATAATCAATCAAACAAAAACTACAATCGATCATATCCAATCAATCAAAACATAACTCCTGTCAAACAACAGCTAAAGTCCAAACAGACATGAAGCCAGGATATATACACTCCCAATTAAAAAAAGAGAGAAGATTTTGTGATTTGAACAATAACAAAAATCCAGAAGGGAGGGAATCTTCAGCAAAAGATCTTGAAGGGAGGGACCCTCCTCGACTTGTACTTCATTATTATTAATAGAATTCTAATTATACTTCATGTTATTTGCATAATTTAGGAATTCTATTACATAACATTCGTACAAGTCTTCAGAGGGTTAGCATATTCAAAGATCAGATCACAGAATCTGAAAAAAGACGAACTTACATGAATAAACAACCAACACTTGAATTGCAGGTGTATCAAATTTTTAATCATAACACGAACCTCAAAAATAATGAAGCATAAAAGGATTACTCAGATCTCCTTGACTAAATCAGTCTTGCTTAAAAGTAAACTACGATCACGTGAATCATGTAAATACATCTCTAGTAACCTAGGATTTTCCTTTAATGGAACTGTACCAAAAATTGATTATCAAAGAGAAGCGAACCTTCTTCTCATTTAACATAGAGCCCTCTTTCGTGATAATGTCATGATATAGAACATAAATTTCAAGAAGCTTGAGCTAAAACCGAAAAAGCGAAAGTTCCATCTTCAACGACGGGTTTGTGGTAAAAGGTTTTGAATGTTCGGGCATTTGACCAGTCAGCTTTCTTCATTATTTCTTTCAAGGTGACCCCATGAGCGAAAGCAGAAGAAGTAGCGGCACTCCTGAAACTGTGCGCCGAAAATACTGATGTGTCAATGCCTGAAGCAAACAAAGAGAATTTTAACCATCTTGCCAAAGTACTGGAGGTTACCGATTTGTGAGGTTTTCTAGTTGAAATAAAGAGCTTCGTCTCCCCATGACATTCACGAAGAGGTTTGGTACGATTAAGATATTCCTCGAGAGTTAACAAAACACACAACTTCTTATTCGAAGGAAAAGAAGGAAGCTCAACTATTTGCTTAGCAATACCCTTTTTTGGAGTAGTCATTTTTAAGACATCCATGACCTGAAAAACTGCACGATCATCTGAAATGTGCATGAAAGAGATATCTAAATGATTGAGAGTCTGTGTACGTTGCGCTGTAACAAGTGCGAGTAACGACACAAGTTTTTGACTCAAATGAAACAAAGAAAGTTGATAATTTTCTGCCATTGAACACAAATAATCCAAAACCCTGGAGACTTCCCACGTGCTTTGGTACCTTGGTTTAGGAGGGTTTGCATTAAATATCCCCTTCAATAATCTTATTACCATGGGATGCTTGCCAACTGGAAAGCCTTCCATTGGTGGTAGTACAGAAGAAAGGCCAGAACGATAAGAATTAATAGTAGAGTAGGATTTTCCTAAACCCTGTTGAGCACTAAGAAAATTAATCACGTTTACAATACACGAGTCAAAGGGATCAAGCGATTGTGAATCACACCAGCGAAGCCACTGTTGCCAAGCCGATTCATATTGTTTGTTGGTTCCATCTCGCCAAGAGAGGGCGATGAGGCTGGAAGCGTGTTCCGAAAGGCCCGCTGAGCGCCAACCTTTGTTGAGATAATCCAGGCGGTTAGCTTGAGGTTTGGGAATGGGTTTGAATGTCCCACGAGAGAGTTCGGAGGTAGTAGAAGGGGTGGGGCGACAAGTAACTGAAGGATCATGGGATACCATGGCTGGGCTCGCCACAAAGGAGCGATTAGAAGGGCAATGTCCACCTTGTCCTCCCGAAGCTTCTGCAAGACCCTAGTAAGAAGACAAAAAGGAGGAAAGAGATATATGTTCAATGCATTCCAAGAGATGGTAAAAGCATCTACTGCAAAAGCACAAGGGTCATACTTCCTGGTTACATAACATGGTAATTGATTGTTGAAACGAGAAGAAAACAAATCAACGTCGAGACATACATTGAAATGCTGACAAATAGAGAAAAACCTATCGGGACAAAGATGAAGCTCTTTGTTTAGATCTCTACGTGAAAGCGTGTCTGCCTCAATATTTGCAATCCCAGCCAGGTGAGATGCAGAAAGCCAAATATTACGTTCAAAACACCATGACCAAATGGCCCGGGTGACTCCATCTAACATGGAGATACGCCCACCAAACTTCTTAATATAAGATACGGCGGAACTATTATCAGACTTAATATGAATATGGGCATTCATCCGTGAATTGCATAATGATGATAATGCGTGTTGAATTGCAAGCAATTCCAGAACATTAATATGTAGATCGGAATATTTAGATGACCAAACCCCTTGAGAAAATGAATAATCATTCTCACAGAAAGCTCCCCATCCCGTGCTACTTGCATCTGTACGTAATGTGATGCTGATAGGAGGCATTTTAGCGGGCGTAGTGAATGCATCCGATGGGATCGAGAGCCACCATTGAATTTCGCATAATGCGTCGGTATTGAGAGACACAAAAGAATCGAAATTCCCACCTGAAGATTCAAGCGCTTTAGTTTTGAAAGATTCCAATTTGCGGTAATGAATCCTCCCTTTTGGAAAGGCCTCAAAGGAAGAAACAATAATGCCAATGAACTTCGCAAGGTCCCGAACAATGACCCGATTCGAAGCTAGAATAGAGCTTCCTACTGATTTCAATTTCTCCACCTTCTCACCAGGTAAACTTATCGACATACTAGCCGAATCAATGCAGAAACCCAGATAAGTTGTGTCAGTTTTAGGGGATAAGCAAGACTTCTCGAAATTTATTTCGAATCCCAAAGATGATAATAAATTACACACAAAACTAGTGTGCTCGAGACTTGCTTGCCTCGAATTAGCGAAAATAATTATAACATCCAAATAAATCATAGAACGAATGCCCCTGCATCTTATAGCGGCCATCACCGGTTTCAAAACTTTTGTAAACACTCTAGGTGCTGAGCTTAGTCCAAATGGTAAACATTGAAAACAATAATAGGCCTTCTCCCACGAAAAACCTAAGAAACGGTGATGATCTTCATGAATCGGGATTGAAAAATAAGCGTCCCTCAAATCAATTGAGGTCATGAAATCAGATTGCATCATCAGATCTTGAACATTTTTAAACGTTTCCATTTTAAAATGATCATACTTGACAAAAGTGTTCAGGTTTTTCAAATTAATGACTGGTCTGCGTTCTCCCGATTTCTTCGGAATCGTGAAAATAGAAGACAAGAAAACAAGGTCCTGTCTAGATGTTTTTCTAATTGCATTTTTCTCGAGAAGGGAAACAATCTCCCTACTAATTGCTTCCTTCTCTATAAAAGAGGCAACGTAATTGCTCGGTGAGCAACGTTGAAAAGGAAGAGAGCAAAAATCAATTTTATAACCACCGATTGCGTCTAAAACCCAAGAATCAGACGTCAGACGCGACCACTCATCTTTGAAAAACCTGAGTCTCCCTGACTGGGAAAGGTCACTTACTAGTTTTTTGGGAAACCGGGCTTGTTAAACTTGCCCCGATCTGCGTTGTACTTGGACTGTGGAGCCTTGGAAACTGTCGCTGGGGCGCGAAACTCCTTAAATCCAGATGGGCCGCTGTTGCGATCCCTCGAAAAACGAGAATAATCCCGCTTGTCCTGCCGATATGGGGCTGGTCGCTGATAGTTGCGCTTGGCACGCCCCCTGAAGTTCTGAGGCGAAATTTTCTGACTGACCAGAAACGAGTCTCCGACCCCTTTAAGGGTCGCTTGAAATTCACTTCCAAAGAGGCCCTCAGATACCGATACTGAACGGCTGCAAATACCCTTGTACTTGGGGTTAAAAGAGGGCTTCAATTCTTCCCTACGCCTCATGCTCACTTCGTAGGAGGCAAAACCGCTTAGTGTGATACCGTCGAGGGCGAGACGCTTAATGCGGTTGGTATCCACATCGCGCTTCTCCGAAGCCGCGCTCTGTAACTCTGAAAGAATCTCCGCATAGGGAAGCAAACCTTTCACAATATGAGTCTGCAACTTCTGTGCACGACTATCGGCAGCACGATAATTCGGTGGAATTGAGCCCCACAGTTCCTGGGGAATCCTCGGCGTGCAAACCGCTGGAGCATTCTCCGGTGTAAGATATTGAGTAGCAATCTTCTCAATGCTTTCCTTCTTCGGAGGAAGCGTTACTGCTTTGGTCATGCGAGCCGCCAGGCTATCAGACACAGGCGATCTGAAATCCAATGTGCCCTTATACAGGTCACAATCGGGTGGAAAGAAACTCGAAACTACATTCGATTCCACCACACCCGGTGTCTCCAATAGATCCAACTCAGGGTCGTAACTATCCGCCCTGCTTGGCGACGAACAAATAGATACACTGTTATCAGCGAAAATGCTGAGCAAGTCATCATCAGGTAAATCGCCCCCATGCTTCGCACGTGGGACTGTCTCATTTTGATTTGTGGACATAACATCCATAAACCGAGACATCTTGGAAGAAAGCTTCCTAAGTTCTGCGGACTGGGCGGCGACTTTGCCCACCAGGGATTCCGCCGGATCAGTCCCCGTCGACTCATCGGCTCCCTGCTCGAAAATCCATGTACTGTCGAAAGAAAATAGGTGTTCTTACTGCCACACACAAAAGAAAAGATGGCTACGTGCGCCCGCGAACCCTATTTATAAGGTTCCTTTCCTCATTTGAAATTCTTTTCTTTGAATTTCCTTTGTGTGATCTCACTGCCTAGCACCTGGAAATATGCTAACCCTCTGAAGATTTGTACGAATGTTATGTAATAGAATTAACCTAGCAGCCGACATCTACATCACTACATGTTGCCCGCCGTTGTACGCGTATATGCATGTTTCCTCCCTTTGAAAGCACCCCACCCCCCCCCCCCCCCAAGTCCGGTGTGTAAATTCAATGCGGCCACGGGCCGTTTTTTGTTGTGTGTGTTACGAGCCGGACTTTGTTGCGTGAAAAGTACCCCTTTTCGGAGATTTTGGGAACATGAATGCGGTCTCTCCGTTCCTGGAGTAGGGGGGGGGGGGACATGTGGTTATTTGGTGATATCGGCTAATGCCATTGTTGGCTTCTGTTGGCTTTTAGGCCAAATTTAAAAAAAACATGTTTAGCGTCCTGCCTTTTTTCTTCTTCAAAATTCTACATATTTGTTTCACTTTTTGTTTAAAGCGGGGAAAAAAAGAAGAAAAAATTGGGGGAAAAAAAGCAGGCGGCCCCCGAAAAGGAAGCGGGCGGGGACGCTAAACATGATTGTTTTGTTTAATGGCCTTACGTATTGGTTATAATGCGTACAACTCCATTTCGCTGACGATCAGCCCGTAAACACAAGAGGGAAAGACGTAATCCAATTTTGTAAAGCATATGTGATCTAAGAATTGACTGGAAATTAAGTCACATGCTACGAGTCAAACGACAAAATACCGAGCGTAATAGATTACGTTTTAGCTGAAAAAGAAGGGACGATATTCTTTACTTTTATGTGAAAGACCTGAATATTTGTTCAGATCATTGCCTCGTTGTTACTCTTAAATCGAGTTACTATACGATTTAGCCTACTATACGAATACTAAATCATGTAGAGTTGAAAACCAGATGTTAAAACCACACCCGAAAGCCTACACTATGGGAGACATATAAGCGACGATGCTTTTGTAAAAGCTTTGGGAATAACCCTCGTATTACATAGGCGCCGGAAGTGGGGGGGGGGGGGGGCAGGGGGGGCAGTTGCCCCCCCCCCCCCCCAATAAAAAAAGTGGGGGGGGGGGCAAAACGCATTTTTGCCCCCCAAAACGCCCCCCCCCCTCAAAAAAAAAAAGGAGTAAAGGAGTAAAGATGGTTTGTATTTTTAACCCCAAAGAACATAACAATAATAAAAACCTGAATTAAATGACTCATACAATTCTATTCAAAGAAAAGGAAAGTAAACAGGAATTAAATTTCCTAAACATTGTGCATGCTACCTATATCAATGGAGGTTTTTATAATAGCGCGCGCATATCGTTGACATATTGTGAGAGAATGGGAAAGCGTGTCTGTGTTTTGTTATAGGGGTGAGAAGCTCATGAGCCCCTGAACGCTGGCGTACTGATAGGGGGGGGGGGGTTAATTTTTATTCGATACCAGTGATTTACAAATGTTGCTGAAATGACATGATTTTCCCGTATTTTTCTCAATTTTTTTGTAAGTTTGTTGGACATTAGAAATTCCCAAATTTACAGTCGGGCGAAAAATATGCTCATTTATAAGCCTGTATGTCAGGGTCTGCAGAACGGCCGGGCTCGGGGGCTCGAGCCCCCCTCACTTTTTGAAAAAAATTGTTAAAGAGAAAAAGAAAGAAAGAGAGAGAGAAAAAATAAGTGACCTGTCTATGTCACAAAATAATGAGGTATCAAAATATGCTCATCTGACCGTAATTAAATGCCTAAAACTCCCGAGCATCGGGGGCTCCGCCCCCGGACCCCACCAAGGGCCCTCTAGGCGGTCCCCTATATGCTCATCTGACCGTTATTAAATACCTTAAAAAAACAAGCTTCCGGGGGCTCTACCCCCTGGACCCCACCAAGGGCCATAAGGCGGTGCCCTGGATGCTCATCTGACCGTAATTAAATGCCCAAAACGCCAGAGCTTCCGGGGGCTCTGCTCCCTGGTTTCTCCGCCAATTGGTGGTGGTGGTGATGCAGATTTTTCTTCTACCCCCCCCCCCCCCTTCCAAACGTTTTTGCTCGTTACGTCACTGCCCCTGGAAGGTGAGCCCCTTGGAATATTTGCCCCCCCCCCCCCAATCCCAAACTGCTTCCGGCGCGCCTGCTTGAAAGCATCTTGTACTCTGTCCTGACTAAACTATGCAATGTTGTTCAATTTCTGGATTCTTTGTTAAAAAACTTGCTTGTTGGCAAAAGTGTATACGTCTTTCATACATTTTAAATGTCTAGTCCGATTAATAATAGCACGTAATGATGTTTTTTAATTTGACAAGTACTTCACATTATCCTATCGATAAGCTAACGATTTTCTTTAGTATCATATAACAAATGTAACAAATGACAAGTATGGTTTTCGTGAAAATGTATATTCATCGTTAAGGAAAATATTGTATGGTATACAACAATGGGCAAATAATTGTTTCCAGACCAATGATTTCAGTGACAAGAACTTATATTTAATAATGAAGCTGTTGCCGTTTGGACTTACAATAATAAGTAGCCCTGAAAGTGTCGCAATATATCATGTGTGAGTGAGCTTGAAGTTTAATGGTGTATGTATGTTTGAGACTATATAGCCTTTACACTATTTCATTAAAGAGATATATCTCCAATCAAATCAAACTGAGCGATGTTATCGAACAACTAAACAATATCAATCTTCTATTGTCCTAAATAAACCTGGGAAACCTGAAAATTGCATTACAATGTAAATTCATCGTTAGTGAAAACGTAATAAAATATACAACAATGGGCAATAAATTGTTTCCAGACCAATGATTTACGTGAGAAGAACTTACATTTAATAATGAAGCTGTTGCCGCTTGTATATGGACTTGAAATAATAAGTAGCCCTGAAAGTGTCACACTATATCATGTGTGAGTGAGCTTGAAGTTTAATGGTGTAGGTTTGTTTTCATTTAGAATTCACCCAAGTTTTCATTTATGTTTTTATATGTTATTTATTGTTTTTATCACGGAGCATTATATTCACAGCATCATCATAATTTAGGATTTCGTTTTATATTATATGTTTCTAGTCTACGAATACCGTCTAAGGGCCATCGCAATTTGTGTTGCTGTCATAATGGTCACTTTTAGCGAAAATGGACACATATATATTTTAAAACTTTCTTCTCGGTGGGGGAGGGAGGGGGCCGGGGGAAGGGGTCGGGGTTGGGGTACGATACCAAAAGAATATATCATTTCATGTAATGCTAGATGTGTAATGAAAAATGTTTAAATTCAGTATTTTTGCCCGCCCAAGATTTACCTTTATTTGCCACATGTTCTCATATTATTTTTAGACCCCTCGGTAGAACAATTGCGCTGTAATTGCACAACCTATCCATCCGTACCATGTACCCACCTTTTCATTTATGCAATAAGCATACTAGCTTATATCGAGAAATGCAGGTGCCATCGGCTAACTTAAAATCACATTTCCTATCCATGTCTTGTTTACCTTGAACTCTACACTAATCTTACCTTATTTTAACTACGGAATACTCGCCTGGGGGAACAGCTCAAAATTCCTCATTAATCGAACCCATTGTTCCCCACTTTTTTTACCCATGTAAGCTCCTGAAGATACACGAACTCTATTAATTCAACTTGAGAATAATTAGGTTTTAACTCACAAAACGCCAATTGGTGGTGGTGGTGATGCAGATTTTTCTTCTGCCCCCTCCCCTTCCAAACGTTTTTGCTCGTTACGTCACTGCCCCTGGAAGGTGAGCCCCCTGAAATGTTTGCCGCCCCCCCCCCCCCCAAATCCCAAACTGCTTCCGGTGCGCCTGTCGTATTAGATAAAATAAAGGAATTAAACGAAATGGTTTAAGATCCAAAATATAAAGGATCTAAAAAAATTACACTCTGAAAGGAAGAGGTCCTGCAAACAGCTACACAACCAAACATGTTGTTTGACTATTTCAAGGACCTAAGGCTTGTGAAAAAAAATCCAAAACTTTTAAATAGAACAAACTGAAATTAAAAACTTTACAGACGACGAATACTGCGAGAAAAAAAAAGAGGAAATAATTCATTTTTAAACGAAATGCTATGTATATATAAAGCTATGATACGATATTGGCAAAGATAATTAACTTAATCTTAATCAGTGGTTGTTTTCCTGAAATCTGGTCGGTAAGCTTTCTAAAACTACTCTATAAAAGTGGGTCTGTATGTGACCCCTAAAACTATCGAGGAATATGCCAACCCAGTAGTCTTGGCAAAATTGTTTTGTTCGGTTTTAAATTAAACCAATGTTTAGTACAGTTCCTTATGACAATGAACTTCATAAATCCCATCAAATTGCATTCAGAGCGGGCTACAGAACGTTTGAGTGACCACAATCATGTTTGTTCTAAAAACATTAATAGAAAAAATGTAAGAGGCCGTGCAAAGATCGATAAGAAAAGCTTATACACTGTCGCTCATAAAGGTGGAATATTTTTTTTAATCCCAATTTATGGAATTATTTTAAAAATAATTTAAAAATAATAGATCTAGATAATAGTATACATTCTCAGATTTTATTGAATAATAATTTGCCAATATGTGTTTTGCGTGACTGCTAAAGCATGTGTATGCTACTATGCTTATCAACTAGGGGACCTATGCCCTTAAGTCAGAATTGACAGTAATGAGGATTAATGCCCCACAAAAGGGCACTAATATAGCATATCGACACGGTTTTGATCCTGGGGCCTCACAGTTACGAGGCCATTGCCTTATCACTGAACCATGACTGTACGCAGCGGGAGCTAGGGTAGGGCGCAGTTTCCATAAATAAAAAAAAAACAAAAAATGCAATACATTTTCAATAATTTATTGCATTTTACCCCGGTTCCCAACATAAAAATATCCTCTGTGTGCCCATGCCTTGATCCATAATGCATGGCCGTCCAGAGGATTTTTTTTTGGGGGGACCGGGGTAAAATGCAATAAATTATTGAAAATGTATTGCATTTTCTGTGTATTTTTTATTTATGGAAACTGTCCCCTACCCTAGCCCCCGCTGCGTACAGTCATGGTTCAGTTACAAAGCAATGGCCTCGTAACTGTGAGGCCCCAGGATCAAAACCGTGTCGATATGCTATATTAGTGCCCTTTTGTGGGGCATTAATCCTCATTACTGTCATTTATGACTTGAGGGCGTAGGTCCCCTAGTTAATAAGCATAGTAGCATACACATGCTTTAGCAGTCCCGCAAAACACACATTGGCAAATTATTATTCAATAAAATCTGAGAATGTATACTATTATCTAGATCTATTATTTTTAAATAGTTTTTAAAATATTTCCATAAATTGGGGTAAAACTAAAATATTCCACCTTTATGAGCTAAGTGTATGTTTTATAGATTTAAGGAAAGCCTTTTTCAATGTTTGGAGGGATGGTCTTTGGTGTGAAATGTTAAAACAAGGTATCGGTGGTGATTTTCTGAGAGTGCTACATGACATGTATTCAAAATGTAAAGTATCCATGAAAATAGACGAGGGCGCCACCTCGTGTTTCAATACAAATACCGGAGTGAAACAAGGGTGTGTCATTAGCCCGACATTATTCAATATGTTTTTAAATGATGTTGTAGATAGAATTTTGATACCTCAGTTAGTGAACCCGTAACGCTACATGAAAAGGACTTGAACTGCATAATGTATACAGGCGATCTCGCAATTATGTATAAATCCCCTCAAGGATTTCAATACTGTTTAGATAAATTCACTCAGTACTGTAACTCCTGGATGTTGAATATTAATGTCTCCAAAACTAGATTAATGATAATAAGTCAGGCAGGTTTAGTGGATTTGAAGTAAACGGGGACAAACTTATACGCCCAGTATAAAAAACCTTAATTACACCTTTTTGATGCAACTATACAACCCATTTTGCTTTATGGATCAGAAATGTGGGGTGCTTGTGCAATAGATATGAAGAAATTCTTCAAATAGAAACAGGGAAACAGGACTTTATTTAAAAAATGATTTTGAGAAAATAAACTTTCAGTGTTGTAAAAATATCTTAAGGGTTAACTGCAAATGCAGCAATGTAGCAGTTTCAGCTGAAATTCAAATTCAAATCGCAATAAACATGCTCAAATATTGGATACGAATACGAAGTTTGAATGAAAATGATCTTGTTTATACATCCTTTGAGGAAAACAACAAATTAGTAAATAACTAACAAAGCTGTTGGTTCATGTCAATTCGGGATATCTTTAGTTGACTAAATATTTGTAATAATGGAAATGAGACCGTATTGGACCCTGAGAATATACCAATTTTTCAAACAGATTTTGTCGAGCTATGTTCACTTTGTCTGGAAAGAAGAATTGATGAACATTTAAAACTGGATAGGGATACCCATAAAGGAAATTAACTCAGAACCTTCAGACAATTTGAAAAAAAACTATCGACATGAAAAGTATGCATCTCATATACCAAATATAAATTTAAGAACAAATATCACCAAACTACGTCTGAACGCACACAGCTTACCCATAGAAACGGGAATATATAGAAATATATATAAAAGACCTGGAAAAAACGCCCCGAATCTACGGTTCTGTGAAGATTGCAATATGAATCTAGTAGGAGATGAATTCCATATAATTATGGAATGTGACAAAATATAAAGACTTACGTGTAGATTTTCTTGAAAAATTTTGTAATTTCGAAGAAAATTATAATAACTTTGAATGTCAAGGAAAAGTTCATATCTATAATGAGATTAAACGATAAAGATGTAATATATATTTTCTCTTCGTTCACAAAAAACATAATTGCAGTGAGGAGTAACTTTTAGATACTATGTAATAACACAGTAAAAATTGACAATCTAATGTTTGTGGTTTAATTTTACAAGAGGTCGCATATATGTATAAGTACTATTACGTCATTTATTTAAGGCATTCCATGTACCGCATTTACCTACATGTATTTTCTCTAGCATGAGTTATAATTTATTTAGAAAATTGCAATATTAGGTTTTATATATCTAAATCTTCGGATGTCTTATTGGTACATTATATTATTTACTTTATGCATTAAGTGTCATGTTATTACAAGAAGAAAAAAGAGTGTTTCTGCTGTATATGATTTTCCTTCTGTTTTGCTATATACACTGCATTGTAAATTGACTTATATTATATGTTTACAAACAGAATATTGATGTACATCAATGAAGTTTAATAAATACAACACAATACATTACATGAAGTCTTCCGTTTTCTTTGTAAATGTAAGGGCAGACAGCCAGTGAAACGGATTAGTTTAAATAAAATTATGGAAATGCAAGCATTACTTTAAACAAACATAACTTTGTTATTTCTAGCTCATTCCTTCTGATTGAGGTGTCATATAAAAGGGCAGAAAATGAACCGTCTGGAAATGTGATTTTTCTCTTTGAAATTCAGACACCGTTCGCCAAATGACTTCATGGTACCCTTTCTTCAAATTGTTTTTATCACTCACTACATGCGTTAAATATATGAATCATATGAGTTGCATCAATTGAAAGAGAAGGATCTAAGCTTATGTTTCATTTATTAATTATAATTGTGATTAAGTTATGATAAAACATCGATAATTCTCGGTTTCGTTTTTTCTGAGACGCACTGTATAGTTGCAGGTGAGAATGGGCTACCAGCCGTATTTTGTTCTTTTTCTCTGTATGATTACTTTGTAGCTATTTTATCTGATTTTATTATACGGCTCAACATCTGCATTAGGAGACTTATACGGACGAAAGTACAACAATACGCAAAAAAAGTTCTATAAAATTGTATTTAAGGGATAAAGAGAGGTTTTTCTAAAATGAAATGAAAGGGGTTATGTGACTTGCATAAGTCGAATAGATCATTGGCTCATATCTGAAGATCTGGAAGGGCTGGTTATTGGATGCGATATATTATTTTCTTTAGCACCCGACCACTCGGCAATATTTATGTCTACGATAAAACAGAACAGAATATAGAAAAGAAGAATGGCTCTTATTGGAAATTTTATAATAGTCTTTGTGCAAATGTAGAATACGTTAAACAGGCGAAAGATGAGATAATCCAATTAAAGGAGGAATTGAAGTTAGAAATTAAAGATAGGAGAGATGCTCTGGTACTTTATGAAGACAAAAATAAGGAGCTTTAGGTAAGCCTTTTCTAAGAGATGAGCCATTGATCGAAGAGAGAAAAGAGAATTTCATGAAAAAAAAATCTAAAATTTAGAACATATTCAAGGAGTAGCTGAAGAAAAAGTTACAGAATTAAGAAGACAAAAAAAAGAACTCGCAGTTATAAATGTATTTATGAAAGATTATAATTCGATCCCAAGTATCATATTTCGAAAGGGGGGAGGGGGAACAGACACAAGGTTGGCCTATGTTACATATTACCATCTTACACCTTTGAATTTCACAGTATATTAATATATAACGTCTATTATCGTCTTTATGAAGTGTGGCGAAAATGATTTCCAATCAAGCCATTTATTACTTGTTAAAATGGACATTATTAACATACCCTGACAAATCAAATGTACTCAAAACTGTAAGTGGGATAAAGTGTACCAGTTCACCCCAATATGGGGAAAAGAACAAAATACCCTGAAACATTTTTTTTAAGTTTTCATCATAACAAATATTTTTGCAAATTTACTGAGCAAAATTGATGATAAGCCTTTATTTTTAAAGAGTTTAGTGTATCACAATATCACAATCATTTCGAAATTTGCAAACATAAATTTGATTTAAAAAATTAAAGATTCATATATATTTTGATCAAATAAGATAAACAACTGTACTTTCATAATATAATCAATGATAAAATGACCAAATATCTATGATTTACTCATAAATTGCCAAAAACTAACAAGAATATAAACTCACACCGATTTCTTTCATTTGTCATCAAAGGAGTAAACATCTTCAAGTAGAAAAATATATATCACTTTCTCATATACTTGTATATACACCCGGTTTTCAATTCCAAGGGGAGACATTTTGCAACCTTTGCAAACAAACTCTAAATGGGAGGACAGCACTGGGGAACTTTGATTTAAGCTACACAACTTTTATACTCTCATTTAATTTCAGAATTTATATATACATGTATACAATTTGCATCGCTCTTTCGTTGTACCTGTAAAAACTGCAAATACTGCAAAAAGTCTCCATCACGAATCCAACCCGAGTCTAATTCCCAATGGGATATGGAATGTATGTTCCAATCATTCTTGCACTTGAATCCAATGATTGGGTATTGATAATTAGATTTATGTATAAAATCCTTAAAAACAGAGGCATTGAGTGAAAGTGGCATACAAACATCATCTTTATCATGATACATTCACTATAGAGGGTACAAGTGCAAAGTTTGTAATTAGAAATATTTTCACTGATTCATGACTGTAAACAGAGCTAACATTAACTGAGCAGCTTGTGCAATAATATCTAACATGTATACATTATATATGCTTCTATTCTTTGTACAACAAACATTTAGATTTCTAATATGTAGAGGTGTTGTGGTCCAGTGGATGCGTCTCCCGACTGTGAACCACAAGGTAAAGGGTTCAAATCCCTGTCACAGCACCAATGTACTTTGGCAATTAAGACATTAATCTACAATTGCCATACTCAACCCAGGTGAGGTAACTGGGCACTTAGCGTAACGGCAGTAATCGTGCCAAAGCCAGGGTAATGATAATGGAGAGCCAACTAGGAGTGGCAATGTGCCAGACACAAGTGCTCTAAGACTCCACTATTATTGTCATTATTATTGTGCTGCCCCTAGATTATGGAATAGATTACCAATAGAAATAAGGAAAGCCCAATCACTAGAAAAATTGTAATTAAGACTGAAAACTCGCTTGTTTATGTAATATGTATAGCACAGCATTTACGAGCTCTTGCAGCCGGTAGAATATTTCCACATAGTTCATGCGCTTTACAAATGAATATATTATTATTATAATATGAAACATCCCCTATCTCTGTTTCTTTCCTTAGGGTGAGGGACGGCTTTCTCAGCTAGTCTCTTAACAAAATATTCAGATAGTATTTGATAGTGACTGTTTGTGGAGACAAAGGCAAAACACACGCAAACGGGTGAGCAATTTAGCTCTGGTGGCTTACAATAAAGCTCTGGTAAGCTCAAGAAGAGCTCTGGTAATACATGCATAACCCAAAAATACTTTAACATAACTCCCAGAACATCACACTTTTATCACACCAAATCGTAAAAGAGCATCCACAAACAGAAAACTATTTTCTTTACACTGATTGACAGATGTCCATCATCATAGCAGCTGCTTCATATTTTAAGCCCGACTACAACTGATTTCCTTTGTTTTAAAGAATATGTATATAAATAAATGTATATACATACAAACATATATTAATACATATCATACTTTTAACAAGTGCATGTCAAAAAAATGTGGCCAATGATAGAAAAATAGTTACATGTTTGTATAAGGGTTTTAAAATGTACCATTAATTTCCATGACATATAATTAATAAAAGATGCTAGAAAACATTGAATTGACAGAAGACTTTAAGACAGCATCGATCTACACATTAAATAGACTGTATCAATGTGGGAAAAACCATGGACACAGTAATAGCATAGTCTAAGCATCAGTATACACACCAAAATAACAGGTAAAACTATGAGAGAGTATTATTTACATTTCTTATACTTAACAATATTTAGGTACATGTAATTAACGATAGATTCGGTAACAACATTCTATTGTCTAAACATTATTATATACCCATTATGTTTAAAATGGTTTCATATAAATCAACACATACTGATGCAACAGTAAGCTCAATATTTACTAATCCAGCATTTAATTCAATGTTTTTATTTCACCTGAATTTCGTAGCACTCACCCTTCCCATACTATAATCAATAACATTCAACACATGTAATGTAACCTTTGTATTTTGGGAATTTTGCCACTAATAACTTACTGTAGAATAAGAAATAATGCTTCTTTGCGTGTCCATTTTGATAAAAAGGCCTGCAATTACAGACTAGCATTCATGCTATATTGCACCATGGACCTACTAATGATTGCACCCAGTGACCGAGTCACATGCTCAGCTCGTATATAGATGCCGTGCACGAAAATATGCCAGGCATTGTATCTTGCAGGATACACACATGAAACCAGATTCTCTAACTAGACTCATAATGTGGTGTCAGGAGTGGGATCGTGAAAACCTAAGTCTCCTGTCGATCCCTTCGTGAAAGACTCAACCAAATATAATCTGGAGAGAAAAGGAAACAATTAAACGCAAAGCGTAGCATCCCCTCGCAGGGTACAAATGGCCTATATACGTGTGCGTCAGAACAAGTTACCTCTATTGGACTATACTATTATATTACTAGGCAAGGAAGTTAACCACATTTTCACATATATAATTAGGTGTTTTTGCATATTTAATGAGCTATAACGTTTCACCTTTTACCTACATACTCAGAAATCAAACTTAGGCTGTACATGTATTTTTATAACATGTACCTTCATATCAAATTTTATCAAAATTTGTCAAACAATTTGTCAACTCAAGTTATCGAATGGAAACCAGATTCGCATATTTAATGAACTACGAACTTAGGCTGTTTTTTGATACCATGTACCTTTATATCAAATTTCATTAAAATCCGTCAAACATTACTGAAGTTATCGATCAGAAACCAAATTTGTTACGAACAGACGCACGGATGGACGCACGCACGTACATGTACGTAAGGAAGGACGGACGACAGGGTTACTATATCCCCTCCGACTTTGTCGGCGAGGGGATAATAAAGAATGCATTTATATATCAAATATACAGTCTTACATTTACACCATCACATGCTTCACAGGCTAAGCATAAAAATACAGATTGGGATATCTTCCTTTCTTTCCCCCAAGTGATCAATAGACTATCATTTTATTTCTCCATACATTCAGATACAGTTAGTTCAATATGATAGACAGGCTTATTTCAGCGATGTCAAGCAAGGAAGTCCTGAGCTCCAACAAGGCAGTGAGTCTCTTCATACATCTTTAGCATTTCCCTCCATTTATCGTGACATCGCAGTAGGTACTGGTTACCTGATTTGAAGTTTAAAAAAAAGTAATGTTAGTTTTACAAGAGTTCAATTAGTGTAAGAAATACCAAAATAATACTTTTTCTACAGTACACAAGCGTTGGGTACAATTAGGACTACTCTAGAAAACAATAGAAGAAGAATAAAAACTAGAAAATATAACCCCCAATACAATCAATGTTGGTTTGACGTACCTTAAGGAGAGTCATGAAGCTATAGTGTATTTCAATACACGTGCATGTTAACATTTGTTTTAATTTGTGGCGTTTTCCATAGCTCTGGAATCTTTAACTTAATTCAACCAAGGCTGCAATTTTGAGAAATCCACATCTTTTTATCCATGCAAGCCATATTTTTGGAGACATACATGTTGCTGAGACATAATTTCAAAGATGCACCTGTACTCCTCAGTGTTTTAAGTGACCTTCTAAGTATATTTTTTCATCCAAAACTTAAGATTTTCTAGATGCTCATTTAAAAAAGGATTCTTAAACTGAACCATACTTACCTATATAGTCTATCAGTGTATCATACATTGTGTTTTCCATTTAAGTAGCATTGTTTAAAAAATACTTTTGTATCAAAACACTTGAGAAGAGACCAAGACTGTTCAAGCTAGAGGTTAAACGATTCTGCAAGAACATACAGAATGATCGATCTGAATAATGGTGGGTCTCAAAAGGCTACCTTAACTCTTACACTGCCGTGAGACTGCTAGCGCGCTATTGTTATAGTGCCATGTGCACGCGAGCGTGCTATCGATTGAAAGCCACGTTCATGCTAGCGAGCCACCGCTACGGTGCTTCGTGCGCGCTAGCGCGCAGATGTAATAACAGTTATTGTTCATGCCCATTGCACCGTGTTGAGTGCTTTTGCAGCGCTATTGAAAGTACCGTCGCGTGCATCAGATTATCGGCTTTGGATTACGCGTCTTTGTATACAACAGTCAGATTGGATTTTCTCGAGTAATTTAGAGATTTGTTTTTGATATCATATATCATCATTATGCCTCCCCATCGCATTGGATTGGTTCGACAACTCACTGATAGTGCTTATTTACTTCAGCAAAATTACAAATTCATGAAATGATATTGGTATCAATGGAAAAAGGGTGAAATTTCCTACAACTCTCATGTACAATGTTTGTTTATACAACATACGAATGAGAAGTTATAGTGGATCAAACATAGTAAAGATTTTAAAAACACGCACTTGAACCAACCCTAAAATTAACTTGGCACGCAGGGGCTTTGTTGCTGGCACAATAGAGATTAGCACTGTGGCACTGGGTGCATTGTATGGGTGGCAGCTTAAGAGTTAATGGCTACTGTCAACCACTCCATGAAATATTTCAAAGCTTACCGACGATGATAAGCCCTTGCTTGGCCCTTGTCAAGGCAACATTCATCTGGTTCTCGTCGTTGATGAATCCAAGATGTTTCCTCTGCCAGGCTTTGCTTGGCTTTTCTTCAATCTCAATCCGAGGTTTGGAGCGCACGGTTGAGAGGACAACATAGTCCCACTCACTCCCTGTAAACAAATGAGTTTGAAAACAAACTTTTATTGTCAACATAACTATATACACATACCTATTCTCTAACAACCACCCCCTCTACTTATAGCTATCAGCCCCTGAACAATTTACCCTGAATTACCCCCCCCCAAAAAAAAAAAGGCTTGTTAACATAATGCTCACTACCTGTGCTTTACATTTCTGAATCTTATAGCACACAGATAAAGTGAGTACACATAGGAGTTCTTGCATGCAGCTACCTTTTTTTTCATCCTCACTTCCCTTTCACTAGTATGTGAAAAACCTTTGGTAGCTTTCAAGGGTAATTTGATATTTCTGACACAACAAATGTATGGTTGGTTGTTCAGGGAGGGGGGTGGGGGAGGTCAATTATTCTCATGTATATACATCGGTTACCAATCTAGTCTTACATCATATATACTATGGACTAGCTCCCTCGTATTTAAATGAATTACTCAGTGCATACAGACCAACAAGAGCTCTTCAACCATGTCAAAAGAAGTTATCTAATGTTTCTCTTATTCTGGCAAATACATATGGTGAACGTTCATTTACCCATGCTGCCCAGTTTTATGGAATAGCCTCCCCAACTATCTTAGAATCATCAATACAATAGATTAATTAAAATCTGCCCTTAAAAAACACTTATTCCTAATATGACCGCACACCATAAAACCAACAAAAAGTAGCAGAGTGTTGTTTCCAGCACAATAAAGGTGTATTTGGTCAGAATGGTAACATTTAACTCATATCCTGCCATAAGGCTGCATACACGCTACCGTTATAGTGCTTTGTACACACAAGCGCACTATCGATTGCTGCTTAATTCACTTGAGCGAGCCACCACTTCGCTGCTTCATGCATGCTTGCTCGCATTCGTAAATTGTTCATGCTCATTGTACTGTGCTGAATGCTTCACACACGCTATTGATCGTACCATCGCGTGCATCAGGGTGTCTTTTCAGCTAAACTGCGGCGTCAACGTTTTTCCTTAAAAAGGTGTGTTTTTCAGGCACTGATCGAACAAAAACAAAAAACCAGTACCTTAACAGATTCACAAGTTCAGGGTCATCTACATTTTCCTTAAAAAAGGGTGTTTCTCAAGCACTGATCGCACAAAAACCAAAAAAAGTGTACCTTTTCAGGTTCAATGGTTTCAATTTTTTCTTAAAAGGGTCATTTCAGAAAAGGTGCAATACGCTATTAGGGTCCATTTTAGAGGTTGATGGACACAAGTGGGTAGCATTTGTGTATGAGATTGTCCTAGGGGGTTTTTGTCCTCGGAGAGGTTGTCCCAGGGGGTATTTGTCCTGGCATAGATTATCCTAGGAGGTATTTGTCCTGGGATAGATTGTCCTAGGAGGTATTTTTCCTGGTTTAGATTGTCCTAGGCGGTATTTTTCCTGGGATAGATTGTCCTAGGAGGTATTTATCCTGGGATATATTATCCTAGGAGGTATTTGTCCTGGGATAGATTGTCCTAGGAGGTATTTGTCCTGGGATAGATTGTCCTAGGGGGTATTTGTCCTGGCATAGATTATCCTAGGAGGTATTTGTCCTGGGATAGATTGTCCTAGGAGGTATTTGTCCTGGTTTAGATTGTCCTAGGGGGTATTTTTCCTGGGATAGATTGTCCTAGGAGGTATTTATCCTGGGATATATTAGCCTAGGAGGTTTTTGTCCTCGGAGAGGTTGTCCTAGGAGGTATTTGTCCTGGGATAGATTGTCGTAGGGGGTATTTGTCCTGGCATAGATTATCCTAGGAGGTATTTGTCCTGGGATAGATTGTCTTAGGAGGTATTTGTCCTGGTTTAGATTGTCCTAGGGGGTATTTTTCCTGGGATAGATTGTCCTAGGAGGTATTTATCCTGGGATATATTATCCTAGGAGGTATTTGTCCTGGGATAGATTGTCCTAGGAGGTATTTGTCCTGGGATAGATTGTCTTAGGAGGTATTTGTCCTGGGATAGATTATCCTAGGAGGTATTTGTCCTGGGATAAATTATTATACGAAGCAGGTATTTGTCCTGGGATAGATTGTCCTAGGAGGTATTTGTCCTGGGATAGATTGTCCTAGGGGATATTTGTCCTGGGATAGGTTGTCCTAGGAGGTATTTATCCTGGGATAGATTGTCCTAAGAGGTATTTGTCCTGGGATAGATTATCCTAGGAGGTATTTGTCCTGGGATAGATTGTCCTAGGATAGATTGTCCTAGGGGGTATTTGTCCCGGGATAGGTTGTCCTAGGAGGTATTTGTCCTGGGATAGATTATCCTAGGAGGTATTTGTCCTGGGATAGATTATCCTAGGAGGTATTTGTCCTGGGATAGATTGTCCTAGGAGGTATTTTTCCTGGCATAGATTATCCTAGGAGGTATTTGTCCTGGGATAGATTGTCTTAGGAGGTATTTGTCCTGGTTTAGATTGTCCTAGGGGGTATTTTTCCTGGGATAGATTGTCCTAGGAGGTATTTATCCTGGGATATATTATCCTAGGAGGTATTTGTCCTGGGATAGATTGTCCTAGGAGGTATTTGTCCTGGGATAGATTGTCTTAGGAGGTATTTGTCCTGGGATAGATTATCCTAGGAGGTATTTGTCCTGGGATAAATTATTATACGAAGCAGGTATTTGTCCTGGGATAGATTGTCCTAGGAGGTATTTGTCCTGGGATAGATTGTCCTAGGGGATATTTGTCCTGGGATAGGTTGTCCTAGGAGGTATTTATCCTGGGATAGATTGTCCTAAGAGGTATTTGTCCTGGGATAGATTATCCTAGGAGGTATTTGTCCTGGGATAGATTGTCCTAGGATAGATTGTCCTAGGGGGTATTTGTCCCGGGATAGGTTGTCCTAGGAGGTATTTGTCCTGGGATAGATTATCCTAGGAGGTATTTGTCCTGGGATAGATTATCCTAGGAGGTATTTGTCCTGGGATAGATTGTCCTAGGAGGTATTTTTCCTGACTGATAGTCTGGAGGAATCATTCTGAGAAAAAACAAAAAACTACCCTACATCCCCAAGTTACTGTACATGTATAAGCATGAATAGATTGACATATCATGAACACATTCTGAGGACACAACAGGCTACCAAAAAGTCACAACATGATACATAAGGATACACAATTATTGAAACAAAATAAAGCACTTAGAGACGGTAAGTACTAAATATTATAAAAAAGTTTTGTTAGTATTATTATTATTAAACTGTACCTTGACTTTTGACCACTGTGCTAACTTTGATCTGTTGGAGAGATGGATTTCTGTCACTTCGAAGCCTTTCTTCAATCTGTGCACACTGGAGGCGATACTGAGACAGGACGATGATCTTCTCGGGTGACACCCTCCTGCTGATCATCTCTCGGACAATTCTAATCTGTGAGGGTTTAAGATTAGGGGAGCAGGGGGGAAGTGACTATCAAAACTAAACAATTTCACTCATGAGCAGCACACAAAAAACATGTCCAGGTGAGATAAGGGTATTAATGCCATGTTCATATTCCATATCGTCTTCATTTGTACATGACCATCAATGAAAAAACCTACTACATGTACATGTACCTTGGTCAGGCTTACAAATAATATAACAGGTTTTTGATTTGGGGGAATCAACATTTTCCATGGAAATGGATGCCCATAGAAGGTAACTTGCTTTGGCAAAATAGTATGGGAAATACAGATCACTTAGATTAATATGCAACTCAAGCAACAATTGCTCCGCAGTCATTTTCCAATACTGACTGAATTTTTTACTTCAAATCTGGACCAAATACTATAAATAACCCTACCCCCCCCCCCCCCCCCCTCCTTCCTCTAGAGAAAAAAAATGACAGCCCTCATCCTATGTACATTTTGTAACTTTGACAACCAAAAAAGCACCAGAAATGTTGATGGAGCAAATGTCAGTTCACCCAAGTTTGAAAGATAATGTATGCACTTATGAACGGCTAGAGCCTCAACCTTAAAGGTAAAGACCAGTTTTGGAAACGCCCCCCTCTAAAAAAAATGAAATTGAAGCTCTTATTACCAATCATGTGAAAGAATATGTTTGGACTAGTACGTGATGATACAAATTTTGATGAGAAACGCCTACTAATTGATATATTTGGTAAATTATTATATCTATTTGGACCTGACAGATATCGCGCACCTGTCACGCACGTGTCGCGTATTCCCCTATACATTTTTCTGTGTACAGTGCTTGTAATTTTACCAATACTTATATGCTAGATGATAAACCTTTTCTGATCGATTCCACAACGTTTCTTTCACAATGCAATTGCATGCCCATAACTGGTCTTTATCTTTAACCATGATGCATCCAGCATCACCTTGTAAAAGCATACAACTAAAGTTAATTTGTTACCACATACCACATGTCTGATCTCAGCACCGTTACTCTTTGACTGCTCGCTGCCTTCTTCCGACTTCACTGAGAGGGTTTCCTCCTGCCCACTCACATGGCAGAAGACTCGAGGCGTCTCACCATTGTTGGGCCAGATACTGCGGATCGGGTCAGGGCCACGCCGCATTACAGATTCTGCCGTCGTCAGTCTATCATTATAGAACGCCAAGGATGGGAATTCACATATCTGCTTGTGCTGTACAAGAGGAGGAAAGAATAAACAGGAACTTCAAAATAAAGTGCCAAGAAGGGAAGTCACAAATATCTCTATATACTTCAGTGTACATCAATGAATGGAGACATCGGTTCCATCGACATGCAAAACATTGCAGTACAATATGTTCTTTGAAATATTTGCAGTATATCGCTTTTCAGTGGGAAGGGAGACTAATCTATTATATATAAACAAAACTATAACACTGGGTTTCCTCAAACTAGGATCTCCAAACACAATTAAATAATATATATACTACTACCGGTAATTAATCTTGATTTATACGGCGTGTAATACGGAATATCATTTCAAGCACTTTTAATATAGAATAGGCAATAGCAAGCGACATTAGTTATGGTCTGACCTTCCTGTATTCTTCACATAAATTTACAGTACTGCAAAAATCATCACCGTCATCATTATCATCATCATCACCATCATTATTATCATCACCATCATCAATATCATTATCATCAACACCGTCAGCATCATCATCTTCACCATCATTATCATTATCATCAAAATCATCATCACCATCATCATCAATATCATCAATTTCATATATCACCATCATCATCAATATCATCATCAATATCATCATCCTTATCATCACCATCATCATCATCATGATCATCACCACCATCAACATTATCGTCATCATCACTATCATCAATATCATCATCATCATCAACATCAGAACCATAATCATCATGATCATCACCATCATCATTATCATCATCATCACTATCATCAATATCATCATCATCACCACCATCATCATTATCATCATCATCACTATCATCAATAATATCATCATTATCATCATCATTATCATCATCATCACAATCATCAACATTATCATCATCCCCTTCATCATTTTCATCATCACCACCATCATCATCATCATCACCCCCATCACCACCATCATCATTATCATTATCATCATCATCATCATCATCATCATCATCACAATCATCAACATTATCATCCTCCCCTTCATCATTTTTAACATTATTATACTCCTCATCAGCATCATCAGCAGCAGTGCTCATCATCATCACCATCATCATTATCATCATCACCACCAATATTAGCACATGGTGTTTTTTTTTTTATTTCACACTCACCATTCTGTACTGGATGGTTAGCATCTCGGCTTTGTCCTTGTATTTTTCTAGCAGTGAGATATCCATTCCAAGTTGCTTAGCATTGGGCTCTGTGATTATTGACCTGTCAGTATCAAAGACGTATTATGGCAATTCAGTTGACTGAGAATAAATTAGCTCAACTGCATTTTCATTGTCCATCAACACAAACATTTATATCTTTATTGGAGAACGAGCCTTCCAATTTCTCTCACACATTAACATATTAAAAGGGACTTACATTAAAGTATAAGATCTATCAAGCTATTTTGTTTTCCTTTTTATGTTTACGGTTCCATGCTGGTATCCTAGCTTCTACATTCTATGCATCAGAATCAAATAATACTGTTGATAAAAAATAAAATTAAAATATTGTAAATTCAGTATATTGATATTTCAAAAGTGTGTTGCATGTACATGTACATCTCTTCAATCAAAAACATTTGGTCTCAAATTTCAGACCTCCGTTTATTAGGTACAAACAGTATATTTCAGTCTAAAGTTCTGAAATTCACTAACTTCTACCAGTATTGCCCAAAACAGCATATTTGTATCCTATTTGTATTCAAAATATAACTTCAATAACTTCTATTGACAAATATTGCATGTTTTTATCTTCTTTGCATTTAAAATGTACTATTGTAAAGTGAGCGTGCAAGTTTAAATGCACAATAGCACTCATAAAAGAATAAAAGTGATTTGTGATTAGATTTCTAAATATTCTTGAATAAAAATTGGTGTACACAAAGTTCACGCAGAGTTGCCCGAAATCCCAAATAATGAATTTCTTGATTTGTAATTTGTTGACAAATTGTGGGGAAAAAATGTATTTTTCTTGCTATATATCCACATATGAATAGTAATTTGACCTTTCACCCTCCCTTCTTGAAAAGAAAAAACAAGGGTTTGTCACTCTACCTGAGTTGTTGATGATCTCCGACCAGTACCACTTGTTTGGGTTTGACTGAAACCAGAGGGATCAAAGTTTCTGGCTCGCTGCACATCCCAGCCTCATCAACAATCACCTGGATAATACGGGTGAATTTTGAGATGCGAGGCGCTCCAGCGGCATTACAGGTACACAGGACTATGTGATGGTTCTTCAGTTCTTGTTTCTGCAGTGAGGGAAGCAAAGTATATATATCAAAACGTACCAATAATCGTTTTTTAATAAAGGCATTCTATGGGCTTATGGTTGAAGAGCCTGATTTTATTCTATTCACATGTCTATTTCATATCTATTTGGAGTAAATCGAAATTTGCAATATCCCTTTATAGAAGTTATATTTAAAGCTAATAATTTGTATATACATGTATGTGTAGTATAATGACAAGGAACCACTAACATACAGAGTAAATAATTTTCGTTGATTGCATGGAATCCATTAAGATTATGCATTACATAGCAGCCAATTACCTATTAGAAAATAAAAATGTATATTAGATAAATGACACAAATTACACTGATCTAACTGAATTCTGATCTTTTGTGTCTATATATCTATATACCTAGAACACCCATGTCCATTAGGTAAACTTATCAAGCGACTGTCAAAGATTGAAAAGGTTCCACGAAAACATAATAGAGCGACTTGACCATAATGACGTCAAACTGTTGGAATTTGAGTCCATCCTGCAATCAAAAGAAGTAGAAATTACGAGATTGAATCATCAGTTACGTAACCATCAATCATCTATAGACAACTTCAAAATGTCCCTAAACGATACTGAACAATACTCTCGGCGAAATTGCATCAAGTTCTACGGTGTTGAGGAGATGAACCGTGAAGGGAATGGCAGCATGAGTGAAAACACTGATGACGTCATATGTAAGTTGGTGACGGATCGCTGCTCCCAAGCGTGACGAAGCACACGGAACTACGTCACTGGCACCAGGCACAGCGCGAGCTTCGAAGAAACCAAGACCGCGAGCAATCATCGTGAAGCTCACTACTGAAATCCTGAAAGTGCGCAGGAAGCTAAAGGGAAGTGGTATCGGAATCGACGAGGCATTGACGAAGACCAATCAGGACCTTCTCGATGCCGCTAAGCAGCATGAGAAGGTAAAAGAGGCATGGACCTCAGATGGGCGCGTAATCGTGTTACTGCCGGCAACCAGAGGAAACACCATCAAGCGAGTGATTCGTAGCAAAGAAGAATTAAAGTGGTTATAAACAAAGACAATGAATGACCGAATGAGAGAAACTGATGAAAATAAAATGGACAGTGAATGTTATGGACAATGAAAATAAGTTAATGAACAATTTTGACACTGGGGAAGAGACAAATTAATAAACAAATACTAGTATACAATCATTTTCACTGATGCATTTCCATATGCATTCAATTTTATATTTTCTGTTTTGTTTTTGCCCGATATATTATATATATATATATATATATATATAGGACACAAGGTAGATAAATAAAAACACCGGAGAAGTGAATATTCCACTGACGTTTCGGGCATAGCCCTTTATCGAAGTGATTCAAGCATAAACAACAAATACAAAAACAAAAATATAGGCGACGCTTGGTAGTCAAGATGCAAAGGCTCAAGACTTCCCAGTCAGATACCCCACAGCATCACTAATCCTGGTACCACTCGGTGTAAGCGTCCTCGTTGCAAGACCTGCGCCCATGTCTCATCCCATGATGTGGTGGGCCCCAGAGGAACTTGGCATATCAGAGGAGAATTCACATGTACCACCACTAATGTCATTTACGGATTGACATGTACCCGCTGTTCCATGGTGTACATCGGGGAGACAAAGAGACGCCTAGCCGATAGAATCACGGAGCATCTGCGTTCCATACGCCTGAAGACAGCCGGACTACCTGTAGCTCACCACTTCAACATCGGAGATCACAATGCTGATGACCTTCAAGTATGTGTGCTGAAATCTTGCCGAGATGAGAAAGAAAGGAAGCTGATGGAGGAGAGGATAATCTTCAAACTTGGCACTCTCCACCCGGACGGGATGAACGCCACTTTCAGATCTTTCCCTAACTCACACTGAACTTTGTTGAACTTGAATATCTTTATTACGTCATAATGCTTTTTCAATTGCTTATTTTTCTTTCTGTGCGCCTCTTCCTTTCCTTTTGTTTTGCTTTCCGCGTATCTCCCCTGGAGATACGCTCTTCTAACGCTCCCTATATTTCTAATTTTCTCCTATTTTCTCACGTCACAATGGTCCAACTTTTGAGCTTTGTGACGTTTCTCTATCTCTTTTTCTCTTCTTTCGCGTACTCTCACGCGCCTTTGCATCTTGACTACCAAGCGTCGCCTATATTTTTGTTTTTGTATTTGTTGTTTATGCTTGAATCACTTCGATAAAGGGCTATGCCCGAAACGTCAGTGGAATATTCACTTCTCCGGTGTTTTTATTTATCTACCTTGTGTCCTATTCATTTTATGCACCGAAGCAGAACCATTTATTTTTATATATATATATATATATATAGATATACATATATTAATTTGGACTACTCAATAGACCTGTTTAATTTTGTAGTTTACGTAGTTTTTTTATGAATATTTTGTTCCCCGTATTTTGCATGTCTATGAATTTGTGTTCTGTCTTTCCATTCTTTTTTGTCAACAATGATGAATACCTTAACTGTGTTGCACAAGTAAACAAAATATGTATAACTTACGATGATTTAAATGACATGAGTGAAGATGTAAAATTAAACGATTCTATTCTAATTCTTGATTCTGACTTTGATCAACAATATGTAAATGATTGCAAATATTATTTGGAAGATGAATTCAAAGAGTCTATAGATCCAAATTTAGTACAATTTAGTGCTATACACTTTAACTCGAGGAGTATGGCCAAAAATTTTAATCAAATTTCTGCCTACCTTAGCAGCCTTTCTTTAAATGTTAGGGCTATTGGTATAACAGAGACGTGGCTGAATTCAGAAAACGAAAATTGTTACATGTTGGATGGATATAACTTTATTAATAATAACAGAAAAGTTGGTAGAGGAGGAGGCGTGGGAATATTTTTAGATGAAAAGTTGTGTTATCGATCACGGGATGACTTGAATCCTACGTGTTCTTCATGTGAAACTGTATTTGTTGAAATTAATATACCTCGATTAAAAAGTATAGTAATTGGTGTAATCTACAGACCCCCGAAGTCCAATTTATATCAATATATGACATATTTTGATAAACTATTGCAAGAACTTTCCAAGGAAAATTAAACAGATCTATCTCCTTGGAGACTATAATATTGATTTATTGAAAATTACATTCAAATTAACCTTCCAACCCGTGTAACCAACTCATCCCTTTCTATTATTGATAACATATTAACGAATGACAATGATGTTACTCCAGGTATTTTTTATTCCTCAATTACTGATCACATGCCAATTTTCTGCTATAAGAGAGGTGTTTATAAAAATGTTTCAGAACAGTCCTATACTTACAGGAAAATCAATGATTTAACGATTAATAGTTTTTTTGTTGAATTAAGTAACATTGATTGGGGTGACGTACTAACGTGTATGGATGCTGATGAAGCTTATACTTTATTTATGAATATATTCCTTAAATTATATGATAAACATTTTCCTCTTACATCAACAAAAAAGAGAAAAAAAAATAGGAAACCGTGGGTTACCAATAAAATATTGAAATTGATTAAGAAAAAAAATAAAAGTTTTAAAACATTTTGTCAAACAAGACGTACAAGTGATGAGAGAAAATTTAAACAAATTAGAAATAAAGTTATTAATGCCCTTCGTAGGGCTCGTCAAGAATATTATAAGAACTTGTTACAATTGACAAAAGACCTGGAAAACAATTAATGAATTATTGGGCAAAAAGAAAAGTCGAATTCCAAAAACATTTTAATGTAACGGAAAATTATTTACTGAGCCTATTGAAATAACAAATCAATTCAATAACTATTTTATTAACATTGGAAAAACTGTTAGTGACGCGGAACCACAATCTATTCATTCTTCTCATTTTTATTGTCGAACAAGTGTTGTTGATTCCATCTTTTTATCACCTGTACATACGAGTGAATTAATTGATGTCAGTAAATACCTTAGAAGTAATGCAAGTTGTGGAATCGATAATGTAAGCTGTAAAGTTGTTAAGCGGGTTATCCATGCCATTGTATTGCCGTTAGTTCATGTATTTAATCTTTCCATTGTATCTGGTAAAGTACCCTTAAAACTTAGAGAATCTAAAGTAATCCCTGTTTTTAAGAAAGACGATCCCGGCAAATGTGTAAACTATAGACCCATATCCCTCTTACAATGTTTTTCTAAATTACTTGAACGACTAATCTATAATCGGTTATATAAATTTTTAAATATCAACGATATTTTTAGTGACACTAAATATGGATTTAGACCCAGCTATTCCTGTGAACATGTTCTTTTAAAAGTGCAACAAAAAATATTAGATTCATTTCAAGCTAACGAACATATAATAGGGATTTTCTTAGACTTATCTAAGGCATTTGATTCTATGGATCACTCGATACTTTTATTTAAACTACAACAATGTGGAATACGAGGGATTGCATTAGACTGGTTTAGGGACTATCTTTTAAACAGAGTTCAAAATACTTTTGTCCACGGTGTTTTGTCTTCTTCGTTAAATGTCTTTATTGGGGTACCTCAGGGATCAATACTGGGCCCCCTGCTATTTCTTTTATACATAAATGATCTTTGTAAACCATCTAACTTATTAACCTTCTATCAATTTGCTGATGACACTAGTATATTTTTTTCATCTAAAGATTTGAATAATACTGTCCGCGTTCTAAATAATGAGCTTAAGAATATATCTGACTGGTTAAAAGCAAATAAATTGTCCCTGAATGTTGACAAAACTAAATGTGTTTATTTTCGAAAAACTAAATATAATATAGGATCTAAAATTTCCAAAATTTCTGATATAGCTAGCAATAACGGTCATTTAATTAATAACGATAATATTCCCATTTACATTAATAATAAACTTATTCAATTAAGTAATTCCGTTAACTTCTTGGGTGTCGTATTAGATAATTGCTTGGGATTTAAGGACCATATCACAAATGTTTTACATAAGATCAGCAGAAATGCTGGCTCGATAAATAAGCTAAAATATAGTTTGTTACCAGAAAAATTGATAACTTTATATCATTCCATTATTTTCCCTTATTTGAAATATTGTAATATTGTATGGGCAACTAATGCAACACAAACTGAATTAGAATCACTATTTAAAGTTCAAAAGAAATGTTTAAGAATAGCTACCAATTCTCATTATTTAGCATCATCAGCACCTTTGTTTAAGAAGCTATCGTTATTAAATATATATGATATAAATAAGCAAGAAATCGCAACGTTCATGTACAAATATAAAAACAAGTTGTTACCTGCCCCCTTTTCGGACCTCTTTCAATATAATAGTCAAATTCATAATTATAATACACGGCTTTCCAACAAATTTCATTTATGGTCTGTTAAGTCTAGTTATGAAGCTAAATCAATGAGTTATCTAGGTCCTAAACAGTGGAATATGAATCCCCAAGTAATAACGAAATCGCAATTCATATCTTCCTTTAGAAAACAATATAAAATCTTACTACTAAATAATTACTAATCAGCACAGTTGTTGATTTTTTTTCTTCTAAATTGTATATCTGAACCCTCTTTCAATATCTTGTTTTCCTTTCCTTTCTTTTCCCCCTTTATATATTGTTTTTCTTCTCTCTAATTTACTTTCTCTTGTCTTATAGATAGTTGAAGTGTTTGTACTTTGCTTATTTTACTTAATTTATTGTTGTGTGCTTATAATATGTTATATTTATTTTTGTATTTTTTTTCATTCTTTAATGGGCGATCCAACTTCACAGGTTTTCGCAACCTTCATGGAAAGCCCCGCATATAATCTTTGTAAACATAGTTAAAATTTACTGTTACTTTGTATATTTTGATTTTTATATTGCGAAATAAAATTGAATTGAATTGAATTACACAACTTTGTGCAATGAGTCTTTCTCTTTGTTCCAAAATATACACTCACCGTGGCCTCAAAAATAGTTTTTTTGTAGCGCTTGATGTCCTTAAGTTGTATTCCATCTGGGTCAGTGCGGAATCTCCTCTCATCTGCAGCTAACTGTTCTGCATGCGGCTTCCCTCGCATCCTGATCAAGCGATGAAGCGCAATGTCTGACAGCCCCTCTGACATAGAGGCTTCTTTCCTGGACCACTTAGATATAAGTCCTGGAACACCAGGGATGGGGTACTCCTTACGCTCGATTTGCACACTGTAGACTCGCACAATGGAGATGTTTTGGAACTTCTTGAGATAAGCTAGGGTAAGGTTATGAAATGATAGAATAAACAAGATCACAGAGCAGTTTAGACTTACATTTGGGACTCTAATGAAGTGGAAGTTCAGCTAATCTGGACAAATCTTCCAAGAAACTTTCTTCTTGGCCATACATGTGTTTGTATATAAATGAGACAGTTTTACATATAATAACAAATAGACTTATTAGTGTTGAGAACCTTCAGGTAGCTGGTGCTTCAGAACCAGCTATCCCTGAGAGGCTCAAACCATATTATTAAAGATGCTCAAGCTTGGGTGTATATTCGTTTGTGACGTAGGCAACTTGGGGAAGACTGAGCCAACGGTTATTACGCTCCCGTAAGGATGTACTCATAAAGGGACTCTAGTACGCACATGAGCGTAATACCTGTTGGCTCAGGTGTGCTGCCCTCTATAAACCCAAGCTTGAGCAACTTTAAGCTTGGTCCTCTCACCCTCCTGGAAGCAACCTTCCCAGGAAGCCCTGGGTTCAGTTGAACCACCTATGATCAGGCGCAGGCCTCTCTGCAGCAAGCATGAAGCTCTGGGGTCTCAAAGACTTGACCTGTGTTTATGTGGTCAAATTCAGACTGTTGAGCATATTCTGAATGAGTGAGCTGTAGCAGAACCGCCCATGTCCCCTCACTGAAATTGACAACCCGCAACTGGTGTCATATGTAAACTAGATGGAATTCGACTGCGCGCAGTCGAAAATGATGCCTCCGCCATAGAGCAATTTTACAAACCAAAACGGAAGAAATTTTTCTAATTCAAGTTCAATTGTAATCCATTAACAGGTTCTCAGAATATCGTGATTACAAGCAATTTCTCATATACATATATGACCCTTTGATCTTTGACCTCATGACCCTAAAATCTACTCAGTTCATTGGCTCTGCAAGATGTCCTGAATTAAATAGTAATCCATCTGTCAGTTCCAATGAGAATGCGTTCACAAGCTATTTTGCATACATAATGAGCCCATGACCTTTGACCTTTGAACCAAGAATCTACTCAGTTCATTGGCTCTGCAAGATACATAAATGATCTAAGTTTGGCAGGAATCCATCAATCTGTTCTAATGATAATACGATCACAAGCCATTTTTGTATACATAATGAGCTGCATGACCTTTGACCTTGATGTCATGATCTCAAAATCTAATCAGTTCATCGGCTCTGCAAGATGCATACATGAACACAGTTTGGAAGGAATCCATTAATCGGTTCTTCAGATAACGCGATCACGAGCTATTTTTGCGTACATAATGAGCCCTGTGACCTTTGACCTTTGACCTTGTGACCCCAAAATCTGATCAGTTCATCGGCTCTGCAAGATAGATACATGACCAAAGTTTGGCAGGAATCCATCAATCGGTTCTTTAGATAATGCAATCACGAAAACGGGACGTACGTACAGACGTACGTATATGGACGGACGGACGGACAACCCGAAAACATAATGCCTCCGGCTACTTCGTAACGGAGGCATAACAACTGTCATTTTTAAATAGCTGTGGTTGATATGTTAAATAATTAAAACAATTGTTGAAAAATAACACCTCATATTGTGACAGACTTTTGTATTAAGCTGTCAATATGCAAGTGAATAATATTGGACCAATACAGAACCATGTGGAACACCAACAAGAATTAGTTCTGATGTATGTAACAGAAATCTCCCTGATAAGTTATTTTAACAGAAGATCAAGGACACTTTACTTCTATCATGTGATGATGAAAACACGATTAAATTAGTTTGGCAAAGCAGAATTAAATTGTTTGGGAAAGAAATACATCTACATTCCTGATTTAATTGGTCATCATCGAAGTGCCTGAAATGGGATTTTACACTTTTATTTGCACTAAAATTGGTGTTGAAAAATGAAAAGAACTAACCTGCTACAACATCCACCGATTTGTTTGAGGGTCCACAGTACAGCACCTGTGGACGCATTTTGCCAGCTCGTATTTGCTGATTGAGACGAGTGAAGAAGTATGCAAGGTAAGCTCCTGTTACAGTCTTTCCAGTGCCTTGAGGGAAAAAACAATATTATGCACATTATGAATGCTTCTGAGTTCAATACAACAAAATATAAGAACCAACATGTGGAATTCCCCGAATAATGTTATATTTCTTTCGCTGAGCTGAGCTGAGCCATGCTTAAAATGAAATATAACTGCAAGAATTTGGAGGTGAATGTTTGTGATATGGAGTGATGATCTGCCTTCAATTTTTGTCAAAAAGAAATTAAGGGTATTCACCATCTCATTTGCGCATTAAACATTTGTTGAAAAGTAATTAAGAGCAATTGTCAATTTCATGCCCTGACCTATCTCTAGTGAGTTTCATGTAATAATAATACATTTACATAGCACAGCTTGTATACAAAATATATTCAGCTGCGCTGGTTAAGAGCTCCTTTTTACAAAATTCTACAAAATAAGATCTCTCAATTGAATAGCCCTGCATGTCTTGTGTGCATGGCTAGGAAAATGGAAACAATGGATACATGTAGAAAATGGATATGAACACAGTGTAATTCACTCATATAAGAAAAAAAAGTGCAAAATGGTGTTTATAATGCACACTCATGCACATACCGGTTATAACAAATTGTTGAGTCAAATGAAAGCTTCTACCGGTAAGCAAAAGGAAGCTCTCTTGTTTAAAGGTACTATATCCCTTTTGCAGCCAACCTCAAATGCTGTAGAACTTTGCAGGAATTATGAATATGTCATGTATCTGTGAAATTTAAATGTTAGCAGTGTCCTAATATTCAAATTATGCAAGAAAATCTGTTTACTTGCTAGACTTCACTGTCAGACACTATTAAGTGACTGACTAGCTTTTTCTTCTTCTCTGGTAATAAAATACATAAAATAGCTGTAAAGGGTACATGAGCATTTGTTTACATCAATAACCCACTTCTTGTGATGGCCAAAATCAAACTGATTAAATCTTTGCGCAGCATAACACGTATGACCATTCGGTACAATGGTCTGAAAATCAAGACTATTACTTATTGGCTCTATAGCTCCTAAGTCAATTTGACAACTAATAGTCATTATTTTCCCACTTGAAGACTTTTTCTAAACTATTATTATCTTTCAAATGCCGTTGGAATTTAACCTTTTCATTTTTTGGGCTTGAATAACACTCATATATATTATTAACCTGGCTGTTTATAGCTGAGCCACCAACATAACTAAATGCATTTAAGCATACCAGGTACCCATTTACACCTAGGTGAATCATGACAAATATAGATAAAAGGTCCTATCCAATGAATGAAAAGCTGAATGAACATAGAATACAAATATAAGGTAATGCGCAAATATTTTACCTTTTAGTGTTGAACAAAAGCAAATTAATAGAGTGATGCATTAACATGTGGACCTCATTAGCTCGCCTATTTTGCTGAGGCAATGACCTGTCATTAATTAATGCAAAGTCATTGGGAATATGCATACTCCATATGATGTCATCAAGTTGATAGCTCGTTTGTAGGTGGACAACTTCTGATTTTCAAAGCTTTGAATTTGAGTTCTCAGAGAGCTGTTACTCCTCTAACAGACACTAAAGCAGCAAATATTTTTAATATAATTGTAATCTGTGGCTCTAAAATTCAGATAAGGTCATTAACCTCTGGCCAAATGAAGTTTGTACTGGGCTTGGATTTTAACCCTGTACCCTGCGATCTACAGTCCGGTGACTTATCTGGGAAAGGGGAAGGGAGTTGCTTGGGGTGTAAAAACAATGTGAGAGCATTAACATTCTGACTATATTTTTGTTTAGATATTCAGAAAGCAGTATGTTTGCTTGGCAGTTAGATTGAAGATAATGGATCAATTAAATCCTTACCAGGGGGGCCTTGAATGACAGAGAATGTATCTTGGAGAGCTTTCTTCACAGCAGCTTGCTGAGGACGGTTCAACGGATGCAGCGTTGACTCTGGTACACGCAGGTCTGTGCGCCCTAACGCCTCTGCTTCCCTGCGGAGGATTCTAAGGGTATCATCTTCACCCAAAAAATGGAAGTTATAGCAAAGAAAAATAGGTATCAATAAATTATACATTCTGAATGACAAATGCAACTACTTCTTCAAAATGCCTTCGCCTAAATTCAGTTAAGATCCTGGATTGAATCAGTCTTTGAATATCACAATGAAAAAAGCTGATGCTTAGGCTACATGTGTCACTTGATCTGTATGACTTTTGACCTTTGGCATGAAAATCTGAGCACTTGTTCCCCTCCGGGTATGCATACTACAGGTTTTAAGTTCAGTGCTGAAAAAGCTTTAAATATCCTTTGATTTGGTCATAACAAGGATAAAAAAGCTTTAAATTTCATGCAAATTGACTCGCTGACATTTCACATTTGATATTCTTTTACTCAAAATCTGATAAATCTATCTCCATAGTTCATGGAATTTACCCGTTACGACCTTTGACCTTTCATTTGTTTACCCCAAGAATCAGATCGTCTTTCTACAGTGTGAGTCAAAAAAAACTTTACACCTAGAAAAATGCTAATAATTTTAAGAATCATTTATGAAAAGTAAATTATTATACACCATATGAAAGAGTGTTTCATCCCGAATCGTTTGGTACCATTTTGGGTGGTATGTGTTCACGCTTGGATAAATAGGAGGCATTGTTTGCGAGAGTGCAAAAATCGACTTGCGCCAAATAATGCTTATGTGATGTTTGAATAAAACAATTGGGATTTCGATATTAATTCGGTCTTTGCAGATCCAAATAACATCCCTACCAAAATTAATCATGTCACACATATCAAAACACACACAGAGTCACACTCAATAAGTCACACAAACACACGCACACACTTGCACACACACACACACACACACACACACACACACTCGCATAGCAAATTTAGATGCAGACTGACTGAGTCCTTTGGGAGAAACAATTCATTATGATAATGCACCAAACTTTCATTTAATGGCATTATGATTGAATTTTAATTCCATTTTGATATCAATTGGGAAATTTGCAAATTTACAGTAATGTTCATTACGTAATGATGTCTTGGTTCCAAAAAGGTAACCACAACACATATGAAGTTATAAACCGTCTGAATACACGACAGTGAGAGAGAATAAGAATTAGTGTGTGTGTTTCATATGTGCGTGTGGGTGTGTGTGTGTGTGACTTTGCTACTGAAAAAAGCATCTGCAATGCATCTCATTTCATACATTCAATTCATTCTCTCACTTTAATACTTTGGCGCAATTTGATTTTTGCACTCTCGCAAACAATACCTCCTGTTCATCCAAGCGTGAACACATACCACCCAAAAATGGTACCAAACGATTCAGGATAAAACACTCTTTCATATGATGTATAATACTTCACTGTTCATAAATTATTTTTTAAATTATTAGTAATTTCCTAGGTGTAAAGTTTTTTTTGACTCACACTGTATGGTGATACACACTCACACTAAGTTTGTTGCACGATAACGAGACTAAAACTTTTATTTTCAGAAATTGGCTGCTATGACCTTTGTCCTCTGATCCACTTATCGCAAATTCTGATCAGATCATCTACCTTAATTTTGGTATGACATACTTTCACCAGGTTGGAAGCTTAAACCTTCAGTAGTTCTTAAAGATATTGTGATAACAAGACAAAAATCTGCAATGTAATATATCAACTGCTATGACCTTTGACCCTTGACCTTCTTATCTTAAAATCTGATCAGATAGTCTTCCTATGGTATTACATACCATTGTTCATACCTCCAGTGGTTCTTGAGATATTGGTAAACGAGGCTAAAATCTGTTATTTCAGATCACCTCAAAATCTAATCAAATCGTTTTCCTATGGTGGTACATATTCACACCAAGTTTGAAAATGTATTTCTTATCATAATGCATGACAAGACTAAAACATTTATTATCACAAATTGACCTCTACGACCTTTGACCTATTAATTGCAAAAATTTTATCAGATCCTCTACCTCTGGTATGACATACTATCACCATGTTTAACGTTCATACCTTCAGTGGTTCTTGAGATTTCACATTAACAAGAAATTATTATTAAACTTTTATCATCATCATTGATATTATAATTATCATCATTATCATCATTACTACTATTATCTTAATTTTTGTTTTTCTTGTTATCATTATACATCAAACATGTAACTCATTTTTAAAGTAGGTCACAAAAATCACAGAAACAAACTGAAGACAGACAATATAATCCTTGCTGGTATAAACAGAAGTCAACTGCCTAAACCTAATTTTGCATTATGATACCTTACGACTCCCTCAAATTTACCTGAGTGCCAATCAGGATGATTCGGACGTTGCAAGGCGATGTCTTGTACCAACACTGGCACCCCCTTTGAGTCCACACCACCTACAGCCGATTCTTCTCGTCTGAGGGAAAATTAAAGACACATGACTCATTAAAGGGCAAATCCACTCCAAAAATAACTTACTTTCAATAGAAGCAGAAAAATCAGACAAACCAATCAAAAAAAGTTTGAGCAAAGTCGGATAACTAATAAGAAAGTTATGAATTTTTAAAGACATGAAAAACTTTGAAAATCACAAGACAAATTGGCAACTCACTCATGAGACTGTGAAGTCATTGTCTCACTATCCACTTACTGTTTTTTTTATATATATTGATACCATAAATTTTCAATTTTCCCCCTAAAAATCTTATTTCCTCACACCAGCATCCAAGTTATATTGATAGTTTAACAAAATTGTGTGGATGCACTAATACCTAATGTAGAGATTAACTATTTATATCGATTGCCCATCAGTTAGAGAGGAACTCTACCAATATTCATAAGGGATAATGCAACTAATGGAAAGTGCTCTTCCTATTTCTTATGTTTATGTTTTGGGTCGTACGTTCGATTAAAGGCTTGTTCAGATATGAAGCGGTAAACCACAGTTATTTTTACAGCAAAAAAAATTAAAGATCTATGAGGTCGCAGTGCAAAAAATTAAATCTTATAAAGACAAACAGAATAATCATGATACGGTTTTAAGCAAAAAACTAATCATAAAAGTAACATATTTATATCAGCTATAAATGCGAGCAAGCTTTTGGGGGGAATTAAAGAAAGAATTGCTGTAAATAAGTGGCACATGTTATTGAGAAAGGAAAAGGACACTTCTAAGAAAAGGAGCTAGTGTCAACGTAAAAAGGGCGATATCAGAGGTGAACTTAAGTTAACATGGGGCACTTCTCTCACCTGAAAAAGGGCACTCACCAGAGATGGAAAAGGACACAAATACGAATGAAACAGGGCATTGTCCAAGGAAAAGAGGTCATATCAGATTATAATAGGGGCATTTATCAGAGGTGAAGAGAGACATTTATGAAAAGGAAAAGGGTATCCTATAAAAAAAGGAAAAGTGGCACTTATCAGAAGGAAAAGGAGCATGTGTCAAAATAAAAGCGCCACTTATCAGAGTTGAAAAAGGGCACTTCTCGCACCTGAAAAGGGGTATTCATCACTTGTGAGAATGGAAAAGGGGCACTTGTTATACAGGAAAAGGGTCATTTGCTGAAGGAAAAGGGGCACCTATCAGATTTTAATAGGGGCAATTATTAGAGATTTTAAGGGGCACTTATTAGAGATTTTAAGGGGCACTTATAAGAATGTAGAACGGTGAACTAATCTGAAGTAAAAGGGACCATTTTCTTCCTATGTAAAAAGGGGCACTTTGGGGGTACTTGACAAAAGGGGGGTAACTGTGCCCCATGCCACCGAGAGCGCCACTTCTGGTGTTCCCATCATAGGGTAGGGAACATTTTGGCATTTTTCTGTTTGAAAATCGAGATTGACGTACAATTTTGAACACTGAAACGGTCTCCCTAATAACTGTGTCCTATATCTGTGTTGTTCACTTTGTTGAATTGTTTCCTTTACCCATCTCAGACTGAGCATTCTCCTCCTTGGATATCTTGTTTTTAAAGTTTTTTAAAAATCTTTAGCGTACCTCCTGTGGCTACTGTAGAGGAGAGCACCCCCCCCCCTGCACCCCCTTTGTGATGGACCTGGCGTAACATGAAACAATAACGTGGTTTACCGCGTCATATCTGAATGAAGCTAAAGAATGTCCTAAATCTGTTTATATTGAGCATTGAGTACAACCAACCTATTTGGCTCAGGTATCGGAAGGAACTCCACAGTTCTTGCGAAATGACGATCATTACTCCCTTGTGGAAGTGGAAAGGACTGCTGAATCACTACAAAGTGGACTGGAAGCGTCTCTGAATTTTCACGAAGGAGCCGTTGGCATGTGTGACAATCCTGAGAATTCTTGCCTTTCAATATCCTGCAGTGGAGAACACACGTTTGCTTCTCCCAGTCCTTAGCATTGAATGGTCCTACATGATGTCCACGTTCTCGCTTATCATACCCCTTGATCTTCAGCCGAGGCTTGGTTTCCACGTCAAGATTGGCCAGGTGTATGCACAGGTAATCATAATTGTTCATGATCATTCCTTCTCTGCCTTCCCCAATTTGTATGTGGTTCACTTCAAGGAAATTCTTGTCTAACTGAAAGTGACCTGTGACCTCGCTTGAAGTTCTCTGCCATGCGATTGGCACATTCTGTAGAGTGATGGTGTCATCATTGATGACTGCGCTGTGGCTGGAGACCATAGACAGGATCTGAAGCCATTTTGACTTGTATGCTGTGATGTTTTTCTCCCTGCCTGGACTTTCAGTGGCTATCCTTGAGAAGCACTCAATGGGTTGTGATCGATGCTCTGCACAAATATCCAAGTTAGGGGTCATGTTGAAGAGTTGTACCGTTGGAGTAAGCATACCCTTCATCATCTGTGCATGCATCTGGACCCTGCAGGGATCACCCAGCTGGTAGCTTCTTTGGAAACTCATAATTCCCATTTTGCTTTGTCCTGGCCTGCCATCTTGATTTCCTCTCCTCTGCGAGAAGGGGTTCTCACTTCCTTGGGCATGGATCAGTGCTGTCTCAATGGCAGTCCGAACTTCCTCTAAGTTTCCATCCCTATACATACTCTTGATGGATTGCAGGATCTGTTGCCATTTGTCCTCTGGAATTCTGAAATAAACGTCTGGATATGTGACTCTAGTGCTGGCTGGTGATTCTGCTTGGCATTTCCTGCTGTAGTCATACATGCGACACTTCCATGTCACTTGAACATCTGGGGATCCTACATTTACAACAGGTTTCTCAGACGGCTTCAGAAAACTAAAGGGAATTTGACTCTGTCTAGATTGGATGTATCCACGATATGGGAGAAGCAATTTCATGGATGACTCGGAGATCCCTTCCACAAAAGTCGTAACCTGAAGAGGAGCTTCCTTGAGCTTCAGAGCCAACTTCAGCTCTTTTGTGGCTTTGCTGAAGCGCTTACTTTTGGCATTCTGATTGTTGCAATGATGGGTGATGTCAGCCATCTCCCCAGCAGTGTAAGGGCACTGGCTATTCTCTATGCAAGCAACAAGCATCCTATGCACAACAAGGTCAATGTAACGTCTGATGGGTGATGTGAAGTGAGTATATTCTCTCATCTGCAGAGAATAGTGTTCTCGCTTCTCTGGCTTGGTTTGGCTTGTGGAGTCGATGTATTCTGCTGATTCCATGATGTCATAGCAGTGAGACTGAGCCACTGCATGTCGTGGATGGTTCTCATCTTGAAGTATGAGATTGGCCATATCCTCCATATGACTTCTTGATGCATTTTGTGATTCACAGGATTCTCTGACCTTCTGCCATACTTCTGCAGCAACTAGGACATGTTCTCCATCTTGGCCTTCACGTTGGTCTTCACGCACTGCATCATTGTGATTACGATTCACAAGCTCAGTAAGACGAATGCTATTTCTTGCAGTCTTCTCATGACATTCTTTCCATGTCTCTATCTTCTCTTGCGATGGGGCCAGTTGCCTACGAAGTGGTGTACACTCAGGAAACCAGGTAAGAACATGTTCAGCAACAGCATTATTGGTCATCAGCATCAGCTCTTCGATTAAGCTATGGGCACGTGGATGAGAAAGTGCCCCTCCATCATCGTCATCAGCATTGTACACCATCCATCCATCTTTCAATCGCTGCATACGACGATGTCTTGACAGCTCATATAAGTACCTGATCGGTTTTGCAACACGCACGTATGCATTAGAAGTATTGTTGCTATCAACAATCAACTTCTCTGCCTCTTCATAGGTAAGTCTCTTACATGATTGAATCACGGACCTTCTAAACATAGGCTCTGCAACGATCTGCCCTTCATGATCCAGAATGAAAATGACTGACAATGCTAGCCTATCCTGTCCCGGGAGCAAGCTTAGAAGCCTTGAGATCACATCCTGTGGCAGCATATGATAAGCATCCCCTTGGAATGGATGGTAGAATGTTGTACCTCTATTGTAGGCATCTTTATCCATGTAACTGTCCTGGTGAATGAAGTAGGACACATCTGCAATATGTACACCAACTTCATAGCGCTGTCCAGGAAGACAGACACAGCTGATGGCATCATCCAAGTCTGTGGACCCAGGAGGATCCACAGTGAAGATGGTCTTTGTCTTCCGGAAATCTTCTCTTTTCTGAACAGCTTCATCTGGAAGACTCCATCCTTCAGGGAACTCTCGCTGCATTTGTTCTCTTGCAGCTGGCTTGCATAGAGCTTTGATGCCGTACACAAGTCGAAGGATGTTAAGCCCCTTTTGTTTTGTATTTCCATGATCCAACTCTTCAACAGCTGCTCCCAGTGGATATGGAGCTCTTTTTGGCCACTTGAGATAGCGAACAACAAAGAGTTTCTGATTTCTCTCCACATGTTTAACCTTTACATCTCTTCTAGAGCTGTATTGATTTCTTTTTTTTATATCAAACAGTGTAACCACAGCTGCATTATTCTTTGAAGCGCTTCTTCTTTTCCCTCCCAGGATAAGCATCTTAGGAGAAGAACGGTCAATGGGCATCATCACATTATCCTTCTGAGGGTCCAGGTAGCACACAAACTTTTGCAACCGGAGATTGGCATTGTGTTCAATGATGCCTACTACCCTACCATAGATCTTTCTTTCTCTTTCTGCATCATTATCTTCTTCTATTTCTTGCTCCTCCTCATTTTCTAAGACCTCTACAAGAACCTTATCACCGTTGAGGGCATGTCCTCGACGTCTCATAGTCGTGATGGCTATTACATCTCCTGACTGTCTTTCTTGAGGGACAGCATACGTTCGTCCAGTGATTTCTTGGCGGAAGATACAGATCTTGTACATGTTGGGCCTTTGGAGAGCCTTGCGAAGAAGTTCTTCAACATTTGTATCTTGTGCCTGACCAGAGGTATCCTCATTTACACCATCTTCATCATCTGAATCATATGTATCACCTTGTAGGAGGGCATAATGACCTTCTCTCTCCACCATGCGTAGGTTCTGTAACACCTGTTCATTAGTACGGCTTGCTACGTTTGGTACTGTAGCTCTTGATGCAGATGGAGTAGTTTTGTGTCTTTGTGCTGTCTGTAATCTTACCCCAGCTTCTGGCTCCTGGATAGGTATGGCTGATTTGCTCTGTTCTCGTTCAATGGAAGTATCTCGGCCATCAGATTTTTGTCGTGATGCAGCCTCTTGATCTTCAGCCAACACCTCTGGATGTGACCTCCTATACTCCTCAGCCATGTCCTCATCCACCTGAATCTTCAGTTCCTGAAGCCATTCATCACCAAGCAAGTCGTCGTCCTCCTCATCATCATCATCAACTGCAGAAGCAGCAGCTCCAGCATCAGGTGCAGGCAACCTGCTACTAGTTGCAGGAGGGTATTCCCTGGCACTTCTCTGTTGCTTACCAGTCCCCGGAGAGCAACTTGGCACTTCAATTGCTCTACTGACTGCAGGTCTTGCAGTTACGGTGTGAGGGGTCCCCCTGGAGCCTGTACTGGGTGCTGAAGCTCTTGGAATGAATGATTTTGCAGTAGGGTTGAGCAGACGTTTGGCATTTGCAATCTCATTCTGGATAGAAGCCATTGTTAGGTCTTCTTTGCTATGGATGGCACCATTCCTCTCACATGTCTTGATGTACCTTTGCCATGTCTTCTGGCATTCCCCTGCTGAACAGACTGCCACAGGATCTCCCATGACAGTTATGAGAGACTGTGCACGGGTGAATGCTGTGTTCAGGAGCGCTTTGTCTGAAAGGAACCCATACCAGAACTTGTTTCTCACATTTCGGTCTCCTACTTGGGGAAGGGATGTGATGTCTACCTTATTTAGCGATGATCTCGTTCTCACCGTGCTCAGAAAGACAGCGCGATACTGCTTCCCTGTATAAAGTAGATTAAACATGAAAATATTTGTGACTTAATATAAATCATCTATTAAATACTATTAAAAAATATGTCTGAACTACATTTAAATTTTCCTGCAGTAGTCAGCATATGGCATCAGAGAGGAAAACAAATTGCGGGCCCCAGATCACATGAAATGGCTAGCTGAACATGAAATTGAGTGCTTTAGTAACTACGCAAGAATCATTATTTCTGTGAGATATTATGGATATCTATAGTATTTGTTTGTCAAGGCAAAGTATCGTTTTACAGTAATTTTGGCATGTTAAAGTCTCTTAAAGTCTATTTTGGGTAGTTGGTTTAAAGCTGATTAATCCTTTGACTTTGGACCTTCGTCTGCATGTATGACAAAAAAATATTGATAGGCACATCATTGTTGCTTTGTGTGCTTTAATTTCTTTTCCTTCATCATATATAAATTTTGAGTAGGCCACTAGTTTGTGGATATTTGTACAATGAGTGCCTATTACATAAAAACGATTCTGATCGGCATTTTGGTCTCATGTGTGGTAGACTCTATCGTAGCTTGCCCAGTCGCTGGTGAGTCATATTTTTTACTTCCGTTTCTGAACATGCTTGGTACCGCGAAGCTTGAATCCTTCTTTGCACCTTAAATTTCAGAGCCCAAACAAAACAGTTGTTATCTGAAACGATATCCTTTTATTTCTACATCCATATATATTGATTCAATTGAAATTCAATTTGTAAATTTTCTGTACTGCAATCAGCGTGAAATTTAATTTTGAAATACCCCAAAATAACAATTTTCAAACCAGAGTTTTAGCGTGGTGGTCGGAAACCCAATCGGGAGGACCGTTTTGACCGAGGCCTACTATCCTGTCAAACACCTTTACGTATCATACTTTAGCTCTACTAGTTCAGCAAAGGATCTTGAGAAAATTACCTTGCACATTCTGCACTGTCTCAACCGTCACAGCATGAAGGCCTCTCTTCCTCATCTCCTGTCGGATTACCTTGACCTATCATAAATGGATACAATTTGCCTTTAAAACCAAATTTCAAAAAATTTCAAGAATGAAAAATTAATCAGGCTAAATTGTGAATATTTACTGGTACAAACGTACAATGTTCATCTTAATATACTGGTCAAATCCCCCCCCCCCCCAAAAAAAAAAAAAAAAAATTTATAGAAACCTTACGCAACCTTGTGATGGAAGAAGAAAAAGAAGGGGAAACAAATTACCATACTGGAATTCTAAAATGGCTGTGAGCACTAATAGCATTTGTCAACCTTTAAACTTAAAATCTACTGGTGGGACTTTTAATGCAAAGAAGGCAACACTGATTATCGTTTTTGGGGTTCTTTTGCCTCTGTATTTAAAGAAAATAGGATGAAAATCAACACAGGATATTTGGTATGCCTTAATAATGAAACTATTTTGGATCAATTTAACAATTAATACATTCACAATCTCTCAACGTGCTTTAGGCGAGGCGTCAAAAATAAATATACCAGCCGGCGGCAGCTAACTGCACTTATGCGTCTTGGCTGCATTTTTTTAATTAGCTGAGCCGGCTACCGCTGGCGGTAGGAAATGGTATCCAAAAGCATGCGCCGGCTGCCGCCTTTCGAATGGAAACCGAGCCTCGGAAAAAGCTAGAAAACATGAGCTCAGCCTGGCTGCCGCCGGCAGGAGGACAGTGATATGCCGCCAAACTCCAGCCTCTCGCATGGAAGCCGAGCCTCTTCTCAATGAGGTCGTCTGGGCCTAATTGAAACAGCCACCCCGCGGCCTGGCTCACCGCCACATCCTGCCAATCGATATCTTCATAAAGCAGAATCTAATTTGTCAGAGCAAAAGAAACAGCGCCATCTTATGATCACTGATAAATAACTCGAAAAAACAGTATAGCCTTGCGAAAATAATCTTTTCAGATTGGACAGCCTTATAAACCCCAAAACAACAATAACAACTTGTCACTAGAGACAAATATGTGGTCATTCTTTTCTGATATGCCTTATTTAATAAAGAGACCAGTCGTACCGTGGATATATGTGGGCTCACTTTATGTAGATGCATCCTGCCTGTAAACGGATTAGATGCCTTGTATTTTCATATTAAAAAAGATTAAATTTTGGTAACAACATAAGATTTGCTATTTTAAAATTTTGGCTCGCCTATTGTTTATAATACCCAAATCATATATTTGTATTTATTTTTGTTATGCTTCAATGATATAAATCCTATTATATACCTTACTTTAAGAATCATTCCTAATCCTGCCACCTGATTGGTTGAAAGTGAAGTCGTGATTTTAACTATGCCCGCCAAAATGATCTGTTTTTAAATATGCCTGCCAAAATGTTATCTTTGTCAAGTCGAGGTGAGGGAGATAATATTATCTTTGTCAAGTCGAGGCGAGACAGATAATATTTATATTATATTATAATATGCCACCGTCATGTTCTGATGAGTTACGTTTGAAAGATAGAGTTCAGTCTAGAAATCAGGGGTACTTTGTTTTTCGAAGAATTTAGAAAATATAAATCTAACGTACATCTCTATCAGTTATTTGGGGACTGAATAGATAATAAAAACAAACATGTCAACGGCAAGCAAGACAATGAAGCATATATTGTCATATAGCTCTTTATTAAATGAATTTTCTGTAGATATATTGAGTAAAAAGGTTGATAATAGAAAAGGGTAGAAGGTATAAACAGTTTTACCGTCCTCTTCCTTTTTCTCCTCTCTTTTTTTTTTGGGGGGGGACCTTATTGTGACACTGGCAGGTCACGTATTGGCATGGGGTTCAGGGGCGGAGCCCCCGGGAGCTCAGGGACTTTAGGCGTTTAAATACGGTCAGATAAACATTCGGGGGCCCGCTTTAGGGCCTTTGGTTTGGTCCAGAAGGCAGAGCCGCCGGAAGCTCAGGGGTTTAAGGCGTGTTTATTACGGTCAGGTGAGTATTTTTTGATACCATATTATTTTGTGACACTGGCAGGACACTCTTTGACTTGAGGTCTAGGGGACGGAGCCCCCAAGAATTTCAGGGGTTTTAGGCGTTAAATTACCGTCAAATGACCATCATTTAGCAACATTTGTAAGTCACCGTAAGGTTATGGAATTAGAAATACAATACAATACAATACAATGAACATTTAGGGCGCCATTCCCATAAACCACGTTTGAATTTTGCCTCCCCCGATCCACAACTTGTTGGCTTCTTTTCTTTTCTTCTTTTCCCCTTTCCTTTATCTCCTCTTTTCCTTTTTTCGTTCCCTTTCCTTCTTTCGCTCTTAATTTTTTTTGGATTGGAGTTGGGTTGGGGAGGGTTGAGGAGGCAACAGCCTGAGAGGCAAGGCCCTCGATCTCCTTACCCCCTTTTCTTTGCTTCTTCCTCTTCTTTGACCCATTTTTTGTTCGTGAAATCCATGCAATACTGTTTAATGCGCCCACAGGCTTTGCAGCGCATAGAGTCCCTTTTATATACCAAGAGTTTTGACACGAAGCGTCCGTTTTGTTGCGTTTTGTTGGAAACAGTTATGGCGTTTGAATTATACTTTGGACATGCTTGGAGTCATCAGTTGATTGGGTGAAACAAGCCCCTTGCGTGCGGCAGGGGAAAATAAAGCATGCCATTAATGGGGTGCGACCCATGCCCCCGACGTGCCGGGCAGCATGCTGAGACATTTTAGTCGTCATGCTTTACTCAATATATTTACAGAGCATTCATCAAACATTGAACATCCGACAACCCCCCCCCCCCCCCCCCTTCACACACATAGCCTATGCCATGCCGACACTTTGGGTAATTCAAGTTAGGCAGCCTTAACCCGCGCCACAACAATAGAATCTGGCAAGCCGGACAAAAGCGATCAAACTAGTGTTGAATGAGCGCGCGAATAGTAAAAAGCTACTAGTATAATTATGACAACAAATGCTTAGTTGATGAGCTCGCCATTGACTTGTTTGTTATTATTTGTATATATTAAGTCCCCAAATAACATATAAAGGTGTACGTTAGATATAGTATTTGATCGTGAATCCTAACTTTTCCTTTTATTATGTCTGTTGTAACTTTATATTTTATATTTGTTTCCATGACGCGCCGCCCCACGAAAAAGCGTTGAGTCGCCGAGCGCGCGACTACGTAGTAAAAAGCTACTAGTATATGACAACAGATACTTCATTGTTAGGCTCGCCGTTGACATGTTTGTTATTAAGCCAAATAATAAAAATAACGTGTTTCTCGTCCAAACTTTAACACAAAACGGAGGAGGCATGCAGGGCATTACTTTTTACTATAGGATTTCCCGGCCAAATTCGCATGTTTGTCATTCGAATTCATTTACTTTGCATTTAAGTTAGCGCAGATCGGCTTTGCCATGCCAATTATCATTCAATTTTCCAGTATTTGTATTTAATTTAGGATTTTGGTCGAAGGGTTTCATAGATCTGTCATTCAATTTAGAAACTGCTCAAATAGCATTCAAATTAATATTCACTTGTCAAAGCGTATTTTTTTTTAATTTAAATTAACTCCTGTCATTCGTATTCGTAATATTTTTATTCAAGTTAGGAATGTTAGGGGGAAGAATTGCAACAAATTTTTACAGTTTTTAAATAATGCAGTTAAAATGCATCATTTGCCATTGGGGTCTAAGCTGTTATTCCATTTATTTATTTTCAGGACAATGCAGATGGGTGTAGTCAGACATAGAGTAAAGAAGGGGCGAAATCAAGGGATAAGGCATTTCTGCACAGACATGTTCATATACCCGGGAAAGGTGGGGGTACCCTCAGAGGCCCCTTTTTACTACAGACTCGGAATTTTACAAAAGTAATTCACATCGTCTCTTATACCCAGCACACCACTCTGTTTTTCTTAAAGAGTTTCATAGTTTACTTGCCCGCCAGCAGATCGATAACTAAAGACATGGCTAAAAAATGAATCATGTTCAAATTGTTGACTCTAGTCCCTACCCCAGTCACAATATTGTACCCTTCTTCCATAATAAATTTATGATGAAACATAAGACAAACAACTTCCTTGCATGAACATTTACAAATATACCGAGACTATCAGGTCCGTAGATGCAAGTCGTTTTTTTCTTCTTAACAATCAAACTTAAATGCTGATGAATATCAGATCAATCTAATAAGTATAAGTGTATAAATGCAAGAAAATTAAATAAGATGAAATACACATGAAAAAAAAATCTTGAAAGAAAAAGAATGAGCTATAAAAAGTGTGTAATAAACGAGAAATGTATATTGACCATCAATTTAAGTGCACAAAGTGCTAATTTGAATGCTACAAATGAATTAGAATGCTAGAAGTACATCGTCGCGTTGTCAGAAAATCGTGTTGAGCCAAATCGAATGACCAAATAGCGAAAGAAGCACATTGTTTATTAATTTGAATGAAACATACGTAGATTCTAACCAAAATTCCATAGATTTGAAAACTAGAAAAGGGAATATAAACCCGATATATAGCTGACTGCACTAAAACCGTCGAATTTGAACGCAAGACAAATTAATTTGAATGACAAACTCGCGAATTTGGCCGGGAAATCCTATATTTTTCATTTTTTTTCCAAGATGGCTGCCAATTGCTTATTATAGCTGGCCAAGCCCATTTATTCACAGATATTGTGCTAAGTGAGTATAGTGATGTAATGTATGACAAAATAAATGATTTGTATCACTTTAGAAGATATTTAAACAAAATATATATCACAGGCTTTTTTGTTGGGGGGGGGGGGGGCGTTCCGGAATAGTAAAACAAAAAAAGGAAGCGGCGGCCAAAAAGGAGGCGAGAAACACTTCGTTTTTGTTATTTGGCCTCATTCATATCTATTTAGTCCCCAAATAACCGATAGAGGCGACCTTAGATTTATATTTTCTTCGAAGGATAAAGTGCCCCTGATTTCTAGACTGAACTTTAAAACGCAACTCATCAGAACTTGAAAACATGACGGCGACATACATTAGGCCAAATAAAATAAAAGTGTTTAGCGTCCTGCCTTTTCAAAAAATAGGAAGGAGGAGGCCTTTTTTCTTCTTTTTTTTTTCTTTTTCAAAATGGCCGCTTGGTACATTTTCCCTGCAGCCAAGATGGCTGAGGGGATTTTTTAATTATAAAATCAGAAATAGATCCATTTTAAACATACTATGTCCCTTTTGCAGCCTACATCAAATTCTGTAGAACTTTGCAGGAATTATGAATATGTTATGTATGTCCTATCTGTGAAATTTAAACTTGAGCAATGTCCTAATATTCAAATTATGCAATGAAACCGGTTTACTTGCTTGACTTCACTGTCAGACACTATTGGGTGACTGACTGGCTGTTAATTGCCTTATGCTGTTGTTACTTGTTCGTGTGGCGGTGCGTCATGGAAACAAATAGAAAAAAATAAGTTAAACAGACATTTGTCTGAATATATACTGTGTGAAAAGAAAATGAAAAGTTAGGATTCACGATCAAATACTCTATCTAACGTACACCTTTATCGGTTATTTGGGGACTGTATATAAATATAAATAATAAACAACAAGTCAACGGCGAGTTCAACAACTATAAGCATCTGTTGTCATATACTAGTAGCTTTTTACTATACGAAGTCGCGCGCTCGGTGACTCAACACTAGTTTGATCGCTTTTGTCCGGCTTGCCAGATTCTATTGTTCTGGCACGGATTAAGGCTGCCTAACTTGAATTACCCAAAGTATCGGCATGGCATAGGCTATGTGTGTGGAGGGAGGGGTGATACTTTTTTAATAATATTATATTTGTCTAATGTTTAATGTTTGATGAATGTTCTGTAAATATATTGAGTAAAGCATGACGTCGAAAATGTCTTAGCATGCTGCCCGACACGTCCAAGGCATAGGTCGCACGCCATTAATGGCATGCCTTAATTTTCCATGCCACACGCATCCGGACTTGTTTCACTCAATCAACTGATTACTTCATGCATGTCCAAATTATAATTCAAACGCCATATCTGTTTCCAACAAAACGCAACAAAACGGACGCTTCGTGTCGCAACTCTTTGTATATTAAAGGGTACTATATATGCCCCATCCCTGCAGGCCTATGGGTGCATTAAACAGTATTGCATGCATTTCACGAACAATACATGGGTCAAAGGTTCCCCTTTGGTCTTCGACACCCCTCCCCCTCTCTCTCTCTCTCTCTCTCTTCCTCTCCCTTTCAAACGTGCCTTCCATCATATGGCAACGTTGCGTTCACATGTTATTCGCCGTATTAAAGTGATGGTGTTAGATATAGAGCGAAATAATTGAAAGTATATAACGAAAAATATTAAACTTGGAAAAAAGAAGAGAAAAATGACAGTGCTGATTAATTGAGGAGTTGCAAATTGATCTGAAACTTAGGTGGCGGAAAATATATACATTATTGACCGGGGGCGCAAAATTTGTCTTTTACTGAGATGGCGAAAAATTGATCTGAAACTTCGGGGGGGGGGGGGGGGTCGCAAAATTGATCTGAAACTAAGGGGGGCGGCATTTTTATATTCGATTGAGGCAGCGCAAAATTTATCTTAACCTTCGGGGGCGCAACATCTATCTTAGACTAAAGAGGGGGCGCACAATTGATCTGAAACTAAGGTGGGCGCAAAATGGATCTTTCATTGAGGGGGTGCAAAATTGAGTCTGAAACCTTTGGGGCAGGAATTTTTATTTTATTGAGGCAGCGCCAAATTGATCTGAAACTAAGGGGGTAGGACGTTTATATTTTAAGGGGGCGCAAAATTGGTCTGAAACTAAGGGGGCGCAAATTTGATCTGAAACTAAGAGGGGTGGCATTTTTATATTTGATTGAGGTAGCGCAAAATTTATCTTAACCTTCGGGGGCGCAACATCTATCTTAGACTAAAGAGGGGGCGCACAATTGGTCTGAAACTAAGGTGGGCGCAAAATGGATCTTTCATTGAGGGGGTGCAAAATTGAGTCTGAAACCTTTGGGGCAGGAATTTATATTTTATTGAGGCGGCGCCAAATTGATCTGAAACTAAGGGGGTAGGACGTTTATATTTTAAGGGGCGCAAAATTGGTCTGAAACTAAGGGGGCGCAAATTTGATCTGAAACTTAGGGTGCAGAAATTTATATTTTATTGAGGTGCCGCAACTTGTTCTGAAACTTAGGGGCGCAAAATTTATATTTAATTAAAGGGCCCGCGCCACATTGATCTGAAACTTGGGGGGTGGGGGGGGGGGGGGGTAGGACGTTAATATGTTATTGAGGGTGCGCAAAAATTGAACTGAAAATAAGGGGGCGCAAATTTGATCTGAAACTTAGGGTGCAGAAATTTATATTTTATTGAGGTGCCGCAAATTGTTCTGAAACTTAGGGGGCGCAAAATGTATAGTTTAGGTTGATCATGTAACATATACGTATTGGTGTGTACTACAAGGTTTTGGTATTGGCCAAGCCTTGGTTATAAAGTAACAAATACCGTACATAGAAAGATGTAGCCTATATGCAACTACACAACAAAACTTTGTATAGTCCTAGAAGACAATATGCATCGCAAAGCCAGAATGTGTTATTATTGTATCTGCTCTATTAAACGTCGCTCTTTTTCCAAATCCCCCATTTTAAGATATGACTTTCATTACGACTAAGTTTGTAAGCTTCAGAATGTTGGTAGTGAAGAATCATAAAATCACAGAACGTAGATAAAAACTAAAGCATATACATGTATGTTCTGTTAACCCTCTGAAGGCAGACAATGCACAATGCGATACACCAGCATCGCATCGCACTTTTTATTCTTTTTGTTTTACCGTAATGTTTTTAAAGTTAACTGTAATGTTCTCAAATATGCGTACATTCATTCTCGTCATTATCATTATCATTTTCTTTTTCTTTTGTATTTAGTACCTGTTTACTCCTGATTATGTTGTTGTTATTGCTTTTTCGTGGGGCGGTGCGTCATGGAAACAAATAGAACAAAATAAGTTAAACAGACATATACAAAAAGAAAAAGAAAAGTTAGGATTCACGATCAAATACTCTATCTAACGTACACCTTTATCGGTTATTTGGGGACTGTATATAAATATAAATAATAAACAACAGGTCAACGGCGAGCTCAACAACTATAAGCATCTGTTGTCATATGCTGGTAGCTTTTTACTATACGTAGTCGCGCGCTCGGTGACTCAACGCTAGTTTGATCGCTTTTGTCCGGCTTGCCAGATTCTATTGTTCTGGCGCGGATTAAGGCTGCCTAACTTTAATTACCCAAAGTATCGGCATGGCATAGGCTATGTGTGTGGAGGGAGGGGGTGATTCTTTTTTAATAATGTTAGATTTGTCTAATGTTCAATGTTTGATGAATGTTCTGTAAATATATTGAGTAAAGCATGACGTCGTAAATGTCTTAGCATGCTGCCCGACACGTCCAAGGCATAGGTCGCACGCCATTAATGGCATGCCTTAATTTTCCATGCCATACGCATCCGGGCTTGTTTCACTCAATCAACTGATTACTTCATGCATGTCCAAATTATAATTCAAACGCCATATCTGTTTCCAACAAAACGCAACAAAACGGACGCTTCGTGTCGCAACTCTTTGTATATTAAAGGGTACTATATATGCCCCATCCCTGCAGGCCTATGGGTGCATTAAACAGTATTGCATGCATTTCGGCATTTTTATATTCGATTGAGGCAGCGCAAAATTTATCTTAACCTTCGGGGGCGCAACATCTATCTTAGACTAAAGAGGGGGCGCACAATTGATCTGAAACTAAGGTGGGCGCAAAATGGATCTTTCATTGAGGGGGTGCAAAATTGAGTCTGAAACCTTTGGGGCAGGAATTTTTATTTTATTGAGGCAGCGCCAAATTGATCTGAAACTAAGGGGGTAGGACGTTTATATTTTAAGGGGGCGCAAAATTGGTCTGAAACTAAGGGGGCGCAAATTTGATCTGAAACTAAGAGGGGTGGCATTTTTATATTTGATTGAGGTAGCGCAAAATTTATCTTAACCTTCGGGGGCGCAACATCTATCTTAGACTAAAGAGGGGGCGCACAATTGGTCTGAAACTAAGGTGGGCGCAAAATGGATCTTTCATTGAGGGGGTGCAAAATTGAGTCTGAAACCTTTGGGGCAGGAATTTATATTTTATTGAGGCGGCGCCAAATTGATCTGAAACTAAGGGGGTAGGACGTTTATATTTTAAGGGGCGCAAAATTGGTCTGAAACTAAGGGGGCGCAAATTTGATCTGAAACTTAGGGTGCAGAAATTTATATTTTATTGAGGTGCCGCAACTTGTTCTGAAACTTAGGGGCGCAAAATTTATATTTAATTAAAGGGCCCGCGCCACATTGATCTGAAACTTGGGGGGTGGGGGGGGGGGGGGGTAGGACGTTAATATGTTATTGAGGGTGCGCAAAAATTGAACTGAAAATAAGGGGGCGCAAATTTGATCTGAAACTTAGGGTGCAGAAATTTATATTTTATTGAGGTGCCGCAAATTGTTCTGAAACTTAGGGGGCGCAAAATGTATAGTTTAGGTTGATCATGTAACATATACGTATTGGTGTGTACTACAAGGTTTTGGTATTGGCCAAGCCTTGGTTATAAAGTAACAAATACCGTACATAGAAAGATGTAGCCTATATGCAACTACACAACAAAACTTTGTATAGTCCTAGAAGACAATATGCATCGCAAAGCCAGAATGTGTTATTATTGTATCTGCTCTATTAAACGTCGCTCTTTTTCCAAATCCCCCATTTTAAGATATGACTTTCATTACGACTAAGTTTGTAAGCTTCAGAATGTTGGTAGTGAAGAATCATAAAATCACAGAACGTAGATAAAAACTAAAGCATATACATGTATGTTCTGTTAACCCTCTGAAGGCAGACAATGCACAATGCGATACACCAGCATCGCATCGCACTTTTTATTCTTTTTGTTTTACCGTAATGTTTTTAAAGTTAACTGTAATGTTCTCAAATATGCGTACATTCATTCTCGTCATTATCATTATCATTTTCTTTTTCTTTTGTATTTAGTACCTGTTTACTCCTGATTATGTTGTTGTTATTGCTTTTTCGTGGGGCGGTGCGTCATGGAAACAAATAGAACAAAATAAGTTAAACAGACATATACAAAAAGAAAAAGAAAAGTTAGGATTCACGATCAAATACTCTATCTAACGTACACCTTTATCGGTTATTTGGGGACTGTATATAAATATAAATAATAAACAACAGGTCAACGGCGAGCTCAACAACTATAAGCATCTGTTGTCATATGCTAGTAGCTTTTTACTATACGTAGTCGCGCGCTCGGTGACTCAACGCTAGTTTGATCGCTTTTGTCCGGCTTGCCAGATTCTATTGTTCTGGCGCGGATTAAGGCTGCCTAACTTTAATTACCCAAAGTATCGGCATGGCATAGGCTATGTGTGTGGAGGGAGGGGGTGATTCTTTTTTAATAATGTTAGATTTGTCTAATGTTCAATGTTTGATGAATGTTCTGTAAATATATTGAGTAAAGCATGACGTCGTAAATGTCTTAGCATGCTGCCCGACACGTCCAAGGCATAGGTCGCACGCCATTAATGGCATGCCTTAATTTTCCATGCCATACGCATCCGGGCTTGTTTCACTCAATCAACTGATTACTTCATGCATGTCCAAATTATAATTCAAACGCCATATCTGTTTCCAACAAAACGCAACAAAACGGACGCTTCGTGTCGCAACTCTTTGTATATTAAAGGGTACTATATATGCCCCATCCCTGCAGGCCTATGGGTGCATTAAACAGTATTGCATGCATTTCACGAACAATACATGGGTCAAAGGTTCCCCTTTGGTCTTCGACACCCCCCCCCTCTCTCTCTCTCTCTCTCTCTCTTCCTCTCCCTTTCAAACGTGCCTTCCATCATATGGCAACGTTGCGTTCACATGTTATTCGCCGTATTAAAGTTATGGTGTTAGATATAGAGCGAAATAATTGCAAGTATGTAACAAAAAATATTAAACTTGGATAAAAGAAGAGAAAAATGACAGTGCTGATTAAATTGAGGAGTTGCAAATTGATCTGAAACTTAGGTGGCGGAAAATATATACATTATTGACCGGGGGCGCAAAATTGGTCTTTTACTGAGATGGCGAAGAATTGATCTGAAACTTCGGGGGGGGGGGGGTCGCAAAATTGATCTGAAACTAAGGGGGCGGCATTTTTATATTCGATTGAGGTAGCGCATAATTTATCTTAACCTGTGGGGCGCAACATCTATCTTAGACTAAGGAGGGGGCGCAAAATTGATCTGAAACTAAGGTGGGCGCAAAATGGATCTTTCATTGAGGGGGTGCAAAATTGATCTGAAACCTTTGGGGCAGGAATTTATATTTTATTGAGGCGGCGCCAAATTGATCTGAAATTAAGGGGGTAGGAGGTTTATATGTTATTAAGGGGGCGCAAAATTGGTCTGAAACTAAGGGGGTGCAAATTTGATCTAAGATTAGGATGCAGAAATTTATATTTTATTGAGGTGCCGCAACTTGTTCTGAAACTTAGGGGGCGCAAAATGTATATATTACATTGATCGGCCCGCGCCACATTGATCTGAAACTTGGGGGGGGGGGGGTAGGACGTTAATATGTTATTGAGGGGGGCGCACAATTGAACTGAAACTAAGGGGGCGCAAATTTGAACTCGGAAACTTAGGGTGCAGAAATTTATATTTTATTGAGGTGCCGCAAATTGTTCTGAAACTTAGGGGGCGCAAACTTAGTTAAGGTTGATCATGTAACATGTACGTATTGGTGTGTACTACAACGTTTTGGAATTAGCCAAGCCTTGGTTATAAAGTAACAAACACCGTACATAGAAAGATGTAGCCTATATGCGACTACACAAACAAACTTTGTATAGTCCTAGAAGACAATATGCATATTGCAAAGCCAGAATGTGTTGTTATTGTATCTGCTCTATTAAACGTCGCTCTTTTTCCAAATCCCCCATTTTAAGATATGACTTTCATTACGACTAAGTTTGTAATCTTCAGAATGTTGGTAGTGAAGAATCATAAAATCACAGAACGTAGATAAAAACTAAAGCATATACATGTATGTTCTGTTAACCCTCTGAAGGCAGACAAATGCGATACACCAGCATCGCATTGCACTTGTTATCATTTTTGTTTTACCGTAATGTTTTTAAAGTTAACTGTAATGTTCTCAAATATGTGTACATTCATTCTCTTCATTATCATTCTCATTTTCTTTTTCTATTGTATTTAGTAACTGTTTACTCCTGACTATGTTGTTGTTATTGCTTTTTCTTGGGGCGTTGCGTCATGGAAACAAATAGAAAACATAAAGTTAAACAGACATATACGAAAAGAAAAGGAAAAGTTAGGATCCACGATCAAATACTGTATGTAACGTACACCTTTATCGGTTATTAGGGACTTTTAGTTTTGCACGAAGACAATGTGGATTGCTACGGTCGACGTCCTTTTAATGCACTGCCTTGAAAGGGCGTCACACGTATCAGTCCACGCAAATCTAAAAGTCCCTATTTACAAACAAGTCAACGGCGAGCTCTTTAAGCATCTATTGTCATATAGCTTTTACTACGTAGTCGCGCGCTCAGCGACTCAACGTTATTGTTCGATTGCCGTTGTCCAGATTTGCAGTTTGCCAGATTCTATCGTTCGGGTTGGGGATTAAGGATTTGGGAATCGCCCAATTAAATATTTGGTCAGTAGAATAGGTGTTCATTTGATACCATGTTGATGTCTCGGCAAGGCATGTGTGTGTGTGAGGATGGGTGGGGGGGGGGGGTCTCGTGAACGATCGGACCCAAATGGCAAAGGCCCATCAGGATACTTGCAGAGGCGTAGTAAAGTAGCGGATAATAAATAGGCCTTCATTTCCTAGGCATAGATGTAATGTTGTCTTTAAAGACGGACTGTACTAGTTTGGCTAGGAGTTAATAGACCGCCCAGGGTGCTCACTGACAGATGGCTATCTCATCAACTCAGCTCTCGATTAACATAAGAAGAGAGGATCATGGGGACCAATGGTCACCGATTTATTAAAGGCTTGTCTTCTATATAGAGGGAGCAATTAGTAGCTACAAGTAGTACAATGGGGCATTAGAGGATCTTTATATTGGCAATAGTGGCATGTCGAGACAAAATGAGACAGAGTTATCATGGCTAGACATTGAGAACATTTGAGAGAACGAGAAGGTGTTAAATAAACACATTGTTTTCAGGTGTGTTTTTTCGCCTTTTTCCTCTTCTAAAACGCGTAAAGAATAGAAAAAGACTACAGGACTACAGTGCGTGGATAAACAAAAAGAAAGAACAAAAATCAATTATCGGCTGGTAAGCGCACGTCATAATAATTTGTTCATGTCTTTGAAAAGCGGCCAATCTAAATTGGTGTTTTAAAAAGCGATTAGGAAAGAATGAACTGTGTCAAGATTACAAAACGTGTGATAAAGAAAATGAGAACGAAATGTCAATAATAAATAGCCCGGTCCATTTCATTTTCGGAATTAAGAAACTGTTAACATATTATTTCGGACTTTCTGGTTTTTGCAATTACAAACCCATTTACATTTACAGAAATATAATTTTGGGTAAACTATAGTAATTAAAAAAATATCTAAATCTCAATGATAATGATACTATAGGTTTTCCGGCCAAACTTCGTAAACTAGCTTAGCATCCCAATTAATGTTACGTTCATTCAAGTTCGTGCGAAATTGAATGACTATGTAGATCAACATTCAAAAAGCTAATTGCGTCATTCAATTTGCTAATAATATGCTCATCTTACCGTAATTGAATGCCTAAAACCCCTTGACATCCGGTGGCTCTGCCCCCTGGACCCCACCTAGGGCCCTAACACCAATTTATGTCCTGCCAGTGTCACAAATAAGGTATAAAAATATGCTCATCTGACCGTAATTTATTGCCCAAAACCCCTTAGCTTCCGGGGGCTCCGCCCCCGGAACCCCACGCCAATTCGTGACCTGCCAGTGTCACAAATAAGGTATAAAATTATGCTCATCTGACAATGATTTGATGTATAAAAAAACCCTGAGCTTCTGAGGGCTTCACCCCCTGGACACAACACCAATTTGTGTCCTGCCAGTGTCACAAATGAGGTATCAAAATATGCTCATCTGATCGTAATTTATTGCCCAAAACCCCTGAGCTTCCGGGGGCTCCCCCCTGGACCCCACGTCAATTCGTTACCTGCCAGTGTCACAAATATGGTATAAAATTATGCTCATCTGACGATAATTTAATGTATAAAACCCCTGAGCTTCTGGGGGCTCCGCCCTCTGGACCCAAAACAATTTTATGTCCTGCCAGTGTCACAAATACGGTATCAAAATATGCTCATCTGACAGTAATTAAATGCCTATACCCCCTGAGCTTCTGGGGGCTCCACCCCTTGACCCCCGCTTCGTGAAAAAATTCCAAGAAGTGCTCTGGTGAAAGAGTCTAAGTCGTCAGCGCACTATGTGCAAGCCAAGCAAGTAAACCCATGACAGGGAAGGAAATTATAGAAAGGGGAAAACAAGGGTAGTGGAGAGGATATGGAGAAGGAAAAACAAGGAAATACATAAGGAAAGAGAAGAGGATAAGTCAAAGGAAGAACATAGAAATGCATGATTGAAGAGCTAAGAGGATTAAAGATCTAGACTAAGGAAAAACCGTAGGGAAATACATATAAAGAAGGAGAAAGGGAATCTATCAGATTAAAACAAAAAAATAGATGACGAAGGAGAAAAGGATAGATTGAAGGAGAAACAAAGAAATACATAAAACAAAAGAGAAAAGGTTAGAATAAAGGAGAACAAAAGAAATACAAAACGAAGGAGAACTGGGGATAGATTGAAGGAAAAACAAAATATAACGAATGAGAAAAAGGATAGATTGAAGAAGAAAAAAATACATGACAAAAGAGAAGAGGATAGATTGAAGAAGAACACAGAAATACATAATGAAAGAGAATAGAGGATAGATTTAACCCGACACAAATAACGAGTATACATGTACACACGTACAGATCCAGCAATCCAACAAAACTGCTAAGGGTAATACTAGACTCTGTCTCTAGTCGTTTGCACAGTATATTTGACTGAAGTGGCTAAACAGTCGTGTAAAAAAAATATGCGCGGGCTGGTGAGCATAATTATGAGTCTGTTGATAACGCCATCTTCGACGGCTTGGATCAAGTGTGGGGAAATTATAAAGGACCGTGCAGATTCTGGACTACAAGCATCACCGCCTGGCTGCCGCCACTAAAACTTTAAGCATCTCCGTACGGCGACCGCCAGCTGGAAACTTTAAAGTTGCAACTTTAACAACCTATTTTTGGCGGCAGCCTGGCTGAGCCAATTATAGACGTGCCGCCAGGCCGGGGGTGGATGGGCCGATTAAAGATTCCGGGGTAAAAGTCAGATCCCAGCCTGGCGCAAGCCGGCTGGGCTAATAAGTGAAAATTAATTGCCCCAGCCAGGCTTCGGGCGGAATTGCAGCCTCGATCCGCCAATACGTGAGGCGGGAGCCAGCTGGTATCGATATTTTTGACGCCTCGCCTTACAGATACACAACATTATAACCAATCCCCTTCAAAGCAAACACCGGTTATCAAATTTTCTTCAACGTCAAATCGATTACTGGTAAGTAAATTTTTGAGCACTGCATTCTTTCAAAAAGGACACTTATCAAAAACTCTGTCTATAGGTGATAGAAGCACAACAATATTGTAAAATAAATGTAAAACTATAAAACACCTTTTTTTAAACTGCTTTCAAATCAATTTCCATGTACATGTACATTGCCTCTTGACCCATTTTCCTTAAATGTCATATCAATGGAGTAAATTTCATGCTTTTAATACTTATGAATAAAAAAAGACCCTCACCTGAACTTTGTAAGGTGATAGCACCACAACATCACTCTGTTTGGGTCTATCCCACTCTTCAGGCCAGTGCTTCATCAATGAAGCGACGTATTCTGCAATTATCTTTGCTTCCTCTGCATTCATGTATGATGTCCCAACAAGCTGATCCTCCCCCCTCACGTCCACAAAGTTGAGAGGAAAGAGGTTGGGGTGGTCACTACTGGTGCTCTTTGATATGAAGGCTGTGCCATAGTGCACCTTCAAGAAGTCTAGGATGGGTTGGCAGCTCCTGTAGTTGATGGTGAGGTTGCAGCTGGCGTGGCAGTCATTCTGTTTGTCATATTTGAACAGGCGTTGCAGCAGGGACATGTTGAACTTGGCCTTCCTCGTGCGAGGAGAGTGCACCTGCAATTTTGGAAGAAACCACCATCGTTGATCGGTGCTTATGTTTTCATTCTAAGATCAATAATAAATCATCAAATGACATATGCTTTGAGTACATAAAACCTCTCCGAGTAAATTGAGCCATTCATTGTTTTTTTGTCGTAAACAAGCATTTAAAATGCTATATATATATATATATATATATATATATGTGTTCGATTCCAGTGCAACTCATGTGACATTTGAAAAGAAATAGAACCTAATGATAGTCATGAAGAGAGTAAATGGGAGACATTTTTGATGAAAATGACATATCCCCTCCCTAAAGCTTTCAAATGAAAAGAATTTAAGTTCTGCATTGATAACGTTACATATGAAAAAATATTAACTTAGCCGGGTCCAAATCACTATATGTACAGTACATCCTGAAATATTAAATTATTGCAAATCATGCAAGGAATTTGATTTGAAACATAATATTTAAAGCCTAGTTTCCGCATACCAGTATTAGTCTTTTACTTTACCTGTGGGCTCATCTGTTTTGGATCGCCAGCCAGCACAACACTTGTATCCTCTGTTGCTAGGGCAAGCGGAATGATGGCCTCCGTCTCTAGGGCTTGTCCGGCTTCGTCTATCACAATGTCAGAGAAGTATCCACGCAGTGTTGCTGTTTTGGTAAGGTGCACCGCTGTATTCAAAGTGACGACAACTATACTGGGGCCCTTTCTGCAGACCCAGTCTGAAAACAGATTAATTGGTCAAGAATTAAGGTATGAATCTGGTTTGTAAAGAACTAGCCTTACGTGAATAAAATAAAATAATATCATATATCAAAGATATGAAATTTGGATCTGTGGAATACTAAACGTTACAAGAATACAAATTCCAATTATACGAATAGTAGTTACCATTAAGTAGCATTAATGCATCTTTTACGAATCACAAATATTTATGATAACCAGGCTTTATCCAAGCTACCCTGATAAGATGATCAAGCATACAAGGAATTACTTCAGACCGGGTACCCATATATTCACTTAACCTGGGTAAACAGTGGCAATTGTACTAGGTTACTGTCTTTCCAAAAAGTGTAAGTGTTATGGCAGGGATTGAAACCCAATTTGTATATTAAGACCACTATCATCCAATACTCCCGGGTACTACAGGCAGGTTGACCTTTAAACTCAATCATAAAAAATGGAGGTCTTGCCCCTACCTTGACATTCCTCTTCGGTTGGCAAACGAGGTCCATCAGCATCGAAAAGCATGTATTGCTTTACCGGATCTCTAATCGTGCTTAGGTTCCGCATCGTTGCATACACTCGAACCATCCAAGTATCAGGATTTTCTTCACAGAATTTATGAAGATAATCTCTGATGTACAGATCAGCAGCACTGTAAACAGAAAATAAAGGATACATTTCAAATACATTTCACTGCAATAGCCAGCTAGGAAGCATTTCCAAAATGATTAATAACTAGATAGTTTTTGACTGGTGTGCGCAGTCAAAAATGATGCCTCCGCCACAGAGTGATTTTACAAACCGAAACAGAAGCAATTTTAACTAGATGGAACTTCGACTGCGCACAGTTGAAAATGATGCCTCCGTCATAGAGCAATTTTACAAACCAAAACAGAAGAACAAACAGAAGTTCAATTGTAAACCATTAACAGGTTCTCAGAATATCGTGATTACAAGTGATTTCTCATATACATATGTGACCCTTTGATCTTTGACCTCATGAACCTAAAATCTACTCAGTTCATTGGCTCTGCAAGATGTCCTGAGTTAAATAGTAATCCATCTGTCAGTTCTATTGAGAATGCGTTCACAAGCTATTTTCGCATACATAATGAGCCCATGACCTTTGAACTTTGACCTCATGACCCAAAAATCTACTCAGTTCATTGGCTCTGCAAGATACATACATGATCTAAGTTTGGCAGGAATCCATCAATCTGTTCTAATGATAATGGGATCACAAGCTATTTTTGCATACATAATGAGCCGGATGACCTTTGACCTTGACCTCATGACCCCAAAATCTAATCAGTTGATTGGCTTTGCAAGAAACATACACAGGGCTCGACTTTATCGGGAGCCCGGTGGCCATTGGCTCCCTGAAACCCCTGCGGGCTCCCTGAAAAAGTGCTTGAGGAGCCCGGCTGGCTCCCTAAGTTTTTCTAGTATCAGCCACGAAAAATGCTGTTTCTTACCAGCACTTTAATCCATGTTTTAATCCATCTAAAAACCCAAATTCCGCAGTCAAAATCATGAAATATGCGCTAGGAATTCCAAGGCACACTTGGCTCAACTCCAGCGCGAATAATGAGTTGCAAAAGAAAACACATCGAGATCAGTGCAGGAATGCCATGCATGATAACGTTATATCTCCGCACTCGTAACGAGTGCGCAATACATGCTGCATTGTATGTCGGTGCACTCAGAGAATGTACACACTAAGACAAACGCACGTGGTCGCTGCGTTGCCAGAGCTGAGAGTGTGTTTACGTCGACTCGTGTTTGTGATACATGTGCGTTTGTGATCGTGAGTGCTTATTCTTCAGCGTGCGTACCTGGATGGACTTGATTATTGTTTGAACATAATTTTACGAACTACAAACTTCAAAGGCGTGTGTAAAAAGGGGTTGATTGTTGTTTTGTGAACATATGTACGAATTAGGGAGATTCATGGCTAATCGTTAAAACGGCGTGTATAAACGGTCAAAGGGACTGAAAAGAATAAAATATGGAATAAAAAAGTTTGACTTAAATGTCGTTGGACTAACTTAACGGCAATCAATAAATGAATTTATTATTTCTTTCATATGTTTTCGCAAGGTTTGTGTACTACTATAAAACGTGATAAACTTGGGCTCCCTGAAACCCCTGCGGGCTCCCTGAAAAAGTGCTTGAGGAGCCCGGCTGGCTCCCTAAAAAAAAAGTAAAGGTCAGGCCCTGATACATGACCTAAGTTTGGCAGGAATCTATCAATCAGTTCTTGAGATAACGCGATCACGAGCCGTTTTTGCATACATAATGAGCCCTGTGACCTTTGACCTCGTGACCCCAAAATCTAATCAGTTCATCGGCTCTGCAAGATACATACATGACCAAAGTTTGGCAGGAATCCATCAATCGGTTCTTCAGATAACGCGCCGTTTTTGCATACATAATGAGCCCTGTGACCTTTGACCCTTAACCTTGTGACCCCAAAATCTAATCAGTTTATTGGCTCTGCAAGATACATACATGACCAAAGTTTGGCAGGAATCCATCGATCGGTTCTTTAGATAATGCGATCACGAGCCGTTTTTGCATACATAATGAGCCCTGTGACCTTTGACCTTTGACCTCGTGACCCCAAAGTCTAATCAGTTCATCGGCTCTGCAAGATACATACATGACCAAAGATTGGCAGGAATCCATTAATCGGTTCTTTAGATAACGCGACGGATAACGGACGGACGTACGGACGGACGGACAACCCGAAAACATAATGCCTCCGGCTACTTCGTAACAGAGGCATAAAAATTCACATTTGATTGTAATCCATTAACAGGTTCTCAGTATGTTGTTATTTCCAGCTATTTTTCATATACATGTATAGCCCTTTGATCTTTTACCACATGACCTTAAAATCTAATCAGTTCATTGGCTATGCAATTAGATACATACATGTCCTCAGTTTGATAGAAATCCATCCGTCGGTTCTATTGATAATGCGTTCACAAGCTATTTTTGCATACATGATGAGCCCCATGGCCTTTGACCTTTGAGTTAACCTCATGACCCAAAATCTAACAGTTCATTAGCTCTGCAAGATACATCCATGACCCAAGTTTGGCAGAAATCCATCAATCAGTTCTTGAGATAAAGCGATCACAAGCTATTTTTGCATACATGTGTCGTGACCTTTGATCTTTGACCTCGTGACCCCCCAAATCTAATCAGTTCATTTGCTCTGCAAGATACATATATGACCTTAGTTTGGCAGGAATCCATCAATCGGTTCTTGAGATAACGCGATCACGAGAATGCGTGACGTGCAGACGTACAGACGGACGTACGTGAGACAGACAATTTGGCTATTGCAAAGATCTCTATGCAAGGGACTCTGGGGATCATCAAGGAACCACTTACAGTGGCACTTCAGACTGTGTTTTCAATTTCAGCAATGCAAAATTGGACCAGAGGTGTTGGAAAGTGGGGGTGAAAAAGGAGTACCGGGTACAAATGTTTTTTCAATTTATGTGGAGAAAAGATTAGGAGTAATGTAGAGGACAGAATGAGAGATCAGTGCGGGAGTAACATAGGAGGAAGGGCAGTCTGGTACTTTAGATATGCTGACGACACAACCCTAATCACTAAATCAAAGAAGGATTGGAGGAAATATCTTACTTACTAGAAGGGGAAAGCAGACTCTATGGTTTGAAAATAAATTCAAGCAAGACACATCTAATGAAGGTTAGAAGTAACTGGTCCGGAAGCATACAGCTCAATGACAATATTGAGATTGCAGAGAAGCTCAAAGGGATAATTGAGTTCTTGTTTTAGACCGCAAATGCCTTCAAAGTGTATGGTTATTGCTCTTATCCTTATTTATGACATTTCTAGTGCCCTTTTAGAACCTGAAATTGCTATGAAGGTAATTTAAAATGATTGCATTTAGATTGAATACGATCATATATCAATTCAGCTCCACTTTAAAAAAAATATGGTGACCGTTAATTAATTAATTAATAATAATACACAGGCCGGCTGGTTTTGCATATTTTAACCAACTCGAAAAAGGCCCAAAAAGCCAATATTGGCATTGGCTGGAATAAAACGTATCAGGTGTTATCTCATTATTCAACGGATGGTTCAAAATTACTGAATATTTGTGGGGCACCACGAATATTAGAAATGGTTATGTTTATGGATATTCCAGCCGTCTCTGAACCCCTTTTTTGATCATACAAAGATGATTTTGTCATCTAAATTGTATATTCGTACAGAGGTGAATTAATAGGTAATGTGGGATCAGCCTGTATAAGACAAATAACTATGATCATAAACCTTTGTATATTTAAGTTATATTATAGAAGTGTAAAGACTGTTCAGGAAACACAAAGAAAGAAATAGTAAGGTTAAGTAAACAGCAAGGTTTGGTAAAATGCCTATGGTTCACGCCTTAATTTGGATCTATTATGAAGATAATTATGATTTGAATCGATAAGGAACCTGTCATTAATTATAACATATATGGCTTAACAAATTATGACTGTTGGAGAAGTCAGGCTTTGAATTAATGCCCATTTTTGTATGTCATTTAGTTTTCACAGTTTTCACGGAGTGAAAGGAATGAAGCTACCGTATGCTCATAGAAAGGATAGCTAAACAAGGAATAAAGAAATGCTCCCATTAAAGCATTGTTGACTTGTTGTTTGTGATTGGCTGCAGTTACACTGGGCGCGTTACCCTATAGTAGACCAACTTTTTTGAGCTCTTACAGAAAATCACACTTATTTGACTTTTTGGTGGCTATGTGGTGCGGGGTCACAAATGTACTTTGGACAATAATGACGAACATGCAAATATATAAAAATAATACCTATGATACACCTAATTTTGCATGAAAATCAAATATCCAGAAATGGACAATAAATACTAAATTGAATTGGTAAGTTGTTTGAACTCTTGGTTTTGAGTATTGGGATGTTGAGAATTTCGGATGTAGTTAAGAGATGATTAAAACTGCCATGGCTTTGAAGAAATTTCCAAGATATATGATTTTCAACCTGTGATATAACTGGCTTTTAGACCCCTACTTTGCTTTACTTCTTCTGTTATATTCATCTTCAATTTGTAAAATATATCTTTTCAATATATATTTTTGCAATAAAAAACATTTGCAATAGAAAAATACCTCTATCGATTCTGGAATTATTATTTTTTAAATACCTGTTTGAAAGAGTGCAGATTAAGAACTTGGCATCCTTTCTCTTTGTCAAAGTTCTCTGTATCGCTTTGGCCAGAGTATGCGTCTTTCCTGTCCCAAATGGTCCGAGGATCATGGTTGGACCGCTATAGGTTGTGGCTTCCTTTCCTCTTGTTTCTAATGACTTGATGAGGCGGACAACCTGCTCCTGTCTACTGTTCAAACCCTCAAGGCAGTCCTTGGCAGCTACTTCTGGAAACCTGTTTTGAACCAAAATATCATATTCTGAAATGAATACATGTATTTCCTTTTAAATGATCACACTTCTGTACATGTACTAATTTTCAGTTCAGCTGCTTGTTCCCTTTTAACCCTATTTAGCCCGGGCTATTTTGAAACTGCATAGCCCAGGGGGGGGCTTCTCAGGCCCCCCCCTATGATCTCGGCCGTGAAACGCCCGATCGCCGCGAAAATTTGCATACATGTCAAGTGAAGTGTATAGAATACTATGGTAATTTCAATTTTTTTGAAAAATTCACTCATTTGCATATTTATGGTAATTTATGCAAATAAGGTCATTAAATTCACATTTTTGCCCATAAATCAGACATTATTCATATTTAAGCATTCTTTCTCACTACATATATTTGTTAGACCATTTGGAATAATAATACAACACAAAAATTTGAAAAACCAGGGTTATTCCTTATGTTATCTTTTGTTTTGATAATTTCTTATGTATTTCTTTGTTTTTTTAACTTATGTATTTTATTGTTTTTGTTGTTTTATTTCATTTCCAACTATAATTCAACTATTTTGACCCCAAAATAAACACCTAAAATCTAAACAAGACCAAATAACCAATGTTTTACCTCTTTATTTGAAAAATGAGATTTCCATATGTTTTGTACACAAATCACAAAAATGAGCGATTTTCGGGCTGACATGCGAAGACAAAAGGACACGTGACTTTGTAATGGTAGGTCCGATTTTCGAAAAATTTCTTTCAAAAGTTGCGCAAGACTCGAAAGAAAAAAGTCACAAAATTTCAGTGCAAGATTTTCTTGCGTTAAAAAATTATCGCGAAAAATGTCGAGGGGGGGGCTTCTCAAGCCCCCCCCCCCGGGCTAAATAGGGTTAAATCACCAAAGGAAATATTCAGGTAACTATGAAATATTTAATTTTAATACTTACATGTTTATGTAGGAACATCTGATTTTAAACATGTTGTGATGTGTTGCCTACTTCTACTACAGATACTACTACTGCTATTACTACTACTACTACTACTTCTACTACTTCTACTACACTACTACTACACTACTACTACTTATAATATAGGAAAAAATGCTCATACCCATCACTCAAGGTGCTCAATGCACTCTAATATTATCCCAGCTCATGCTGAGATATGCTACGGTCACAAAGGTTCGTACGAACGATAATTTTGTACAAATCTCCATTTTTCCATTGTCTTCCCGAATTTCCATTGTCTGAAAATCGTTCGTACGGCATTCGTAATGGCATTTGTGACCAAGGCTATATAAAGTAGGCTACTCATTTCGGTGCTCAGGGCACTCTTTCATACCATTTCCCATTAAACACCAAGGAGGGGACTGCAAATATACATGTAGTCTAATGTCTTCACAAAGGACGCTAGGTATAGTTCCACTTGGCTTGACTCATCTACAAAACCCCCATCTGACTCTGCTTAGGTACCTTAGCAAAATGCAGTGGCACGAAAGAGATGCGTCGGGAACGCAAAAGGTGTACAACTTTGTGATGTTTGAACTTAAAGTTCTTTTTTGTACATATCTGGGCCATGTCTTATAAACAGTTGCGATTAGTCGCAACTTGTTGGCGATTGATATCGCAAGTTTGTACATAAGAGGTAGGAGACTGCAAACTTGTGATTGATTAGAGAACTTGCAATTGATTTGGATCAATCGCAAGTCTTTATAAGAGGGCCTTGGATGAAAGTTTAGGCAACATGAAGCCTCATCAATGTAGTACATGCATTTTGCATTCCGGATGCATCTTTTCGCTATTAAAGCCAACTTATTCCACATCAACTAACTATACATGTAGTGCTTATGATTTACATAAAACAATGGCTGACCTATTCGGCTGCTGTCCTTTGGGCAGAACAGTGTCCATACAACTCAAGCTATCCACCGCATGATGCATGGAGAGAAATCGCTGGCGACTGATGCACAATTGAATGGTCACTGACACATTCATGCCGCCCTTCAATTGACGCTCTTTCACACATGATGACCCAAGGGTAATCACAATGGCACCCTTCTCAGACCGCACCTTCAGAGCCTCATAGACTACATCTGACTGCTCATGAAATTTGACGAAGATGGTCTCAACAAACTCCTGGACTAGACGGGAAGCTTCTGAGTCATCATGAAGCGGCTTGTCAAGGGTGATAGTCCCAAACAGATCTCCTTTTTCAGCACCAAGGAGATCATGTTCCAGCTCGACATGATCAGATACTGTCATAATAGTTACTGTCCGGTACCTTGAAATCAAAATGGGAGAAATGTAAGTTAAATTTGAATATCAAAGCTATACAAAGTATTAAAATATAAAATTAACCCAGGTGATGTAAATGGGTACCTGGCAGAAATTCATTCCTTGAAATGTTAGAGCGCCGTAATGGCAGCCATGCTAAAGCCAGGGTAATAATTGGGATTGCCAGGAGTGTCAAGTCTGACAGACATGAGCGCTATACAAGAACCCACTATTATTATTGAAGCTCCCTATCCATTGGTGTTGAGCTTTCAACCATTACAAACCATGGGCAATTACCATCAAAATGACTACCGCCCGGTGGGATGATGACATGATGGCAGGGATTGGGTGTTGACATGGATATAGCAGTGTTAATTCAACACGGTATCAGTTGTGGTATGTGACATGTTCCAGGGATCTTAATATGTCTGAACTAGTGTCAATGGGATAGAAAGGTGGAAGGATGGAGATACTTTAGCCACTGTCTGGTGACATGACAGCCATAGTGAGATGTGGACATTTTAGCAGCTTTTTGATTTTGCAAAGCGGGAAGAACGTATGGGGGGAGCGAAGGAATGTGAACATGGTGGCAGCATTGGGAGCGGTGGGATGTTTACATGATTTTTACATGATGGCAGCAGTGGGAGTAATGGATCTTAAAATGGTGGCAGCAGTATTCATGAATATTCATAATTTATGCAAATTAACCTATGCATTTTCAAATATCATAAAAATGATGTAACCTCATGAATTTGAGATGAAGGAAACATACTTTTTCAACATTCTTCACAAGTCTACAGACAATTATGAAGAGTTTTCTGTAAAATACATAAAATTAGCATTTTGCATAATTAATTAGGCTATAACGACAAAAATTTGCATATTAGGAAAAAACTAATTATACCATCTTGTTCCTTACATAAATATCTACAAACGTTCAAATTTTCGCGTTCATCAGACTTTTGACGGCCAAAATCATAGGGAGGGGGGCCTCCCAGGCAGTAAGGGTTAATATGATGGCTGCAGTAGAAGCGGTGGGATGTTAACATGGTGGCAGCAGTAGGAGAGATGGGATGTTAACATGGTGGCAGCAGTGGGAGTAATGGGATGTTTACATGGCAGCAGTGGGAGTAATGGGATCTTAACATGGTGGCAGCAGTGGGAGCTGTGGGATGTTAACACGGTGGCAGCAGTGGGAGCGATGGGATGTTTACAGGGTGGCAGCAGTTGGAGAGATGGGATGTTTACAGGGTGGCAGCAGTGGGAGTGCTGGGATGTTAACATGGTGGCAGCAGTGGCAGCAGTGGGAGCTGTGGGATGCTAACATGGTGGCAGCAGTGGGAGCTGTGGGATGTTAACATGGTGGCAGCAGTGGGAGCGATGGGATGTTTACAGGGTGGCAGCAGTGGGAGTAATGGGATCTTAAGATGGTGGCAGCAGTGGGAGCGATTGGATGTTAACATGGTGGCAGTAGTGGGAGTAATGGGATGTTAACATGGTGGCAGCAGTGGGAGTAATGGGATGTTTACATGGCAGCAGTTGGATTAATGGGATGTTAACGCATGGTGGCAGCAGTGGCAGCGATGGGATGTTTACATGGTGGCTGCAGTGGGAGTAATGGATGTTAACGCATGAGGCCGCAGTGGCGGCAATGGGATGTTATGGTGGCAGCAGTGGGAGTAATGGGATGTTAACATGGTGGCAGCAGTATAGGAGCGATGGGATGTTAACATGTTGGCTGTAGTGGGAGCGGTGGGATGTTTACATGGTGGCTGTTGTGGGAGCGGTGGGATGTTATCATGGTGGCAGCAGTAGGAGCGGTGGGATTTTAACATGGTGGCAGCATAGCAGGAACGCTGAAATGTTAATATTGTGGATGCAGTAGAAGAGGTGGGATGTAAAATGGTGGCAGGATTGTGATAGTCATTTATTTAATGAATAGTCGTATATAGTCTAATCTCTATTAAAATGGTAGCTGCATATGGTTGGTAACTTGGTACTCTAGGGGTTCTGAGGTTGTATGAAGAATACATGCATGATAAACACTTATGTGCATGTAAAGGCTTCATTTACACTCATGTCAGCAAATGACTAGCTGTGTACCTAAAACTCAAATACAAACTAGCTGATGAGTATAAGTCTGACTTCCATAGCAAATTAAGATAATCTAAGCATTGTAGAGGGTCATATTAATGGAATAGGTGAACATTCTGAATTCATCTTGCAATACTCTCAAAAGACTTACTTGGCAACCATCTCCATACACGCTCTCTCTTCGTCTGTCAGCATGCAATGCATGAATTGTCTGTACGTGTTCTGGTTAAGACTCTGAACGTCACCAGGGTCAAGGAGAGCTGGTACTCTGTGTGAACCAGGGGTAGGATACTGCCCCTCTAACCTAAAATTAAAATATGAAGATACCAAAGAGAAGGAGAAGGAAGACCCCAGAAAAGATGGATAGATTATATCAAGAAGGTAGATAAATTGAATTGGAGCTAGCTACAGATAGGACTAGATGTAGAGTAGTAATGAGGAGACACCATCCCTCCCCCCCCCCCCCCCGACCCCCACAGAGGGAACTCACAGGGTGATGATGATCATAATATACAAGTCTCTCTATGCGCTCAACAAGGCAAATACAACAAAAAGAAAATACACTTTTATGCTATGAAATAAACTAACAGAATTAGAAAGACTATATTAATAGACAATACATTCTTTAGACCTTAATGACTATTAGAAAAATGGGGAAAATGGTAAAGAGAAACCACTTTAGTAACTCTTAAAGCCCCACTGTACTACTTGCAGCTACTTGCTCCCTCTATATAGAAAACAATGCCTAAGCGGTGCCCTTTGGTCCCCCATGATCCTCTTTTTCTTATGTTAATTGAGAGCCGAGTTGATGAGACAGCCACCTGTCAGTGACCACGCTGGGTGGTCTAATCCCTCCTGGCAAAACTAGTACAGACGGGCTTCAAAGGAAAACAGAAAATAACAAAAGATGATGCCTTCAAAGTCATACACATAACCTCAATATGGACCAGTTTTCTTAAGTGTGACAAAGCTTACCTGTGAGTCCATTCATCCTGTTGGGTACATTTGATGATCTCACTGTTACTCTCATTCCACAAGTCGGCTGTGTTCACCGTCTGCTCTTTAAACTCCAATTCTTTCATTTCACTCTTGAAACCAATGGTCACTGACAGCTTCAAGGCAAGACATGGCCGATCACCTAAGAGAAACACAAAGATAAACATGTATGTCACTCACAAGCAATGGGAAATTAGCTTCCAGAATTCTGACAAACCAACTTTAATACATTGACCACTTCTCAAAAGGATCATACAGTAATAATTAAAGATAACCTCCACAAGTAATACAATTTAAAAGAAAAATAATAAAGATAAAGAGATATGATTTTGGCTGACCTTAACAGCCTCTTATGACATTAATTTAAAATGTAATCATTAAACCTGACTTAACTGATAATCAGGGATAACGTTTTTGAAAAAGAACAGTCTTTAAAAACAAAGGGTACATTCAAATGGTCAATTGTCATTTAGTGAAATACAGTTAACAGAAGTGTTTTGGTAGAGTAGAGTTGTTGTGGTCCAGTGGATAAGTCTCTGGACTGTGAGGTATACGTATCGGAAGCAAATCCCTGTCTCGGCACTGATGGGTACCTAGCAGGAATCAATTCCTTAAAATGCTCGAGCACTGTAATTGCAGCCATGCAAAAGATGCGGTAATAACAATGGCACGCCCAGAGTGGCAATTTACCAGAGACATGAGTGCTGTTCACAAACCAACTATTATTATTACTATTTACAATTTTGGGGGCAATTAAGAAATTTCTAACCAAAGTCAAGGACAAGCCACTGCTTGAACACGCCTGAGTGGGATTGGATGAAGTTGACCGCTAGGCTGTACTCATCAGAGTCATCACGTCTGAGAAGACCACCTGGACATGTCTGGGGGCGATAATCTTTCTCAGGTTCTGACAGATGGAAGTGAGAGCGGTGCTCATCGAAAAGAAGCCCTACCCTCTTGAGCTTTTTCTGTAATGGCAAAAGGAAGATAGACAATTAAAAAAAAAACCTTTGGTACATGTACCCTTCTACCAGTTCATTAACTTTTGCTGATCAAGAAAAGATTTCATGACTACATCAAAGGAAAAGATTCAGGACGGCTTGTGTTTTAATAATGGCATTGCTTATATGGGGACAAATAAAAAAAATTGTTAGTACATGTATATTGTTTTGGGATGGGTATAGAAACTATACAATGAGTTTGAGCCATATAAAAATGTAATAATCCTTTTTCATAAAATTACAGGAAGATATATTGGAAGGTCAAGATTTAAGCAACACAGCCACAACAGAGTCATAAAAGAGAGGAAGAAATATTACACAAAAGAAGTCATTGGGGTGAAATATAAATGGAATATGAAACATACCTCACTGCCACAATGAAGAACAACACGCCATTGAATCACATCAGATGCAGGCAGCTCTTGGGTAACATCTACATCCCTCTTGCAGTCCAGCTCGATGCCAAATATATCATCAGTAATCTAATGAATAATATTGCAAAATGTGTAAAATATTCTGTTTAGACTTATACAAAACTTGTATAAAGAAAGAATCTCACTTTGATACTACAGCTGGCCAATCATCAAGGGGCACTCGTTAGAAGCCCTCCTCGCTTATAATAATAATAGGAATAATAATAATAATGAACGTTATTTGTATAGCGCATATCACAAACACAAAGAAAATCCTTATACGTTTAAAAAAGAAGGAAATAGAGATAGGGCGGAATAGAAATGAACATTTATGCCTGATACATACATGAAAATAATTAATTACAAACAACAATAATGATATCGAAAATAATATTGCTAGTGATATTCGTTTGTCTCGCAATGTGGTCAATAAGGAATCTAAAAGATCACAACGTTTCGTGCGCTATCTGCAACACTTCGTCTGGTGATAAAAACTAATGTAAGCAAGGGTCTTTTATACTTTACGGGAGGACCGGCGGAGCGGTCTATAATTCGATCAATAATTGGAACAATAACGCACAATGCCTATTGGTCGACGCACACGGTGATCGACCAATCACCAATCCGTGTAAAAGAAGATTCCTTATTGACCACATTGCGAGACAAACGAATATCACTAGCGATATTATTTTCTATACTACATCCGCAATGAGTATTTAGCATTAACAATAATGATACGCAATTATACACTTTTAGTATGATATGATGTCCAGACTACAGAAGGATCATGATTCAAATTTTCTTTGTAATTGAGGCTCAAATCTGCAATAATACAACGTTTCTTACAATATTCAGAAAAAAATTGTGATACTTAAGCTCTTTAATTTTTGTATAGCCAAACTACCATGAATTTCAGTCTGCACGCGGGGCTACAAAAGAACATCTTTAAACAGCTTATACAGCTTGTCCTATCTAATGGTGAACTGTATCATTTTTGACAATTTGGCCAAAACATTGGTATCCCAGAGGTGGTGAGATAGAGCATGATCCCAAACAATTCAATGCTTCTTACCACATCCTCCATATCCTCTGCAGATGTTTTCTCCTCCACCAGATTGTCCAGCCAGGAGTAGAGCTTCATCTCTCGAGCCTTCCCGAGCTTCATCAAGCTGTGCTGATGGCGCTGCTTCCATTCCCTCAGCTCCTCCATGCTATGTGCATAGATGCACTCGTTCTCTTCCTTGGACATTCCAGAGTGCTCACACTGCTTGGTGGCGTTCCTTTCAGAGGCAAACAAAGTTTATGCAGCATGTAAATTTATCATATACAGGCAGATTATGGGTGAATCTCTCAGATTCCCAGTATTTGTTATGGTGCGCCACCTATCTGATGCCACAGATAAGGCAAATTTTTTAAACTGCGGCAGCGTTGCTGTATTTTCCATTTCACACACAGCATGTCTTTCATGGGTATTTCTCCACATATTTAAAGTTTGGAAGTGTGGGAATTAGTATTCTGAAGCTAATTCACAGAAAAAACCATGGCAAATGCAGAGGCAGTATTCAATTAAAATCTGGCAAGATATCATAAGAAAATATGCAGCATGTACTGCTTACATTGAATGTACAGTACCTAGGTACACGAAGCCATGGGATTTCCGACTTACGGCTTCATGTGGATTATTTCCCATGGGGCATTGCGGCTTTCAACTCGTCTGTTACACCCGATAAGTGGCACAACATATTGCAAAAACTGAGAATTATCCTTATTTCTCCCCAATAGAAAAGGAACCATAGCAAAATGAATGGGATAGCATCATTATACCTCCATATTCATACCTACATGGCCATCAAGTCATCAATGATCATTTCTATTATCTAACATCTCAAGTATTCTTAAAAGTACCTGTACATGAGACAGATTGTCAGACAGATATATTGTCTGTCTGAAGCCAAAAGTGCATTAATTGTTAAATTATATGAGTCAAAACTTTTGTGGCTCCAAACATACAATGTGAGATTGCATACATGAAAAAGTCCAAGCTATTTTGTCCCATGCGGTTCCGATCATATCAAATATTCTAGTGGCTCTGATCACTGTAACGACATAAAAGTCCTACTAGAGCTTGCATCAGATAAAACATGAAATAAAATGGTACATTAATGTTGATTCAAGTTTTCATACAGTTCAATAACCCTAATATAGGACATACCTTATACTAGCCCAGATACACAGTTCTTATTTAATCAACTTTCAGAACATTCTTCAGATTGCTTGAGTTTCTGGACCATTATACATCAAATAACATCACTTCTAGGCACTATACTAAAAAGAGGGGATTTTTTCTTCTTGCAGTAGAGTATATTTGTTATTGTAACTGCACAATATAAATCGATCTCATTATTATTTACTATTAGCAAAGAGGTAAATAAAAAATCTTACTCTTTGCACATTGCGTAAGAGCCATCCTGCACCAGGTTTGGGGGGTCACGCTCCTTCCACAGACGATCAGAGTCGGAGAAGATCATGGCCTTGTGGTCGGTGGTCAGGAGATGATTCTCAAAGTCTGTCTTGGAGGTACAGGTGAACTTGCAGAAAGAGCAAGCGTGCTGCGTTACATCCGTTTGCTCTGGTTTAGGGAGAGGGTTGCTGGCTGCCTGAGCCTGCTGTTGCAAGCGAACCACCTCCTCCAGCTTAGACACTATAGTTGGAAAGAAAATGGAATGACTATCATACTCATAACTACAATCTGAAACTCAGGATTAAAGGCTGGTTCACGTATGCCATGGTAAGCTGCCACGGTTTCCCAAGGGAATACTGCACTTCACACCTCGTCTTATATCTTATAACATGCATGAGAACCATTCTTGCTTAGAGCTATTACTTTTTACATCCTCACCTGAAAATCATTTAGTACACACAAAAATTTCTACAGCATATGTGAATGAGCCACAAAGACAGCTTTATATTAATATTCATGTATCTTTAGGTAATGACCTAATTTCTCTCCACTACTACAAATTCTTTTAAACCATTTCAATGCCTTGGGTGGTGGCTATAAAACTGTTGTGCATTATATTTTCACCAAGATTGGTCATTACCGGTCCATCATTTCTAGAAAATTATAGCATTTAAAAAAAAACTTTGACAATTGTTTCTGTGAAAGGTATGCAGCAGTGCATCGAGGAATGAAATCTCAAAATACTCGAAATTTTATTTATGATGATCTACTGTAAAGCTGGAGGCACATAATACACACGAGTAAGTTACAATAAGAATAAGTCTACAGGTGTCCGTCTTTGTACCAACAATAACTAACTCACAATTATGTTGTTTCTGGTACTCCCAGAGTTCAAGTTCTTCTTGTGTATGAGGATGCATGCATGCTGTTCCAAACACACTTTCCTGCTTGCACTGCTTCCCATTCCAACACAAGTGGAGTTTAGTGTGAGACCACAGTCGGGGATGGCGGGGATTGACACGCACCCATTGCTTGTCTTTTGAGGAGTGTACCACATACAGAATGTTTGCTCCCCAGGAGTGTCGGCTAGCCCCACTGCAGTATGATGGACTATTGGGGCTTTGTGTCTGGATGCGGTACGGATTTTCACGCAGGCATCTACCACAAGCACGCTGGAATAAATAAGAAGGAAGAGGAGTCTTTGCTCAATGAAAATGTTACAATAAATAGGCATATGTATCTTAAAAAAGGAAATTGTTTTTCTTATCTTTGTAGCATGCTGAGACTCTGTCACGGCTAAAGTCAAGTCCTGGGGTCTTCAGACCAAGAAAAGGAGGAAAATCTTTGATTACCTTCATTTAGCATTATGTCTCTACATTACCTAGAATAAGACCTTAAGATCCCAGAGACCCAAGACAGGTCTCATTACATCACTGGTCCCTGGGTTGAATATTTTACATAGCATGGACTTGGGCCCAGATTCTCAAGTTCACATGTGATATATCATAGGTGAGCAGTTACATGCTTGATAACAAGTAAGGTTTATGATGGCTTACCTTGATAGAATGACCAAAAGGGACTTTGGAGTGACACGATTCAACAGGAATTGCACATGCTGCAGAAGGTGGCTGCTTCAGACTGCGGTTGCTGCTGCCCCAAGTGCCTTGGTGTGGATTGATCAGTGCATGAGGGACAGATAGTCGTGATCCAGCAGGTGAGGGTCTGGATGTTGCTGGGTGATTCAGATCTATGCATGCTTCAAGAATCTCTTTTCGTTGTTTTCCAAGCCTTGCTTCTAACCACCAGACCTTAGCCTCTGTCTCGCTGTGAGCAAAATGGCAAGAGTCTTCTCTCTCACATCCATAAATCCTATCAACATACCGACAGACAGCTATAGGCTTATGCATTACCCTGAAAGGACGCTTACGAATCTTGGTGAATCTGCCACCCCCAAACTGATGAACAAGGCACCTGTTCGGCATCATGGTCATGGAATGATTTTTGTACAAGCAAACTGTACGATTATTCGGATTAGGAGGGCTGATTTTCACTGGCTTAGATTCAAAGCATTGCATGCAAACTACAAGAAACTTGCCACCAATCCGTTTGAGTTCATCCAGAAGTGCTTCGTCTAACCTTACTACAGAGTGTCCTGGCATCTTTTGGAACCTCTGTCGGTTATTGCTCTTAGCGCACAATAACCCAGGAGAATTGCAGGCGGATGAAGCAGTGTCAACTTCTCTAGGTACCACATTCATGCCAGTTTGCCAATATGGACTTCCACTTTGTGATGTTGCCACACTGTTGCTTCTTCTCTTGGCATCTCCATTATCTAGAGATACCCTACTTTCCCTTCGAGGTCTGGCAGCGCTATTGCTCCGACTCTTGAAGTCACTATTGTCTTGGGAGACAAGACTCTCACTTCGTGATCTGGCAGGAGTGCTACAGTTTCTGTTGGATTTCCCTTGGTCATGTTGCCCTTGAGTCCTCAAGAGAGCTATGACATCATCTCTTGGAAACCGGCCTTCTTTTTCAGCTAGCCAGATATCTTGTTCTTCCCTGCTGTGACAAGAGCAGCAAGATAATTCCTGCAATTGTTTTCAAGGAGAAGGGGAGGAAGGGTGAAAGGTTTAGGAAATGAGACTGATATTAAGACACCTGAGATGTTTTTCTCTAAACAAATACCGGTATACATGTATAGCTTTGTAATATCTCAAATCTAGATCCAAGGGAAATCTTGGACATACACAAATACATCTTGAACTGACAGTCCTGTAAATGATGGATAAATTGTGTGTAAATACATGTACCATGGCCTTTGAAACAGGGTTACATGTATTAGCCTAAAGTACAAAGGACTTTCATTTCATAGAGGGATCATTCATCAAAATGATTTTGAAGCACCAATCATCTCTTATGTAGTGCTAGTGGGAGATCATATCTGAGTGAATATTATCTTTCGAAAGGCATACCTTGCATGGATCTCCATTTTGGAAGTCGTCACAGAGACTGTGCTTTGCATCATCAGGCCGACAACGTATGATGCCATAGACAGCCTGGTGACCATTCTTGGGTGTCCTAGCCAACAGGCACAGTAAGTAGTCCCTTCTGCACTTTGGAAAATGAGTTGGATTCACATTCAGCCTAAGAGAAACACACATGGGAGTTGAAGTTCAAATTCACGCATTGCTTAGTACATTTCACATTACAAAACTGTACTTCAATTTTGTATTAAATTAAAATATTTATTGCTTTTTAATAAATCAACCAAAAATATAGATATAATAATATGCACATAAACAAATATTTTTTAAAGGGTGCTTGTGGAAAACACTGACAATGAAGACTGTACAAATCATGAAGATACTAACATTTTCAAATGACTTTAAACTTTCCTTCTTTTACTATCAATAATTGGAGAAACAAAAATTATTGGAAAAAAAGGATGTTGATACAAATTCTTTCAGTATGAAATCTTCAGTCTCCGCCTACAAATTCCTAAAGGACACAATTGTAAACCTCACCTGTAACTGTTGTAGCCATGCTTAGGGGCCTCGTTTGTGAAGCATTTCCTACATGCAAGCCTGAGCTTATAGTCTACTACCCATTTTTCTGCACTGGCAGTGCCCTGGTACGTTCCCAGAACTCCTGGGCCAGGAGCCGGCTGTCCTGCGGAACCTGCTCTTTGTGATCGCACGGTGAATGAGCCACCAGAAGATCTCCCTGAACTAGGCGGATGTCCAGGTGACCTTTGTCCCTGACGGGTAACATTACGTCCTTCACTACTCCGCAGCTGGGGGACAGATCCAGAGGCATGAGATGGTCTATCTTTCCCATCAGGGCGGGACTTCTTCTTCTTCTGAAATTGAAAAAAAAGAATTTCCAAAGCACACAGGGATACTAAAAATAAGTCTGAAAGAGTTATGCAAAAACACCCACCAAAATAGAATAATACTTCTTAAAAGCTGCACCAAGATTAACAAACTATTAACAAGACTTCAAAACCAAACCCCAAACTGCATGCATTTTCTTTAAACATATATTTTTTTTAGAAATGTTGTCGGATCCCTCATGTAATCCTGTACACTGGTCCTTTGGGAAAAGATCACCAACTCTCCCATGAGCCCTACATTCAAATTCAGACCAAAATGTCAGAATGTAAACATTGGGCTGAATTCAGCCCAATATAATGCATGCAAACCCTAAAAATGTCCTTCTGGACACCATTTGAGTAAATAAGCAAGAAACCCTGCTTACACCATAATGTTGTCCGTGTGAGTGTTGCCTCTGTGCTATCTGTCGATGCTCTATACAGTGTTCGTACACTTACACATTTTAAAAATTCCATGACTTTCCATGACTTTCCAGAGCAGGATAATGTAAATTTCCATGACCATTTTCAATGATGAACATGTCTTAATTTAAAGCGTACAACTATACATCATCGCAATACTAGGAAGCAAATCACAAAACTATAAGGCGCACCCCTATTTCGAAGATCCCCTCCCCCCCCCCAAAAAAAAAAAAAAAAAAAAAAAAAAAATCTGAAAAAAAATCTGGAAAAAAAAAATCTGTCATCTTTAGTTTAAAAACAACATTGTTACTAGACCTAGGTCTAAATTAGTTCACAAGCACTTCAACTGTGCCTCGTATAATGAAAAGTGAAAGTATTTTTTGAACACTGAAATAAGACGCGATCTGATCTGGTTAACAAAAAGCCACCAAATAAAAAGGCCAACGTTGGTCTTTTTGTTAACATCAGATCGGCTCTTATTTCAGTGATAGTGTTCGAAAATACTTTCATTTTATTACGAGGCACAGTTAAAGTGCTTGTGAACTAAGTTAGACCCATCAGTAACAATGTTGTTTTTAAAACTAAAGATGACAAAATTTTCCTCTGAGTCCAAACAGAAATGTGGACAGGCTAGTTTTCGTGTGGTGATTCGTTATCCCCTGTGTAAGTGAGCTGCATCATACAGGTGAGTGAGCTGAAGACACGGGAGAGCTTCGGCCGGCAAAGTGCTTTGTGACAGGGCATAATTTATCGAGACTGAAAAAAAAAACTGAAAAAAAAACTCTCTTCCTTTCAAATTAGGAACGTAGTTTAACTTCAAATAGTAGATCCTATTCTTTATTTGCATTATGTAATTCATGTTGAGACACAGAGATTTTTGAAAACCACTGAAAAGTAGCATTTGAGGACTCATATATCCTGTACCTGACTATATAAGGCGCACCCCCAACTTTCGATATTTTGCTGACGGAAAAAAGTGTGCCTTAATTGCGGACCTTGGGGAAAGCAGCGACCACGAGGCTAGGCAAGCTAACTACTGGCTGTATGCTCGCGCTCGCACAATGGACGCCAAATGTGGAATCAAATGCGATTCAGGGTTGCGATATTCGAGTAAAGAGCAACACGATTTTTAAAGCGGTTCTTAAGAAAACACGAGTGGCTCATGATGCATAGTTATTTACATTTAAATTATTGTTTTATGAATATTCTGTGGTAAAACCCCGGGGTGAACCACCTTCATTCAAACTTTTAATCAAAATCAAAGCACAAGCTCGATCAAAAAGTAATCGTACAGCGTGCATGCAGCATTCCTGTATGTACACACACCGGCATCACGCACCGCACCTGTCACTGCAAGTCATTTACGCACACAAACATATTGCATACAGTATGAAAGACACAATATACACGATACTAGTAGGTCCTAAAGATATTGCGTGTAATTTATTACGAAAAAGGTCCTGTGAACCACAGATTTTACAAAATGTTTTTTCCTTTGTTCACAAGACAAATTAAATGCCATTTTAACAAACATCTTGAAGAAAAAAAGATTTTCCCTGACTTTTTGCTTCTGGAAAAAACATTTTTAAATTCGCTGACTTTCTAGAAATTCCCTGACCCATACGAACCCTGTCTATAAGTATCCAGTCCATCTCCACCCCATGATTTCCTTGTCCCTGAGCCGACGCACTGGCGCCCTCATCGGCAGGTCCAAGAATAGTCCAAATTCTTTCAAACAATTCTCTCGGGTCACCAGACCTAAAGAAGCTCATCACGATTTTCTAGATGGAGAGAAGTATAAAATTGCCATAGAATAGTTTTTCAATTTTGATTCCAATTCGTTGAAGGTACTGACCAAAAGATCAGCAACTGTAACAGCAACTTCCATTTTACTACAGTATGTATGCCTACTCTGTACAACAAAACAGCCCCTGCATGAAACACATGTATTTCTTTATCAATATCTAAGAAAATGCAAAAAAGTGCTGAGAAATGGGAGAGGACCAAGGATAAAACACAGAGTTGCCAATTAGTGTTTTATTAATTACATCTTCATAAATGTAGAACTTTCTTATTTTGTGTTGGATTTTACTCTCATCTTTCACTTTCACTTATCTCTTTCTATCAATTTGTTTGTTTCATCAAAACCAATCAAGGTACACTTCCCCTATAAACGTCAGCATAAAGAATATCTGTGTCATCAAGTATGGGCTAATTCAGTCCAATGTTTCAAAGGCTTTTTTACATGGTTTGTAATTCAACATTTTGAGCAGCCCTTTGTTTTTGTTCTGGTATTTTGCAATTGCTGTTACAGAGAGGATTCCCTTGCATAATGTCAGTGGAGTATGTGAACATAAATCACACTTCCTTCCTGAATGACTCACAACATAACTATGGAATGAACATAATCTCTTTTGCCAAACAATTACTTGCAATAAATATCTCATTTTGACGACCGTCAGTGGGAAAATATGCAGCTGGAAAAGGACTCCCCACCCTTTTCTCTCACTCACACTTTCTCTCTCTCTCTCCTCTTTCCCTCCCTCTCCCTCTCCCTCTTCCTCTCTCTCTCTCTTCCTGAATACAATACCATGTATGAATTCAAATGTGTTCATGTATAAAATCTGTTTACTACATGCACATTGATTTTTGTCGAAAAAGATTTTAACAGATTTTTTTAATGAAAAAATTATGAAAGGCGATTATTTATTTCAAATTAATTTGTATACTACATGCATAGCTTCACTCCATCTCTCTCTCTCTGTTTCTCTCTATCTTTCTATCTCTCTCTCTCTCTCTCTCTCCCCCTTGCTCTCTCTCTCTCTCTCTCTCTAATTTACTTATTACAACAGATGCATTAATTCCTCTTTTTAAGAAAAGTGTGCATAATATATAACACCTGGAGCCAGCACTGCGCTAACTCATATTCTCTATCATAGAGCGAACACCATTCTGGCTCTCAACAGATGTCTCTTTCATACCCCCAAGGATTATTATTTATTCTTCAAATAGGCAACAATCTACCATTATTATGAGCAATGGTTTCTGCAACATTTTTTACTTGGTAAAGGTAAAGACCAGTATTGGAAACGCCCCAATTTCAAAAATGAAATGGAAGCTCTTATTACCAACCATGTGAAAGAATATGTTTAGACTAATACATGATGATTACAATTTTGCCGGGAAACCGCCTACTAATTGATATATTTGGTAAATTAGTTTATCTATTGGTCTGTGAGAGATAAACGCACGTGTGCGTATAGTCTCATATACATCTTTCTGCGTACAGTGCATGTAACTTTACGAAGACTAGGCCAAATTCCTTATCATTTTGATGATTCCAGAACCTTGCAGTACACACCAATACTTATATGCTAGATGATCAACCTTTTCTGATCCATTCCACAACGTTTCTTTCACAATGCAATCGCATGACCATAACTGGTCTTTAGCTTTAACCATCCAATGGAAATATCAGGTGCATATTTAATAACTTTTTCTACATTGATTTTGTTTTGGAGTTCAAGCACCTATTGACAGAAATTTAACACCTCAGAATATGATATTTTTTTTGTCATAAGAATAATATACTAATAATATAATAGTACTAATAGTATTGATAGTATTAGTAATGATAATCTTGAAGTAATGGTAATGATATAATACGAGGAAGAAAAAAAAGAAAATGAATGATGACAACAAAAAGAAGTGAATGCTTATAAAGTACATTAATATCCATAAGGATGCAGTAAAATAAAAATAGAAATACATGTTCATATATTACCATTTTATCATAGTCAAAAGTGAGCAGCACTGCATTGTATTCCCTGATTTTGTCCAGTGAAACGTTTGCCAAACCGTCCGAGTTTTTGTATTCCAGCAATTCTTTCTTCAAATTAGCAACAAGTCTGAGGGTTTTCTTATCATCAATAAGGGCACCAGAAACTTTTTAAAAAAAGAGAAATAATAAATAATCATGAATAGAATGTAATTTTCAGCGAGAGACGGAAAAACTGTGATATCATTAAATTAAAATATGATTTGAATGTACCTTTGAGAACGAAGAGAGAATCACAAACAAATGGATCAAAAATTTATTTCCTAATAAAACAAATTTGATAAATGCTGGTTTAACCATTATCAATACTATACTATATCAAAATGATCAACCTTCAGGCTTTACATAGAAACATTAGTCAATTGTTTGTGGGTGGGTCAGGGCTCAAATTAAGGAGGGTTAAACCCCCTAAACCGCCTAGACCCGCCCCTGCAACATCTTTGGTCTTGTTCTTCTTCTCGATATTGATTTACTGGTCGAGGTACATAATTTGCTGTCTTTTTAGAATCCCCAGATTTCAGAGGATTCACACATTTCACAACGAAAAACTTCTGCATATTATTATTAGGGGGGAAATGTGGGCATCAGATGGCAAATCTACAAATTTAACAACTTTATTTCCTTGTCAGCAAATTGAGTCATGGAAGGCTAAGCATTGACCCTTTAAGTTCTGTATGATTTACCTTTAATTATGAAAGAAATTTTATAAACCAAATTCCTTTGGTCATGAAATAAATAATGAAAAAGAAATTCAATTGATACATGTTTCTGTATTTTTAATTTAATTACAGTTTTATTTTAAATGTGTATAGGATTGGCATTAAGTGTCTTGGCTTTCTAGAATTTAATGGACAACAAATCTTTACCTCTCTGTAGACTTTGAAGAGCTACCTCAAGAAGTTGCAATCCATTCGGATACTGATCTGACTGCAAACAAACAAGAGGACAAAAGAGAAATAGACAGAAATATAATGACCCTGGAAAAAAAGAATTCTTGAACAAATCGACTGTTCAGGCTACATTTACATTAAAAAAGAAAGAGAAATATTTATGTACATCCTTTAATATCAATTGCTGAAAGTTGTTTTTTGTTTCTTTTCAACCGTGTATTATTCTTCTTTATTTAGCTTTTTATTGTTTGAGCTTGCTTTTGTTTGTTCGTTTTACATATTTTTCTCAAGAGGGGACCAAAATCCCTTGCAAAAGAAGTCTTTAAAAATTACTTATCATACATGCATACCAGTGTTTATCAAAATGACAAAGCTTTCTCTTCTTGCTTTTCTGCATTTCTAATGCTCTTGGTTGTTTTGACTGTGACACCGAAACGTTTCTAAATATTCCTTAAAGTCAAGTCTGATAATTTTCTCCTTCCCCTCATTTGAAAATGACACAAGACATCACATCAATTCCTCTCACAAATGACAAATGCAAATAAAAAATGTACTTACCTGCCGTATACAAGCTTCTGCATGCAAATAATAGAGAAGATTCTGATTGGTCCGATCACATGTATCATTCAGATGCCCATCTCGGTCCAGAACATTGAACAGCTGGATCGCTTTGGCAAAGTGTCCAGCAGCAGTGAGGCAGTCTCCCTCCCTAAGGAGTTCAGTAGCAAATCTTTGCTGTTTTTCCAAGAACTTCAGAATGCAATCCTTTCATGGTATGAGAATCAAGGAGAGGTTCACTATTACCGCAAAGAATATGCTTGAAAAGTTGTAAGAGTTGAGGTTAGAGTCTTAGACAAGTTGAACTATTCTCCCTTATAGACCTGCTAAATGATTACAAAGATTTTCTAAAAGTAGCACTATAGTTACTAAAGCAATAAGGATGTCATGCCAAACTTACAAAATTTCAATAAAATTTGATATATATGTTAAATGTATATCAAATATAATTATGGTCTTGATCTAGTTAATAAAATAGAATTCATATTCTTCACCCATCAATACTCTAGTGTAACAAATGCTCATTGACTTTAATTTTCTTGTTTCTTTTCAATCCCCTTCCCCCTCTCCTGCTTCCCTCCCCCTTGCCCCTCCCCCTTTTTTTTTCTTTCTATCTCTCTCTCTCATACTCTGCTTTCTTGCACCCCCTTCTCTCTTTATGTTTCTATTCCTTTCCACGCCCCCCCTTCCTCTCTCTCCCTCTCTCTCTCTCTCAGATCTCATTCTCAATCATGATATTTTCCCCATTTTTCTTTTTACCATTTCCTTTTTTCCACTCTCCTCTTCCCTCCACCAACCCTCTCCCCCTTCTTTTGTTTGTTCTCTCTCACTCTCTCACTCTCTCTCTCTCTTTTTCTCCCTCCCTCTCTCTCACTGTCTTTCTCTCTCTCTCTCTCACTCCTCTCTTCTTTTCTTCTCTTCCTTCACCCCTTTATCTTTCTATCTCTCTCTCTCTATCTCTCACACTCTCTTTCTCTCTCACTCTCTCTCTAACTCCTATCTTCTTTTCTTCTCTTCCTTAACCCCTTTATCTTTCTATCTTTCTATCTCTCTCTATCTTTCACACTCTCCTGATTCCTTCGCTCGCTCTGTCATTTCTCTGTCTTTCTTACCTTTAAATAAGGAGAATGCTGATGTCTCAACTGTTGGACTATACCATCCCTGTATTAAAACAAAGAAATACAATACAGGATAAGGCAGTTCACTTGAGTCAAGAAATGAGAAATGAGACATACTACCAAATTTCTATGCAATTTGCTATGTACAGTATGTAGATGAAAGCAGCAGAAGCTTTATAGACACCCGCCTGATAGAACACAATGCCATCTACAGTCTACAGGCTCAGCAAAAGGAACACATCAGCTTTAGTCAAACATGCACAACAATACAACCTCCGCATCATCTGGGCAAAACAGCCACCTCATCATAGCCAGCATTCACTAGAACACATGCAGGATTAGAGAGGCAATCAAAATCTATCGACACAACACAGTACCGTACATCGGAACCCAGACCTACATATCATCAAAATCTGGCTTCCTCCCCTCACCCCCTATCCTACATCATCAGTGTCTGCCAACTCATCTCCCACTATGCCTATCTCCCCAACTATTACAAGCACGCCCTTGATGTTCACAGCTTTGAGACAACAGCACCGCCCTCGACACATAGTTCCCGCGTTTAGCCGGCATCAAGCCCGACTTCATCTAAGTCCATTCTCTTGCTTTTTTTACCCATGACTTCACTTCCACTGTATAAATGTCTTTAAGAAAATAAAAATAAAATTGTGAATAGCACAAACCACAATTTCATCATACAAATTCATAAGAAGTTAACAGCGTAAATATTCTTAATGAATTAACGTCCTGTCATTACAAAAAACAACCACAGGCTTCCTTCAATTCACTCCTGACGAGGGACAAAACGCCTTGTCTTTATTGATTCTCAATCCTTTACAGGACTTCTCAGTCCTTTTAGGGACTAACCAAATGGTTGTACCGCACATCTACTCTCCAAGTTTTCTTCTTGCCATGCAAACCTGTAAGCCTACTTTCAAACAATCATCAAATACTTGTTAATTCAATCTGAATACTGCTCAGACTTTCACCATCTGGTTTCAGTAGGCAATGGGTTAACATTTTCACACAAACCAAATAAATTACTTGTTAAAGAAATGGCATAAAAATGATAATTCACATTTGTGTTGTTTTATGTTTATTTGCTCATTTCAGTAAGGCCCCCAAAAAAAATCATTTGGTTGTCCTCGACCGCCCGCTCGTCATTTTCGGGCCGCTCGTATTTTTTTTTTTTTATTTTTTTTTTTTTTTCTTCTTTTTTTTAATTTAATTTTTTGGGGGGAGCAATCTTAAAAGCCAAACAAACCATTTTATGCATTTGCAAGGATCAAAATGCGTCCCGTTGCCAGTTTTGTCTTTTCAGTACGCAATAAGGTATTTATTAAACTTGCCATTTTTATTTTTCTATGTCAAAATGCCGTTCATTCAAATCAAGTTCTGAGCATTCTTAAACTCATTGTAAAGCCCATCTGGACTAGTTTACAGGAGGGATTAGACCACCCTGCAAGGTCACTGGACAGGTGGTTATCTCATCAAATCAGCTCTTAGATAATATAAGATAAAGAGGATCATGATAGACCAATGGTCACCGATTAGGCATCGTTTGCTACATAGAGGGCGAAAGTAGCTATAAGTAGTACAATGGAGATTTAAAAGGTGCTGTATTTCAAAGCCCAAAATATTTTCTGTGTTGGTCTTGATATTCATTGTACATTAAACTAGTCTTTTACCATATAAGTGTTTTATAGACTTTGTTTAAATCAGGTTTAAATGCTTGACAATCCCAATGATTTTTTTTTTTTATGGAAAAAAAAATTTAAAAAAAAAAAAAAAGACACACAAAAAAAGTTTTTAAAAAAATCCGCCCGCCCGCCCCTACTCCAGAAAAGCAATCGAGGACAACCAAACAATTTTTTTTTGGGGGGGGGGCCTAATGTTGTAATACAACAGAAAACATGCACATATATATTCAAGCATGTGATATATTGGCACATTTTTATCATAGTTTTACATATAATCATACTCACATTCCTTCCCAATCCATGGTTGTCTTCTTTCTCAGTTAGCCGATGCCTATCAATGAGAAGAAAAGTAAATCATAAATTCTACCTGATGAAACATAGTGCCAGGAAACTAGACTTTACATTGACACGTAGAAGCATGCCGTACCTACGGTAGGCACAATAAGGCATTCATTTAAATTTATATAGTGAACAACAAACATGTGAAGAGGCTAGATCTACTAAACCAAATTAATCAGAAGGAAATAAGCAGGCCCGTAGCCAGAGTTTGATGTTTGGGGGGGGGGGGCACAAAAAAAGTTCAACCGATCTTGGAAATTTTGGGGGTGCACGTGCCCCCCCCCCCTTATTATGTAAATCCTATGGTAAACAAGAGTTCATACCAACTAAAAACTTCTCTTAAAAGAGGAGAACTGGTAATTGCCTCTATGTGGAATTATATCAATCGTTCATTATCAGGGATGATTTCAATATTATATAATTTCTCTATCTCCATAGTCCAAGATACTGCTTAAACATCATACTTTGCAGTTGGGTGTCATGGTCTGAATAATCATTTGCGAGTAGGTGAATGTCAAGATTTGTGAGGTTGCATTGCGACCAATTAGATCTCATAAAGAGAAGGAAAAATATCCTGCTTCTGGGTTGTAAGCACAATCTCATTGTGACACACTTCAAAGACCTTTAATGAAGTACATAAATACATCAACTATAAATGCAAGCGAGCGTAGAGAGTGAGCTTTGGGAAGGAAATTTGGTATATAGTTGCTCTTTGTCGCTTTAGTAAGAGGTAAATGTTACGGAAAAGGGGAAAGAGAAAAAGAATCTTATTTAATAGAAAATAAAAAGAGATTGTGTCCAAGTAAAAAGGGCAATTATCAAAGGTGAAAAGGGGCACTTATCAGACGGTGAAGTGGCACTTATTATATGAGAATAGAAAAGGGGTACTTATTACAAGGGAAAATTGTCTCTTGACCAAGGAAAAGGGGCACCTGTTAGATTTTAATAGGGGTATTTATCAGAGGTGTGCAATGGGGCATTTATGAGAAAGGGGGACTCTTATTAAAAAAGGAAAAGTGTTATTTATCAGTAAAAAAAAGGGGGACACTCATCAGAGGTGAAAAAGGGCACTCATCATAGATGATAAGGGGCACTTATCAGAAGGGGAAGTGGCACTTATTACAAACGAAAAGCAGCACTTGTCAAAGTCAAAGGTATAAGATTTGAATAGGGGCGCTTATAATAAGTGAAGGAGGCATGTATCAGAGGTGGCAAGGGGGCACTTATAAGAATGTGAAACTGGCACCCATTACAAATAAAAAGGGGCAGTTTTTGTCTTCTTGAAAATGAGGGGGGCACTGACCCCCCCCCCCCCCCCCCCTCCCCCCACGGGACCCTTGAATTACAGGGAAATTGTGATGACTCGGGCCCTCATCTCTTTAACCTTATTATTATGATTATTGTAATTATCATTGTTACTATTATCAATAATTCATTTTTATCATTATTATGATTATTATTATCATTATCATACTTATTACTATTATCATTATCATAATCCTTATTATTATCATTATTATAATCATTATTTTTATCATTGTCATCATTATCGTTCTTATCAATATCATTATTATTCTAATCAATTATCATCACTGTTCTAATTATTATTATCATCATCATAATTCATCATCATCATCATCATCATCATCATCATCATTGTTATTTTTATTATTATTATTATCATGATCATCATTATTATTGTTGTCTAAATTTAGACTCATCATCATCATCATCATCATCGTTTAAATGTTAACTGGAAATGCCTTGTGTCCTTGATAAATTGGGCATACATATTTTTCAAGAACATAAAACTCAACAATGAGGTAATCATTTAAGAAAAATGTAGAATCTCTTTGTTTATCTATTGTTAGCACCTCTAAATAATTAATGTTATTACAAAATATCAGTATCTTAATCATTGATATATTATAATGTTCATATTATTGTCATCATGTTTAGTACTACTGTTACTGTTACTGTACCCAATGTTTTTCATTAATGGCCTACTACTAACATCCTCATCGTCTTACATGTCATATGATAGAATACCACATACCCTAGGCCTAGCGAGCGCGAGTGTGGCATTGCCTAAAAAGGTAAATATCGTCAACAACTTTTATTCTTCTCTCTTTCTTTTTTTCTTGTTCTACTCTGTCCCTCTCTACCCCTCTCCTAAAATCTTTCGTATATTCCCTGATCAACTTTCTTTCTTTTTTCTTCTTCCTTCTATTCCTCTTTCTAGTTCCGTCTTTCTCTTTCTCTCTCTCTCTCTCTCTCTCTCTTTCTCTCTCTCTCTCTCTCTCTACTTTTTTGATGACACAGAAGGTTTTTAATGTTTTTAATATTTGTAATATATTTAAATTTTAACGTAATATTTGTAATATATTTAGATTTGTATGTAATATTCGTAATATACTTAGATGTTGATATAATGTTTGTAATATATTTAGATTTTGATGTAATATTTGATTCTCATTTTGTTTCATTATGCATGATTTATAGTCGTACATTTTAGTCATTCATATTTTGATCGTTTATTGTGTTGTATATATATTGACTTTGTAAATTGAATAATTTCAGCTTCCCAGCAGCATGTTCTTTTTTTTTAATAAACCAAATCAAGTCAAATCAAATCAAATCAACTTAATTGACAAGCATCCCCCTCCCTTCTCCCCCCCCCCCTAAAACTAAAAATGACAAGATCTTTAATAACACTAGTATGTTCTGTACATGTGTATAAATCAAACAAAGAAATTCTCTGCTACCGATAGACTATAAAAAGTCTCTATTATATATATCTGTAAAAACTGTAATCTGTATATTCTAGGCCTAGTTAATAATTGAAGAAAAAAAAACCTGGACTTTGCCTTGGTCAGTGTGTGCTCCTGAGCACAACCACTCTCCCCCCCCCCCCCCCCCCCTTACTTCAATCTGCAACTGCACTCATAGTATACACTTCTGAAAATGATAACATATAGATCTAGGTGGCTGTCGCAAAAGGAAATCTTTTCCAGGCTCCTACTTCTTTAGATTTCACAGTAGCAGCTGCACGTTTGATATCTCACTAACTGTTTCACCAGAAAAATGAGGTTACCATACACAAAAATGAACGAGTGGGGTTCTACCGAATCCCGTCATCATGAGTCAAAGACCCGACTAAAAACAAAAACAGAACATTGATACGTTTCTTAGACTGCTTACCTCGCTTTTCTAATTTCATATTAGATTGGGTATGACAACACTCTGTCAAGTAACCGTCTAATCGCAAAAGTAAAAGCATTTTGGCTTTTCTCTTTTCTTAGCCTTTGCTGCTTATCTGCTTAGTTTGTATCTCTGAGAACTTCAGCAAAGCATAGAGAGTCAATGCTAATGCGTATTGACCTTTAACACTGCACTACGTGTTAATAGGCAGCATTTGCACTCATGAATAGTCAATACATTCTTAATACACAAATGCACACAATAATACCGATGTGGTTGATCGGCAAGTTTGACAGTAGACTTACAATTTGAATTTTTAAATTATTTTTTCTAACATTGGTAAGTTAAGCATTTATATTTTATTGCTATTAAGGTGTCATCAATTGTCACTAAAGTACTGATTTTGAGTGAAATCAGTTGCGTTTTGTACAGTGGTGTTTGAAATGTTGAGAATCAATAGCACAGTTTTTAATACACAGTCAGGATAGTAATGCAGCTATGTGTGTCTAGATCAAGCCACAACAAGTTTGAAAAAAACGTTTCACCGCGCCGGTGATGAGCAATCTAATTTCATGTATTTCATGTTCTCGATTCTCGAATCATACCATTTCTATAATACCACTTTTTGTTTTAAGTGGCATTTCATTATCACACTCCTATTCTGGCCAATAATTATTATTTTGCCAACTATATAGGGCACTTCTTCCTTCACAATGTGTGTCTGAAAAACTACGAGGAATGAAGACTAACTTTTCTCATGTCGATATTCGGCCAGCAAGGTGCCATGGCCGAATATTGTCGTACCTGTATCCTTGTAAGTTTATGGGGATATTCATGGACATTTCTTGCTGCCTAAAATGTTATCCACTGAAGTCTCTAAAAATAATGAACGTGTTGGTTTCCTCATCAAAATACCAGGAGTGGTATATATTTGGGCATCCAGTTTCGGTTTCTGATCCTTTTTTGTTCATAAAGTTGATCAATATTTTTAATTCATGTAGATAAAATTCTCCCGCGGCACCGCAAAAACGCTGGACTAGATAGCCAACTTTATTTAAGGGGGCAGATAGACCAGGCCGAGAGTAGTACACCCCTTGCCCTAGGTTGGTTAAATTTTCCATTTTAAAGTGAACTTCTAGCTAGACGGCCGGCACACATACATACTTTCTCTCTCTCTCTCTCTCTCGATCTCTCCCTCTCTCTCTCTCTCTCTCTCTCTCTCCTTTACCGTGTGTGTTATATTTTTCACTCCTATGTCCATGTCATGGACGCAGACAGATCACCCAAAATATTTTTAGATAATTGCTTAATGTACCTCGATCTTAGTTTATACTACAGCCAAATTTCATATAGGACTAATAATCATGTTTACTGATTCACAAAATAGTATAATCTTTGAAGAGCATTTTCGAGCGGTCTATCTCCTTATATTAACTCATGTTCGTTTTCCATTTTCTTTATCTGTCCCCTTGCTCTTACAACAATAAAAAAAAATCCCATTCGGGCACGTGCCCCCCCCCCCCCCCCTCCCCTCCTCTAGTAGCTACACCACTGTTTCTCTGGCTCGAGCTGCTAGTCTGCATAATTATGAACTTTGATTGCAAGTTTGCTGGGCCTGGGATTTCGCGTTCACTGTCATTGCGCAATATCCGATCAGCTGTCGGTGAGAGATTGCTCAATTTTTCATGACGTCAGCTTGTCTCTTGGGTGGATTTCGCAACATGTGTTTTGGTAATTAAAGACATTACTGATGTGTTTTGTTTTTAAAATGCCAATATTGGTCATCATGTAGGGGGTAAGGATGTCAGATCACAGTCAGATGTCAGAAATAGACTTATTTGAATGTCTATCAGTGACTTGTGATTGCAGAATTCCGGACATGTCAGGTTTATAAAGTTGTTCAACCCACCCTTCTAGTTCTACATTTTGAAATGCATATTTATTACTTGAATTTTAATAGTGCTTTTTTTTCTCTTTGAACCGGACGGAACTAATAAATGCGTGTCTGCAATGAATATCTGTGGATACAGACATATCACACTGAGGAACCGGCAAGTACGAGCAAGAACAATTAAGAACAAAAACGGCTTATATTGATCTATGCATTCTATCCCTTAAAAACGATTCCAAAGTGAGAGCTAAAGGACAGGATCATTTGGAAAATGGAAGTCGAAACTAAAACACATAATCAAAATAGATAAGAATAAAACCATCAAATGGCACAAACATGTTAATGTAATAAAACGATATATAGAAAAATATCACGACCACAGGAACTATTTTCGAAATAATCAACTCAAGTGCATTGTCAATACTCAATAGTGTAATTTTTTCATGACGTCAGCTTGTCTTTTGGGTGGATTTCGCAACATGTAGTTTCGTCTTCCATTTTCCAAATAATCCTGTCCTTTAGCTCTCACTTTGGAATCGTTTTTAAAGGGATAGAATGCATAGATCAATATAAGCCGTTTTTGTTCTTAATTGTTTTTGCTCGTACTTGCCTGTTCCTCAGTGTGATATGTCTGTATCCATTTATTAGTTCCATCCGGTTCAAAGAGAAAAAAAAACACTATTAAAAATCAAGTAATAAATATGCATTTCAAAATGTAGAACTAGAAGGGTGGGTTGAACAACTTTATAAGCCTGACATGTCCGGAATTCTGCAATCACAAGTCACTGATAGACATTCAAATAAGTCTATTTCTGACATCTGACTGTGATCTGACATCCTTTCCCCCTACATGATGACCAATATTGGCATTTTAAAAACAACTGTCTTTAATTACCAAAACACATAATCAAAGTATAGATGAGAATAAAAACATCAAATGGCACAAACATAATAAGGTAATAAAACGATAAATAAAAAAAGTTACCACGAACGCAGGAACTATTTAGAAATAACCAACTCGAGAGCATTGTCAATAGTATAATGATCACACTATTATGTTCAATAAAAAATGAGGTATAATTAAACATACATACCTTCACAAAAATGACATGTCGAGATCCTTCCTCTCCCCCGCGAAGCTACATATCTATGAAATTCTTAACTTTAAAAATGGTGAAATCGAAAAAATTATGTAGAACTTTATTTTTGAATGCTACTCATTCGAATTTCTATCAAGCTTGAAACGTCAAAAATTGATTGCAATCGCTACGCCACAATAACTGTCAATGTTGCAAGCAGGTTTGTTTTTATATATGTGCATCGACGGAACTTCCTCTCACCAAAATATGACTAGCGGGAATTTCCCAGAGCATGATTATCTTTATAACTGCAGGGTTTAGGGTAGAATGTCAACAGCGCGCTTAATCATGATAATGATTACGTCCTGTAGCACGTGCCTACGCAATTAAAGCCCCTCTAAAATTAAGTGTTGGGAGCCCCAAATTCGCAAAAAATTGTGATGGCAAAATTTCACTTAAATTGTATCATGATTTGAAAGAGGCTGTCATTTAAGACACACTTCTGCAAAGATTCCCCCCCATCCAATAACAACAAAAACATTGTTTAAAAATGTTGATTAATATTTGGGGTACGTACGTTTCTGTTGTACGCAGAAAACCTAAGTTTTGTGTTGCGTTCATTAATATTTGACTTCAAACACATTTGTTTTGAAAATCCTTGTTACAAAATGACAACTTTCACATTATGATATAATTTTAGTGAAATTTTGCCATCAAATGTTTGGGGCTCATAACACTTTAGAGGAGCTTTAAACAATGACGCTTGCAAATTTTGAAGATAATTCATGAAATAAGGCTTACAAGTCGGTGTTTCATTCTGTTTTTGTGTAGATGAACAACATTAATTTTTGCTAACATCGATTTGCTGTCATGGGTATATACAAACACACGTTTTGTGTTACATTATAAACAGGATGCTAACATTTATGACGTGCGATATGAAAATCATGTAGGCTACTACATGAAAAATAACAACCAGTAATTCATGTATATAATGTTATTGTTATTGTTGTATTGCTGCTTGTTGTTTTGGTTCGTTTTGTTGGTAGTGTTTATCTTTATTACGTTTACGTTGATTTTTTTTTTCTTCTTAAATCTATATTTAATACCATTTTTTATTAAAAAACAAATTATTTGCTATTTAAAGTTGATAAATAATTGTGTCCGGTGTAAGTTTGCAGATCACTAGAGGCGATATGGGTATCAGCCCCCCCCCCCCCCTCCCCCCCCCCTCTCTCTCTCTCTCTCTCTCTCTCTCTCTCTCTCCTCCTCCTCCTTCTCCTCCTCTATGCCTCTTTCTAAAATCATGCGAGGCCTGGCTAAATGTGAAGGAGGAAATGTTTACAAAAACATGTGTTCTTTAACAATTTCTACCGTGGGTATAACTGGGTAAGTCTACGTAGATATGCAGTATATTTTTAAAAACAGTATTAGGCTTGTTTTTCAGAACCCGCAGGTTTAATGCAGCTAAGAACTACAAGTGTGTATGAGCAGATTTCTTTGCAGTTTCCTATCGAGATAATTCTATGCCATCACATGAACATCTAGAGACCAGATTTACTCAAAGACATTATGAATGTTAGGCCGATAAATATTACATAAATGTTGGTTCTTTCATGCCTCTTGTTGCTGTTCTACATGCGTTTTGTACGTTAGAACGGAACTTCACTTACGTCCTCACCGGGGATTTGTGTTTATAATTATTTAAACACATGGAATTAAATGTACTTCTCACGGTGTTTATGAAAACGTTTGATCACGAAGGAGTCAGAAAGGAAACGGCCAAGTGCTTGTCTTCATATCAGTGAAGGAGGGAGGGGAGAACATGAAAGAAAGAGGAGACAAACAACCTTCAATGAATGGTAGATGAGCTCAAGAAGATTGGGTTATCACGCTAAAATATACGGTGTCAACCCAACTTTGTAAGAACACAACAGAACATGCATTGAAAATAAGAAAGAAAAACCTCAGAGAATCTTTAATTCGTATTTTGACAAATGGCCTCCTGCTTTGCAAAAAGAACTCCGCAACTGTAGCCTCAAACACCAATAGCTTTTTTGCCTTTATTCAGATTTCCATGATACAAAATGATAAAAAGGAGCATAATTGTTCTTACAGTATAAACATAGTACATTGTTTCAAATATTATAAACACAGACATATTTTTAAAATATTTTTCATAAGTATCCCAAATTCAATCAAGATACAAATCGTGATACAATCGATTTTTCAATTATAAAAAAAGTAAAAAGTGACGGTAACACTTGATACTATTGGATACATTTTTTACAGTATAAACATACCTTCTACGCATATTAATTCGTTCAATATCAAGTAAGAAATGTGAATAAAGATTGTCTTATATAAACAAAAAGTGTAAGGTGAAGGTGCTGTTTCATAACCCATTATAAACCAATTTGTTATGTTTACATAAAATGACATGGTGCATTTTACTCTTTACTACCGTCTGATCGAATCGGCATAGCGCCCCCTTTCGTTCTCTACTAATACCGCTGACCTCTTCAAACTTTTTTAACATAGAGATTAATGGTTCTGAATCGCCCAATTCACCTTGTTGCTGGCGTTGCGAAAACCCCCGTTGAAGACCGTAACAATGATTGCATAGATATCAATGATTTCGCAATATAACTAACTGATAAGCCATCGTTTGGCATTAACCTTACAAAGTATATAATCTTGTGAGGGGGGGGGGGGTTCTCGCAAATTTTTTGTTCATGGGGAAATTTTAGAGAAGAGATGGAATGTGATTAAAGTGAGTCAAATCAATATCGCTTGATCCAGATGATCATGATTAACTAGACCACCTTTTAAAGTTCATCCTAAAATAAAATATGAATTGAAATATTGAAACCGCATGTTATTAATGTTCCTAACGTAGGCCTATCATAATTATTAGCGACAAAAAAAACACAAAACAAAAATGTCAATAATGTTTTCTACAGAGATAAAATTCACGCACGCATTAGACCAGTAAGGTACATGCAATAAGAGTGTCAGAACGGAAAGACGGTTTCATTTTTATTAGAGAGAGCATATGGGTCATTATTTTTCTTGGTTTGGTTACATAATTCTTATTGTTATATTCTGCCTTAAAGATACTATGTCCCTTTTGCAGCCAACATCAAATTCTGTAGAACGTTGCAAGAATTAGGAATATATCATGTATGTCCTATCTGTGAAATTTAAACGTTAGCAGTGTCCTAATATTCATATTATGCAAGGAAACCTGTTTATTTGCTAGACTTTACTGTCAGACACTATTGAGTGACTTACTGGCCTTTTTTCTTCTTTGTTAATAACATACATGAAATGAGCTTGGAAGGGTACATGAGCATTTGTCTACATCAATAACCCAATTTTTTTAATGGCCAAAATAAATCTTTGCGCAGCATAAAACGTACGACCATTCGGTACAATGGTCTGAAAATCAGACTATTACTTACTGGCTCTATAGCTCTCAAGTCGATACGACAACTAATAGTCGTTATTTTCCCACTTAAAGACTTGTTCAAGCTCCCCCCCCCCCCCCTTTTTTTTTTTTTTTAGGGAAGTTCTAAATGAGTATTATCTTTCAAATGCCGTTGGAATTTAACCTTTTCATTTTTTTGGCCTGCAAATGGGACATGGTACCTTTAACTCTCTCTTGACATTTAAACAAAAAGTTTTATTCTCCGTCTACTCAATGTCACGTTCTCCCTGTTTTTCAGCCTTGCACGTCCGACCTACACAGAAACAGCAATGACTCAGCCTGGCCCACGCACGCATCCTGTCTATGGCCCATTCCTCACTGAGAGTGTGTCGACCTCTGACGTAGATGGCGCTGTGTCTATACCTCTCTTCACGTCATGTGGAAGAGTCGAGCCCAGTGCATACATGCACGTGTGTTACGGAGATACGCAACCTGTCAGCTGCGAAACGGTCAAATGACGCTTCAATCGCTTCTAGCACAGATTGCCCCCGCCTTAATTAATACAAGTGTAGAGAATATTTATATATACAATCTTTGCAAGTGAGCCTAATACGCTACAATCGGTTCATTTTTTATTCTGGTTGCTCACAATTTGGGGGGTATTTTGAGCATGCAAAATATTCATTTGTGGGAGCTGTCAAGTTTTACATGATTTTCGGGAACTTAAGATTCTGATATAACTTAAAGCCCCACTGCACTACTTGTAGCTACTCGCGCCCTCTATATAGCAAACAGTGCCTAATCAGTGACCAGTGGTCCCCAATGGTTCCCTTTTTCTTATGTTAATTGAGAGCTGATTTGATGAGATAACCACCTGTCAGTGACCTTGCAGGGAGGTTTAATACCTCCTGGCCAAACTAGTGCATTATTAAAGCAAGGCATTATATCTAATATGTTCTTTCTTTACCCGGGTGTATTAAATGAACACCTGGTGTAATTTATTCGTCGAAAAGAATCACAATTTCGAAAGTGATTTGCTGTAGATTTCATGTTAAGGAATGAATTATATGGCATACAAATTGTTTTATTCAATAAAATGTAATAATCACAAACCATTTTTAACTACATTTATTAGTGGTCGTGGTAGTGGTGATGATGATGATGATGATGATGATGATGGTAGTGGACTAGTGGTGGTCTTGGTGGTGATGAACATGATTATTATGGTCGTGGTAGTGATATTGATAATTATTACTATGATAGACGTGTTGGTGGTGGTAGTGATGATAATGGTGATGATGGTGGTGGTGATGGTGGTGGTAGTGGTCGGGTGATGAGGAGGATGATGATGGTGGTGGTATTGGTGGTAATAATAATGATGATGATGGTGATGGTGTTGGTGGCGGTGGTGGTGGTGATGGTGATGGTGATGGTGATGGTGATGATGATGATGGTGATGGTGTTGTTGCTGTTGTTGGTAGTGATGATGATGATGATGATGTTAGGTGTGGTAATTTACGATTTCTGCTTAATGTAAAACTCAAAAGTAATATTTAATGGAAAAGAAGCATCAATTCAAAGAGTATTGTCAAGCCCAGGCTATACTGATGATGATGATGATGATGATGGTGGTGGTGTTGGTAGTGATGATGATGATAGTGGTGGTGGACGTTTCGGTGGTGGTAGCGATGATGATGATGATAGTGGTGGTGGTGATAGTGGTGATGGTGGTGGTGGTGGTGGTGGTGGTGGTGGTGGTGGTGGTGGTGGTGATGGTGATATGCTAATGATATTTTTATAAGCTGACTGTTCATACAATTCATACATTACGGTATTTAAGCAACTTGTGAGCTTCCAGCTTTAAATTCTATCCGAGGGATCTCGTAATTAAGGATTACTCCCTTCCAAAAGAGCTCCAGCAAAAGAAAACTTGGTTTTTAACCCGGTACCTCTTCGTTAATGGTCCACTAAAACGCGGACTCTCCTGAGTTCAAGTGATCACCATTCAGGTAAAAAGTAGCCAATAGGATGTGCAGAATCAACGTCACAAGTTTGTTTCGTTTATTTTGATTTTACATTTGTTTTCTCTTATTCTCTTTCTCTTTGTTATTATTATGTTTAGTATTCAAGCTTTATCATCAACCTACATGTGTAACGCCACCGTAATTTGTCATATCCATCCAAACGATTGTCCCGGTGAATGGACAAAACAAAGACTTGAGAAATAGAACAAATCATTGTAAAGTTTGACAAAATCAAATACACTATACCCAAAACTACCATGATAAAACATTTCCAGCAAGGTCTCGAGCATCGAACCGGCGTACGCATGATAATATTATCATGATTAGGAAATCTTCGAAAAGTCGTTCATCTGCTGTTTAAATAAATCAAATCAAATAGTCACAACCGAAGTATCGAACGAAATATCGAACTGCGTACATGATTGTTCAAATAATATCCGTCAGTGACATATAATAGTGAATATATGGCGATGATGATTGCCTATTCATTGTACAAAATAGTACAAAAATCGCAATTAACATGCAATGCCTACGTACACGGGCACCTGTTTCCAGCCAGCGTCCGCCAAATTATAAGTCAATAGCGTGGATCAGTTGGTGCACACAGGGTCACACGCTAAATCAAGATGAGTTGTATTCTGACGTGATGTATCCAATCCAAACGAATGGTGAAGGGAGGGAGACGCACGATGTGAATGAAATACGTAGGCAACCAAGCGATAGGGCTTATGGGCAATATCGACCACGTGAGGTGATCAATAGTGGTGACTATTATATTTAAAAAGTGCTAGTTTGTCTATAAAGGTCACGTCGTTTATTTCGGATAAACTGTCACAACGATATTGGAAAGAGGAACCTGTATTTTATCCCGTTTCTTCTGACATTTGACCCCCAAAGACCCAATTTATACATCAAAAGGATGTCACAAAAACGAATGAATTATATAAGCATTGTTTGATTGTAATGACATTGTTTTGGTATTCCAACAGATACAAATATAAAGACACATGGAGATTAAATGTTCCGTTCAATGACATTATCACTCGACAGCTAGGATTTGAATTATTGACCTCTTGAGTTGACAACTTGATCTTGAATGAACAGACATGAAAGGCAAAGTGAACTAACCACGGCCTCAACAGCGATTGAACGAAGGGGGAGATGTGATGGTCAAAACTGAATAGCAAATTTTAGAGATGCTAATTTAGAATAACAATTTTATTTTTTTTTTTAAACACGCACACATCTCTCATCCATTTTGAAAATTGGACCCATCATTGACCATCCAAACTTTAAAATATGGATGCGAAATGCGCGTGAAAACAAAATAGTTTTTTTTAATCATGATATGACTATATCACACGTACATTCGTACATGTATAGTTGTATACTACTGTATCTTTCCCAGGGATAGACAATGACATTCGAATGTCACCATCCATATCTTTCCACTATAGCCTGAGATGTATCATCGAGTTCAATAATTTCCCAACCGCATTTCTCCCCCGGATGGTAAGATTCAATCGGACATTTACAAATGAGAAAACGGGCGCAGAGAGAAAGAGACTGATGGACAATTTTTTCAGCACCCTATTAGAATTGACTTTATTAAACATAGTCGCGCAATCAGTGCTCATTTTGTATGCAGACGTGTGACCTGCGTTCTGCCCTGGTCATTTTTAACTCAGCCGATCAATGTGGGGGAGTGGGTTCGGGGGCGTGGGCCAAATGCAGTGCGTGCAATTGTACAATAATGAAAGAAAGACAAGGAGAGCGGGGTGTGTGTGAGAGGAAAAAAAAAAAGAGAACCGACTCAATACACAGGTACTTATGCAACTTTCGCATGCGGCGAACCGATTTGTAATTGTCTTTCTCTCCATCTGATTCCCTCTCCCTTCTATCTTCCTTCTCTCCCTTCCTTCTTCTTCTCTCTCTCTCTCTCTCTCTCTCTCTCACTCCCTCTCTTTCTTTCTCTCTCTCTCTCTCTCTCTCTCTCTCTCTCTCTCTGTCTCTCTCCTCTTTCTCCGTACCATGGCCCATTAAATTCTCCGCGTTTCACAATCATTCATCCTCGAAGTGCTACTTGAATAATACATAAATGATAATTCTCGTTCCAAATCCACCATTCTTGTTTCATAGAGCCACCGATTCCACAATTTTTTTAAACTCTTCTTTACTTTGGCGGTGACTTGCAATTATTAGGGATCTAGGTCAGTTCACAATGCTTGTTTAACTCCGCTCAGCCCGCAGAATTAACAAAAAATAAGGGATTTATTGCCCCCAATAGTCTATAGACTGCAATATCTATATGGTTGTTGGTGCTTTGTATCTGTCACATATGCAGGATGTCTAGGGGTGGTGGGGGGGGGGGAGGTCGAAGCTTTACTGGTTGGTTCAACATCAGAGACAAATAACATTGAATGTCATAGTAGGAATAACATGCAGGGATGATCAAGCGATGTTTGACCCATATTTCTATAATACTGAAATACATGCCTTCGTCCACACGAGGGATTGATCATTTGGTAAACTTGCTTTCGAATTGAGAGATGGATATTCTTTGTCTAACGCGGTCCCAAACAGTAATGAGAAAGAAGCCTGAAATGAAAATCAATAATAGGTCTTTCAAAATGTTATGTTTCTCTTTATTTTCAACGTGAGAAGGAAAGATTATGGTTGCATTATAAACGAAACGGGTAAGAACAAATGTGTGCTCTTCTCTGTGTAAATTATTACACAATTTATCCCAAGACCAGTTTTAAAATACAATTGATCTGGACTTTGTTCGTTTCCAGAGATGGCAATGTGGCAATGAAGCAAGTAATTGGAAACTTAAAGTTTCGCCTCATACTCATGATGAAATATCATCGGTATTACACTTTATTATAAAGGGACAAGTTACGCAATCACCAACACGACATGGTTCTGAGGAAAGCAGGCTCAAGAATAACTTGTACAACTATTGAAATTTCTCTTGAGATACTCTTTACCTAAGATTAATATTCTGCAAGGAAAATTCCACATGTCGAATTTATAAGTGACAACTTAAGTGGATATTGATTAGGCTTGGCCATTACGTAATGCTCATACTAAAGTAAGTAATAGGGCTGTCATTTATGTACGCCATCCGTTCTGTGTGTTGAAGAAGATTGGTCGAAAATGTAATTCTTTTTTATTTTTTTTGTTTAGGTAGCCAATTATCAAAAAAAAAATCAGATTTTATTTTGGGCTGATATATTGTTAATCATCTACGAGGTAATAAAATATCGTCACCATGTTACCCCATGACAAAGGAAAAGGTTATTCTACTAATGTTATTACGTAATAACAAATAAAGACAATGACACTTAAAACATATGTACGAAAACGAACTTGTGTTGAATATTTTCTCAATCTTTTTCACTTTTTTCACATATACAAGAACGACATGAAGAGGAAAAAGATTCGACAACCATTTAGAGACAAATATGGTATCTCGTCACCCCAATGTTTGCATATAAAATCCTAGAACAATAGAATAAAATAAGCTATTAATATGCAAATTAGCTTAATTCCTCGACGTTGTTTGTTGGGAGATTCATTTGGCGGAGAAAAGAACGCGTAAAAATTTCAAGATTTAATTTATTGTAAGGTATTTTTCGCCTGAAAAATAATTTTTGTTGTCGAAAATTTGTCAATAATTTGAAATCTCGTCACCCTTAACGTTTTATCTCTCGTGTAGAAGTATTACGTCATCAGTGATATGTAAATTAATCTTTATATATGCATTTAATAAACGAGGCACGTCAAACAAAAGCTCTTAAAAGTATTCACTAGTTAATGAAAAATATTTGCCGTTTTACAATTAATGTTAAATATCCGAAGATATTTTATGAATTTCGTCATCCTAAATGTTGCAGATTTTCATTATTTCGTCACCCTGTGGTTGCTGTAGTATGTAAATGATTATGACGTCACAATAGCACCTTAACATAAATCGGGCATGAGGTGCATGAGGAGTATGAGTGACGGCAAACGCCATCTACGATAACCCGTCACTAATTCAATATTTTTCCACTCGACTTCAAATAAAATCTACGATAGATAGTGCGTTGATTTTTCCAGATTTCTTCAATTTCCGAAATCTCGTCAACACGTTGAAATTTCCTTTCCATGCATCCAATAATAGTACTTGAGTGAGTTAGCATCTGTAGGGCATAATTGAAAAGGCGTATGTTGAATATCCCTTCTGATTTGTCCATCACGAAAAATAAATTCTGGAAATGTCATGAAACAAAATATTTTTCGCCTTTCAAATTTGATAAAACTTTATTTTCTCATAAAGAGTCAAAAATATCTTCTCGTCAATGCATACTGGTTCATGTTATTACGTAACAATACACATTTTTGTTTGTTTATAACTTGCATATATAACGATACACATCAGATATGTTTCATACTAATTGTATCGTGAAAAGTAAATGCGAGTAACATTATCACGACGTTTATTTTTTCGTTATAAGAATAGAAATCTAAGCTCTTCCTTACATTTTCTTACACATTTTGAATCTCGTCACCCATAGTAAGGCAAAGTCATAGCCTGTTCTTACAATTGTTACGTAACCAATATGACGTAATCAATACGAATAATATGCGTAGATGGCTATAATCACATTTCATGTACACCGACGCCATTAATAAATATTAAAACTTACGACACTGGGCGTTCCTTTTTTAAAGAGGAATATTCTTATTTCCATTGTCGCAAATCTCGTCACCCTTTCTTTCAACATATGTTACAGGTTGTAGTGTGATTCTTAATGACGTCATAGAACAGTTATGTAATTAATTAGTTAATGAATGGCACGGAAAAGCCTTTGTTATGCTTATGTGAAGTCTGTGTATGATTCTGTCATAAAAATTAAAGATAATTTAATTAATAATATCTTTTTAGCCGCTACGTTTTCAAAATTGAGGTAAAATTCGACAATCTCGTCAACATCATGTTTTGGTTGCCGACACATGGTAAAGTCATTAAGAATTGAATTGAGTGACGTCATCTCAGTAATATAATGACCTAAAGTTATCATCTGCGTAGTAATAAACCCCTCAATCAATAATGGCTATTTGAAATCAAGTGGAGTAGTTTTAATTTGTCTGGAAGTTCTCATTTTTGATGATTTTGTATCATTTTATCCCATTATTCTTGAATTCGGCATTTTCGTCACCCACTTGGTTGCTCTAAATTCAATTACGTCACACCAATTGTTACGTCATAATAGGTAGCGTCACCACTTCCATTGTGCATGTTTTGACTAGGCTAGCGTGCAAGGCAAGTAGAAAACATTGAATTCTAATTTAAAAGTACAGAAAAACTGATGAAATCCTTCGCGTAATAGATTAAAATGTATTATTTGACAATTTACTTGAAACCTGAATGTACTACGCTGAGTTGATGGAAGTAGTAATTAATTAAGAGAATAAGGAAAGTGGTACGATGGGAGAATGACACATGACCGCGGGGGTACGGAGAAGGGGACGGCTGATAGAGTTTTTCCTGCCTTTTTAGGAGCGGGGCAGTGTGGTGTTTAGCGACTCGTTCTTAGAAGCTGAGAAACACTTCAATAAGTCAAATGAAGGGAGAATCACGGCAGGCTTTCGAGCCAAAACTTTCGCCTCCCCACCCCGTCGGCGGGCAAACAAGACCCAAGCAAACTTCCTCGAATGCTGAGGCTACCCCTACCTCAAAAGGAGAGGAGGGAGAGAAAAAAAGTAGAGTGGAGTTGAAAGAGACGTTTGAAATGTAGAGGCAATAAGATGCCGCTTAAAATTACAAAGCTATTTTCAATGGCCGTGTCTGACAAAGCGAGACGAGAACGCCGTTTGGTCGGCTTCTTGGCGTCTCGCGTCTACTCTTGACACGTGGAACATGCCGAAGCGTTTTCGCGACCACGTGCTTCGTATTAACCGAGGCTACCTGTTAAAAAACAGTCATATACTAATCAATGCATATTCCTCACATGAACGCGGACTTGAGTCAATATTAGATTTCTTTTACTCCGTACTTTCATAAAAATTTCCCTTGGAAAGGATAGATGGTTGCCGAAAGAACGGCGATAAAAACTAAAATGCCGAAAAATTCTCACGGTTGGACTATCGGATAGAACTCGACAACCAGAGTTGCGCCATCCCCATCACGCACTTAGAATGTAGCCATCTGCTGTACCAGGGCAAGGCAACTTATTCAACCTTCTTTGTCAGATTGCTGTTAGTCTGCTTTAGTTCAAGAAACAAAGGATCTTGCGCTGATTTAAAATATATTTGCAGCGGCGTACCAAAAACTGATCTACATAAAATATGAGAGCAAGCGGCCAGATTGCGGCGTACGTTCGTCCTCGGATTTGTGCTCGCACTACGCCAAATTAATTGTTGATCGGCTTCTTCAGCTCTTCTACACTTGTTCTCAGACCCCGGGCTATGCTTCAAGTCACACGAAATGTAGTAAAAAGTAATTATATTTCAAAAAGGTGTGGAAATAAGATTAATAATCTGATGAAGCGAGAGGCAAGTGAGAGAGCTAGACACAATGGGCATGGTGCTCGCGACGAGACCATCACAAAAGCGAGGGGCATGCGGCTCGCTCGTCAAGGAGCACGGGTAGACAAATCTGGGGGTAGGAGCTTGCACGGCTAGATTTCACTTTAATCAATGCTAGAAAACAAGATGTCAATTTGGAATCGCTGCAAGAGAGGAGGAAAGAAGACGAAGACAAAGAAAAAGTGGTTGGACAGGATCACGTCGAGACACCGCCGCCACGCGCGGAGCCCCGTGCGCATCGCAAGGATCAGACACACCCTAGGCTTTACCAACGTTCATGCACTTATCGGGAGATTCGTTGGTTTGATGTTGTTTTGGAAAAGAAGTAGCGTCAATGGGTAGACGTTGTCAGGCCTTGAGGGCCTGGTGAGCGCACGGGGGAAGGGTGCCGCTCGGCCGGGACTGCCAGGGCTTGGCCAGCCGAGAACAGATGAGCTATGACTTATCACGCTCTACCGCGGCCAATAATTTATGACTGCAGCTGCGTCTAGCTTGCCAAAGCCATTGTATTTAGGGGTAAACACATAGAGTAACAGAGGCTGAATTAGGTTTATATGTACAATTGAATGTTATTGAGTAGGAGCGCACCTGCACTCGGCTAGATTCGGCCGCCTACTTGGACCAATTATTGGCGAATTAGTTTCATGTGTGGCCGATCATTAGAGCAAGTTTGATCAAGTGCTGTTTGGAGGGGTGAGCGCCCACTTCGTTTACTTTTCAAGCGTGGTAGATGCGTGTGAGAGAGCGGGCAATATGAGCAAGAGAAGTGCGTTCTAAAAGCAAGGCTTTTGTCAGGTGCGGCCTGGCAGCGCAAGCGAAGCCTGAGAGAGACCGTGCTCCAACTAGACTTTTCGGCGACAAAGACTGACATATGGACGCCTACCTCACATATGTTTTACTTGACAGTTATTCCTAATATACGGCTTCCATTCTTTCCTCTTTCATACCCCCTCTACTAAATATCTCTTCCTCTCTCTCCCCCCTTCTCTCTTTCTTCTTCTCCATCTCCATTTCCATCTTCGCTCCTCTCAGGAGCGCGTTTGGCGAGCACGGGCTTATCAAGCGCGCTCCTCAGTCGTCCAATCCGAAACTGCCGGCTTTCCCCTCTTTGAATAAATAATGGGTCCCCGATATTCCCGAATAGCCTTTCGATGTGCTTCATGAGATTTTAAACTTGACACAATAGACCAATTTGACAAGTAAACGAAGTCCGGGGCTTTCCTCTTTCTTTCATGTTCTGATTTTATCATCATTATAATCGGAGCTGTATTGGACAGATGCCTAGCAGCCTTGTCCGCTGCTAAATGTTTCACTTTCGCGGCTTTTTATAAGTGATTATTCAACGTGACAAAACTCTCGCCTAATTGAGACCATTACGGACATGTTTCAGAGATGACTTTATCAAAGAAAAGGGGGTGAATTTAGAGGAAAGCTAATAGCGTCTTTTTGTGCGCCGATTTGATATAAATCTGTTTCTCGTACGTAAAATGTCAAATCAAGCGACAGGTCCCTTTCTAAAAACAGATGGCTTCTCAGATAGGTGAAAGTATTTTCAGGCGAAGCCAAGCAGACAACCCTGGTTTATGGCAAAACAATCCAAACTTGTGAAATAAACGTTGCTATAGATACAACGAATCGTCTATTGGATTCTTCAATTATTGAAAAAAGAAGATAACTCGTATCAACTACAAAATCAATCTTTGAAGAAAATCGATGCTTTTTATAGGGTCATTTTATCTAAATTTCTTTTATGTTCAACAAACTACGATTTGGTTTGTTGTCATATGAAGAGACAATGATTACTAATTCAAACGATCGCAAGGAAATGTAATGAAACACATGTAATACCATATTTAGTATGGATCAAAAAAGGGATTAATATCAGTATTTCAAAATAGATCTTTTTGAATCAATGATGACTTTCTTGGCAGTTTTAAATTCTGTTGGAACTCCTGGTAAAAAAAATTGAATACTTCAATATGATGACTAGACCTTATTTTGAAATCCGCAGATACTGCGAATTCCATGTGATATGATATGGATCTGAAAGAACGAAATACTAAACTGCAATAAAACCAAAAACTGGCTATCACCTTTTGCTAGGTAATCATTACCCCTTAGCCTCCCGTCAAACCTATCACCCTGTACATGATCGCAATGGGATCAATTTCATATAACCCAAGGAGTTTAGAAAAACATCTTGAAACAAAGGAATCATCTTCCCTCCCTGCGAACACAGGTGGATGAGAGTCACGTGACTCGAGTTTCGTCACATTGAAGGACCGTCGGAGCATTCCGCAGTGTCACGTGATAGAGGGCGTACGTCCTCACTTGCTTCTCTCTTCATTTCGTTCGGTAGAAGCTGGAGATCGAGATGGGTTTAGTCATATCAAGTCTATTCGACGCCCATCCATCGACCGGTCATTATTTACAATCATTTGGCATGTTTGGCATTAATCTGATATCAATATCGATGTCAAATGAATAGAAAGATTACGTCTACTCAAGTTATGTATATTATAAATTAATAAAGATGACAATGTACAATTTTGATTCGTCGAAATGGAAACAAGAATAAATCTTACGTCACAGGCGACAAAGGTCAAGGGTCATACACTTTGAATAATTGACTTCGTTGATTTTAGCAGATAGCATCATAATAGATCATTCGTTTTAAAATGATGCTTTGAGTGATTGCGTTTTCGATGCGGATGAAGGATTATGAATTTGGTGAGATGTATTTTGTCAAATCGGACAAGCTTGGAAAAGATTGTGATGACGTACTAAGAGCAAATTAACAAAGATATATGTACACTAAGATGGCAGGAGTAGGTGGACGATACAGGGGATGGACGATACAAATGAGAAACAACCAAATTCAATAGATACACCTACAAACTTAGAGGTTGTTGAGAGCCTGAAGGGTTGTAGAATGTAAGAATGTAATGGTAAAATTAAATTAATCAATGCTCTTCTGGGTCTTTTAAGATGGGAATAAGAATGTAAATATATATACGAGGGATCCGGAAAGAGAAATGCGAATAGAAAGGATCAAAAGGATTCTACATGTGTTGTAAAATGAAAAAAAGCAAGACCAGTCTTCTGACATTACCCGTGAATCCACCAACAAAGAGTTCCCAAAATAAGAATAAATGTGTGAAAGATGAAAGTAAGGATAACACAAAATCATCTGAGGGGGGGGGGTAAAAACAAGACACGCAAGAAGAAACTAAGGGATTCAAGAACTAAAGACGCGATAAGGGGACTGCACGAAAGCGTTTTATGAAAATACCGTAATGAGAGGGAGACGCAATCAACAGATAAACAGAATGGCGGTGATGACACGAAACGGGGGGAATCGTAGAACAAGAGAATGTCTCTTATTTTATCGTCATTATACTTCTAATATTTCATCATCCCGACAATTTTCCCGCCATCTGTGCGCCATTCGCGCACCATTACTCTCATCATTTCAGCTTCATGCGTTTTTATGTGCGCACATTCCCTTCTCTTATTTCATTACATGCTTATCGCTCGTGTAATGTGTCTTCGCAAGTGAGATGCGAGCGTGGGTCTTGGGTTCAAGATCACTATCTGATCACGTAAGAAAATAGGAAATCTGCTTTCTGCTCTCTTTGTGAGTGCAATTTATTTTGGTCCACTGCCGTTTGAACATGAATTTATTAATTACATGCATCTATGAATATAGCTATACTTTGAATTAACAATATGTTTCAGCTTGCCTCTTTTGTTTTCTCCAAAACAGTTTTGTTCTCCTCGAAAGTGGTCTTGATTCCTTTTTTCCCTCTGCTTGCGCAATTTTTGTGAAATTGTTATCTGATTAGTAACTCCTTAGTCATTCGTGGTGCGGAAACTATTGTTTTATGCATTGACGCTCACAGAGAAGGTTAGGGGATGTGCCATTGCGGGATAGTAAACGAAAATACGATATTTAATGATATGAATAAAAGAGAATCCGGAGAAAAGGAGAGTGAGAGAGAGAGAGAGAGATTGAGAAAGAGAGAAAATAAGAGAAATGGAGAGAGAGAGAGAGAGAGAGAGAGAGAGGGGGAGAAGCGATGGAGAGAGAGAGACAGAGAGACAGAGAGAAAGAGATAGAGAAAAAAAAAGAGAAATTCGTATCCATATCGAATATTATCTAATCATTCATTTGTTTATAAGATTTTGGTCAATCAAGCAATCATTTTGTCTAACGCCCCCCCCCCCGAAACATAAAAAAACATACAAATTAAATTAAACTAAAAACATTGCGCATTTGAAGGAACACCTTTCAAATTTATTTCCAAAATATGACTCCATATTTATCAGAGATTGATTAATAATATTTTGTTTTCTCTGACCCTTTTTTCACCTCTTTTGTGTTTATTCACACCCCCTCCATTTTCCTCACGAATCACCGCTAACCGGTTACCGAATCGTGAGAGCGAGGTTTCGAAACCACCCCGTCCTTCGGCTGCATAGGCTACACCACAGATATCGTACACAAACTACCTGCTCCAAACAGGTGCCATTTACCGCGTAACCTCTGCCCCGCTGCGTGAACCGCGCCGGCTTACAGGTTGTACTTCCGTTTCCGCCTGGCTGTCAATAATATTCGAAGTGTACGCCACGCAGCGAGCGGTCTGGCCACAATGCGCTATTGAATAAAAGCTGAACCTATTTATGGGCAAGTGAGGTATAAAATGGACCCTTATTATTTGGACCTCATACCCGTTTTAAATGTCATTACTTTTGGTGGTTGCATTGATTGACTTGCGAGGGACAACTATTTGATTCCCGGGCTGATTTGGCCAGTAATATCCACAAACAAAAATGGCCTGCGAAGCCGATTGCCTGAACGCCCGCCTGAGCGTTTTCTTTCTTGTTTTCATTCGTCGTCTTCTTCTTCTTCCTCTTCTTCTTCTTCTCCTCCTCCTCCTCCTCCTCCTCCTCTTCTTCTTATTATTTTTCCTATTTTGTTTTCCTTTTTATAATTTCTTTTTCTTTTAAAACGATGTAGATTAGTGATTTCATATTACAATTTGGTTATTGTTATTTTGAATATGTTTGATAATACTTTCCCAATCTAAAGTAGTATCATACGTCAAATATAATGGACCATAAATTCGCCGGGTATAGTCTATCATAGAACAATATTACAGTTTAATTTTCGTCTTCAAATAGATGGAAAATAACACGACGTAGGCCTGCCTTTTAGTCAAGAATAGATAATGATAACGTGTTTTTTAAAATACAACGATTAAAAAATTGGTGGCAAATGAATAAATTTGACTGAAAAAAACAATCAAACGAACAGATAATAAATATTATCATCATTATGATAAAAGTATGACAAAAATAATAATAACTATAGTAATAAAATAAGAATGACAGAAATAAAATAATAATAATAATAATAGTAATAGATAACAAGAACAATAACGGGGCTGTAACGTCGAAATAATACAAAATCTGAACAGGCAAAAGTAGGCCTAGACACTAAAAATCGATTAACGATGAAATGAAAATTCAAAATATCACATTATAGATCGGCCACTATGAGAGAAAAATATAATAATTATACATGCGCCTTACAAGAACAGAATATTATTATCTTTTTGTCTTTTTGTCTTTTTGTTAATGAGAGGCAGCCCCCCCCCCCCCCTCCCCCCCCCCCCCCCCCGCTGGGCTAGTGGAAAGTGCTCTATCATACATTTTCTCCGATGTATTTAATCTAATTCCATAATAAGTGGTGCTCTTCTATTTTTTTTTGTATTTTTTTTTTTGGGGGGGGGGGGGGGGTTGAGACCTCGTCACGACATAATTCAGTTTATAGTAGAGTAGGCATATACCTCGTCATTTATCTACACTTAATTCAATTCAATTCATATGTGTTATTGATTAACATCCAAACAAATAGGACCATTCTCACTTTTGTATTACATTGGATAACAAATTTCGAAATTATAGTGTAATAGAGTTGTAAAGTCAAGATAATAACCAGGAATGGCAAACATTAACGTCCTTCTGCATGTCTCTTCTGGAGTATAAGCCAGAGGTGAAAATGAAGTAAATCACTTGTAATACTTTTGGAGAAAAAATATTTTCTTTTCTCTCAAAGCCTAATGTATCTGCACTAGTTTGGCTAGGAGGGATTAGACCTCCCTGCATAGTCACTGACAGGCGGTTATCTCATCAAATCAGCTCTGAATTAACATAAGAAAAAGGGGACTATAGGGGATCAATGGTTACTGTTTGTTATATAGAGGGCGCAAGTAGCTATAAGTAGTGCAGTGGGGCTTTAACATAATTTTTTTTTAGTTAAGGTAAGTCTGGACTCGCTGGCTGACGAACAGTCTCCCCCCGCATTCAGACATGATGGTGACAATAATTACCCAAAAGCGTCGATAGAGGGAGGTGTGGGATTTAGCTTATCTCCCCTTCCCTTTCCGAATCATGCGACCAGGCGCGAAGAATTATAACGCATTTTAAAGAGCTATTCTCTCTTAATGAGGTATTACTACTATAACATTTGTAACAAATTACACTTTTTTTAATGAAAAAGCTTACAAAATAATTTCCCCCTTTATCCGCAGTCCACCTCATTTTTACGAGGTAATACAATGATTATAAACTTTGAGGTCCTCTGTTTGGAGAAGTTCAAAGGAATCTACTATCTGCCTGGATCTATAGACACTCCAGATGCCCCCCCCCCCCCCATACACACTCCAGTGAGCAATACATAATATTTACGCAGTATAAGACAATAAAATATTTTAGCCTAATACAAACGCCACTTGTGGACAGGGGATAATATAAATTAATATGCCATATAGACACATATAAAACACAACAATGTGCCATGTATCTCAATATTACTACACTCTCTCTCTCTCTCTCTCTCTCTCCCTCCCTCCCTCTCTCTCTCTCTCTCTCTCTCTCTCTCTCTCTCTCTCATCATTTCGCTCCCCCGCTATGTTCATTTTATATCACTCACTTCATGACGGTTACAACCATTTTTTTTTCTTTAAAGGTACTATGTTCCATTTGCAGGCTTAAAAAATGAAAAAGTTAAATTCCACCGGCATTTGAAAGACGATACTAATTTAGAACTTCCCTCAAAACAAAAGGGCTTTTAATGGGAAATAACGACCATTAGTTGTCGAATCGACTTAAGTGATTGCAATCACCTTAGTAATAGTCTGATTTTCAGACCCTTTTACCGAATGGTCTTACGTTTTGTGCTGCACAAAGATCAAATCAGTTTAATTCTGGCCATTACAAGTATAGTGGGTTATTGATGTAGACAAATGTTCATGTACCTGTTATATACAGCTTACAGCATACATTTTATATAATGTTATTACCAAAGAAAAACAGATGTCAGCCAGTCACTCAATAGTGTCTGACAGTAGAGTATAGAAGGTAAACGGGTTTCCTTGCATAATTTGAATACCAGTACATTGCTAATTTTTAAATTTCACAGATAGGACATATTATATGACATATTCATAATTCCTGCAAAATTCTACAGAATTTGATGTTGGCTGCAAAAGTATAGTATCTTGAAAGTGTTTTGTAAGCAAAATTAATATACATCACTTTCCATCTTCCTCCAAAACGTTACTCAAGCGATTGACGTCCAATGAGGTTCGAATATTTGCTTCAATGATCTAACGAGTTCTTTGCACAGTACTGCAGTTAAGTTATAGAAGTAAATAAAGTTACGGTATAATAGTCAGTCCTTTGTAGTATCGTAATGAAAATTTCGTTTAATTTTGTTTTAATAACATATCTTTGATCATCTTTCCCCTTCTCTTTCATTTCATGGAGCCTATATATACTAAAACATGATAAAAGTGAACAAACGAGTTTTTTTCTTCAGGTTATATAAAAAGATTGCCCATTGAAACTAGGTCACCATATCAAGGGTTTTAAATCATATTTCAAATTGCCTAACATCAGTGAAAATGTAGCGTGATAACCCTAGGAAAGAAGGAATTACATGAACATAAAAGAAATAATGTTTTTCGAAACATTTAAAGGAAAAATGAAGGTCCAATGGGGAAAGTAGAAAACTGTAAGTTATAGAAAGGAAAAAAAAGGTCACAGGAGTGACTTCGATATCTGGACTTGTTCTATTAATATTCATGACCGCCCATGATACTGTTATAGTAGTACGCCAAACAGGCAAGCCGACCGCGGGCCAAATCCCTTCTCGGAGCTATACGAGACCGGCGTGAGACCCAGCAAACCATAGTCCCAAACCGATCGATGTTCGCTTAATTAATATGTATTCATACTCTTGTCAAAAGGGATCGCAGATGTGCGTAGATCGCATGTGATACAGAAGACAGGAGCTTGGTCCATATCCCTGCTTGGTCCTCCTCGGGGTTCAAAACAGGATAGAATTAGTCGCGCTGGGGCAGGATTTAACCTTCTTCTCTCCACGCACAGGGTCAGGGCGCTTCCTAATCGCTCCCCCTTCTCTTCTTCCATTGTTGTACATTTTTACTTCATTTTTATGATAATAGTCATTAATCGGTCGGGAAATCTGCCCGCTCCGGTTTAGTTGGTTGCGATGTCCATATTACGCGCGCGTTGAGCTGAGCTGCACTTCCCGAGGGCTATACGAAGTCTCTGGCAACTGTATCGGATTTCATTAGCTTGTATGGTAGGGTGCCACACACCAACTAGATCGTATATATTATATATATATATATATATATATGCGCTTTCATATACCGAGATCGTACGTTTTTAGCATATCGGTAGCCTTAAGAGATACGCCATAAACTATTTGTTCAATTAAAAAAGAAAATTAGTAAAAGCTTGGGAAAGGGTTACGTGGTAACGGTGATAATCATCTTTACTGTTTTTAACTCGATAACAATGACCTGAACAATTTATTCGTGACTCATAACCATTTTGAAACATTAATTGAAGATTGTCCATTCGGGCGTTTAATAATGTTTCTGTGTGCTTTAAAATGTACATTATTAATATTTTGTAAAATATTTTTCACAGTTTGTAATTTGTAGCAGAATTCATTCAACTTATCAGCACTTCAATGATTCTTAAACAACATTTTCAATGAATAGCACTGATTGTTCGACCCCCCCCCCCTCTTTAGGCTGTAAAACAGGGGTGGTGGCCGATTCACCCCCCCCCCCTCTTCCCCTGGATCCGCCACTGTAACGGGTGTTTTCAACAGAAATTTCGGAATATTAAAGGAAACTTTTTGAACTCATTTGCTTTTAAAAAAATGGCGCACAAATCGTTTTCCCAGTCCTTATAACAAGTGTCTTTCATTTTGTATTGATTTTTATTTGTATACATCTTATACAACTGCATTTACTAAAATAAACAACATGAAATATATGACACTGACATAAATAACATACAAAAGATGGGTCGTCATGAGCAACAACTTGAAAGGGCGTCCCCTAAGGATAAATAATGTACGAAATTCATACTTTATAATATTTGCAAGCTATTAATATAGAACAAGAGGTGGAAAGTGATCTATTTAAGTACATATTGCATTTTAAATAATCAATCTTACAGAGTTTTTAACAAAACAAATCTTTCTTTTCGTGAAGGATTGAAGCTTTGTACAGGGGTATGAATTGTACTATTTATGCAGAGTAAATATATGCTTGTGTGTTCTCGTTATGAGTAATTGTCGAGTCTCATCCCGCCCTGTGTTCTAACCTACCCTGCCTTATACTTATAGTAGGGATAAAAGAAAAACAAATAAGGGGGCATTATTATGTTGGTTCTTTTAATACGATGACAACGATAATGGTGGAGATGGTGATGATAATGGTAATGGTGATAATGATGATGATGATGATGATGATGGTAATGATAATGGTGATGGGGATGGTGATGATATTGGTGGTGATGATGATGATGGTGATGATAATGGTAATTTTAGTGGTGATGATGATGATGATGACAATAATGACGGTGATGTTAATGATACAGTTGATGTTGATGAAGACGATGATGATGATAATGATGCTCCTACTGCTGCTGCTGATGATGATAATTATGGTGATGATGTGGTTTTAAATGATGACGCTGATGATGACAATTAGAGGTTCTTGACGGATAATAATACATTGATTTAAAACGTGTTGTAACCGTACCAGCAGAGTAAAACATAACATAGAGAGGTAGGGGTAGGCTATCCACCCTTCTCTGTTTATGTTTAAATGTCAAATCCTCTCAGAGGAACATTATCTTCAATAAAGGAGTGGATTGATCACCCTTCCCATAGAACCGTGTTATTCGAGCATGAATCAACGTCAACCGAGTCCCATGCTTCCACGTAGCCAAGTCGTGTGGCAACCCGTCTGTCTCCCGTCATATACCACCCCAGTACTATGCTCATGTATATACACACGTGACTTACAAAATACAATACGGTATGTCTTATCCAACAGCTTGCTTGGTTAATATGTAATAATAATAGTCTGCCTCCCACACCAATGTCAAGATGGATATGTAAATACTCGGCCACCCCCTTTTGCCCCCCAAATAGAGAAAGTTTACAGAACTTCCAAGTTCAAATTTGAATTGGGTTTTGTGCGGTCTTGAACTAGAACGCGCGAGCTATTCATACGCGCGTATCACGTTTTTCGTTCCGTGTGTGCCATCCCTTCATTCATATGCATATACTTTCTGCTCTTGTTTGAACGCAATATGGTTCTGTTGACATAGCAGATAAAAGCAAAGATGTGTAACGTGGACAATCGTTGTGTTAACTGTTGAGATTGCGCGCCGCAAGTGACCTTGTTTTCTTAGAAAGAAAATAAAAAGTAGGGAATGAAAATGCCGACGAAGACCGAGGAAGGAAACAAATTTATAATTTTATTTTGCAATCGAGACAGATAAACACAATAATGTAGCCGAAAGGAATTTGAAACACTCTATATTTAACTAAAAAGGATAATAAATACAAATATCAATATAAAAATCTCATTCAATAGATAAAGGAGAGAAGCACTCTGCGCAGAGTAAACAGCAACAAATAGAATCGCATGAAAATAGAAGGGGGAAGAAATAGAAGCGATTTAGCACAAATAATACAGCTGACATTAATTCATCTATTCGTTTTGTTTTGTTTTGTTTGGGTGTTTTTTTGCATAAAGGTTGTGAGCGTTCAATCGGACAGTTTTCAGCATATTTCAATACAAGCACAAAATTGAATATAGTATGATGATAATTTTGCAGCCACAAAACAGCAATGAAAATCAAATAAAATCAAAGACTGCATAAGAATAATTTGATAAATCACAATTAATCATTATTCCCTCGAAGAACGTATTCTCATGAATTCTTATGAGGACAAAATCATTTTGATACTGGTTTAGTGGTTGTATTTTATTCAGAATGATTGTCTCCATCCGATATAGTTATGCAGAACAACAAGTGAATCATAGAATTCTATGTGTTTTCCTTGAGAGAAAAAAATACAAATAGTTAAATGGTTATCATCATGCTTTTCATAATCATTGTGGTTAAAAGACTACGAGAATATCTTTATTTCTGTTAAAAAAGGTAAGAATTTTAACTCTGAATGACAAATAAAAAATATATCTTTGATTTTGGATGAGGTGTATTAACTGTACAGTGATAATCTATGATAATATGAGTTTGATGGTAATAGTGACAACTGTATATGAAAATTGGTAACGCGCATTTGATTGGGCAATAGTAATATGCCCGTTGTGATGAAAACAGTAACCAATACTGAATAAGAGCTTAGTTCCGTTGTATAATTCTTTTGATTCAAATGATTTTATTTCTCATGCAAAACATTGTACAATTAATAAGTATATTACAAACAAATATACAATAAAACGACAAATATAATAGAAATAGCACGAGAAAAGAGAAACTAACTAGAAGCAGAGCTTGTTGAAGTTTTGGTTCCTATGAGGCTGTTTTACAATATATCTTTAAAAACAAAGTATACTTAGAAAATTAATAAATTAAAAAATATGTAGCAGAGAAATTATGAACTTTTGCGGGGAAAAAATAAATAAATAAAAATAAAGGGCTTCGCGGAGGGCCAGATTAATATTAAAGGTATTACCCTAATTGTTAATATGACAACTAGATAGATAGGTAAATAGATAGATAGATAGATAGATAGATGAGTAGAAATAATAAATAAATATATAAAAAATTAAATAAACAAATGAGTGAATACAAAAATATATAATAAATGTATAAATGAGTATTGCATAAGTAAGAAGAGAAAATAAAATCTGTTAATTTCGAAGGCTTGCCGAAAACTCGCATGGAATTACAGGACCATAAGGAGTCATATATTAACTTGCGTTGATCGATATTGATCAAAATGAATAGCCTTGTGTATGAAGCGTGCGAACATTAAAATTGCATATTATTCATAATCGGAACGTAAATTCTCTCTAGCAACCTCCGCCCCATTCCCCTCTCTCTCTCTCTCCTTCTCTGTACCTACTTCCTCATCTCTCTGTCCCTAACCCGTTCCTACTCCTTCCCTCTCTTCCATGTATGTCTCTCTCTCTCTCTCTCTCTCTCGTTCTTCCTTCACCATCTTTTTCTTCTCCTGGATGTAAGTGTCGCATAGATTTCTATATATATATCTCTCTCTATCCCTCTCTCTCTCCCTCCTCCCCTTCTCCCCCTCGTTCTCCCTCCACCATCATCTTCTTCTCTTATATCGATGTAAGTGTTGCATAGATTTCAATCTCTCTCTCCATCGTCCTCCATCCACTATCTTTCTCTTCACCTAAATGTAAGTGTTGCATAGATTTGAATATATATATACATAATGTCTATAGCTCATCCACCGTCCACCGTCCATTATCTATTTCTTCTCCTAGATGTTAAGTTTTTCCATATATTTCAAACGCTTGTCTATCCTTGATTCATAGAAAAGGAATAAAAGACGACAAATAAATATGCATATTCTCTGCAATATCCTCAGGCATTAAAGCGAGCTTGAAGAGCGAACTGCCATACGCCCATATTCTTCTTAAAGGCACCTCTGTAAGAATAGCATAATCTTTCTCCTTCTCCGCCGTCCCCTCTCTCTTTCTCTCTCTCTCTCTCTCTCTCTCTCTCTCTCTCTCTCTCTCTCTTTACCTATCTCACACAGGAGGTACAATCTGACGACAATCGTCTCCTCCTGTTATGAATATTAACAGCAGTATGATACATTTTGGAAGTCAGATTGCAAAAGGAGATAGTGATATCTTGGGTATTAGATGATCATCGAGCGGCAATCACTCATCTTTCTTCGGAACATTCGTCGGGCGATTAGTGTCCCGGTTGCCGATAATTATTATTACCCATGTAAGATCTGGAACGTCATCTGTTGCCATAGCGCATTTTCTAAGTCAAACCTGTTACCCTTTTCGTAGCCAGATTTAGAACGAGCGATATAGCTATTATGTTTCTTTCTTTCTTGTGGTTGTTGTTGTTAATGTTGTTGTTTTGTTTGTGAAAGAGAGTGATTGAAAAAAAGATCGCGCTATAGCTCGTCGACTGACTCCTGGAGAAATTAAACAGTCTGCTTTGCTTGGAGCTCAACTCGGTGATCTTGAGGCGTTTCGGGACCTGCTAACAAGTACAATTGAACATTGCAAATGAAAGAGCGGGGGTGAAAAGAGAGCTGCAGCTCATAGCTCAAGCGGAGAGAAGAGAAACGTGATGGGGATGACTTAGAAGAGAAAGAAAGACTGATGGAGATGAAAAGAAGAAAGTAGTTCGAAACCTTACTATAAAGCCCTTTGGGAGGTAGAAAGAAAAAAATGGAGGGGAAAGGGTATGTGTATGTGTGAGTGTGAGTGTGTGAGAGAGAGAGAGCGAGAGAGGGGGGGGGGTTAAATATATACAAAAGAAAGGAAGGGTAAGATGTTTTGAACTGTTTTGACAATAGTGTTGCGTCGAATGGCGTTTACTTGGCGATCACTCAAACTTGAGTCTTATCTGAGGGTTAGATCGAAACCGTTTCTTCGTCATGAAACGTCGCAATCAGGGCAAAATGTACAGGCTATCCCATAAAAAGAAGGGCCCATTAAAGAGTTTGTTTCCCATCAGCTCGAATTTGCCATTTAAAATTAAAATAACTGTAGTAATAGTGATAATGATGTCAATAATTATTATTACTGACGATGATGATGATAGTGGTGGCGGTGATGAAACAAATCATGGTGCTAGTACTACTACTAACAAATGATTACAAAAATAACAATACAAATAATAATATTGATAATAAAAAAACGAAGAAGAAAAAGGAAAAAAGAAGGAGGGGAAAGTGAGAAGGAAAATTAATTTAATACATTATTACTATCATCATAATTATTTTTAGCAGTAGTAGTAGTAGTAGTAGTAGTAGTAGTTGTAGTAATAGTAGTAGAAGTATAGTTATTATTGTATAATTATTTGTGTTCTTTTACCTTTTTTTAAATTGAAAGATACTATGTCCCTTTTGCTGCCAACATCAAATTATGTAGAACTTTGCAGGAATTATGAATATGCCATTTATGTCCTCTCTGTGAAATTTAAACATCAGCAGTGTCCTAGTATGAAAGGAAACCCGTTTACCTTCTAGACTTCACTGTCAGACACTATTGAGTGACTGACTGACTTTTTTTTTTCTTTGGTAATAACATACATAAAATGAGCTGTAACATGTACATGAGCATTTGTCTACATCAATAACGCACTACTAGTAATGGTCAAAATTAAACTCATTGAATCTTTGTGCAGCACAAAACGTACGACCATTCGGTAACAGGGTCTGAAATCAGACTATTACCTAGGTGATTGCAATCACTTAAGTCGATTCGAAAATAATGTTTTTTTCCCCACTATAAGCCATTTTCAAGCCCTTTCATTTTGAGGGAAGTTCTAAATTAGCATTGACTTTCAAATGCCGTTGGAATTTAACCTTTCTATTTTGGGGGCCTTTAACGGAGAGTGAATGACTGGAACAGTTTACCACTGCCAAGCACTGTTTATCATTTTACTATATTCTGGTTAGAGAATGGTTAAAATTTGGTTTCCAATGGGACACAAGTCCCCCGCCCCTGCCCCCTAAAACTCCCCTATATAATAATGTTATTTAATATTGGATATTTTAAAAGCACATATATCCAAGACGCAAGGTGCTCAAGGCGCTCCAATATCACCACGGCTCTGCTAGATTACCGATTTCAGTCATCACAGCATTCAAGGAATTCATTGCTACCAGTACCCGTAAACAAGGGTGGAGAGTGGCAAATGTAGATTAATGTCCTGCCAATTGACATTGGTGCCGTAGCGAGAATCGAACGGAGAACCATGTGATTCCCGTTCCGACGATGTATCCACGAGACCATGACACATATATCCTATTTTATCACCCCCCCCCCCCCCCTCTTCCCCCATTACCAAGAACCTCCCAATAATTAAACAAATACTGGAAAGCCCGACAAAGGGATACACATTTGAAATATTTTCACAACATGGTCTAAAATGGGACTGCCGTTTTTACATCACAAATACTTGTTCATGGTATAATTTCGATAGCGACCATACACCAACGAAGTTGTTTGAATACAAAAAGGGTGCTCCTCTAAAGCATTGCTTTAGAATGTTTTCAATGTAATGCCTTCTCTGCCAAATAAATTGTTAAACGATGAAATTGCAGATGGGTCGGATCATAACTGATTGACTATAGATGCTCCGGCCTTAACAAGGCTAAAGTGGATCTGGTTGGCTTAAAACTTACCCTTGATCTACGTTTATTCGTATTTCGCAATTCTTTGTTTTTGTCTGTTTTTTGTCAAAAAGAGGATCATCTAACACTGTAAAATGATATGACACTGATTTATTGCGATGATAAATAAGAGAAAATTTCATCAATGTCCATATGTAAATAAAAAAGGACTAGGACTGTAAAATTGCCCTGTACTTAAAAAAGTCCGATTTTTTTTTTCCTTTAAAGCCCAACTGTCCTACTTGTAGCTACTTGCTCCGTCTATATAGAAAACTTCCCCAATCGGTGCCTGTTGGTCCCCCATGATCCTCTTTTTCTTATGTTAGTTGAGAGCTGAGTTAATGAGATAGCCACCTTCAGTGACCTCGCTATGTGGTCTAATCCCTTCTGGCCCAGTAGTATTGACGGTCTTTAAGGAAAATTTTCAATCATACATGCATATTTTCAATCGGATATCTTATGTTAGTTGAGAGCTGAGTTAATGAGATAGCCACCTTCAGTGACCTCGCTGTGTGGTCTAATCCCTTCTGGCCCAGTAGTATTGACGGTCTTTAAGGAAAATTTTCAATCATACATGCATATTTTCAATCGGATATCTTATGTTAGTTGAGAGCTGAGTTAATGAGATAGCCACCTTCAGTGACCTCGCTGTGTGGTCTAATCCCTTCTGGCCCAGTAGTATTGACGGTCTTTAAGGAAAATTTTCAATCATACATGCATATTTTCAATCGGATATTGGTCAAACTTTCAGGGACCTGCTCCTCTCAGTTTTCTGCTTCTATTAAAACCAACTTAATAGAGGGTGGAATTCCCCTTTAAAGGTGAATTTTTGTCATAAATTAAGGTGTATTGAGCGGGAACAATCTTGAATAGCTATTGCATTTTGCTTGCTCCATTTATTAAATGTTTAGTTATTGTAAATAAATGAATAAATGAATGAAAGAATGATTGAATGAATGAAAAAAATGGCCCTCCAAGAAATCTCAACTTTCTTATTCGTTGTCCGATTTGTTAACATAAAAATATATAAACATTTTGTATGTTTTGTTTGTTTGTTTGCTTGTTTGCAGAAAAACAAAATACTCTTTTGTATGTATCTCTTCACAGTTTTTTTCACGTTTTATTTATTTCATTTTTTACCAATTCGCCCTTTAATTTTAAAGGGCGTCTCTAATTAAAACAAGCGTCATTTTGTCACCAGGCGCCGTTCTAAAATATTTTGGGAGGGGTGCTTGGGGGTTTGAGTGTTCTTGCATTCCTTTGGGGGGGGGGGGGTTGAGCCCTAAAGCCTCCCACTAGAACCGCGACTGTTTCTCACACCCATAATCCAGATGCAGTCAAAAATGATTTTCATTCGACTGACGGAACAAGAAACCAAGTTTGCGTATCAGATTTAAAGCCAACCATCTACAAATTAACTGCAATATTCTTTATACCACTGGAGGAAAAAAATGAAGATTTCACAATCGGTTGGTGCCGGTTCACATCAAAGCGAGATAAGAAACGGAGACCACGCAAGCTAGTTAAATTTTACGATATCGGGTACGAAAGTTTTCTTTATAGTCCGTCAAAAGAAAAAGAAAAAACAGAACAGTATTGTGAGAGGATAGTTTTGAAATAGCTGCTAGAGATGAGAAGGTTGCTAGGGTAATAATATAGGACACCCGAATAAGTCACCCGACCCACTCCAAAACAAAGGCGGGGGAGGGATTTGGAAAGTCTAATCTTCTTCCATAAAGCACGTCTGGATATGTTTCATTCTATATATAACTTTATTTATAACTTTAACACGATCGTAAAGAAAGGCCCACTGCACTACTTATAGCTACTTGCGCCCTCTATATAACAGACAATGCATAATCGGTGATCATTGGTCCCCCATGATCCTCTTTTTCTTATGTTATTTGAGAGCTGATTTGATGAGATAGCCACCTGTCAGTGACCTCGCTGTGTGGTCTAATCCCTCCTAGCCAAACTAGTACTGACGGTCTTTAAAGGCCTACTGCACTACTTATAGCTACTTGCGTCCTCTATATAACAGACAATGCATAATTGGTGATCATTGGTCCCCCATGATCCTCTTTTATTTGAGAGCTGATTTGATGAGATAGCCACCTGTCCAGTGACCTTGCAGTGTGGTCTAATCCCTCCTCTACAATGGTACTGATGGGCTTTAATAGTCTCCTCCATCACATATGGCAGAACATTACAGTGCCATATTACGTAATCGGAACATGAGGTATATGATAGGGTATTGAAATTGCACCTGAGTCGATTTGTTGGAAGTCTTAGCGATTACGTTTTTCATGCATTGAAGATGATCTCAAATACTTAGGACTATTGTCATTTGCATCTTCTAACACAAAAAGATGGGGGTCTTTATTTAAAAAAAAAAAAAAAAAATCATAATTATGCTTCATCATTATTACCGTCACTCCAGCCACTTTCCAATAACACCATCACCCGAGTATACATACCATATAATTAATATCATCGTAGTTTCAACATCTTTTTAGTCATCAACATTAATTATATACCATCGTAAGCACAATAACAACATCATCATCCTCATCGTCCTCACCGTCGTTGTCGTCGTCGTCGTCCTCCTCCTCATCATCATCACTGTCATACAAATCAACACCACCTTTCTCTCTTTCATTTCTCTCTCTCTCTCTCTCTCTCTCTCTCTCTCTATATCTCTCTCTCTCTCTCTTTCTCTATTTCATTTCTCTCTTTCTTCTCTCTCTCTCTCTCTCTCTCTCTCTCTCTCTCTCTTTCTCTCCTCTTCCCCCTCCTCCTCCTCCTCCTCCTCCTCCTCCTCCTCCGAATAATCAATATTGTCATCATAATCATTACATTATACACACTGTAAAAAATAATTTGTTCATTGGTAATTTGTACGTATTTTTTCCATGTAGAATTTACTTGTAAACATTAGTTTTGCAACTTACGCACTAAATTTAAGTCTTGCTAACTCAAACTTTCAATTTAGTAGAACATACGTGGAATATTTAAGTAAAATCAAATACATAAGAACTTTAAGTAATTTCAGCTTGTATTAATTTAGTAATTTTAACTCAAAATCAGAAATTATACGTATTACTCAAACAATTTATGTTGATTATTCTTATCTTTTTAAAGTAAGGACCGATGCAGTGCGTAATAGAAATATTTACATAATTTATGAATATTCATTAAGACCAAATTAAACTCTTTTTTAAATAAAACAATTCTTTTTTGTGGTTGAATGAAAATTTAAGGACTTTAAAACATTTACTAATTCATTTAACATGGCTAAGCAAAGACAAGACAATTTTTAATTGTTACCCAGTTCAAAACAAATCAAAACTTGATATTTCAGGAAATTGTCAACCAATTTTCCTTTTAAGATGCTACGATCAAGTATATATATACCGGAGTGTTGGCTCAGTCAGTAGAGCGTCCGCCTCACAACTGGGAGGTCGTGGGTTCGAACCCCGGCCGTACATACCAAAAGACGTTAAAAGATGGGAGTTGTTGCTACCTTGTTTAGCGTTCAACAATAAGGAATAGAGCAACGTCGATCTGGCGCTGCAATATGTAATCCTATCATAGCTTTTTTTTAATTATCTAAAATGATTACAATACTTAAATTATTTACGTTAATGTAACTCGATTTAACTGAGTAAAAATTTATTCAGCAAAATAAGTAAATTCTACTTAAGATGCCGTAGGTAATATTTACTTAATAAAAATAAGGCAATTCTTTTCCTCAATTTTATTGAGTTATTTCGACTATTATTTTTTTACAGTGCAGTCACCATCTTCGTCATCACCTCTATCACTATCACCATTACCATCATCATCATTATCGTCATCACGGAAATCAATATTGCCATAGCCATCGACATCATAGTCCTCATCACCATGAATCAATTATCCACAAAAATGAAACAAAAATGTACAAATTAACACATTTTTATTTTGGCAAGATATATTCTTTTCCATTTCTAAAAAAACGAATTGATAATTTCATACAAACAGATTTACAAGAAAATCAAAAGTATAATATTGTACAAATACTATTATACAAACATAAGATGGAATGTAAAGGTCTGAGTATAGATCAACGAGTAGATGGATAATTAAATATATAAATAAATAAATAAATAAATAATTGAGTACAAGTATGTGCATCATGTACAAATTAAAAATTTCAAACAAAGTCCAGAAGAAACAGAGTGCACAAAAAAAATCAGCAACCGTAAAATGTTAAGACTAGCTATGCAGATAGCATGAAAATATAATTGCACGATTCCGAAGAATATAACCTGGAACTTCCGTCAAAGTAGTTTTGAAAACTTCTTTTCTTCATTACTAGTTAAATTATTTCGATTCATGTGTGTCGCATTTGGTTCCTCATAAAATAACCTATCTTGACCAAACGCATTATAAAGTTTAAAACTAATTTCATGTGTTGGGGAAAGTCCCCTTTTCGTCACAGTAATCTATATATTTAAACAAATGAAAATATACAATGATTATTAGTTTTGATATGCATTCAAGTGTATTTTCCGGCGTACAAACGCACCTTAATACGTGTTGTTGTAAATAAATGGTGTCACTTAAAGTATACATAATTGTTTATTATCAGATTTCTCACGGATATTCTCAATTGGTAACAGTTTTTCTTGAATTTTCTTTTGCTTTGAAATTGTGCAGAGTATTTTGATAATATAATGTTTAGATTTTCTTCGATGGTTTTAAATTTACTTTCCGGTGCTTCAATTTCGCTGTTATATTAAAACACGCGAGTTCATGTTGCATGATTCAGTCAAATCATCATCTCTTGTGTTTTGTACTTTCAACCATTGTTTCATGTCAGGCTCGCAAAAAGGAACAAAAGTAAGTCTCTTTCTTCCCCTAAATCAATATATGCATTAATGTGTATTACATTCACCATATTCGAGCAAGATATTGCCCATCTCTCTCGTAATACGTAGCGAGTATTATAAGTTAGAATGGCAAGTTAAATTGAGCAAAGCGCTCTATAAAGACATAGCTGTACACGCAGAAAAATATAGATTCAGAAAATAAATAATTGCAAAACATCCACACATACAAGTTAAATGATTACAAAAATAGAATTCCTGTTCGATTCATTCCAAGGTAGCAGCATTTGTTCAAAATATAATTCATGAGCATGGACTCCGTGACAGCTATTTGAAGCAAGTGAAATTTTGTCTAATTTGTCGTTCCATGAGCTCATATTCAATTGATTTAAAGTACCCCTTCGGGTAAATATTTAAGGCGTATTGTAAATGTATGTGAAAATAAAAAAGAATGCTGCTACCTCATAAATCACATACCTTAGGCAACATGTGGCTTCATTATTTAGTATTTGGTGCTAAACAAAATCGTTTATTGCAATATCTAGTCCGTAGAACGCACCCGTTTTCTTCTTCTTCTTCTTTAGAGAACTTTACCCTCCGTGAGTTGGAAACTTATCAACGTATTTGTTCGTTCTCAAATCTTCAAATATACATAAACATGTCAAAATGGTAGTCTTTCCACTCCCAAACAAATCCAGATTAGCGGAGTATCCAGCACAAGGCGAAGGAGGTGCTCCCAAAAAAAAAATCCAGGCCAGTTGGAGAAAAATACTATGGAAAAGTAGTATGAGAAAATTTCCAACAGTATTCCTAAGTATAAACAGAGATATTGACTCGTAGTGCAATATATTTGGAGGGTGGGGCGTGTCCAAAGGCCTACATAACACGGGGGAGTCGGGGGCCGGGGTATGTATCGTCACACCCGTTACATAATTGTAAGAAGGTTTTCAAATAATGTCTCATTTCCCCCACTTTTTATAACAATGTTTTTATCGTAACGATGTATAAGGCATATCTTAGCAATCGAGGTAACTGTTGATTATCACGTGTTATTTCGAAGTTAATACAGCCCCTTCTCTTAAAAAATCATCTCTTGTGATTTAAAAAATTGAAAGCCAAGGTTTAAGAAATGACAGTCAGTAGAAGGGAATTTGATAAGGCGTTTATTTAGAAGAGGACGATATAAGACAGAGAAAACCGACGGTTGTCGATGACGGTGATCGAACACGGGTTTCAATTATCAGCGGTGTCCTCCGACGACAATTTTTCTTCGTCATCGCTTGGCGAGATCATTGTCGTCGAAGTCTCCACGATTGAGGAGGACGTCGAATGATGTCGCCCGTGACCGTTGCTACGTGATGACGTCACTTGGTGATGGCACTTGCAGTCATGTGACTGAGGTGACCCCGGGTGACCTTTACCCTCTTTCTTGTACTTGACCCTCCTGTTCTGAAACCAGATTTTGACCTGTAGAAGAAAAGAAAAGAAGAGTTTCAAATAAAATCGGCCGACCTTTCTTTCTATTTGCAGGAAGGGGTTAGTACCTAGGTGAAGACAAAAGTCACCCCCCCCCCCCCCAAAAAAAAAAAAGGAATAGGAAAAGAAAGAAATGATTGGTAAATAGTAAATGACACCCAATTTGGTTAAGATGAAGAAGATATATAGGAGGCTCCGAATAGAGGGGAGTGAAAAGAAGAAGACAGAAAGTAGTAATAAATGAATTAGGAGGAAATATAAAAAGGAACATTTATTAAAGGATGATGATGTATAAAGTTGAGCAGATAAGTGTAACGGAGGATACATGTTAATGAATAATTCGAAGCATCTTTGAAATAAAAATTAGGTAGTTATTTTTACGATGGTGCATTGATGGAAGGTGACCGTAAGGACAAGGGAATGGATACCATCTCAGTCACACCGACATTAGCCCTTACTAAAAAAAGCGTTGACTGCAGGACCATGGTTTTGTCGATTTGGAGACGATTTGTCGATGTGACCCACCGATGAAATGTGAGCGAACAAAATAATACAATACTCCCAAGAATCAAATGAAATCCTTTTGGAGTCGATTTGGCGGTGTGAATGTGACATCACACAGGTGACTAGGTATAGTGGTTCGTTCACTTGACTTTCAATCGTAAGGCTGAGGGTTCGAATCCCATGTGGGCATGAAAGTCATTTATTAATCCTATCCTCCCAAGTGTAAATGGGTACATGACGTGCTTGGGCTTTTGTTACTTTGGTGGTTCGTTTATATGACCGGGGGTAAAATGTCGAAACACCATGAGCGTCACAGTACGACGTAAATGAGCGCGATATAATTATGAAGCCATTATTGTTATTCAACGAAAGGGACTACCAACCTGTTTCTCTGAGAGATTGAGGTAGGTGGCGATCTCGATTCGTCGTAGTCGAGAGAGGTACATGTTGGCGGCGAACTCCCGCTCGAGTTCGAGAAGCTGCGTGCTCGTGAATGCCGTCCTTATCCTCTTGCTACTCTCACGGATTTGTTCATCGGTCTGGTGACGGTCAGAACCTGGAGATTTGAAGAAAAAGAAGAAAAGAAATGAATCGTAAAAATCAACAAGTATTTTCAACGCGAACAAGAGGTAATCGTAGACGTATTTATATCTTTTGTGATCCACGCATTGACATAGAAACATGATCTCCTAGACTTTAAACAAATCAACCTAGGACATTTCAGTAGCTTCATCCATTGAACTTGGCGAACATAATATATATAATAATGAGAACATGTCTCCTACTGGCAATACAATTTCATATTGATATTACCCTTGAGTCGACTCTCGAAAGTCTTTTGTGAGCGTACTCAAAATTTTAGAAAAAATTTCATATTACACAAAAACCCTTTAGATATAAAAGCTCAACCCAGGACAGCAAACTTTTCGGGTTGAAAGTTGTAGTCGAAGATATTGAGGCCACCTAACGTTCAAGCTCTAGCAAAAGATGGCGGTCTCCTGCATTTTTTAATTTTGAAATGAGATGTCAACTACAGTATGTGTTTGTTTGTTTTTAAAGGTATTCAATTGATTTATATGTCAATGTCAATTGATTTATATTATGATATAATCATGTATGTATTTTGACTTTTGTTGATCATATATATTTACCTAGTTTGTAAATCTCTTTTTTAATATGTTGAAAAATGCAGAAATAAAATCAAACAAACAAACAAAAATGTTGTACGTTTGGAAATATATGATAGACTAATTTCGACAAATGAAAGCCGACAGAAGTGTGCCGACAAGATTAAAAAAAAAAAAATCATTATCGGGCGATAGCACCTCTCCTTCCTCTTAGACAAGGCTGGTTTTGCATATGTAAAGGATTTAACTTGAAATCGATTCCGAGCCATATTTGAGTAATATGATCCGTTGATGAAACTTAAAATGAATGAGGTTCTAAAGCTTGATAATGTATGAAATAAAAACCATATTAACGTCTTTCTCTTTTGCGACAAGAACATAACATTGCTCAACTAACATGGCTAATATTTATAATTAACTTCCGAGGTTAAAAATAAAGCCGGTTTCTTTATACCTACATGACCGAATCGAAAGAATAGAAAAAACTCTTCCAAAACATGACTTCAGAGTAACAAGTAGTTTGCTCATACACGTGTTATTCTTTGTATTTAGGTGGGTGCTATGTGACAAAAAGTCAGGAAATCGTTGAATGAATAGAGATTCGTATCGTTCCCATTTCCTAAACAATAGGGAGATTGGACCATGTTTGATGTTTGATGATAACCTGATTCAAACAAAGGGATCATGGCTATAAATTGAAAGCGGACTCTATGAATTAATAGAACTGATATGAGAAGTGGAAAGTGGAATAAAAAGGGGGGCAAATGTGAGTTGTACGTAGTCCGTTCTGCTCATTTGACGTATGTTCGTTATATTTTTTATTTCCTCATCTTTGCGGGTAAGTTTGATCACTAATGCAAGGTGAACTTGGTGAGGTCCGCTTGGGAAAGTAAAAAACAGAGTTGTCACTCAACTTCCCTAATGACGGGGGAAAATACCGTGAAATTGGATTTTATCGATAACTACATGTTTTTTCCTAAAAATGATATTCATTCATTTCTCCTCCTCTTCTTATTAACTTCTTCCTTGCTCTCCTCTTCTCCCTCTCTCTCTCTCTCTCCTTCCCTCCCTCCGTCTCTCTCAATTACTTACTAATATGATCTTTCGTAGAATCTGCATTGTTCTATTTTTCTTTTTCTCTCTTCGGCTTATATTTGTCACAAACTTTATTCATTCATTCCCCGTTCCTATTTTTGTTGGTTTAAAGCATCTCTCATTTTCGCGCCTTGTTAAGTCTTTTGCAAATCATTCATTCCACACTCTCTGTTATTTATTCTCCGTGTATTCATCCTTCGTTTTATCTTTCTTTCCCTTACTACCTTCTTGATCATTTTGTCCTGTCATGCTCTTCAGAATAGGCCTATCTGGTTTCTACGCGAATCTTTGTCTGCCGTTATAACGTCGTCTTTAGGGAATTTGTTTCCTCTCAGAAATGTATCCACAACAAACAAAACGAAATGTGAGATATATTTTGGTTTCGATCAAAACGATGGACAAAGGGTAGCGAAAAGGGGGAAACGGACAGGGGAAAGTTTACAGATAAGTCACGGTTCATCACAAGATATAAATCTAAATGGTCCGTTGAATCAATGAGGAGGGGGAGAGAAGGGGGTTAGATGTCAAGGGGGCATTGGAAGAATGGCAGAGAAATGATAGGGATAAAGACAAATGGTTTGATATGGCCTGAAAACGATCTACTGAAATAACAACAAAAAATGGGAAACCTTAAAGAGAGAGGAATACAGAAAGTGAGGGCTGTGGGATTGAGAGAGAGAGAGAGAGAGAGAGAGAGAGAGATAGAGAGAGGGAGAAAGAGAGAGAGGGAAAGAGAGGGGAGAGGGGGGTGGGGAGAATGAGGGATAGAGGAAAAGCAAGAAGGAGAGAGAGTGTGAGATGTGGATTACAATACAAACTATAGATATATAAAGAGATAAATATTCATACAGTTAAACATGACCTCTAGAATAAATGGTATGGATCGGACAGAATTAATAAAGCGAAGGTAATCACTTGAATGGGAAATAGTGACAAAGATACCATCGATTTTGAATACACTGTATAGATAGATTGATATATATTAATAGGTTGATAGCAAGATAGATAGATCGATGTGTTAAAGCCCGTCTGTACTAGTTTGACCAGGAGGGATTAGACCACTTAGCGTGGTCACTGACAGGTGGCTATCTCATCAACTCAGCTTTCAATTAAAATAAGAAAAAGAGGATAACGGGGGACCAACGGGCACCGCTTAGGCACTGTTTCCTATACAGAGGGAGCAAGTAGATACAAGTAGTACAGTGGGGCTTTAATAGATAGATGGATAGATATAACGATAGATAGATGAATGGATGGATAGATAGAGGAATGGATGGATGTATAGATAGATAGATAGATAGGTAGGTATAGTAAGGTAATACGGTAAAGAAAGGCAGACATAATCAGCTAAATTGGAATTACAAGACATTCGAGGGGTTATAACGCACTATTTATCAAAACGGATAGCAAGATGAATATAAAAATACAGATCGTGTGAATTAAAAAAGAAAGAATTATAATTCATTTTTCTTGGATCATTAACCCCATATTCTTTATTTGAATAAATATTCAATTCCCTTAATCCGAACGTGGGAGTACCCTCATTCTATGCTATCAGGTTAGAATGATCCAATATCATCTAATCAATTGCTTTATTTGTATGAAGTCAAGCGGAGAAACAAACAAAAATCAGATTTCATTTATCGTCATCCGCGAGTCAACTTGCATTGGCAGACTCCTAACAAAAGACAAGATAGTGGGATGTTCTGGTAGAGCGGGCACCTAATAAAGGGGTGAGAGAGACGGAGGGAGGGAAGGAGAGAGAGAGAGAGAGAGAGAGGGTGAAGAAGAGAGATGAAGAGATAGATGGGGAGATAACAAGAGAAAGATGAAGAGAGACGGAAAAGAAAGAGAGAGAAAGCAAGCAGGCGAGAAAAGGAGATTGAGAGAGAGAGAGAGAGGGGAAGAGATGAAGAGAGAGGGAAATGAAGGAATATATAGCAAAAGAAAGAGTAAGATAGGGAGAGGGGAGACTAAAAGAGAAAGATGGAGAAACAGATAACATTGAGGGAGAGGGGTGTGGAGGGAAATGGAGAAAGAGAGGGATCAAGAGAATAAGAGAGGGGTAGAGAGAGAAGCAGATATACAGAAAGGGATATCAATATATAATAATGGAGAGCTTAAAACCATTGCCAAGGTCATAGTGATTTCCCCCTTTTTCAAGCTTCACAGCGTATACTTGGTTAAGCGCGGCAATGAATTATGAGATGAATGCACTGGCTTCCACAGACAATGTGTCTGGTGAAGTGTGAATGTGCGTGAAATTAAAGGAAGAGAGAGAGAGAGAGAGAGAGAGTATGGAAGGGAGAGATAAAAAGAAAGACGACGAGAGAGGATGAGAGAAAGAATAAAAATTCAAATAGAATGCATAATGGATGAGAGCAAAACAGGATGACATGAGGAGAGGGAGAGAAAGCGGAGAAAAATGCAGAAATAGATAAAGAGATGGATAAACATACACAAAAAACAGAAAGAGAAAACTTAGAAAGCATACAGTGAATGGTAAGAGGGGGAGAGAAAGAGTGGGATAATTTAGAGTACTATAACACATAACAAAAAAAGGGTACAGAAAATAAGATGAGTGGGAGAGAGATACAATGCGAGAGAGAGAGAGATAAAGAGAGAGAGAAAGAGAGAGATATGGGAGGGGGGGGATGAGTACTTTGCAGCGTTCACGCCCTGGTTGGTTATCTGAGTGATGCTATCTTTATAGCAGGTGATATGATTTATTTGGCACAATTTCAAATTGCAGAAATATTCATTCAGTAAATCATTTATAATCATAATACTACGAGATAATACAGCTAGTGTGAAGTCTGACTGCTGTAATTCCCATCCATTACACTTCAGCTCAGTCAAAGGTCTGGAACCCAAGTATTAACTCACTAAGAAATGGGAAAGCATGACATCCCCCCCCCCCCCCCCCCTCCCCACCTAAAATAAAAACACAGGAAGGTTCTAAATGATGAAATTTTGTGACAATACTAGAGTAGTCAATTAGAACTCAGAAGAGAAGATAACAACACTCAAAGCAAACATACTAGTGCACTCATTCGAGGTAAAAAATTAACTCTCCGTAATATGATTGGCTAAAACAGTAAACCAATCAGCTTAGAGAGCTCAGGAAGCAATTTGAGGTCTGGTTCCATTCGGCCGTTGATGGCAGACTTTCAATTCAATCGTGGCCTTCCACTGCCGAACGGTATTTGCCAAGTTCTCATCTTGGCAAATTATCTTTGCGGTCGTTATTCACATCACCAAATGAATTTCTGAAAATACAATAATTTATTCCCAATTTTGTAACGAAATCAAGAAATAATTTCAGAGCCCGTATCTTTGTTGCAATAAATGTCATACTTTATGATAGATTTTTTTAAAGCAGGAAACATCAATTTTGATACCCTTGTCCAAACAGTTCTAGCGAAAGTCTTTGATTTTGTCTGTATATTCCATGTCCTTTAATTTTCATTTTCTAGATAACATGTGCATTATTTATCTTCTGGTGGAATAAGAAAATTTAAACATATTCTGAACTTATTCATGCTATTCCGTGTTATGCCCTTCATCCTCCTCTTAAGTGCATATTTATCTGTCATTTATCTGTTTCGCTCTCACCTTTTATGGATACATTATCAACCACAAGAAGAAGGATAAGGAGAAAGAGAAGGGGAAGAAGAAGAAGAAGAAGAAGAAGAAGAAGAAGAAGGAGAAGAAGAAGAAGAAGAAGAAGAAGAAGAAGAAGAAGAAGAAGAAGAAGAAGAAGAAGAAAAAGAAGAAGAAGAAGAAGAAGAAGAAGAAGAAGAAGAAGAAGAAAAAAGAAGAAGAAGAAGAAGAAGAAGAAAAAGAAGAAGAAGAAGAAGAAGAAGAAGAAGAAGAAAGAAAAAGAAGAAGAAGAAAACATTGAGAAGGAGAAGAGGAGGAGGAGGAGAAGAAGAAGAAGAAGAAGAAGAAGAAGAAGAAGAAGAAGAAGAAGAAGAAAAAGAAGAAGAAGAAGAAGAAGAAGAAGAAAAAGAAGAAGAAGAAGAAGAAGAAGAAAAAGAAGAAGAAGAAGAAGAAGAAGAAGAAGAAGAAGAAAGAAAAAGAAGAAGAAGAAAACATTGAGAAGGAGAAGAGGAGGAGGAGGAGAAGAAGAAGAAGAAGAAGAAGAAGAAGAAGAAGAAGAAGAAGAAGAAGAAGAAAAAGAAGAAGAAGAAGAAGAAGAAGAAAAAGAAGAAGAAGAAGAAGAAGAAGAAGAAAGAAAAAGAAGAAGAAGAAAAAAAAAAAAGGAGGAGAAGGAGGAGGAGAAGAAGAGATGGAGGAGGACGAAGACGAGGAGGAGGAGGAGGATGAAAAGGAGAAGGAATAAGAAGAACAACAACAAGAAGAAAAAGAAGTACAACAACAACAACAGCAACTACTTCCACTACTATTACTCATACTGGTACTACAACCCGGTATCCCGGGATGGCATCTATCTGTGTTCCTAATTATATGAAAATCAACATATAAAAGAGTAATCGAACGATTTATTGACCTAAATTCGAATGTTTCAGTCGCTTAAGTAAGTTTGTAAGATTTCCCGATCAATTAAATGTATTTATTAAGAGCAACAATAATTAAATGACTTTTATATCCGTAAGTGCATATTCACCAGTCAGTTTTTACTATTTTTATCTATAAAATCGTAAAAAATGTACTATTTTCAAAATTCTCCACTCTTGACACTTTCAATCCATATGATAAGCTGCTAACCTATACCTTCTTTTAAATGCGTACTTAGTATGTTGAAATGAAATGGATCTATAAAATTAATGATCGAATATTGCACACACAAAAAAAAAGAAGGGGAGATTATTCTTGATCAGGTATCAAATCTAAAATTTGATTTTAAAGCTATCTTAATGCAATCTTCATTAAAACAATATACTTTTTAATTTAACCAGTTAATTATTGCTTGTTCATTTTGACGAACGATGAAAATTATGCGCGTTTCTCGTGTCAAATTTGGGGTGGGGTGGGGGAAATAAACCTCTGGCTTAAGAGAATAAGGTCTATGATATGGCACACATTGTATGTTAACACTCAATTAATTTGAGTCTAATAGCAGTGTTAAATGCTGAAGAAATTAATCTACTTTTCTTTAAAATATCAACATGAACATTCTACAGAACACAGAGTCAAGGTTTTTAAATATTTCTATGCATGAAATTGAGTACTCATCCATGAAGCGTTCTTCCTGTCTATATCTCTTGATATACCCTTTAAAGACCGTCATTACTAATGGGCCAGAAGGGATTAGACCACACAGCGAGGTCACTGACAGGTGGCTATCTCATTAACTCAGCTCTCATTTAACATAAGAAAAAGAGGATCATGGGGGACCAACAGGCACCGATTGGGGAAGTTTTCTATATAGAGGGAGCATGTAGCTACAAGTAGGACAGTGTGCCTTTAATATTTTCCCCACTTCCCTGCTGTACGCCGACGTTTTATTAGTGGGCGTGTTCAAACGCCGCGAGTGGTCAGTAAAAACGCCACAGCCGAGTACCGATGAACAATTATCTGATTAAGATATTAGAGTATCTGCATCGCCAAACCCCCCAGATGGGATGTTCGGAGGTCTTCGCTGAGGCTATCTCTCCCGCCACCAACCGGGAGGGGGAGTGGAGGATAATCGGCGGACAGGAAGAGGGAGACCGATAGCTGGAGGGGGACAAGTAGCTAAGCCAACACCCCCTGTAAATGACCAGGAAAGGACGGGCGTAGCGAGGGGTCTGCATGGTGATTTAAACACCAATTGGTAGCTCACACCCTCCAGTGACAGAAGTGGTGTGAAAACGATCAGATAAAATAAGAAATGAGGGGAATAAAATGAAAGGTGGCTTAAGGAAGCGAGACGAGTTATAAAGGGGAGTGTAAAGTAACGCATTATTTCCCCCTCCCATTTGCCTTCTCACTTCTTTCCTCCCTCTCTCTCTCCTCCCCTCTCTCTCTCTCTCTCTTTCTCTCTCTGTCCCATCTTTGACCAATTATTTCGAGATACAATCAGTGTTTGCTTTCACTTGTTGCTTCATGTCATAGAGGGATTAACACGTTTATGATTGATATGATTTTGTCAGGCATTATGTAGGCCTATAGGTTCCCTTTTTTTTTCTTTACAGTATCAAAGTAGGGTTTGTGTATAATAGGTTTAATTTTTTCCGGTCATTTCAACAACCAATGTATACAAACGAGGTAACGTTATAACTTAGCTTATAGCACTATTTTAAGACGAAGTTGGAATTAATGGTTGCAGGATTGATTGACGTTCCATCAATATTAGATACTAAAATAAAATTGTACAAGTACAGGATGAGGTGTTGTGGTCTAGTGGATAAGTCATCGGACTGTAGATCACAAGGTACGGGGTTCAAAACCCAGCCCGACACTAACGTCCTTTGGTAAGGCGTACTTCCACATTTACCACTATCCACCCATGTGTAAATGGGTACATGATCATGATTGAACGCTAGTTACATTGATGGCTCAGCTGTAACCAGATTAATAATGTCTTAGCTAAATGAGCGCTATACAAGCGCTATATCAGTGGCCGTTATTATCTTAATATAACATTGCAATTAAGCCATGTTATTAGGGACTTTTAGATTTGCGTGGACTGATACGTGTGACGTCCATTCAGGGCAGTGCATTAAAACGTTGTCGTTGTGCAAATCTAAAAGTCCCTATTATTATTAAAAAGTAGAAAGGAATAAAGAAAATTAAACATTGATATACATGTATCAAATATAATAAACACAATTTGGGAAATTGTGAATTTTACTTACCGACTGGTAGAAAATGGATCCTCCTGGGGTCGGGTGAATTTCTAAACGGTTCATGGTGTGATGAAACAGGTGTGTGATGGGGTGAGAGGCGTGCCGGTGATAGGGGTAACGATCCCTGCCGGAGGTGCGCTTCTTGGTATGCCTCTAGAAAAGACCGGGTGGCGCTAGAGTGGTGGTGGTGGTGGTGAGGGTGGTGTCCCGATGTAGGGTGTGGTCCTGGGAGTGGTAGCGGTGACTTGAAGAGCGATGGAAGAGATGTGGTGAGTGGTGGAAGACGCGGGTGACAGGGATGCGTTGCCGCAGCAACATGGTCACGGACACAGAGCGGACATGGGGGTGAGAGGGGGTCGGTGTGGGGTCTGAAGATAGTGGCCGATTTGGTATCTGGTGATGTCCTGGAATGATGATGAATCGAAACTGGTGTCCGAGGATGATCAGTACCGTTGGTTGGAGTTAGAGGTGGGGTGCGGTTCAGGATCAAAGAATCGACGTAAAATGACCGAGACATCTTAATGAGGCAAGACAAATCCGACAAGTTCAAATCAAGTCTCATCCACTCAGAAATAAATACAATTTCTAGACCAGGTTCTTTACAAATCTTTTAAATCACAACGTCTCCCTGTGATGAAGTATATTGCACTTGATAGACACAAAACGCTTGTTTGTAGAATGAATTATAACATCTTAACAAACTTTAGAGATAATTTGATGATGTTCTCTTCCTTCTTACAAATTCGATGATTGATCACGAGAAAATAAAGCTGTACCGAGTTGGTTTGACCCATAAAGAAAATATTGCACTTGGTGTTCCCCCGGACTAAAGTTGATGAATCGATGCCCAAAAGGCTGTTAAGAAGTTGGGAGGTGTGGATCCAGCGAATAATGCGAGCCGAACTCCTCTAAGTCGCTATAAAGCAGATACTACCCTTGCACCATTGGGAGTAAGCAACGTACATCAGTCCTTTATAGTCGGGTGAGCTCGATTTCGTTCCCTGCTCGCCCTGCTCTCGTATTGGTCACAAGTCTGAAGACCGAGCGGTTTGTCCGCGAATCAACACCCTTGTTCTGCCCTCCCAACTACCACGTTTGCCGCTAAATATACCCCTATTCCCTTGCCATTTTCTAATACCATTACACCTAACCCCCAATTTCCAGCGAGCCTGTGTATTCCCCACTTTTTCTTACTTTTCCCACTTTTTCCTCCCCTCAACTCCCTCTCTCTAGTTCTCTCCCTCTCTATTTCTTTTGAGTTCAGTAGTCACGTGACATAAACTCGTGGATTTGTTTGGTTTAGCCGACCCGGTAGTGTGATGTCATAGTGGTTATCAGCGGTGATTGGCCCAGTCGAGACCAGCGCGTGGCAGCCACGCGAACGACACCGCTTACCCCCTTCGAATCTCTCGTGCTCCGTAGACTTTGTATCACACTTCCAACGCTCGCCAAACTCCGTCCCTTTTCGGTATGAGCTATGATGCATGGCCATGGCATTGCCGCTGGTGGTGGTAGTGGTAGTCAAGGTGGTAGATGGTGTACGTGTGACCCTCCTCTGCTCCCGAAAGCCACACCCTTTTTTTTCGTTTAGCCCATCACGTCGGTCCTCAGTGACGGGGATCAACTTCGCTGACAATTTTACGGCGATCGTTAGATGAAGATAAGTGAGGATCCGAGGAGGGGTGCGCTGAGAGGCACTGGAACTGGTCGAGGGGTGCACGGTTTTACCTGTTGCATTGCCTTTGACTCCTCGCATAGGGCGCTTTAATGGCACCTCCCTGCTTGTACCAAGTATTACTAGTATGTGGTAGGAAGGTTAAATCGTGCATTATAAGTGGCAAAAGAAACTTGATAGTTGTTATAGTCATTAACGTATACCTTGAAGATCATAACGAAATTATGATTGTTTGGAAATGTACAAGTCATTCACTTAAACAAACGACTGACTGATTTAAATACATATGCATATTATTGATATATTCACGCGAAAATCATCCACAATAATTGGCAATTTCACGAGAATAAATTCGTGAAAAGGATTTATCACACGGTTTCGTACGTTAATATTAATCACATTTTTAGCATGAACATTTGATCGTCATTTGGAAAGCAGCTTGTTGGAAACATCAAAGCGAAAAAAGAAAAAGAAGAAGAAAAAAAATGAAGAAAAAGACAAAATAAAGTACTTGAAGAACAACAGCCAAAACAATGAGAAAATAACTTTAAGAAGAATGACAATTACAAGCAAAAATAAGTTGAGGAAGAAGAGCAAAAAAGAAGCATAGAAAGAAGAATAAGAAGAAAGGAACTTGAAGAAAAATAACAATTACATGAAGAAAAAGAAGCAAAAGAGGGAAAGAACTTAGGGAACAACAACAATAAGAGGAAGAAGATGTTGAAGAAGAAGAAGAATAAAGACGAGGTTGAAGAAGAAGAGTAAAGAAGAAGAAGAAGAAAAACAAATTTGAGAGGAGAGAAATGAGAGACGAAGGAGGAAAAACAGGTGAAAAGGAGAGGTATTATAGAGAAAGTGAACAAAATGAGAGAAAGAGAGAGTGGTATAGAGAAAATAAGGGAGTCACTTGAGAGAGAGAGAGAGAGAGAGAGAGAGAGAGAGAGAGAGAGAGAGAGAGAGAGAGAGAGAAAATGAGGAAGAGAGAGAGATGTAGAGAGAGAGAGAAGGAGAGGTAGAGGGAGGAGAGGGAGAATGAGAGCGAGGGGGTCGCGTGCGAGAGAGATAATAAGGATGGAGTCAAAAGAGAGACACCGTACAACATCATGAATATTTGATAAATATAGACATATTATACAGACACATTCACCCAGCGTCATTAAGACATGCCTCGATGATAACACGTGAATGGAAATGTATGTTCGGTCGCGATGATGTCGAAATGTTAAAGAGAAGGTTGAGTTCTGGGAAGAGGTAAACAAAATAATTTGTGAGCGTTATCATTGTTGATATGCAAGTGTTGAAGAACATCAGATAAAAAATGTTCCCTGAAAAGCATGGCTCATCAAATGCTTTAATTTTCTTAATATGGGCATGTAACAACCTAAAAATCGGGACGGATTTTTATGCCACATTTTCGTGTAGCCCCATATACATCTTTCTGGTACAGTGTTTGTAACTTTACCATAACTGAGCCAAATTTCTTATCATTTTGATGATTCCAGAACCATACAGTACACACCGATACTTATATTCTAGATGATCAACCTTTTCTGATCGATTCCACACTGTTTCTTTCACAATGCAATCGCATGACCAGAACTCGACTTTATCTTTAATAGTGTTGAGATTGTCCGATAAAAGGATATGTGATTTAGCATACAAGTGATAAGGGGAATCCTATATATTCATCTGAATTTATGTGTCAGTATCAGTTCCCTTTCTCCTGTTTTTCTCTTTTTTCTTCATCTTCTTTCTTTTTTCTCGTTTCCTGACTTTCTTCTTTCCTGTCCTATCATGTTGTACAGTATTCTGGGTTCGTGTGGTACAAAATGCAATTTCTTCAATTATTGTATTTGATATACTTTACTTCATATTTATTTCCCGCCATTTATGTTTACCAAATCCTTTTTTATCAGGAAAGTTGTATTGGCAAAACCTTACTGTTGTTTTTTTAACAGCTATGCTCAATTTACTTCTGTCATCATTAATATATATATATATTATGTTTCTGCCATTCAAATGTATTCATGATTGTATGAACTTGCATCTTGTTACTTGATGTATTTTTACAAATGTTTTATACAAAGAGGGAATTTGAATAAAGTGAATTGAATTGAAACAGTACTACGCGCTATGCATAATACCCGGCATAATATCAGTAATTAACATTAGAAACGAACAAAATGTTACGTTGTTGAATGATCCAAAAGGAATATAATGAGGAGTCTTGAATGTATTGAGATAAGGAATATAAAAAAGGCGTAAAGATAACCACATGATCTCCATAATTTTGTATCATTATTATAAACTTCTTGAAATAATTTCGCCATGACAGAATCTAATTTTAATCTGATAAAAAGGTAGAGATCGAACCATTTGCACTAAATATTAGGTTTATTGAATAAATTAAAAACTCATTTTCTTCAAATCGACGAATAGAAATCATTTTCTCCACCAGATTTGGTTTGACAGTTCATCATGTAAAATCTTTCTAGCGTTGGATGGGAGCGCAAAAGGGAACTTCTGCTTGTGAAGTTTGCTTCATTCGCTTTAATATTTAGAGACAAAATACAATTATTGATTGTTCATGATGAAATCAAAATACGAGATCTATTGAGGGCGAATTTCACACTCATTCGCGCAATTCAGGTTACAATTAAACCACCATGTCAGTCTTTCGATTGATGTTTAACAAAAAATAAAAAAATCTCGATTTCTGTTTCGAGTCTTTGCATCAATAGCAGGAGCGAAAACCGCACGAAGCGTGCAACCCCATGTCAAGAGTTGAAAAGGAGGCCCCCTACAAAGCCCAGCGACACCGCTGGTTGGCAGCGCCTCGCCCCAGAGACCAGGCGGTGCGTAGCGGCCGCTGCCCGTTCAGGTTCGCTGGGACTCCGCGGCAAGTGGTTTCAACAAGTGACAAACCACAGTGTTACTAATAGACACGAAAGACACGCCCTTTTCTTTTCTTTCTTTTCCTCCTTTTCTTCACAATATCTACAAGTATTAGAGGGAGAGAGAGAGAGAGAGAAGGAGAAGGGGCACGAGGCAACTCAGACGGAAATTATGAGTACTTTTATTCTCATCTTTAAAATGCGCTAATGATTTTGTTAATCCCCAAAAAGCAATAAGTCAAATTTGATTTGATTTGAATTAATGAAATAGCAACATAGTCGCACTTGAAATCTATTACAAAAGCATTTCTAAAGTACAGTGATGAGAAAGAGTTCAAAGTATAGGTCTATATATTACTCCTTTTCCCTTTGTTTTTGTATTATTTACTTACGAAATGGATTTTATGTGGGATAGGGGTGGGTTAGGCCTAATCATGATGTCAGAGAGAAGGAGAGAGAGAGAGACAGAGAGAGACAGAGAGAGAGAGAGAGAGAGGAGAAGGGAATATGACGTTATACTCTTTTTTTTTAAAGAACATTAAATTGCAAACCAAACTACCATAGCTCATGATAATAAAGTCTGCAACAGGCCGGGCTCTCTTCTATTTATTGTTTTCTTTGGAGGGGGGGGGGGGGCTAGGTCAGATTCTTTTGCTACACTGGTGCATATTATCTGCAGGACCCCACAAAATAAAGAATTTTGATCGAATGAACGGTAAAATAATGAACTTTATGATTTTATCTAAACGTACATGTACGTCCTGAGAGAGAGAGAGAGAGAGAGAGAGAGAGAGAGAGAGAGAGAGAGAGAGAGAGAGAGAGAGAGAGAGAGAGAGCAATGAATTTAGTGCGTATACATAAAGGGGTCCTGTACATCGAACATGTAAATGAAATTTAAGACTTACAGAAAATATGACGTTGTAATCAGACAAGATGGCATAAATTTGTTCGAGAGAATCGCGCTTAAATGACACACCTTTACATTAGAGGCGGCAAATAGACAAATATGAATTCCTTTGGTAAGGACTTACCGAGTCCCCTCGGATAGGACATAAACACATAGATCCCTTAGTTGCTTCTTTACAAACCTAGTAGGCCTATCACATACCTTATTATACTTGCTTCATAAGCAATCTGGCGAAATAAACCTAATACATCACTATCTTAATATTTGAAAAAGGTTTGGGTTATAGTCATCATCATTATAGTTATAATCATAGTTATAATCATTTGAAATACCTTTTTTTCTCCTATATTTTCGTTCACTTTTTTTATACTTTTTTTATATTGCTGCAGCTATATTGGTGATGATTTTAAAATGTTTATTTAGATGTCGAAGAACTCTGTCAGAAATTTTTTTTCATCGATGAAACCAAAACTCCATATTACACCTGACTCTGTCAATTGCCTTTTCGTCTCACCTACATTCTTAAAAATACTGGGTGAAAGTTTGCCACGCCGGTAATTATAATATCCAACCAAATTTGGGCATTTTTTGTCTTCATCGAACTTGGTTAATATTTTACTCATTTTTAAGTAATATATGTTGATATTAATTGGACAATATTACTCGAGTTGGGTGAAGGAAATCCACAAAGATGGTTTGAAACATAATTACCATTGTGGTGGGCAAATTTGCGGACCCAAAATATTTAAAGTTTTGGAAACGCCCCCCTCTTAAAAAATGAAATGGAAGCTCTCATTACCAATCATGTGAAAGAATGTGTTTTGATTAATACGTGATGATACAAATTTTGCAGGGAAACCGCCTACTAATTGATATATTTGGTAAATTATCATATCGATCCGGCCTGGATATATATCGCGAATGCACTTCAACATTGAACATTTTTGGCATATATTTCTGTTTTTTTTTGCGAATTTAGGTTAAAGTATTGCCAACTAAACCTCTGAAGGCAATATTTAAACAATATTGAATGGATATTTTGCACCCAAAACCCTTGAACCGCAATTTTACCACTACCGGTCTTTACCTCTAAGAATGTAGCATACATATCATGACGTAATTTAAGACAAGACCAAAGAAATAAATACGTGGTACATTCAAGCCCGTATGGATTGCGGTAATTGTTAGGTTTTAGTTTGCTTTTAACGACTTTTGATTTGAGATGAAACGATGGTTAAATAGGTCTATACATCCAACTCAAAAGTCAGCGGTTTTGTCATTCAGCAGCATTTGCTGGGCTGGCATGCTTGGCGACTCTTCCGTCAGCTAAACAGCGCACACAGCTTGTACTTGCGTGGCTTTTAAATGGCATAATGTAATTGTAATACAATTCTCGACAAGTTATACAGACGCAATCAAAGCTATATTTGTTTATTGACCGTCGTAGTTGTGTTTGATTAAAATCTTTCCCCTTTTCTTCGTTTTTTCTCTTTTACCTACTATCCACCAAATGGAGTTCGTCCGCCCTTTCTACCCTCAATCCCAATTTCTCTTTCTGTGCCTCTCTCTTTCACTCATTCGTGCTCTTTCTACGATAGCTGTTCACAAAGTACGCTCACCCACCCAAACAACCCCCTTATCCCCTCTCAATCTCTCTTCCCCCATTCTCACAGAGAGAGAGGGAGAGAGAGAAAGGGAAGAGGGTGAGAAAGGGACGAAATCACAGGACAAAATGAAAGCAAATGTGCTTTTGTTCAATTGTGGAAACTTTTTCTGGTTTTCCGAATTGATTCGGGATCGGCGGAAAGAAGGACAGACGCACGCAAGCCATACCGCTCGGGGCTCCACACAAATGGTAGGACTTTTTACAGGCGACTTTACCCCAGTTTTACCAGCCTCAGTCTAAATAAACCCCTCTAACCATGGATGGAAGTGAAAGGTGAAAGAGGGAGAGATGGGATGTTGAAGGGATGGAGATAAAGAGAGAGAGAGAGAGAGAGAGGGAGGGAGAGAGAGAGAGAGGGGAGGGGTGGCAGAGAGAGAGGGAGAGAGAGAGAACACACGTAGGAATAAAAGTTAAGTATTTAGAGCGCCGATTGTAATAAAATTATCATGAATCAATTATTTGACCGTTCTCCCCTTCCAGCTTGTCCCTCCCTCCCCTCTCTGTCTCTCTCTTTCTCTCTCCCTCCCCCATATCTTGAATATCTATATACCTATATAATATCTATCTATCTATTCACCATCCATCCATCTGTCTCACTCTATGAGGTTCATGACGAGTCAGTTTTGTTTGTTTGTTTATTTGCTCTTTTAAAACCTTAGTTTATCTGTTTTCTCTACCACTGTCATAATTTTACCACAGCCTTAAAAAAATATGATCGTTTCCATGTCAAATACAGAACAAAATGGCAAATAAAAACATGAACGAAATGAAGTAAAACTGGTAAAAAGTCCCTCACTTAGTTCCTTTACGAGACTTTTCGATTTCGTTAGCCAAGGCCCCTCCCCCCGCCTAACCTTTTAAAAATATATACATGTATAGGCTCTCTCTCTCTCTCTCTCTCTCAATCTCTCTCTCTCAATCTCTCTCTCCCAATCTCTCAATCTCTCTCTCTCTCTCTCTCTCTCTCCCGCCCCTTACTTTGTGGTGGAAAAGCTGAAAAGAGAGCCTGCTATTGACCCATTGTGTGTCGTCTTTCGGGTGCCCTATTCTTCCAGTGGTTCTAATGCGTTTTAAATTGTCCGTAAATTGGGCTGGCGCGCGACCAAGATAAACGGGCGGCTATGCAAACGGGGACATGTTCAGCAGGAAAGGATCCAAGATGTTCGAGCCGAGTCACGTGACTTTAACAAACCGGTCAATGCGAGCACCTGTCCGAAGGAGAGAAACAAAAATCTGCGACCCCCCCCCCCCCCCCCTCCCCCTCACCCCCTTTCTCTCTCTCATTCTCTCTCTCTCTCTCTCTCTCTCTCCATCTCTCTCTCTCTCTCTCTTTCTTAAAAAAAATTCTTACGAGTTTTAGACTGAAAGGGTTTTAGAAAAAGTGAATTAGAGAAAGATAGAAAGAGAGAGGAGAGAGAGGGGAGGGAGAGAGGAGAGAGAGAGAGATGCAAATCGATGGTGACATTCAAACTTTAGTCCGGTTGAATTACTTCTGCTCTGTTCAATGACCTACTTATTTTTTCTATGACTGTTACAACTTTGCGGTATTTTTCTTTGCAAACAATGTTTCTACATCGAGTTGATTCACACTTGACACAGCTAAGAATCAGGAAGCGAAACGGTATACCTTTGTAAAGAAATAGAAAAAAAAGGGCCAGTTTATTTTCTTTGTAAAGGAAAGCTTTTTGAGAGAAGAATGCCCATTGTGTGATAGCATAACACTAACAGAGAAATGTAATTGCCCACATGCTTACTTGAATAGCCTACTCTAGACTCGTTGTTAATATTATCTTTGTATGTCTTTGTCATAATGTATCCTTTATTGCTGAAGTATCAATAAAGTGATGTACCAACAATGTTCATTTTAAGTGCTTTGGTATCATTTCTATTTTTAGAAACAGATTTACTACAGATTTACTACAGATTTACTACAGATTTACTACAGATTTACTACAGATTTACTACAGATTTACTACAGATTTACTACAGATTTACTACAGATTTACTACGGATTTACTACGGATTTTTTGTTCTTCTTCCCACGTGCTTTATAATACCCCGGTGATTCAGTCACGTCGCCAAACCAACTCCGAACCAACTCCGAACCAACTCCGAACCAACTCCGAACCAACTCCGAACCAACTCCGAACCGACTTCAAACCCACCAACTCTCGCCCCTTTGGAGGTATAATAATAATAATAATACTCAGCTTTTATATAGTGCTTATTACAATCACTATAAGCTTACTATCACTATAAGCGCTTCCAAACTTGGAGACTATTACCCCGGCTTTAGCGGTGCTGCCATTACGGCGCTCTAGCGTTTCAAAGAATTAATTCCTGCCAGGTACCCATTTACATCACCTGGGTTGAGTGTGGCAAATGTAGATCAGTGTCTTGCCAAAGGACATTAGTTAAATTTTGTCCGGTCTATAGACAATTTACCTCGCTATTCATAAGGACCGCCATTCATGAGGACCATATTCATTATGATTGCTATCCATAACGCGCGACTAAATGAATAGGCCTAGCGGTCTTAAAAAAAAAAAAAAAAGCTGTCCTTATGAATAGCGAGCAGACCCCTACGAGTGAGCTTTTCATTAAAGGATAACTTAATTTTTGTCATTTCATAATAGTCATATAATTCCTAGCTTTCAGTAAAAGATAAAGCAGTGTATTTCTTATTCACCCAACAGGTGAGATACGGTGACGTGGTCTATAGATAATTATCCAAAATGTAAACCACAAGGTACGGGGTTTGAGCCCTTGCCGCAGCACTTACGTCATTTTGCAAAACGTTAATCTACATTTCCAACATTCGACCCAGGTGTAGTAAGTGGGTACATGGTAGGATCAGGATTTATTGATTGAAAGCACTTGAACGCTTCAACTTTGACGGAGATTGCCGTGGTTATAACTTTTAAAATCCTTCAGAATTTTCAGAAATGCATAGAGACGTTATATCATCAACATGCTAATGTGTGTGCGCTAAACAAGAGATATTATCAAATGCACACAATACCGAATGTTATATACTCAGGGTTCACGAGCTCAAATATTTCGCTCTCGAAGACTTTTTAACGGGTGATGTTGATAGCGTTTATGGTTACGACGATGTTGACGATGGGTGCGCCCGAGCAATTTTTTTTAAAAATTATCGCAAAGACTTTCCAGACACCAACGTGAGGGCAACTTTGATAGCCTTTTGCATGATCTGTTAATTGAAATGTGCCAAAATATCAATAACTTGTTTCCTAATCCGATAATGCTTCTATAGGCAATACGACACGGCATTGAATTAGAACTTGAATAAGCTGATTTCTTCACAATCCTTGCGATTGTTTTATATTAATTTTGTACTAATCTATAGGTGATCGATCGATGCTTTTCACTAAATGTTTTCAGAAGACATTTAAGACATCTTTATGGTTTCCATTCCAACAACCCCAAAATACAATGAACGGGGATACCCTCAACATTGTTATGACGTATCTGGAAGTAGGCTTAGTAGCGCCGATACACCGGGGAAGGGGCAAGGGGCGCGTGCCGCCTCCCCTTCGAATGGCAGGGGATAGGGAAGGTGAACTGAAGAAGATGACTGGACCTCGATCCCATACACTTCCCCCTCTTAAAAACATCCGGTAACTTTGTCTCAGATTCTGAAACAAATCCTGGATTTAGCTAATGCTGCAATGATAATTATAAACCTTTAGGTCAGTCAGGAACCCCATGACTTTTACAAGCCGATCGCCTGTCTGATTATCAAAATATTTATGTTTGGAAAGCGAAACCAAATTTTGCGCTTGCCTCATGGTTTTCATTACACTACAGTCCATTGGGGGAAATGAGTATGGTAAAACCGGTCACTCAAAGATTTTTACTTTTTTGAGGCACTTCTTGATCATTTTGAAGCGCGATTTTTTTTTTAGGGCTTCAATATTACACCATGTCACAGACACTGATAACACGTAGGGCCGTGCATCTCAAATTTAACATTGTTAAACGATGACTTTAAGTGTGCACCAAGGGTTCCTCTTTCAAGCAGTGTTCTTAGTGATACTGTTTGCCCCAATCTTAATACTAGTGTCCCTCAATGGCTGGACACACGCTGCGCCAATGAGTAGGCTTTTAATAACAAAAATACATAATGGAGATGAATACAATTATGTCCACTATCACCACCCGTATATCAAACTCCTCGACAAGGAGAATATTTGTTGATTTTATTACGACGGCCAAACTAATGAACGAGCCCCCGATTGATGAGCAGCTGACCAGCGGACAGACACCAACAAACACCGGAGAACCTCGGGCGAAGGAACTGTTCACCGACCACCTCGTATCACTCATCAAATCCTTTATTCGTTGTGATAAAACAGATGATGGTGTCCATTTCGCTCAACCCCAACGTGGGAAGATGAGAGGAAGGGTTTTAGGAGGGGTAGGCATACCAGTTTGGGAAATGGAGGGGGGCTGTGAGAGACCCGGTGGCACTTACATATTAAGATATACGAGGGTGTGCCGCTCTACTGGGTCACTTTTTCACAAAAAAATCCCTATGGGTCCCATTTTTATTAATTTTTCAAATTTTGTCTGGTGTTTGCATGGCAAACAAAAATCCCCCCAAATAACCCTATGGGTAGGGGTTTCGAGGCTTGACCGGCACACCCACGTCCAAACCGAATCTGAGTCGCCCCCCCCCCCCCCCCGGTCCACAATCCGGTGACGTATCCGCTAGAAAACGACACCTCTTTTCATTATGTTATAATACCGTCCAACTGTGGATAGAATAGAGTGAGCGTCCTCAAGCTCATTACAAATCTAGGCTCCATATCTATTTGGTTAAACCAGCAATGAATTTTGAAATAATCTTGGCGTACCGGTGGTATAATGCGGATCCAGCCATTAAGGGGGCATCGGGGTCGTGGAGCGGGGGAAGGACGGGGGCGACAGGTTTTGTCATGGGGATAAAAGAAGAGAGAACAGAGAGGGTGTGGAAAGGGGTCAATGTCTTCATTTTACACACGTTGATTTTCCCCTTCTCAACTTCTCTCTCTTTCTTTCGGTTCATTTTCCTGTCTGTTCTATAACTCGATTTCGGGATACGTGCCACCCTGTTGCTAAGCAACATAATATTCAAAGGCTATTTTTCTATAACCACTTTATTCATCTATAAAATAAGAATTGGGATAGGATTTTAAAGGCTTTATCATAAGAAAATAACGTGGTATCTCCTTAATAATGTTGATAAAAACAACGTAAAAAGAACTGTTTGAATATTGGAAGTCCATCCCGAAAATAATGCATGAGGTTCAAACTTAGTATTACGATTTTTCTTTAAATATAAATTGCTTATTGAGTATGATCCACAATTTTGTTTGTATCATATCAACAAAGAAAAGCTCAGAAGTTGCGATAGTTGACAGAATGTCGTAATCATGGTGTGTTGAAATTTAGACGATTTGAAGTAATTCATTTTCTAGCCCAATGTTTGCTCAACATTCTGTCCAAACTTTAGCTAAGTCATCATTGAATGCTCTACCTCCACCCCTTTGTCTTTCGTTCTTTAATTCAAATTCAAATGGTTCGTCTTTCTTTTCACCCTCTGTTTTTGTTAAACCAAGCTAAATTTAAAACTATAAGAAAGAAGAAAATAGAGGAAAGGAGAGCGAACCGAGGTACAGCTTTTTAGAAGAAAAGACGGCGTCCTGAAACAGCAAGAAAGGAAAACAAGTAGCGCCGGAGATAAGTGAGATGGTATTAGAAGCTAAATTGCATTAAATGCTTATCCCAACCAACCCCCAATCACTTAACAGTTGACTTAAGATGTTTGCACAGCACCCGTGCTCGAGCGGCTGACAGATCTGGACTATTACGGCGAGATCATCTCGTTTGGTGATCGTTTAAAGCCCACAAAATTCACCGGATTCTCCCCAGACATCATTATTATTTCAACTCAAATCTTGCTTGTTCGGGGGTTCAAGAACTAAAGGCGTCCACTCGGAAAAACAAACCAGTGCGGTCTTGTCTTTTTTAGAGCCCTATCTTTTTTGTTGTTGCTCAAAGTCCTTTTATTCTTCTGTTCTTTAACATACATCGATCTAAACTGAGGTTTTCACTGTATTCCTTATTTGGCATATCCACGTTTCCTTTATTTTCACTTGGGTTTTTTCCTTTTTCCGAAACGATTTGCAGCAATATTTTGCAACCGTTTCGATGGAAGAGTTGTATATTTTCACTGGGCCTAACAAAATCTTGATTTGAAAACACACATAGACCTAGTAATGATTCCTTAAACGGAAGTGTTTCATCCGTAATGCAAAAGTTACTTTGTAACAAAAAAATTAGACAGTTTAGAGATTTAATTTATTAATTTATTCACCTGTCTTCTTGTTCATTTATTTTTTAAGCACAGTGGTCTCGATATACCTTACATTAAAAAAAAAGTTATACGAGGAAGCATTATAGTTCATTCATTATACCTACTGTTTTCTTATACTAAATTGTTTCTGACATCTCCATCATAAGATCATGGGGGTGTTTCACAAAGATCCTAAGTTGAACTTATCTCTAAGTCGGACTTAGCAATTATGGAAAGCCGTGAGCATCTTTGAAAATATTTTGTTATTTTCAAACGTTATTTTAAAAGGCATAACATGTTGATTCAAATCATTCATGTTTGTTTTTATTATCAAGGAGATTTCATGTTTTCGACGTGGAATTTATGAAAAGTCTAAAATACTTTAATTTTTGCTTTTGAATATATTTTATTTTAAGGCTACAAATGGCTCTCCATAACAAGTCACACTTAGAGTTAAGCTCGACTTAGGATCTTTGTGAAAAAATCCCCATGTTTGTTTGTTTTTGTTAAAGAAATACGAATAAAATCAACCATTTTCGGCGAGTGCTTGGGGCTACAGTACTAACAAAAGTCACTGTCTAAATTCGTTGGCAACAACACAAAAACTTAAACACAAAGTTTCTATGAACATTACATACTATTTTTTTTTTAAATGTTTCATTGTCGGTACTTTAGTGAATAGTAGATCAATTGTTGACCATTTTCAGCTCTTTAACACGAAAGTGCAATGGACCATAAAACTGTTTTCTTATTGTGAATTTTTGGAGTGTTTACCTTACCCAATTACCCACTTTTTCTCCTAGGAGGAGGAGGAGGAGGAGAGAGAGAGAGAGAGAGAGAGAGAGAGGGTGGGGGGGGGGGGGGTATGTGTATCGTACAAAAAAAAATCAAAGGATTTATGAATCCCATGACAAAATATCGCGTCTCATTTCTACGTTTGTATACCCCCTTCGCACCTACACATGATATGGGTTAAAAAAAAAAGAGTCCAATGTCATGAACACAAGGGCATGTTATTCAAACACTTGCATCAAAAATATAGTTTTTTTAACCCCTCTTGGTCGGCCATTCCCATTCTCCCCTGCGGCGCAACTATTTGACGGGTTTATATAGGTGCAGTGTGATTTACAACCCCTCACACCCCCCCCCTCCCCTCTTTCACGCCCCCATCCCCCCACCCCCCCCCCCCCCCCATCAGACAAGGGCCCTTGATTTTATGAAACTACACTTCTACTATATATTAAGCATGGTCGAGTCAGAAGGGAAAGAAAAAAAGTGAGAGGGGAGAGAAAGAGAGCGAGATAGATAGGGAGAGAGACAGAAAGAGAGGGGAGAGAGACAGAGAGAAACAAAGAGAGAGAGAGAGAGAGAGGTGGAGAGAGAAAGAGAGAGAGAAAGAGAGAGAGGGAAAAAGTGAAGGGGTGGGGGCAGGATCGGGCCTATCGGGGCTACTCATGCAAAATGGATATACACAAAAAGACCGGAACGAAAATATTGGCAAGGGCTGGGGTGACATATAAAAAGAGAGGGGGAGGGAGATTTAAAACGGGAAAAAGAAAGAAAGAAAGAGCAAATGAGAGAGAGAGAATAGAGAGAGAAAAGAGAGGGAGAGAAGGAGAGACTCAGACAATTATGTTTGTAAAAGTCAAAAGATATTTAAAATAGGGCCTTTTTTTTTAAATAGGGCCTTTTTAAACACATAATGTTGAGGGGGAAAAGAAAAGAAAATCAAAATTTGCATGATAATGAACTTCAAATAATCGATTTTTCTTTTTTTTCTTATAATACATTTAAATTCTGAATTATGTCCGGCTGGACGGATAACCCCGACCTTTGCTGTCCTCTTAAAGCTTCCAAAGCTAATCGAATAAAGTTATTATCAATATGCACAAGTCTAATTATATGTATACATGCACTACAGAAAACAATTCTTTTGTTCACAAACCTATATATGACCTTGGCTAACGTTGTATATCATTGAAACTTAAATCATAATGTCTCCTCGTGTAGATCAAACGTTTTATATCTTATCCAATTTGATCGGGATAAAATAACACACTTGCTTTACCTGTACAGAGGGCAATTCATACGCGTTAACACCCTTTGTAAGGAGCCCTTGAATAAATAAACTTTGAAAATAGTCAAAGACTGGAACGCCGCTCAGGTTCATATCCTAAAGTATTTCGTCTCATTCAAGTCGTTCGGGGTCGTAAATCCGTTTACAATGATATATTTGGATCATATTTTAACCTCTTCGTCGCTCGTTTTATGAGCTCGGGACATAAATATTGACGAGCAGTGGGCAAGAGTTCATGTCAGGTCAGTCACTAAACGTTTTAATAATGGAGCACTAAGTGATGTGATGTCTTTCTAGAAGTTGTAAAATTCTTGCCGAAATGGATGATGTGCGGCTCGTTTGGCCCTTGGACTTGGGTATTATAGCCGCTTTATAGTATTTGGGTTAGCAGTCATTGTCAAGTCTGGAGAAGAAAGAAGAAGGGGGATTTGGAAAAATGAATATGTACATGTACATTGTAAGTCTAAATACGTCATACATCAGTACAGAAATTTATTTATACATGAAGAAACAAAAATTATAAGGTTCCTGTCATACACATAATTAGAGAAAGAGATATATATATATATAATTATATGAGTAGGTAGAGACACACATCAATATAAAATAAAATACATAATAAAACGGACTTATGGATATTTTGATGGTAGATAAATAGATAGATAAATTGATTGATTATTGATTGAATATTGATTGATAGATTTATAGCATATTGTAGACAGATTGCACGAATATATAGTTATTGCATTGTAATGCATTGCATTCATTTAATCACGGTAAAGCCTGCTCTCAGCCGGGCGTTTTTCAGCAAGATTGTGAACAAAAGTTAAATAATAACGGCATATATTCAGAGGTAGAGAGAGAGAGAGAGAGAGAGAGAGAGAATAAAGTAAAAAGATTAGTGGTGCATTTTTTTTTACCGAGTTCTCGCAAGCAAGAAATGTAGAAAGAGACAAAAGGTAACTCAAATGTAAGAAAAAAACAAATGTTAGAATAAAAGTGGAAATCAGGCTAGGCCTAGATCGAAGAAAATAAACAGACAAAGAAGGGGAAGAGTATGATGACAGCGAAAGTACAGACTTTTTTTAATGTACTTTGCGATTAGAGCTAAGGATTAATAAAGATGTACAATAACATTGATGAATTGTCAACCTCCATGATCAACGGATTATTGCTGATAAATTGATTGACTGTGAACACAAAAAAGATCCCATGTCAATAAGAAAGAAGTACTACTTATGATGACAGCGAAAGGACAGACTTTTTTTTAATGTACTTTGTAATTCGAGCTAAGGATTAATAAAGATTAAATTGCACATTGTACAATAACATTGATAAAATGTCAACCTCCATGATCAACGGATTATTGCTGATAAATTGATTGACTGTGAACACAAAAAGATCCCATGTCAATAAGAAAGAAGAACTACTTAGGACTACTTACGGGCCTTCTCGTATTAAAACCCAAGACACAGTATCCTACGTCTGAATGACAAAATGGACAATGCGCATTAGCCCATCTGTGCTTCTTCATTCACGAATGTCCGAATTCAAGAATCAGACATCAGCTCGGACACTGCGTTTGTTTCCAAATGACTGCATCTGGCCATCTTCGGCCCCTTAATCCTTCTTAAGATCCCCCTAATAGATCTTGTCGCTGTCTTCTTCCATTATTTAAACAAAGATTGGGGGATAGCCCAAAGATTACATCTTAAATTCCAAATTGTTTAAGATGCTAAGTTGCAGCACGCGCAGATGATAAAACGATTCAATTAAGTTGTTTAAGTAGTTAATGAGTCGACGCCCGTAAATAAAACTCGGCCTCTTTCGTTTTTGTCTTCTTATCTATTATTAATTGTCTGTTGTTGATGTGAGGTTTATGCTTCATTAACCACGATTATGATAATCCGTATCTTACTGATAACTTGAGGCTTCTGAAGATGTCAGGTCGAGAAAATCATATCAATAACTTTATTTTATTTAGAGTTTGACACCCTTCATGCTTCAAAACCCTTGGGGTTTTCTATACGCGTCCTATTTTCCCTGAACCGTGACAGGACTGATTTTTAGATCTACGAATGATTACTCTACGTCATATATTATATAGAACACGAATAGGCCTATATACCATATGGGCGTTTTCAACAGATAGATTGTACGCCGCTTGCTAAACCCGTATCACAGGACTGTCACTGTTATTGCTTTCGCAGAGTTTCCTCCATTTTGCTGTTGTTACACTGAAATAACAACCGGTAACAATTTCTTCGAGATGTAATCGTGATTTTGTTAAGATTTCACTTCGGGGCAGCAGGACAACGGCGATTAGAATCAACGATTGTGGTGAGAATGAATGGGATCGAAATCCGATATAATTACAATCCTTTAAAGAAAAATGTAAAGCAGCCGACAGGGGATAGTTTGTTGGCAGTATCGTTTTGCAGGCACACGCCTTCGAGCGACCGATACCTTTTATTCGCATCAAAGAAAACTTAAAGAGGATTTAGTGGAAGATGGGGATATATTTAATTATGTAATTATCTTGCACAGAGATCCGATTAGATACCTTAATGGGAGGATTTGTCTTGTAATGGAGGAATATATTAACGGGGGTGATTGAGGCGGTTGGGGGCGATGGGAATCTCAATTCGGTTAATCATTTTTGGACCGCGGGACAATTAAGGTTCGCGAGCCACCAAGATTAAGAACGCGTGGTGCTCTGACATGGTTTCTCCTAGACCACAACATATTTTCTTGTTTCAGTTACAAAAATAAACAAGACAAAATGACGTCCTTTTTACCAGCCAAGATGGTCACCATTTCATTGCCTTTACTGTTGAAAAGGGCAAAATATATAATGAAAACCCTCTTTAATTTGTTGGAAACGAGACTAAAAATAATCTACCAATACTAGCGTGCCAATTAGCCTGAGGCAAATGCGTATGTGAATGGCCCAGTCGAGATTGGAAGCCAATCTAATTATGTTGTTCTATCTATCTGTGATTTGTTTTCTAAATGACTCGATTGTTGATTACACATGTGTTTTCCTAATATTCTTCTAAGACTGTTAATAATCATAATGCTAACAGTAGAAACATTGATGAAAGTTGCTTATTACAAACAGAAAACTAAATTCCTATAGCTTTGAGAAATATCAATTTGAAACCAAATGGCAGTGAACATCAAATGAGTTCAAATTATTTTAAAGTGTTTAAATTGAAAACAATCGAGCAAAGAAAGATACTCATGATAATTATGGGTATTAAAACATGCAAAAATTCCGATTTCCGGGTTAATCCCGCTTAAGCTGATTTTATGATGTACAATCATCATAAAAGGACACTTTTTAAATTTATTTGGAATACCTGCCTACCTTAAGGACTGGTATGCAATTGATTGCAGTAAAAAAAAATAGTAACATAATTACATCGGAGACCAATATCACATGAATTTTAATCTTAAAAACAAACTTGATTAATTTGTCCCGTTATAACAATAATTGTTATAAAAAGATTGTTGAAGCTCAATACATAGACAGGATCTTATATATTGGTTATTTTTTACTTGATTATATACGTATTTCGACCTCAATTCGAGCTCCAACGACTTGGAATTAAAAATCGGCTCCCACTGAGCCGAGTTGGAGCCTCGAGTTGTGGCGAGCTGGCTCGATCATATGGCAAGCCGTTTTATCATTAAAACATATTTCTTGATATCAAGAAATAATTTTACGTTGTAAAGCAATGGTAATTCTTGATATCAAGAATTGAATTCGTGATATCAAGAATTCGATTTCGTGATATCAAGAATTCGATTTCGTGATATCAAGAAATATGTTTTAATGATAAAACTGCTTGCCATAAGATCGAGCCAGCTCGCCACAACTCGTGGCTCCAACTCGGCTAAGTGGGAGCCCTGCTTAGATTCTTCCCACCTTAATCCCCCAAAAAGAAAAGAATATTCGTTAAAAAGAAAAAGAAAACAGTGGCAGGGTTTGAAGGTGGCCTCTAATACGGGAACATAATGTATGAAAATAATCGAGCCAGCGCTGCAAATATAGACGTGCTCCTACATTATGTACTGTTCACCGCAAAATGGCAGACGTTTAATCTAGCGCATAATATGAACGCAATCAACTCGTATTAGGGTACTATTATAGGTAACAAAACACAGTTGACCTGTTTTTAAGATTCACCGCAAAATGAACAGCGCCCCGAATTAAGGGAACGGTTTTAGATTTTGAAGTGAAAATGGGGGTGTCTAAGTTGTGCTTTCTTAAAGTTTTGAAAAAAAGAATGCAACGTTTTGTCGAAATGTTTGGAGAAATAGATCTTTGTTGTTTGATATGTTTAAAATGATGCTGCCTTTCTGTATTTCTATTTTTTCTGAGTGAGTGAGACTATAGTTATATAGGTGAAATAGTGAATTTATTTCTAGCTGATTGGCGCGGGGGGGGGGGGGGATGTCATTTACGCAGCCTCATATCTTAAGCACTTTTTGTATAGTGAAATGAAACCGAGAAAGACGGTTTCTTTTTGACGTGAATAAACTTGGCTAAAGACCGCTTTTTAGGTTCAGCATTTTTAATATGAAGAGTTATTTGCATACAGAAAGGGGTCTTTCAACTGCGTTTCTTGAAAAGAGACCGCGATGGAATGAATACTGTAACTTTAAACTGTTTTTGTTGCAGATTCCCGGTTGTACTCTTCGGCAAATTGAGGGATTTAAAACTCGTTTGCATCCCGTTTTGTCAAGTTTGTGTTACGCAGCGGTTTGTATGGTTTTGTTTGGGGGAAACATAATGGTGTGTAGGCCTGATTAAATTGGAACGAAAGAGAGGGTGGGGCGGGGGCGGCTTAACTGTTTGGAGGAAATAGTCCGTGACGATAAATTGGATGGTTTGGGGGCAATGTCTCAATCGGGTCGACACACCTTCGTGCGTTTGTCACCAATATTCTTAATTTTATGCAAACGTTCCTTTAAGCCCATACACGGCTGTGGTAAACGTCACATTATATCCATTCTTCCGATGTACCGTATTATTGTGCACCATGTACACAGTTTTTTTTTTAAATAGAGGGCGTAATGGGTAACGGGCAGGTTGTAAGGTCTTACAGAACATCGAGACCAAAAAAGGCGTAAACGATTATTTGCCAGGGGCACACATTTGGACCTATCCGAAGCAAAAATCAATTATTTGTTAACAAGGTTTTAGATATATCAGGGTCGGTATTTAATTCGATGCAATTTTTTTTGCTAAGCTAATTAGAAATTGACTTATGTCGTGTCCAAGCAATATCTAAGACATTTACTTGGTCAGGCGACATCTAAGTAAATACCTAGCCGAAGTAAGTAAGTGAATACTAACTTTAGCCATTTTTTAAATACAGGTATAATAGTAAGTACAGTAAAGATTTGAGTAGTACGTACGTTGATCCACTTGTTAACTCAGAACAGAAATGTAATGAAGTGAATTTTATGTAAGTTCAGACGAGTAAAGATAAGAGACGTTGAGGGCATTATCAAGAAATCTAATCTGTAACTTGCAAACTAGATCCGATTCCAACGTCTCTTATAAAAAAGTGTCATAATTTATTGAACGTGTTCTAGCTTACATAACACGTAACATTGAAAAATGTTGTGAGGAAGGCACTTTTCCCGAGAGCCTTGAGAATGCGACTGTGTTCCTCTTCTTAAAGGCCCAAAGTTAGACCCAGAAGAGTTGAAGAATTATCGACCAGTCGCAAATCTTTCATTTCTTGGAAAGACTATTGAAAGAGCTGCTGTACTTCCGATACAACGTTATCTGCCGATCTGCGCTCTCCCATAAATGAATATAGTCTGCATATAGACCATATCATAGCCGTAAAACAGCTCTGTTTAAAGTGTCAATTGTTAAAGGGATCCGGTAACTTTGTCTCAGATTCTGAAACAAAATTCTGGATTTAGCTCATGATGCAATGATAATTATAAACCTTTGGGTCAGTCAGGAACCCCGTGACTTTTACAAGCCGATCGCCTGTCTGATTATCAAGATATTTATGATTGGAATTACAAATTTTGAAAATCGTTCGCCTGACGGTTTGCATAACACTACAGTCTATTGGGGAAAACGAGTGTGGTAAAACCGGTCACTCAAAGATTTTTACTTTTTTGAGGCACTTCTTGATCATTTTGAAGCGCAATTTTTTTAGGGCTTCAATATTACACCATATCACAGACACTGATAACACGTAGGGCCGTGTATCTCAGATTTAACATTGTTAAACGATCCCTTTAATAATTCCTCTTCAGAAAAACGTTATGAATCTATACTTGAATTGCTCGATTTTTCTTCAGCGTTCGACACCATTATAAGTTAAAACATATTTGTTTAAACTGTATTTTGACTGAGTTGCAGTCGGGCATTTACAGCACATATTTCTCCCTTTTATATCTTTCTCCCTAAGCGCATAGAGACGCTACTGCAGGAAATTGCTCCACAAAATCACTAATATTATTAAAATAAAGAAATAAAAGTTAAGAAAATCTTTAAGGGTGTGTGGGGGGGGGGGGGGGGTCCAAGTATCACTCGCGTGCTGTTTACAGGTTTATAAGGGCGGGGCACGTGTCTATACGGGCGGAACTTTAGGGTATTCTGTTCGAGGGCACGGCTAAGTCTATACATTTTCTAATGAGCAAAGAAAACATAAAAAACCAAAACAACAAGGAAAAAATGGAAAAGTAGCAAATAAATATTAAGAGGCACATGGCTCGTGTCTGTCACGCCACCCCTTAGCTCATGCGTTGAGGATATGATAATTCAGAACGATTTATAAAGAATCCCTCGAAACAACCCAACTCATGAACATGATACATATTAATTTTATTTCATTACTATCATTTGATACTCGACGCATTTATACCAAGAGTGTTTGTATGTTGTCTTTTTAAACATATTTCTAGTAAACACTTAAAAATGAAAAAGAAACATAAATCAGACAGTGAATTTAAAACTGTCGGGGTTATTTAGAGGATACAAACGTTCCTTTTATTTAAACAAAATAATAAAAGAAAATAAAGGAAAATTGAGAGTTTGGTTGAAGTATATCAAATTAATTCATTGATTGGATGCGCGTTGAATGTACTTAACTCGTAACTGGACAAACAACGAATGAAGATACCAGTAATGGGCTACGTCAAAATCACTTGCCTTGCCCCACGTAGACATCAATCAAGTTTTTTAATTAACGTGTTCGATGGAACAATGGATTACTGCATCATCTCGATAGGAATGATAAATGCATCCCCCAGAAAAGGTTTTAACCTACATTCCATCCAACTACAACTAAATAATAGGGAAAATCCGGAGTTGCAAACATTTTCCTGACCCCCGTATTGTTCGACGTAGTTCTGTCGTGTGCGGTGGACAGTTTGGATGGAACAACGGACCAATACCATCTTGATTTATACATGCCGTACATGAAAACGGAATGGCTAATCTATCTTGTTTCCGCACCCCCTCTGGGTGTTTACTTTGTTACCATTCAGCTGTCGAGCCGGTCCTTTTATTCTGCTGTCAACAAAAATCATCCAAAGTATATGTGTATTTTGCCCTTATTCTAGATAAATAAATACGTGTGTCGTCGCTGTCATTTGGAATTCATTAATCTTTGTATCAGAAAAGCCGGACATTTTTTTCTTCCTCTAAGCGCAGGCCCTCTCAAAAACCGAATAAGCACAAAGGAAGTTTAACTCAGTCGCTATTTGTAAATTACTGGTCCTTTATTGTCTGCGTAAAATGGGATTATGTGAAAGAATAGATTGAAAAGATTTGTTTGCTTTATGGAGAACTAAAATATTTTTGACAAAAGCACCATTTTGATGTATTCATGCAAATCATATTTTAATAACAATTGTTTGAATGACAGTAGACCCATGACCTGAGGCGTAGCGTGTGGCCGTCACTGGTGGCTTGAAGGGGGGAGGCACCGGTAGGGTAGGGTGTAGGGTGTCCGTGTGTGTGTGTGTGGGGGGGGGCGTATCATCGTTTCCCCGAGCCCTATCTTCCCCCCCCCCACTTTCGCTATCTATTAGGATACCTAATCCCTTGAGGATATAAACGCCATCAAGCATGGCTTCTTTATTGCAGTTCAGCGCCCTTTTTTTTTTTATAAACAGTTGCGATTAATCGCCCCTTTTCTGCGATTGATATCAATCGCAAATGTGTACATAAAAGATAGGAGACTGCAAACTTGCGATTGATTATAGAACTTGTGATTGATTTGAATGAATCGCAACTCTTTATAAGACGGGTACCAGATCACTTCATAGGTACTTTTCACATGATTGTGAAAAATATAAAGTATTTAAACATACACAATGATCTAAGTACCGATATATACCCTATATAACAAAGAATGGTGAAAACACATATATTGGAAAGACTGAGGTATAGGTCCTATGGGCACCCGAGGAAGAACGGATCAACTTTGTCTGTTGATCTGAAGTGAGTGATCCCTCGATTTTCATGTTTTATTTTGTAATACTTTTTTTCTCAAATATTCCATGTAATATAATTCATTGTTTTGTTCTTTATGTTTGCATTTGATATTTTATGATCGTAAACAAAACTAACCAACCAAACTATTTATCCTTCTTTAGATTTTAAATGAGACGTTTCTTTAGTTAATCATAATAAAAGGCAAAACCTTAAAACCCCATCATATCCCACGCCCCATTTTATAATTGTCGCCTTTGCTTTCGACTACAAACTCAAAGTGACTTATTCTCAATGTTCTAAGATTTGCTTTTATAATTTGAAAAGATGTAGCATGAAATATTCATCTCCGATTGCTATATTATTGTTAGTCCATGAGATCCGGCGTTCCAATCACAATTAATAAGAGGAGTTAGACCAACGCGGTTTGGCACTATTACAGGGCAAAAACGTCGGGCAAGCACAAAACAAAGAATATACGGCATGTTGTGACCAACTTAAACTAAGTTGGTCAAACTCTCTGTATAATAATTATAGATGGCTCCAATTTTCTGAACCCAGCGCACACTCTTCCTTCCAAAATGGTGTTAACGTCGGCTCAATCTTTTGGGGCGGCTTATAAAGGGTTAAGTTTGCCCGCGGTCAACTTCAATTAATACGGGAGAACAACGTGTAGATAAACATATTAACCCTTGAAGGCCTAATTACCTGACAATAAAACCGAGAAACATAAACATTGTTTTACACCTTACACAAAGGCTGGGTTTCAAAGTGCAAGGTTTCCATACCTCTCAGATTCTCCCCTATCTTTTTTCCTTTCCGTTTTTTTTCCTTATGATAACTTTCTCATATTCTGGGCCCAACGCAGATGATAATGCAATAGGAGTGGGGTCAGATGAAATAGAACAGAGAAAGTAGCAGTGTTAGAAATATCAGTCGAGACAGTACATTCAGGAGCAGTAATAGTAGTAGTAGCAGTAGCAGAATCAGCAGTAGTAATAGTAACAGTAGTGACAATAGAAGTATCAGTAGTGACAATAGAAGTAGTAGTAGTAGTAGTAGTAGTAGTAGTAGTAGTAGTAGTAATAGTAGTAGTAGTAGTAGTAGTAGTAGTAGTAGTAGTAGTAGTCATAGTAGTGGTGGTGTAGTGGTAGTACTGGCGGTAGTAGTAGTAGTAGTAGTAGTAGTAGTAGTAGTAGTAGTAGTAGTAAGATGGTGGTGGTGTTAGTTGGGCCCATGCATGAACTGCTTTATGGGATCTAACCTAACCCCCCCCCCCCCCCCCCCGAGATACGGCGAGGGGGTGCGGAAAGGGAGAGAGAAAAATATGGAGACGGAGAGGAGGGAAGGAGAGAGAAAGGTGGAGTCAGAGATAGAGAGAGAGAGAGAGAGAGAGGGAGAGAGACGTGAGGGAGGGGAAGATCAATCTTTGGAGTGAGAACAAAAAATGCTCCTCAGTTTTATTTCCACTCCAAGATGTACGAAATGGACTGGAAGTAACAATGATAGGAAGAAAGAAAGAATGAAAAAAGAAAGAAGGAAAAGAGAACGGAAGTTAAAGAAAGAATGAACTGAGTTTGATAGAAAACAGAACTACATTTTTTAAATCTTGGAAAATCAGACCATTTTTGTTCTATCACCCCCAACCCTTCTCTCCCCTCTCTCTCTCTCCCTCTCTAGCTCTCTCTCTCTCTCTCTCTCTCTCTCTCTCTCTCTCTCTCTCTCTCTCTTCCCCCCCTCTAAGTTAACAATTCTATAGATTAAACTTCCGAGGTAGCATTCGTCCAACAAATGTGCTCACTGGAATTTAATTAAAAGTCATATTGATGCGGTTGATACACAATACAATAATAGAAAAACAAGTTAATGGAACATGCCAAATACGGCTTTCTGCTTTTATTCTTCTTTCAAAAATGATTGAAATTTGCCATACTTAATGATAACATTGAATTGGATTCTGAATGGAATTGATTTGTACGCTGGCCTAACAAAATAATCACTGACCACCCGACCGAATAGAGACTGACGAGAGTCCTAAAGCCACAGAAAGGACAGCCGTGTTCGGTGGTCAAATTTATTGTTGGGGCGCGTGTCCAGTGCCCCCAGTGTGCTTTGGGTCAAACATCCGGTCACTGGTCGTAGGCCCATGTAGTACGGCTCAATCCGTCCCCAGAAGCTTTGTTTGTCTGGGCTGACCACGAAGTGACCATTGAGTGACCAGTGATTGCTGATAAATACGTCATGAACTTAGCACTTGACATCAGAATGAATAATTGATTGCGATTCGTTGGGAAGTATACCCCAAATGACTAGTCTAGACGCAGAAACCTGCCCCCGTACATTCCCCCCACCTCACTGTATTATTTTCCCCTCTTTTCCCTTGTTCCCCCACCCTAATTTCCCCTTTCTTTTGTTGTTGTTTAAACGATATATGTCTTGGAATGGAACAATCATAAGATTTAGGTTGAGGTAGTTATATAGCAAGGGTAGTCTTGGAGTGACGTAATTAAATAACTGGTCATATGCCTTCATGAGCGTACAAGAGAGGCTTCCTGATTGAAAATAAAATCTTCGTCAGAACTCAAGTGACACCAAACCACCAATACTCCTCCCAGATCCCCCCCCCCCCCTGCTCTAACATGAACCACCAATCCAGTATATAGGCCTACTCGATAGTTCCTACGAGATGGGTCCTATTGAGATTTTCGAAATGGAAATCCCCGCAGTGTGTTGAGGCTCAAATAATTGGGGGCAGTGGCTCGAATAGCATCGGGGGCTTTACGGGCAACGGTCGCACTACGATGAGGTCGATGACATACGAGGGAGTGCAGTTGTCGAGCGCCTATCAAGAACAGGGAGGGGGTCAGCCCCCCCCCCCTCTCTCTCTCTCTCTCTTTCTCTTTCTCACTCAGCCTTTCCCCTTTTAACGTTTATCATCCGGAGAGGAAGACATATAGACGCTTCTCTTACACGCGCCCTCTGTTCAGATCTTCCGTAAGATATGTGATGTATTACAGCCACTTTAATCATGAAATATACGTGTTACGTCGTGTTTTGTACTTAGAGGTTGACTCTTTCTTTTTCGAAAATGTCAAATATTTTTTCATCGGAAAAATGGTGGAAAATTAGAGTCTTTGACCTCAGACTACAAGACCCACGGACCAAAACAATCATGAGCTCGGTCCGACGAGACAGATTGTGACCTCATAAGGTCAAGTCAGACCACGGGGCGTTGTCCGGAGGGTCCGCTCGACCAGGGACGTGATAGAGAAGGACTTGAATCAAGCCGTTCTCCTTTGACCCCATGCTCCAAGCCGCCGGAAAGTTATGCGCTAATCTGCAGCTGTTGACCAGGTGGTGAGATAAAAGAGCGCATGAAATTTTAGGATTTATAATTCCTACATCAGAAAATGGTATCACAGCAACTGTTCGCTGTCCCTTCCAATGATTTCTCATCCATTGTTGAATGTGTAAAGAGAAGAACGAGCGAACACAAACTTGTGTAATTTCATTCTTTTTTAAACTTGAAAAATACAAAAAACACGCGAAAACACGCATTAGCAAACTTAATGTTATTGAAGATTGTAAATCATGGATCAAATAACGGGACATTAAAGCATGCACAAATTAGCGCATCATCCTAAAATATTGAGTTTTTGACAGGATGTAATTTTTCTTTTACCAACTCTGGCACACAATTTAAAGGCAGGACGGAGTTCTAAATTTGAAAATTTGTTTGATGCACTATTCCCAATAAAATTCCCATATAAAGTTTTTAATTTACACTGTAATTTTGCCGGTAATTTAATATTTTGTAATAAATGTAAAACTGGTGCCTGGCTTCCGAAATTCCCCGCAGTGGAAGCGCGGTTCGGAGCATGGCACTTCAAAGCCAAGTGGAATGTTACACATCCCATTGTTACGCTTTAGAACTCAAGAATGCGTTTGAATAAATTACAAGAGTTTCGCCTCCTGTTCTTTCACCTCCCTGGCTCGACCATGTAATGACCTAGTCTACAGGCACAAACTCAATTTTGTCATTTAAACACGATCCCTTAGAGCCTTGAGCCCAGGCCCAGTCTTGCTTTCTCAGTCTCTGCAAGGAGCTTCTCTTTGGTCTCTGGCTGTGGAGCAGCTATAGTGCAAAGCCTATGGGATCCAGCAGACCGTGCAGTTTACAAAATAGTCTTGCAACGCGCCCCGTCACTCTGGTACGCACTTTGAACAGACAAGACGTTTTGCCTGTAGACTAGTACCGCCCATTGGATGACCACTGGGATAGGGACTTTTCGAGTTGCACGTCGACATAGTGAACTGCTACGTGTGACGTCCACGTAGCAGTCCACTATGTCGTCGTGCAAATCTAAAAGTCCCTTTTGTAAGAAGCAAGACGTTTCGAGGGCTCTCTAAACTCCTTGGTAAAAGTTTATCTCAACCACAATAAGCGACGTCTGCTGATTTCAAACATCAAAATTTCACAAATGTACGACGCCCAATTCTCACTATTTAAGAGATACACCTTAGTCTTTGAAACAAGAAAGGCTATCCTACACAATTCTCAGCTCTTGTCTTCACATTGTGACACTTGCTTTAGCACTTCTCTGCACACATGTTTAGCACTTTATTAGCTTTTAAAACTTGTCTTAGATCTAGTCATAACACATATTATTTGTCTTAACTCGTATCCGTACCACTTGTTCTTCAGTCGTATATAACACTTGACTTAGCACTTATCATAACACTTGCCCAAGCACACGTTTAAACTTGTCTTGGCACTTCTTTATACTTGTATTAGCACGTGTAATAACACTTGTCTTTCACACTAGCACTTGACTTGTCACACATCTTAACATTTCTAAACGATTTTTTGAAAACTTTTCTGAGCTCTTTTAACACTGATCTAAGCAATTTGTCTCCACATTTTCCTACACCACTCTTTCTCCCATCCATACAGCACTTGACTAAGTATTAAACACATCTAAACACTTGACTAGTCTAGCACTCAACCGGCCTAGCACTCGTCTTAGTCGTCAGGTGCAATGAAGAAGTGCCCGAGGATGATTACAGGATCTCCCTCTCCTCGTATTTTTTTAATCAGGCTTGCTCAGATTTGTTTTATGCTATTACGGTGCAATTCAATTCCTCTAAACCACCATTTTAGTTCTCCCCTAACCCCCTCCCCTCTAAAATTTAAAAAAGGAATAGTTGAGTTCTGTTGCAGAGGGCGCGACACAAAATATTTATTTTGTGAGATAATGAAAAACTGAGTGTCAAATTTGAAAGAACATACAATTTAAATGACAAAATCATCTTTGTTTGATCAAAATCGGTTCAGAGACGGCTGAAATATCCATTAATATATAACGATTTCTAATACTTGTGTACCACCACAAAATAGATAACTTGAAAAAGCCGATGAAAAAACGAAATAGCGCCTATTACGTCGTATTTCTGCCAATGCCGATGTTGGCTATTTTGTTGGCATTTTCGTGTTGGTTATAATTACGCACAACCAGCCGGCCCATGTATTGTTATTTTTAATTAAATAATTAATTAACGGTCACTGTATTTTTTTTAAAAGTGGAGCTGAATTGGTATGATCGTATTGGCTAAATTTTACACATTTTGGGGTCTAAAATTACCTTCATAGCAATTTTAGGTTCTAAAAGGCAATATAGATAAGAATAAGAGCAATAACCATGCACTTTGAAGGCATTTGCGGTCTGAAAACAGAACTCAACTATCCCTTTAAGACAATGATAAAAAAGTTCACATACAGTCAGTGTACTTGGGTAACAAAATATCCTTAGAATTATTCATTCATTTACTTATTTATATACTTTTAAGGATACCTCTTATACCTTCTTATTCAGTCTTAATTTCTTTCTTTTTTTCTTCACTAATTTTTGTAACTAGAAAAGAAAGAATGTTCATAAATTTAGTGACAATTGTATATACCTTTTTATCATACCTTGGATGATAACAAATATTGGTGATGATGGTGATGGCGTGGAGATAATGATGATGATGAACATGGAAATGAAAACATGTTTATGTAAATATTTCCGACACAGAAAACTTATATGAGTATTCGGGAGGTATGAAATATAGTGATGGATGTTTATAGAATTTTGGAAATAATATTGAATATTAATTCAGCACTGGGGAACGATCAAACAATGTACTCTCTGACAGAAACGCTTTCTTTTTATTTAATTCAAATGAATTTAGGTTTTTACATGACGACGATAAATATCGATGGTGGACCACTTTTCATAAGGACCGCTATGCATAAGGACCGCTATCCAGAAGAACCACTATTCATAAGGACCGCTATCCATAAGGACCGCTATCCATAAGGACCACTATTCACAAGGACCGCTATGCATAAGGACCGCTATCCATGAGGACCACTTTTCATAAGGACCGCTATTCATAAGGACCGCTATCCAGAAGAAACACTATTCATAAGGACCGCTATTCATAAGGACCGCTATCCATAAGAACCATATGACATTTAATTCTGGACTGAAATAGAGTTGGATTTCCATTCTGATATGACTATAAATGTATAAAACGACTTAATATTTACATATTACATCAACAGATAGACCTCCAACGCTTTATGCTTCATTTAAAACCCATTACTGCATATTACTCCTCACCAAAAGCATATTTCCGACTTCTTCTATGAATATATATATACATAATATATATATACATGTATATACTAAAGGACGAGCTTTCATTAAGTGCTTTGTAACTGTGCATATATACTTATAGCTGATGGAGTTATATCAAATGAAGATATGCTTTTATGGAAACGAGGCCGTTTAGGGTATCATTATGCAGTGGAAATTAGAATGATGTGTGCTGTGTGGCATGTCATCTATACATGTAAGGCTTCGCTAATCATCCACGATGGCTGGTTGCATATAACTCAAACAACCGCCTCTATCAGCCTATATAGCAAATGACCGGCCTTTCATATCTCACAAATTAAGCGAGTTAACCGATTGATCAATGGAACTCAAGTTCAAGATCATTATTTTGCGATACACAATAGAACATCGAACGCGGACATGCGAGCTCGTACGGGTGCGTATACGTTTTAAAGAATGCTTCATGGGGCCCGTTCGGTGCAAGCTAAATGCGCATTCCCCTCATCCGTCGGAAATTTCGTTTGAATTAATATCCCATAAACTTCCAATTTGGCCAAATCGATGTCTTTTTGTGACATCGTTAAAAGCTGAATTTCAGATTGCTGCTGTTTACGAAATGGAACCGTGTTTGAACGTTTCGTATATCTCTATAAATCGGATAAATTATACATGGTCATTTGAGGGCCGGTAATGCCGCAATAAAAAAATTATCAAATAAAAGTTGAGTTAAGATTGGATTAAGATATTGGGAAGAGGGGACAAAAACGATTGAGGAGACTGATGTATGCTGGAAAATTGGTGTATGATTACAGTCTCTCCATATCATAGACGTATTAAACATTTTGCGGATATCTTTCCCTCACAACTTTCATACAAAGTGGTTGCTATACATTATATTATGTACGAGGGTCGCATGAATACAAGTGGGTGAAATATTTCCTAATTATAGCTCAGCAGAAAAGAAGCATCTATAAATTTGATTGCAATTCGGTGATGGTCTGTCAAGAAGATGAAGAAGTGAGGACGTGCTGAACCTCTTTTTAGTATTTTCTCAAATCATAATTATGTCAAGCTTGAAAAACACGATCCAAATAGGATGTACATGCATGGCCTTTTTTTTATTATTCGAAAGCGTTGAATCCGCCGATCTTTGCCGGGAATAGTAAAACTGATGGATGATGATGTACGACGCCATCGCAGCACCAGCCAATGTACTATATTGCTCTCCTCTCTCTCTCTCTCTCTCTCTCTCTCTCTCTCTCTCTCTCTCTCTCTCTCCCTCTCTCTCCCTATCTCTCTCTCTCTCTCTCTCTCTCTCTCTCTCTCTCTCTCTCTCTCTCTCTCTCTTTCCCTCCCTCTCTCCCTCCCTCTCTCTCTTCCCCCTCTCCCCCGTATCAACCGTTCCTCGTTTAATTCATCTTTTAGCACAATGCAGTTTTCACGCCAGAATCTCAACCTTCCCCTTCACAGCCCTATCTCTCACACGTATGCCTAAATGTATTTATTTGTTTGCTTCTTCATTTAATTATTAATCTTTTTGATGTGGAATGCACCAAATGCCAGTACATATTATTGTTACTATTATTATTTTTATTATGATAATCATCATTATTATCAGTATTATCTTTATCATCATTATACTCATTATTATCATTAATATCATTATCATTATTCCGCAAGAAAGCAACAGACAGGATAAGTCTTAAGAGACTTACTTTAACAAAGAGCATTAAGTGCTATCAAGTGCAAATTTATATTGTATTCTTTTGTTCTTCTGCCAAAGTGTTTCCCTAATGAGTATATTATTACCATTATCATTATCACTATTATTTTTAAACGTTCATTATCATTATTACCATTATTATTACTGTCATCATCATTATTATTGTGGAAGCCCTTTCGATAATTTCCTGTGACAATCTTGAATCGTCAGAATGTTCTGATTTCGTTTACATATTAAATCATTGTTTCCCTGATTGCTTTTACAAAATGTTTTACACGATATACTTCGCCAGTAATTCACATGCATTGTCCTTCAATCGAGTAGAAAGATAACACGGCCAATTGAAGAAAAAGGGTGAGAATTGGAAGGGGAAAAAACACAGGAATGTTAGAAGAATTTAGGACGAATCCGGGACGACTAACTCATCCCCGCTTTCTCATCGTTAAGGATCAGTGTCTCCTCCCCCCCCCCCCCCCCCACGAGACGGGATTCCACGGTCCGTTAATGCGTAGAGTATGCGTGATTTGTGAAACACGGTGACAATGGCCAGTTTATTTTAATTAATTGCATATCCACAATTAAACAATCGGCTAAATTAACAGATATATATACAAAAATGCTCTTTTTCATTTTGTTCTCATAAACCGCTTACAAAAGTCCGTTGTATATACGCTTTGCTATTGTTTCGCTTTAATTCATGATTGGTCTTGCATTTCAAACGCTGTGACCCGTGGGTTTTTATGACGTGATGGTCCAGTGAAGTTAAAGTCGTTCCCACAACCATGACAGATTCTCACGTGCAACAAGCACGAATATCTGCCATCATAATGAGATGTATTATTATTAAAAAATAGAACGCAAGCATAATCAAACGCTCTCCAAATCGAGTAAAGTCTATTTTGTTTATTTTGAGCATGACGAAGCTTTAAATACAAATTTTGAGCGAAGGCGCCAACGAGTTAGCGGTTGAATTCAGGGCAATAGGAGGATATATAGATGCAATGAATGCACCTGCCAAACAATGGTTCAAGTTCATAGCAGTGCAATTGCATTATATAAACATTGGTTCACACGAAATTCATCACTAGCCCAATATGAGACATAATAGATAATATTTAAAAAAGCACATAGGGATAAGTGCGAGTGACATTTATTTTACTATTTCAGGGCGGTGTCCTATTATTAGATATTGAACCTGAAATTATCCATTAACAAATCCAAAGTGGCAATGATAGAGGGAAAGAGACTAGGAAAACAAGGCCCGAGAGAATTAAAATCTTAATCCATATCCATCAAATTCACCTTCAGCCACTTGGAAAAACTACCCCGAACAATAATGTCTCCCTGACAACTAGCAGTTGTCCGAAAACGATTTATCCAATAAATAATAATGATAATATTTTTTGGTTAAATGCATTTATATAACACATTTTCAATAAAAATGCTCAAATGCGCTTTACAATCATTTATTATGTGATTAACAGAATAGGTGAGTTTAGGAGCAGCAGTTGTGAATACTCTGTCATCAAGTGTGGGTAGCATCTTGGGAGATGGATGGTTCAGCGTGATGCCTTGAGATGAGCGAAGGGAGTAGCGGGATGGTTGCTTGATAGTTATGAGTTCGGATTGGTATAGGGAGGAGCCAGACCATGGATGCATTTGAATGTGAGAAGAAATATTTTATAATGAATCTAATTAATTAAATTGGGTTAACTTTTTATATCACTAGCCAGTATAATAAAAGAAACACCAGAATAACGTAGAGGAGAAATCAAAGTAATGATTAAAACAAAACACCACCTCCTCCACCCACCCCCCAACAACAAACAAAGGAGAGAAAGGTTGGTAGAGAGAGAGAGAGAGAGAGAGAGAGAGAGAGAGAGAGGGGGGGGGGGCGAGAGAGAGACAGAGAGATACACAGAGAGACAGAGAGATACAGAGAGAGAGAGGGGGAGAGAGAGAGACAGAGAGAGACAGAGAGAGAGAGAGGGAGAGAGAAAGAGACGGAGAGATGAGAGAGATACAGAGAGAGAGAGAGAGAGCAACACGAAAGAAAATAAGGGTGTGACAAAATAGAATGATACGCAAAAGCTTGGTGAGTGCGAAAAGCTATTTCAAAATTAATGCAGACGATCTAATTTCTGAAGAATGGTCAAATTCCTCACTCTTATCGCGCCATTTCAATTTAGGATAGAATTGCCTTTGTCTTCATCTCCCTTTGAAGTGTCTCGATTATAATTCGTTTTTGATGAGTGATGATTTAAAGACGATTTGCGTGTTTTTCTTCTTCAAATCTCTTTAGTGACACACAATCATGACAATCGCAGTTTTGTCTATTAACATAATATTCCACGTGCTATAGAATGGGATAATGATCTTTTGTTGGATGAGAGAGACCATGGATGTGTGTTTTCAAAAGTAGTTCAGTTTAGTTCTTCATTCATTCTTCAGTTTAAAAAATATGCAAATATTAATCTATGATATACAAAGCATTTCAAAGGTAAAATACAAGGTAAGTTAAATGGATTCAAATCAGCAGAATAAAAGGGACTATCATTCAAAGGGTTGATGGTCCCAATAAATTGTCAAGTAATAACATTATTTATTTGGCGGAAGAGAAAAAGTACAGGATAGGAATTGTTGAATACAACTCTGATAAAGGATGACAGGATAAACAGATAAAAGGTATAAGTTCTTTTAACATTAATTTAGAAATGGGGTTTCTCTGGAAGAGGCAGACAAGGAATTCCATACAACACTTCCAAAATGGCGAATCGATTGTTGTTATGACGACGGGGGAGGGAGGGGGGCTGCCTGGTTAAAGATGGAGTTAACAAAGTTTTCGGCATGATATTGGCAATCACCTGGTGGTATTATTCATACCCTACCTATAAATGAAATTAATACATTTTATAGTATGCTTTAATTGGTTTGGAATTTTATTTTTCTTCCCTTTCAAAGTACTGTGTTCACGATTTGCTTGTCCAAATAAAAATCTGCAAACATGGTTTCTGTTTGAAATGTATATATTCAAGGGTTACCCCGTCCCTCCCCCCCCCCCCCCCCCAGATTGTATGCCCCGGCACTCGTCGAATGTTTCCCAATTTCGTTTTTTGTTTTCCTTCCTCAAATCTTTCGTGGGTTTGGAGAAGTATGGATGCTAAAGGTCCCTGGGAAGAACCAGTGATGGTGTTAAGGCATGGTTCTGGAAGGATGAAACTTGCTGGTATTTTAGATAAACATGAAAGAAAAAAAAATCTATAACTAGTGGGCCCTATAATCGACGGTCGGGAGTGTTATAGGGCCTAACTTTCTTAGTAGGTCCATGGGCTAGTACGTGGAATGTGGACGAACATCATTTCCCCCATGCAATATTTCATTTAAGGACAGTCGTGTTTGGGGGTCATTATTCTGGTGGTGGCGTCGATGAAACAATTTTTCTTCTTCGAATGTAGAGCTGCTTGCATCGCTAAGAAAGAGGCATATTTTCGAACAAGTAACTTGAAAATAAAAGGGTAACAACACTGAACGTTTCGGCCCAATGAGGCTTGGGTCTAATGGGCTGCTTTGCGCTGCTGATGAGAAGCTTCGACCATAGAGCAAAACATTGTAGAGTTGTCACCTTAACCATAGTGAGTTGAAAGACGTTAACGAGGTAGATTCGACTCTCATAATAATGACTTACTTTTTTCCATGCACATCATCAATATTTTTCTACTTGTCTTCCGTTATTATCCTTCCGTCAAATTTGATGCGTTTTTACATCTTTAATGGACCCAAATTTGACGTATTCGATTGTAATTCAGATAAGACGACTTTAATTAAGTTTGACATGTAGGCCTCTTCGGATCAAATCGGTGCGCGGGGAGAAAAAAATAGAGACGAAGGCGAGTGCACTATCTTTACTTCCTTGCTTGGCCGTATACCCCCTTGGTGCGTTATAAGCAAACAGACGTTTTCTTGTAGGCGCTGGCACTGCAGGCTCGTTCCACAAGCAGAGATACGATCTCTGAATCCATTAGGGATTCGGAACAACGATGGACAAAAAATGGGAGTTAAACAACCACCTATGACGATGGAGGGAGAGAGAGAGAGGGGGTGGGTGTGTACTGACGAAATATTTTGAAAAAAATAAAAGAGTGTTTTGTTGGATTTTTTTCTTCTCTTTCCGCTACTTCGGTCGTCATGTTAGCTGGTTTTCCCTCGCTTCGTCACAATTGAAAGTTTATTTTCTTTCCCAGGGATTACCCGAGGGAGACAAAAACTGAAACAACGTTGAACTTGGTTTAGTCGCGGACTGGCGAAAAGAGAGGGAGGGGGAAGAAAGAGTAACGCGTGCTATTAATATGAACGAATTGGTAATCAAACAATCTAGAGTTGACTTTTGGTAGGTGGGCAGGGGTGCGTTGCCTGTCCCTCGGGTGACAGTTTAAGGGGTCGGATGAGGATCCCTCGAGTGACAAGATCATTCGTTCTTTTGAATTAAATCCCCCCTCTCTCTCTCTCTCTCTCTCTCTCTCTCTAGCTTCATCTCTCTCTCTCTCTCTCTCTCTCTCTCTATCTCCCTTTCCCTCTCCTCTCTCTCTTTCTGTCTGCCTGTGAAAATCTAACCTCCGTCTTATTCTTGGTAACTAGAAACGGGCTTCTTTTCACAATATCCTACTCATTAGAAGAACAAAAATAAAAAATACGGAGGTAAAGAGTGTGTCATCAATTAAATACGAGGAGAATTATATGAGTTTAAAGAATGTGATAATTTAAACATCGTAATAAGGATCATCATACGTTATGAAGATGGCGTAGATGATGATGTCGTTGGCAAGTGCATTTAAAATTCTTGACTGCAGGTTCGAAGGTCTGGGGTTCAGGCCCAGCACCGCACCAATGTCCTTTAGCAGAGTATGTAGGCTGCCAAAAGCTGCCGAAGCTAAATCATGTGTAATAATTTCCAGAACCCATTATACAAACGTTCGTATAATCTAATATGTGCAATTTTATAAGACCTCATATTAATTGGATGATCATAGTATGACTTAACATGCCTTTTATTTCGTGATACATTTTCGTTATTGATTAGTTTGAAGAAGAAAAAACAATCAAATCATTTGATGCTGTCCGAAAAGTAAAATTGCAATACGGAATTGCCTGCAGACAAAGCGATCATAAAACAATAGGACTCAGGGATAATAAATATCTCTTCAAAGATTAAGACTTCACATCGTTAAATTCAGTTTCTCCCAAGTGCGTAATCACCACGAGTAAGGGTCATTGTCCACTGCATTAAGTAACATTATATTTCTCTTTTTCTTTTTGTTATGACAGACAAAAAATTGCTTGAATTGAATGGATCTCTTGATGGTTCTGTTACTAGTAGTAATTTATATTGCGAAAGAAAGGAGCGGCTCCGAAAAAGGCGCGCGCGGTTAGCGGACACAAAAACTCAAGGACGCAAAGAATACAGCCAATAACAAACCGATCGCTTCTTGGTCATCCCAAAATAATGAAATAGTGACTATTTACGGAAAAGAAAGGAATGAAAAGAACTACAAACATGGTCAGAAAAATCGATTGAGACAACATAACTGGTGTTGTTGCATCTGAATTCGAACGTGCGGACGATATAGCAACACAAACACTTTAATACGACGAGAAAGGCGTGTGCGTTGGCATCAACGAATGAGATTCACTGATTTTGTCGTTGTTAGATTCAACATATTTTGGAGCAATTATTGCACGATGAATGGGGTTGACATGGCCTTGGTTATTTTGAATTGATAGAGAGGAACTTTCCTATTCATGGGGGAACAATAGTGAATCTTTGCTCTTCTCGGAATTATCTAAACGATTTTCCACTGAACAAGCAGTAGTTGGAATCGATATTTGGCGGGATAGGCGTAGGTCGTCAAACCAATGAGATATCATTATCGAGATAAAAAGGAGAGTCAGAAATTGAGGTAAAATGTAATTTATACTCCCTAACATAAACTATGACTAACTAAATCACTATAATGTTATCAAACAATTGAGATTGGGAAGGGGGAGGGGGTCTTAAGAACTGTATCCTCGCCAAAAGAGGTTGATCATGGTAATAACAAAAACAGAAGGACAAATAAAGAAGGAAAAAAAAAAGAATTTTTAAAAGGCCATTTTCTTTCTTTCTTATTTCAAGCCACTTATAATACTCTTAAATTTCATTAATCAACTACACTACTCTATTAATTAACTTGATAAATACAATATTAGTTCATTAAAGGCCTAAGTTTTATCCGGTTGTCAGTCACAAAGAAGAATTAAATCTATAGTAAAACCCCACAAAAGAAATTCCCTAAGATTTCCGGAAGATTTGGACTTGACCATAGGGATTTGTATTTATTACCCTTAATCCCCTCGTTGAAGAGACAATGTGCGCTGTAATGATGAGATTAAACACGGCCCATTGACAACGGATTTGGGGGTGTAAGCCTTCATTCGTCCAGCTAGTGGTTAGATATCTATTCATGATAATCTAGAGATATACTACAAACCCGTTCACATCTGACACTAATCCCAGTGTTCAAGAAAGCATGCTAACGTGAATCCACCACAACCCCCTCGATGAAAAGTACATCTATATGATGTAAGGCTAGCTCTAGAATATGAACAAATAATAGTGGGATCAAAGACAGCCCATTTGCAATGGTCTTTGATGTAGACCTCGCCCCCCCCCCCCCCCCCCACCAACGAATTCGCCAGTAGCACGCTCTGCTTTGTAGTGTAGATCTAAAGCCGTTCACATTAAACACAATATCAAGCGATGAAATTCACATAAAAGAAAACAATGTGCGTGCAAATTTATTTAAATGGGTAGGGCAACTGACTTATTTTTTTCTATTATACAAACCAAAGTTGTGAATTGTTAAAGTTGTCATCAGTGAAACACAGTTGCAAATGAGTGTTTGTTTGATCGCAGGTTTAACCAAAAAATCATAACTTCTTTGTCTTTAATCGGATTTTGCTTAAACTTTCACCGACCTGTTCCTCTCATTTTCCTGCTTCTATTGATACTTACTTAATATCAGGGTGGACTTCCCCTTTAATTTAACTTTATGGATGTGTTCTCATTGGTGGAAATAGAGTTCATGACATTTATTCAAGTCTGACTTCTACAGCTTGATAGGAGCGCGACAATTCCTATACAAAATGTGAAAGGGGTTTCGAATAGATTCCTAAATCAAATAGTAAAATTAATTCCTTCTGGGACATTTTGTAAGACGTCAAGGGCAAAGTCTCCAGTCGGCCGTGTCGGACCCTCGTTCTGCACATGTTGTAGTCGCACAGGTCGTTCAATTCAGAAAAGAGGAAAGAGTTATACTGTACTTTTTTAAAGAATATGTATGTAGGTATTAATCAAGGGCTCCTTTTGTTCGAAATCTGGTATTTGTGGGGTCATTTCAAGACGCTCGGCGTACTTGACAGCTCTATTTTACTACCGCTGGAATATATGAAATAATAAATAACAGTTTATGTGTTCTTCGGGATATGTTGTATGACCCTTTTCGACGTTTTCACAAAGCTTCAGACCTTAATTTTGCTTAGAAAGCATGAAATTATATATTTTTTTAATCTCCCTTTTCTCTTTTGTTGGGTCTCTCTTGATAAATGGGGCACGTGCTCACCCCCTCCCCCACATTGTACCTGTTGAGCCACGCAAAGATCAAATTGATTTCTTATTCCAGTAGTTAAAGCTCTACATCAATGTGTCTTTTTCAAGCTACAGGTATGTAATATTATGTAACGACAAACAAATCATTTTGAGCAATAGCGATAAAAAATGTTCAGAATGAAAGTCATGAACTCCACCACAATCCCTGAGGAGTATGGAGACTGTGCACATTACAGCTCGGGTGGGGAGGGGAGGGGTGGCATGAGTCCCACGATTGAATGGTAAAAAGATACTGGAGGGAAAGATATAGAACGACAGAGGTGGAAGGAAGATGGTAAATACGGAAAGTGAAAAGAAGACCGCACTTTGAACTCGGTCGCTCTATTATCTCGCATTCCGAAAACCATGTTAGACCTGCATGCCCCCTCCCCCCCCCCTCCCCATGGTACCGGTACTCCCTACAGATACTTTTTATCGTGTGCATCCTCTCATCATTTTGTTCTTTATTCTATGCCATCTTTCCCCTCTTATCCAATCTTTCGATTTCATCTCTATACTTTGAAAAATAACTTTTTAAATATAAATTACATACTTTTATGATCTAGACTTCTCTAAAATGATACACCATCAAGTTGTCTACTTCATTATAGTGCGTGTTTTGTTTGAAAATTCAATCGACAAGTTAGTTATGGTGCAAATCAAGAAGATGAATACAAATGGGAGAGTTGAAAATGTCCCTCTCACGATCCATTTACGAACAAAGACTTTCTCTGGGAACGAGATATACATAGCTTATTGCGGTGAGAAAGTTCGTCCTTATCTCTTACGTTTTCGAATTAAATTTTATACCATCTTGCGATGTATACATACGATTTGATATCTTTTTCTTTGATACCATATACTTGAACTTCGCCCTCCGCCCTTTCACAAGATAGCGTTTCTTTCGCCTTGTTCTCTGCCCCCTTGAAAGGGTATTATTGCCATGATTGCAAGTGTCTTTGTTTTTAGCGCGCTTGTGAAATTGGACTTCAGAAAGAAAATGTTTGTTTCGTATGTATCTCTATCTCTCTATCTCTCTTTCTCCTGTATATGTATATTATAATATATCTATCTATCTTTCTCTCTCTCTCCTGTTTTCTCTCTCTCTCTCTCTCCTTTTTCTTCTCTCTATCTCTTCATCTCCTCTCTCTCACTCACTCTCGCTCTCTTTATTTCCTCTCTTTCTCTTTCTCCCCTCTGCCATACTCTCTATATTTCCAATTGCCTCTACCACTCTCTTCCTTATATTTTTCCCGCAAAGATATATCATCAATTAATTATCCTTTCGAATCTCTCTCTCTCTCTCTCTCTCCACCTCTTTATTTCGTTAAGCCTTTCCACACCATACTTGCTTCCTTTCTCTTTTTCAATAATCGATGAGAATGTTTATCTTCTCCTCTCCACTCATCATCCCCGCCAAGCACCCCTCCCCTTTCTCTCTTTTCATCCATCTCTCTCTCTCTCTCTCTGTCTCTCTTTCTCTCCACTCATTTGTCTTTTGTGTCTTTTATGTTTCTTTTGTTTTACATTTCCTCTTTAACTTATTCCTTAAGTAACATATAACAAAAAAAAAAAAAAAAAAGGAAAAACACTTATAGCGAAATTGAGATATATAATCAAGTCAAATTGGAAAGAAAAGTGTCTACATATTATTATATTAACTGTGAATTAGTAGAAAGCGAATGAGAGAAAGTCGAGCAAAAGTTAGAGAGAGAGGGAGAGAGAGAGAGAGAGAGAGAGAGAGAGAGAGAGGGGGGGGGGGCGGAGTGCGTGCACAATCAGAGACAGTGGGTGTATAGGGATAGAGAGGGAGGAACAACGGTAACAAAATTAATGATGGAAACAGGGAGGAGTAAGGAGCTACATCAATGAAGAAAGAAAAAACAAAACCCAGGAAGGTAGGAGTGGAAGATTATATAATGGATAAGGAGTCGGAGTGAACGAAATATGTAGACAGACACCTCGGTTGCACTTGATAGAGGTGAAACCCGAGTAAATATTCGACAGGTGGCGATCCGGACTAAGAATGGTTCCTCTTTTGATAATTCCATAATCTCTGGTCAGTTTTAAATAAGGGTCTCTTGACTGTTTCCCCCAGTATCCAACGCCCGTTTATTGACTTCATGGTATCCACTTTCACGCGGACAAACCCCAGTGAGGTTCAAAACCAACATGGCCAGCAAAGTCGAAGACAAACCCCAAGACAAATCCAACTTGCCCCGAAAGTAAATGAAGAGACCAAAGGGGCAGGTTGACCAAGACGTGACGTCAGGAGACTTGGAACTCTCCTGCAAGCTGCACAGGCGCAAACTAAACAATCAAAGACAAAACAAGGGAGAAAGGGGACGGCGAGAGAGGGGGAGAGAAAAAGAAAAGGGAGAGACCATTTGGACTGGTCACTGCATATATGCGCGGCTAAACGTATACAAGTGAACTTTTTTTTTTGGTAAACAGCGCAGACAGCTAGCACAAAATCGTATCGGTCAATGTTATCATATCTTTATGAAAATGTGTACTTTTTCCTGTTTACCTTCGCGTCAAGGCCGGAGGAATGCGAGCGCGCCGCAAGTACACACAGGGAGACGTGGGAATTGAAAAAGCAACTAGCAAGTGACCGATTTCCCATTGCGTTCGATTACTACTCACGACAAAAGATGATCTAATTTTCATAGCACAAGTCAAACAATGAACCTAATATTTTTGTCCGGGTTTTCCACGAGGTTCTGAATTTTGTATAGGCCTATTTTCTCTCCGAAAGACCGATTTTACTTTCTTGTTCTGCCGTCAACAGATGGTCGATCGAGATTATTGGAAATCCATTTGCAAAATATTTTGCTTGAAAGAGAAAAGTGGGAAAAGTCACTGATTTGCGAATGGGGTATTTTTGATCGACAGATGTGAATTTCTACACGTCGGTCACAATTAAATCAACAACAAATTAGATTTCAGTATGAGAATTGGGTCCACTTTTTGACCAATCCTAACATCTTTATCTTTCGATTTCTAAAACATTACGTATCGCGATAAATGTATGAGTAATTGAGAAATTAAAAGATTGAAAGTAAGACAGACAGATACAACGACCGAATAAGGTGGGACAGACAGACAGACAGATCGATAGAGAGAAGAGAAGAGAAAGAAGGTGAGAGAAAAAGAGGGGATAGATCTGATCCCGGGAACTGATAGAGAGAGAGAGAGAGAGAGAGAAAGGGAGAGAGAGAGAGAGAGTGAAAGATAGGGAGAGAGCAAGAGATACAGAGGTGTAAGACAGAGATGAGAGAGACAGATGAGAAGGAGGGGCGTAGAGAGAACAGAGAGAAAGAGAATGGGAATTAGAGAGGGAATGGAGAGACAGAATGAAACAAAAGCGGAGAGAGGGTAGAGGGAAAGAGAGAGAGAGAGAGAGAGAGAGGTAGAGAGAGAGAGGGAGATAAAAAAAAAGGGGGGGGGGGGGTAAAGAGTTGGTTAGGTGAGCGGATCACCGCCGATGCTGTCGTGATAGTATGCATGACCTTCACCATTCAATAGAGAATAGCAGGCACTTCACACGGGCGATTACGCTTTTGCGCGCGCGCGCGCTCATTAGTGCGAAACATTTAACGTGTTTCTGAAGAATCAGTCAGGTTGCTCTAATGTGCAGTGCAATTATGTTCCATAAATCGGCGTGACAAATTGGTGGAGGATTTGCGAACGATGCTGTTTTTATAAACTGGATACTTTGCGAGGCATGCAGTAAAGGGATAAGTGTATTAAGGACGTGGACATAATGTTTTAAAGAGGTACTATGAGGACAAAATGAGCCGAGTTCAAGAAAGTGATCGGAGCAAGGGACGGGGCGGGACAAATTTTGTAAGTTTAATGTAAGAGGAGATCGAGGTTGGGCAACGGAGATAAAAGAAATATTTTCAGTGGTGTCTCCAGAAATGTTTATGAGAAGAACTAGTCTTATCTGGAAGGGGCGAGAAGGGGCGGCCAAACAAAAATAGCGCAGAAATCGCATGTCACATGTAAACCAGTGGCATATTCACAAAATGAAAATAGTGCCTTAGTCGGCGGAATCCTTGTCGGAGGGGGGGGGGGGGGGGGGGGGGGGGGGGGGTGAATCCGGGGCGGAATGCAATTGAACTGTTTCGCGTGTCGAATATTATTTGAAAATTATCATTAAAAAATATACCATCTTCTTTTCGAGGTACGGTTATATCAAGGACAATTGTTTCAAACCTGTGTGATACAATGCCGATTCATATACTGCTCTTGACATGGCCTAATTCTCTCTCTCTCTCCATTTCCCTCTCCCCCTTCCTTCTCTACCAATTTCCTTATATCTTTTCTCCTCTTCTAATCTTTTTGGTGATATTTTAATGCCTTTTATTAAAGTGATTTGATATTTTTCCCCTGTTAATTTTAATTATTACATTTTCGATTTTTGTTTTTGTTTTGTGCTTTTTCAGTACTACTTGTAATGCGTATTATTCTTATATGTTAGTTTTATACTGCTCTTTCCCTTGCTTGTGTGCTTTTGTGATATTCATTATTTATATTTCTGTGTACTACATTTTGATTCTGTTCAGGACCATGATGTAAAACAGATTTTGTATCTACAATGTATATCTATATCCTCAATCCTCACTCACTCTCTCTTTCACATGGTGCACCCGCAAGCCTACTGTAAATGTATATCTGATTTTTGTTATCCTGAATGAATATATTTCAATTAAAAAAAAAAAAAAAAAAAAAATATGGGCAAGAGGTGACTCCAATAGTACCATTTGTCCCTCAGCAAATGCCTCGAAGCAAATAGTACTATTGGAGTCACCTCTTGCCATTAGTTTCAACCAGAACCTCTCAAGACAGTGTATGTTTGTATATTCTCATACACTCGGAAACAAACTCACACACCTACACCAACTACACTTACATGACCTGAGAATCACAGTTGTTGTTTTTATGTGCATATTTCTTTTTAATTTATCATTTAAAAAAATGCAGAGTACAACACATTTCATTTTGGTTCTACTTCTTAATAGCACAGGTTACAGACAGGCATTAATTTCACACCACAGAGTAACTACAAATGGATATTTCTTTCCTTGTGGTAGGGTTTATGGGTTTATAGCTGTTTGGTCAACAACCGGTTTAGTCTACTACCCAAATGGTTTATTTCTATTAGGTCATTAGACCAAATGATATACCGGTAGACAAGATGTTTATTAGACCATGTGGATAGTAGACTGGCCGGGTGTTGACTATAGGGATATAGACTAATTGGGAAGTGGACAACTGGTTGTAGACCAAATGGCAATTTGTCCGTCGGGTCCATGCTCCTACCTTCCTCACCAACATTGTAATCTACTACATGTAACTTGGAAAGTTCTTAATGGGGGATCCTTGAGGGGTCGTTCTACAATCACCCGAGACATCAATTGTCACAAAATTGCCAAAGTGGACCAGGGGGGCGTTTCACAAAACTTGTCATCAGTGACAAATGACAATTTGTGTTATAAGCTACTGAAATACTTGCTTCTGATTGGTTATCAGCAGATTTGTCACTTATTTTTTTTAAATATTTGTAATTGAAAAAAGACTTTGTGAAACGCCCCCCAGATATAGAGTATCTACCTAAATTTCTAGAGTTCAAAGAGCAATGGTTTATGAAGCGTAGAGAAATCTAGAGAGCATTGCAACCTCTTCATGCCCCACTGCACTACTTACAGCTACTTGCGCCCTCTATATAGCAAACAATGCCTAATCGTAGACCATTGGCCGCCATGGTCCTCTTTTTCTTATGTTAATTGATAGCTTATTTGATGAGTTAACCACCTGTCAGTGACCATGCAGGGAGGTCTAATCCCTCCTGGCCAAACTAGTGCGAAGGATCTTTAAATTGTAATTTGCATAAATGCTTCCTTTGGCCGACATAGTACTGACATTGCAGATATGGGAACTTACTTGGGCATTTCAAACAAGTTTGCCTTTAAAAAAGAGTATGTAGTGAAAGTGAATGCAGAACATGTAAATCACATTTTCTTTAAACTAACAGTTATATAACATTTGGCACAATTTTTTGGCACTTGAGTTTCACGGCTTACATTTAGTACAATAAATGGGCGGTATAAGTGTAGTACATTAAAGATATATATATATATATAAGTGAATATGAAAATAATTGCAGAGTCAGACTGTGCAACTACACTATCAATGCAATACAAAGACCTAAGGCACTAGGTAGTGCATTTGTCCTTAAGTGTATCAAAAACATCTAGAAGTTATGTATTAGCTTCTTCTTCTTCCAACAGGGTAACATAACAATTATGTTGCAAAATTACCGAAGACAATAATGATGACAGCTGCCACAATATACAAGAAAATTTGTCTCATTTAGAGGCAGAAGGATGTTAACTCACATCATTCTACACAGAGTACACACCTCTCTGGCTCAAAACAAACAAATTGATGTTTGATGATGTTAGTATCAGGTTGTTAGTAAGACGTACCAATACGTATCCTTCTACCAAAATCAAGAATATAAAATAAAAAAACAATTATATCTGTCAAATTAGTCACTTTTGAAGAAATACAACCTGTCTACGGTCATTTCCATTATCTCCCTGGAGGATATGTATTGAGTTCCAAAAACTGTCTAGAAAGGCCACACGACCTGTCTGCAGTGGCCACTCTTACCGTTTTCATTTGGTGGCCGTTTTAGTCAGCTTTGACTGTAGTTAATGTAGGATTTCTATATAGTATGCAGAAAGTTTAAAGCTACACTACTTTTCCTGTCTAAGTTTGATATCAAATTAATGTAACAAAAATGAACAACTCTGTTGAAAAAGTGCTTTTTATCACATGCCTATAAGCCATTTTCGTAAATACTATCTGCGCATGGGCAGATAAAGGTCATTTGTGATAAAATTGTAAAACCCACCGACAGGAATACGTGCTCATGTTATGTAATCATTATTCATGTGTGCACCTACGGTACATTCTATGATGCAAGAGGGCAAACAAAAGATTTTTGTGAAGCACATACATGACTTTGGCATTGATTGTTCTAAAATACACAACTGAGTGAAAGATCTGTGAATATTTGGGAACATTTGACCCATGTGCTAACTACAAAATGGTCTATTATATTGAAGTGCTCTCATTGGTTGCCTAACATGGCAACAGCCTGTGGGTGGCAAGTACAATGACCAAGTGTATAGCTAGAAGCCTTAAACCCGATAGGTAAATGTGAATAAGTACAAGCATTCAAGCATGAGCTAGGATTTATCTGCTTGCTAATTTATGAATTGTTTCGTGATCTTTTAATGTGAACATTATATTTATACTGTCCAGCCATTTATGGTCATCCTCGCATTACAAAGGACAGACCAATACCTCCCATAATTCAATCACTGCCCTGACAATGCATATGTATCCTGTAAGCCCATCAGTATCAAGGTGATGTTCATAATTAAAACACGAGACACAGACAGAGACAGAAAGGCAACATGGTGATCAAAGATACAATAAGCCATACTTAAGTATACTTGTCTGTAAATACCTACCTAACAATAATGAAGTATGTGAACTGCTTAGGTGAATTGGTAGGCTAACTACATACATATATCATATGTATCGATAGTTCTATCAAATGAACTCCAAGGCATACAACTTTTTTACAAGTACAGTCATTGTATACAATGTGCTTTCACTAGATACTGTTGTACATGTCCATGTATATAAAGCACTGTAATAGTTTTCAGATTAGTATAGTACTGAAACCAATGAACTATTGCACCTTCAGACAGGTAATATCACACTCATTCATACATGTATCTATGATTGAAGATATACAACTCTTGGTCTGGCATGCTCTTTTGTTTCTCATTTCAAATACAACAAATAGTGAACTGCCATGCAAATACTGCATTCAGTGAAGCACCTGTGACGTTTTAAAAGTTGTTGCTTTTTACTTTTACGTGCCATCTTCAGTATAAACCATACAGAATATGAAATACAAAATTCTGCCTTGAAAGGAACTTGGAACAAAAAAATTAAAAAAATTGTGAACTGTAATGCCATCGATGTTGTACATAACCTTGGAATTACAAACATTTCATAACAAAGAGCAACCATGTATAAAGTACATTACATTTCAATTGAGGTAATAAGAGGGTAAATACTGTGGCATGGATTGCGGCTAGATGGATGATCTGTTTTCCTTCTATACCTACAAACACAAAGAGATAGGTTAGCTCAATTGGTAGAGCATCTGCCTATCGATCCGTGGGTTCAGGACCAGCCTAGCCTTACAGGACTGAAGCTATTGTTGGGTGTCATCGTGCCTCTTCTCTATCGCACAGACAAAGACTAGGTTACAGAGGCCCGATAAGTATGATAGTCGCTGCCTATGCATGTTAAGAGTCTTGGACAAGAGTAGGCTGAACCCCAAGTGCGGGGACACACTTTCTTCTCACAATCAGCGATACCCAGAGAAGATGCTGATGGTTTTGATGATTAAGTTGGCTTTTCGACTCCCTGCTGTTGTCAAATAAAATACAGTGAAACCTGTTTATAAAGACCACTCAAGGGAAACAAGAAAAGTGGTCTTCAAAGGCAGGTAGTCTTTATGTACAGGTTCCTTTAGTTGTTTCAATGAGAAGCCATTTTCAAGGGAAACAAAAAAGTGGTCTTTGTAGACAGGTGGTTGCTATTTAAAAGCAGGTTTGACTGTAATACTGATAATAACTGTATGTGACTTATGCTGTGAATTCCCTACCCTGGTCTAGAATTTATAGCTTTTCTTCTGCTGTCGTCTGAGCCTGGAGGATCTCTTGAGTAAGGGTGGATTGTCATCCTCCAGGATCTCTATCACAGCACCAGCTTCCTCAAGAACGGCTCTCTTTCTTTGAAGACTAAGACACTTGCGCTTGTTGCCCTTTGGGCTTGAAGGCCCATCGGATTTGTCCTGTTTAGAGCTATCCTGCGATCCATCCACAGGTGCCGAGTTCTGGGAAGAGTCGTTACCTCTGGATTGTTGCAACAAAATGCTTCCCTGTGATCTGTCTTCTTTGGTGGCGTCCTTTGTTTGATTAGAAGATGTTGAACCTTCAGAGTTCCGGTGATTCTCGGCTGCATCAGTTTCCATGACGTTTTCACGATTGTTCAGGTTTGCGCTGACCTGATCCGGTATATCCGTAACTTGTTCGACATTTTCCATAATGCCTGCACCATTTGCCTCCACGTTTTCACCAATGATTTCACAATGTGTTGGCAAAATAAGAGCACTGGAGTCTTCCACTTTGCATATACTTGTAGTTTCAGATGCATTAGTCATTGTTAAATTAGAATTACTTGTGGTTGGATGGGTGGGGTCATCACAATTCACACCTGTATGATCAGCAAGTTGTTCGGGTTGAACAGTTTCTGTACATGGCACAACGTCACGTATCGTTTCATGAACACTAACCACATCTTTGCACGCCTGAACTGTCCCCTCCACAGCCTTTTCAATACCAGAAGCTACATGCTTCTCATCTTGTAGCCCTGAAATATGATGATTATCCTTCTCTAAGCACATATCTTTAGGAATGGCATCCAGTTCCTCATCCAAGCTGTCCTTACTCCTGGATGGACAACCTGAACCCTCTTCAGCTTGACATGTGTTCATCTTCAAGGGTTGGTCTCCTGCCGCAGGTTCAGGCAAGGGCTCGGACTGGGACCAGCTCATCTCCAGTTCCCTTAAACCTGATGCAGATAGACCCAAGTCATCACCAAAGTCATCCTCACCTCTGTCTTCATATACCTTTACCTTATCATCAAGGTTAGAGTGATTGTCAGTGTGAGATTTTACCTCTTTCCGATTTGAAGTGTCTACGTTGTTGTCTGTTTTCTGCTTTTTGTTTGTGTTTTCACCTTCATCAAATCCAATATCCGACTGTTGCTTGCTCTGCTGTTCAGAGTCTTTGTCATCTTGCTCCTCCAATTCATCTCGAAGTCGCTTTCTCAGCGACTTCTCAGGGTCTGCTTTGTGCGATCCTCTGACCAGTGGCGAGGGTATCTTGAAACCGCGCTTCAGGGCAGGTGATCCTGCAGGGTATGGAAGCGGGGAGAGGGGTGGAGGGGAAGGGATACGAGACAAGAGCTGAGATCTTCTTTCTAGCTCCACATGCTGTGCCATCACCCTTGGAGACACACCGACCCCTGACATTGCAGACATTTGAGACTGACTAGGTGTCCTAGGAGTAGGGTTAGTAGATACCTTAGATGTGCCTGGATGACTATGTGATGGGTTCATACCTGCTACCTGTATCCTAGGGTTGAGGGTCTCATCCCTGGTTGGCTGGGTGGTCTTCGGGAAGTTCTTAGGACAGGAGCGGACAGTCATCAATTGATACGGCTGACCCTGTGGCGTCACTGAGGTAGGAGGGGAAGACTGAATACCAGAGCGTGCCCGACTCAGCCCAGCAAGTGGAGTGGTGACCCTTTCTCTCCCAGCTGTGTATGGATGGTTTCTGGGGGTAGAGCCTGGATATGCTGGCTGAGAAGGGGCATCTTTCAGTTGCTGAACTTTCCTCTGCATCATCTCTAAACACTTGGGTACATCCTGTGAAATGAAAGACAATATATGAAGTCAAAACAAATTCAAAATGACCCCTTGAATTCCCTGCCAACTTGAAACCAATGTTTTCTTATCTTTTCTCATTCAAAGATTCTGTCAAAGAAAAAATACAATTGAATTAAAAGTTTATTCATTCAAACATTCATATTTCTAAAAGGTAGATAAGTGCCATACTAATAGCTAGAATCTAAAGAAATTTAACAACTAACCAAGATGAGATGCAAAGCTTGAAAAAAAATACATCTACAACCATAGCCCTTGAAAATAAGTTGAAAAGTGACCCCTAGATAACTTTGGATGAATCTCATGAAAAGAATACAGGTGGCAAGAAAACTATAGTCTCCCGCTTGTTATCACTATTGCCTAAGAAGAGGCACCCATCCATCCTCTCTACACTCTACAGGTACAAGTAAACTCATTGCACGGGGTACATGTAACTTCTAGGTAAAGATGATTGGAATCTTGAAGCAATACTTCTGAAAAAGATCTGTTAAAGGAAAGAAGAGCCTCTTGCATTGGTGCTTACGTAAACTCTTTACCATACATTTCTGTTATTCCACCGCACAAACCTACAAAACTCATGACATGGAATTTGTGGTTGGTACATGTGCATACTTTAGTGATACTTCAACAATAAAGGAACAGAGACATGATGGACAAAGGCATACAAAGAAAAGGAGAACATAAAAAGAAAAACCCATGACCTGCCAAGTGTCCATGCAGGGCAGGTAGCGTAAAGAGATATGAATCATTAAAAATAGCTTTTAAAAAATCAATATGATAGATATACAGATTAGGTAGCCAGGTTATATGATGAATGTTATAAAGTATGGACAAATATTGAATATAGTACAGTCGAACCTGTCTATAGCGACCGCCCAAGGGAAACACACCAAGTGGTCTTTGTAGACAGATTCCTTTAGTCCATGTTTCAATGAGAAACCATTTTCAAGGGAAACAAAAGATGTGGTCTTTGTAGACAGATTCCTTAACCTTAAGTACATGTTTCAATGATAATCCATTTTCAAGGGAAACAAAAGATGTGGTCTTTGTAGACAGGTGGTCTTTGTAGACAGATTCCTTTAGTACATGTTTCAATGAGAAACCATTTTTAAGGGAAACAAAAGATGTGGTCTTTGTAGACAGGTTCCTTTAGCACATGTTTCAATGAGAAACCATTTTCAAGGGAAACAAAAATGTGGTCTTTGTAGACAGGTTCCTTTAGTACATGTTTCAATGAGAAACCAGTTTCAAGGGACACAAAAGATGTGTTCTTTGATGACAGGTGGTCTTTTTAGACAGGTTCCTTTAGTACAGGTTTCAATGAGAAACCATTATCAAGGGAAACAAAAGATGTGGTCTCTGTAGACAGGTTCCTTTAGTACAGGTTTCAATGAGAAACCATTTTCAAGGGAAACAAAAGATGTGGTCTTTGTAGACAGGTGGTCACTTAAGCAGGTTTGACTGTATTTTCACAATAGCTCAAGGGTGCGTTTCACAAAACTTGTCATCAGTGACAAATGACAGTTTTTGTTATAAGCTACTGAAATCCTTGCTTCTGATTGGTTATCAGCAGATTTGTCACTGATTTTAGTCATTTGTCATTGAATAAAGGCTTTGTGAAACGGGTCCCAGGCATGTTGGGGTCGAGTGGATATGTCAGCAGACTGTGGATCACAAGGTCCGCGGTTAAAGTCCCACCGCGGCACTAATGTCCTTTGGCAAGACATTGATCTACATTTGCCACTCTCCACCCTGGGCCCTGTTGCATAAAACTTTTAACGTACATGTAGCGTTAAGCCCCTAATTTAGCGGTAAGTCCAGAAACAGCGTTAAATTTAATGTTAGCGTTAACATTCCATTGCATAAAGAATTAACATAGTTTTTTAGCGGTAAGCACTTCAGAAACAGCAGTAACTTTACTACAGCTATGAAGGTAGCGTTAACTACCATCAATCAATTACGGTAAGCTTTCATTCCAAGATGGCAGCCGTACTGCATGCCATACAGCACGCTGCAGCTCTTAGGAGAGAGAGGGTGTTAAATGGGTACCCGGTAGGATGCGAAAGCTAATGTGGTTTGATTAGCAATGGCGCTTGTAAAATTGCGACTGGCTGGAATGCTCCCCAGGGAGTGGAGAATGTGCATACCTTGTGTGCGGGTAAGCATGAATCCGATGACCGGGGTAATAATATATATTTGTAAAGCGCATTGAGAGGGCCTGTGGTCCTGAAATGCGCTATATAAGGACGAACTATTATTATTATTATTAATAGCCCACCTTGATCGCCCCTCTGAGCTGGCTGAGGGCTACCTGCAGGTAGCCTGCCTTGGGGTTGGGGGTGAACACGGTGTAGTCCGATGCGGTAGCTGTGGGAAGAGCCACCGCTGACAGGGTGCTGGAGATGGAGCGGTACTGGAGGTTGCTGACCGAGATGAAGGAGCCTGGCTTGAGCATGTCTTCCAGGTTAAGAGCCTTTAAATATAAAGTTCATTGATTTTAAAAACTCAGTTTATTGTCATTATTACAAAGGTGAAACTTTGATTGGACAAGGTTATTAAAATTCAATGCTTGGAAACATTCAAAGTAATGATTATCAATTGCAAAATGTTTAAGTACAGCCCCGGCATAGCACCTGAAGAGCTCTTTGAACGCTGCTGAGATGTGTGACGTCACTTGTTGAACATGATGTGCACAAGCAGACGATGTCTCATGACATCTCACACATTTTCAGTGCCTGTTTTGTCATCTTCCCTTCACTTATTTGTCTTACTTCACTACCGTCAGGCTAAATGTTTAATCTAGTGCCTCACTCTTAACCTCGCGCATGGTATTAATTTGATGAAAAATGCAGTGATAAAAACTTAAGGAATCAGCGTTCATACTGTGACATCATTAAAACATTGTTATGTTCTTGTGAATCTCTTGTATATTCCAGATGCAATGGAGGTGGTTTTATTTGTATTTTTATAAATCACCCGTTGATACACATTATATAATCTAAAATGATAAATGACAAGACACCAGCTATTCTAATCCTAAGTGCAATATCAAACAAATGAGAAGTAAGCAAAATGATGTATATCCATGACTCAGAACGTGAATTCCAACATGCGATAGGAATGAAGAAAAAAAACAGTCATTTGTCCTGAACTTGTACAAACCTCTGACAGTTGCTGCAGGGGAGCTATCAGCGAGGTCAGAGGTCAGAGCTTAGCAATCAAGTCAATTTGTCATTCCCTACACAATTCACATTACAATTACCGGTAGGCCTTTAAAAAAAAATGTTGTATTATAGTATTAATGACTGCTTTGAGAGAAATAGTTGTTTTATTACGCTCAAGGGAAGGTTGGAATTGTGCTATTCCCCGAGGCTTGCCGAGGGGAATAGCCCAATTGTAACCTTCCCGAGAGCGTATGAAAACAACTATTTCTCGAATATTAAAGCAGTCATTAATACTTTTATATGCCGAAAAAAAATAGACTAAAAAATAAAAAATAAAAAATATTTTTCAATTTGGTCGAAGACGGGATTCGAACTCTTGCGTACAACAAGAGGTGTATCGAAAACCAACGCTTAGACCACTAGGCTATCGCGCGTCGTTAACATGCTCGGCAGTTTTCTCCAATATATACATTAAAATGGATTGAAAACGGCTCTGCGTGAGGGAAGCTTCGCAAAAGCTCCATGAAACGGGCCCTTCTTTTACTTTTGCAATGCATATTGGCACGAACTTAGATCAAGATCTATCGGCAGATGTTGTTTTTTTGTTTTTGAGAGTTTATTTTCGTCTTCATGTCAACAATGCAAGATAAAATTGTCGGTAAGATCGATCGAGATTCAATTGTATTGAAATTACCGACCAATCCTTCGCACACATTACGGTATCCTCCATCGCTCAAACCATTTTTTAACATGTAAACCTATGGGGTAACCATGGAGTAACCATGGTTATTAAAAATATTGAAATGTTTTATGCATGGTTACCGAGAATTTTACAGGAACAGTTGAAGTTTATGAATGCAATTCGACCAATCAGATGGCTGGATTTCTTAAGTGAGGTATATAATGCCCTTTAGGTGCCAAAACATGGGTCGGTCGGTCAGAAATCTTTCCTTTTTTTTGCTCCCTCTTTGGGCTGATATTTTTCAGTTTTGAATGCTCCAGTACATTTTTTTTCTAAAAAACAGTAAAAAAAAAAACTTTTTTAGAAAGCCGACCATAGATTTCAAGATTTTTGGGTCGGTCGCATAGGGAAATACAACATTTTTTCTTTTTAGGCCTTATTGGAAATCAATGATGAAGCGTGAAAATATCTTGCACATGCATCTTTTGATACAAGCAGAACCATACAAGATAAACTTATTATTCTTCAGACTAGAATGTTAACTGGAGGCCCTGTAGGTAGGAGAGTCATGACCTATGCATGTTAAAAACCTATACTTCTCGCAAAGGGTAGGGTGTAAACCTGGGGGGTGTTTCACAAAGGCTAAGATCGACTTTAAGATGGAATTAACTATGGCAGGCCTTTCATGCCACTGTTTGCTCTCACCATTAACTGGCATTGGTCTCTCAAGGGACGTACAAATCATGGTCACAAATCTACAGAATTTACATTTTTTTATAGTTTATTATTGAAGGAAAAAATATTATCTTAAGATCATAATTGAGAGACCAATGGTGAGAGCAACCAGTGGCATGAATGGTCTGCCATACTTAAGTCCAACTTAAAGTTGGTCTTAGTCTTTGTGAAACACCCACTGGTACTCGGTGGTCTGCATACAAAAAACTACAGATCTTCCTGATAAGCTGCATATAAAGCCCTTTGAAGATTATCAGGAGAAGAACTTACCGCAGGGCTAGTCCAAAATTTGATGACCATGACAGCAGCATCCTGATCAGCTAGGTAAACTGCATGATATTGTGAGCTTCCTGGATGTTGCCTGCTGAGGTAGGAGGGAGAATTACAATAGATAGGTTTAAGTCTGCCCTTAAAACACATTTATTCCAAATATTAAACAGATCAGAGGAACTCTATCCAATTGCATAGGGACATACTTTTGTAATGTGCTATGCGCCAAACAAGAATTTTTTATTATTGTTATTTTCATGAAAACAACTAGCTCGATTTTCTTCACTTGCTCCTTACATGGCTATTATTTTATTGGATTAGATTGGATTTGCACTGTAAACAAAATTAAATGCAACCTACCCTGCCTGAACTGTGCATAAATATATTCCAATATGGGGGAGGGGGAGGGGGTGGAAGCTTCCAGCAAAAAAGATAATCAACATTTATCTACATTTATCTGCCTTTTTTTCCTTCTCAGTTTTCTGCATCATGTGTGTATTGGGGTGTTATTTATTAATTTTTATTTTTAGAGGGGGGGGGGGGGGGGGATGAACTGGTTTATTGATATATGATCATTTTGCAAATGAGTATTCATTTGTGTCTTTTATTGTTGTGTTATATCTTTCTAGATGTACTATGGAATTTTATTTTAACTGTTCTGTATAAACGTTTTGCATTTTGATGTAAATATGTTCATATATTATTCAGGGCCCTATGGAAGACCACTACTTACTGGTAAATGAGCTACCATGGCAAAAGATTATAAATAAATGAATAAATAAATAAAGATAGATAGATAGATAGATAGATAGATAGATAGATAGATAGATAGATAGATAGATAGATAGATAGATAGATAGATAGATAGATAGATAGATAGATAGATAGATAGATAGATAGATAGATAGATAGATAAATTAAAACAAACTCACCTGGGTTCATCCAATGCCACGACTACACCTACAGCATCCAGCTCACCATACGCTGCCTGTGTGTAGCCTCTACCAAGCCACTGCATCGAAGCAGCTGCCCTGGGTATGTAGCTTCTCTGCAGGTTGGGGCTGGCAGCGGTGAGTTCCTCGTATCGGGTGGCTCTGGTGGAGGCTAGCTGGACAGGACACATCCCAGGCATGTTCCTGTGTGTGGTATGGTTGTGTAGAAAAAAGTTCAATTTTTATCAAAATGATTTAGAAATAGTGTTATTCAATCTTGTAAAAGGGGTAAGAGCTTGTAAAATTTGTTAATTACTAAAAATTGACACATTTCCTGTGGTGTATAGTGTGATTAGTTATTTAAGAAGTTTAGAATCTAGTTACTTTATGCTATTTACATGTAATTCAGATTTCTTTCTAATTTATGTTTCCATATGTTGCAATAAGCTATATTTCTCGTATTTATACAGAATTTTTTTTCAAATTCAATATATCATGTTATGCTATATTATATATTACATTATGTGTTATTAATTTTGTTTGTAAACTTTTGTAATTCGGCTAAATGCCGAGATGAAAGTTTTATTTGAAATAAATCATTTGAATTGAATTCCTAATTACGGTACAGATGGTATATTGAAATATGAAAATTCCCCATCCTTGCTCACAGACTTTATTCCTGTTTATTAATTACTACTTAAATCATTCAAGTTACACAATGATATCACTGATAGAATACATATAATTCATTCAATTCTAATACATAGCATAATGACATAACAAATATTTGAAGTGTCCTTCATAGCTAGCATTCTAATGCCACAGAATACTTGACGGTATGAAGAATCAAATCTTACACCATTCCTTGACTTTTCAACAAGTATTTAAAAAAAAAAAAAAAAAAAAAAAAAAATTAAGTAATAAAGCAATTACCTTCCTGCCGAAGTAGCTACGGATGATATTCGAAACCTTTTCCCTTCAACAAGCTCGGTCACAAGATCATCTGGGGGTCGCCATAGTGTCAGGAAAGTTGTCTGCTGCCCCTTGCTGGTGGGAGCGTTATAGTCTCCTACACGAACCTTCATGAGTGGGACTACTGTTCTCTCAAACTTGCCCTAAAATACAGAGATGGAAACAAGAGAGATGGAGAGTGAGAGTGAAAGAGAAAATGAGAGAGAAAGAGTGAGGGGAGGGAGGGGGGAGTAGGAGAGAGATAGAGGGGAGAAGGAGTGACATATACAGAGAGAGGGAGTAGATGAAGAACCCAGGGAGGAGCGAGTGAAGGAGATAAAGAAGGGAAAATGAAAATGGAGAGAGAGAGAGCAAGAGAGACAGGAAAAGCGAGAGAAGGGAGACAGATGATGGAAGAGAGAAAAAGAGAGAGAGAGAGAGAGAGAGAGAGAGAGAGTGAGAGAAAGAGAGAGGGGGGAGAGCAAGATAGGAAAAGACAGAGGGTGAGAGAGTAAAAGAGAGATAGGTAGAGGAAGGAAGTAATATACACAACAGATACAAAATGTGTGTACGAAAGAGAAAAAGAACACAAAAGTTCAGTGTCTACATATGGACACTGTTAGTGTTACCGCTGCCATTTTTTGGAAAAATAAAACTATAATCATCTAAAGCAAAAGTTCAATTTTTGCACACTACCCTTTTTCGTAGTGATATTCATTGATGTAACATAGTGGGATTTTTCACTTTGTCTTTACTCTACGTTAAGCCAGAAAGGTTTGCCAAAAAGGTCATTTTAACCAAAGAGATGCTCAAAACAATTTCCACTATTACAAAAAATACAAAGAATAACAAATCTGTAAATAAAAATCAGTAAGCATCGTTTTAGTTGTAAGCAAGCAATATGTACTACTTTCTACTAAAATGTTTTATACCTCTTTATTTTGCTGAGCAAGGGATCGATTGAATGCAGCTTGCAAGTCGGCTTGTTTCACCTCGTTCTGTAACCTTCGGTAGGCATGGAGGGTGGAACACTGACGCTCACTCAGAACAGACTACAAACACAGGGAGAGAGAAAAACATTCATCAGTGCAATAAATGTATTAATGAAGGTACTATTGAGAGTACTATTAAAGAGAATCTGCATATCAATTTGTTTCATCTAAATTTTGTCATCTCTGATAGCATACCTGCCAAAATTTTAAAATAAGAATAAGGAATTTTTAGCACAGTGTGCCTTCAAAAATAATAAATTGCACTTTCAGCGACAGTGTAACTGGTAAATCTTGTAAATATGTGTCAAAAAGCGAATACAAGTTCGCTTCTCGATCATGCAGCCATTCAACACATGCAATACGTGAACTCTCAAATCGCGGGACATGATAAAACAAGCTTAATTTGGCTTAAGCAAAACAACAATTTTATATTTTTTTTAATCTGAATATTTAGAATTTTCAGGTCCTAAAAATCAGAATATTCAAGATCATTCGGAAGGGTTGGCAGGTATGTGATAGGCACGAAGGGCAGATGGTTGATGCTCACTAAAAATGAACTACAAAGTAAGAAATTATTAAAGCATTTGAATTATACTATTAAAGGTACTGTAAAACATCAAATGTACTATCGAAAGTACTATTAAAGAGCATTGGCATATCAGCTTTTTTCATCTAAATTTTGTGATCTCTGATAAACATGAAGGGTTTTTTGTTGATGGTCACTCAGAACAGTCTAAAACACAGAGAGAAGCATTCAGCGACTTCAATTGAAAATACCATTTAAGTAACACTATACTATTAAAGGAACTTTTAAATGTAAGTCTACATATAAGCTTGTTTCATGTCACTTTGTGAACTCTGATAGGCGTGAAGGGTGGATCATAGATGCTTACTCAGAACAGACTAAAACACAGAAAGCAAAAACCTTCAACCAGTCGAATTCACTGAAGTAAAGGATATCTGCTTTTAAAAAATGTTGATAGAAAATGCATAATACCAAAACTCACTGCTAGCTTTAAAGTTTTCCTCTATATGTTTACCATAAACGTCCCTTCAAAATATCATTAGTTTGATTACCAATGTATTTTCTTGTCAACAATCAGTTATAATCCGAGCACATGATTTGAAGGATTATCTTTTACCATAAATAGAAGTCACAAGTAACTTATTTATGCCATGCATATTGGATTGTTACACGGAGGTTGCTGTCAATTAAATACGAAAACATGAGCCAGACATGCTAATGACTCTAAGGTTTCATCATCCAGTACCATAACAATTAATTCTCCCGTGACTGATTTTCCTGCTAAAGGCCTCTATGAATATGCAGACCTGCCAAGTTTTCCAAACTGCAATGTGGGACAACTGTAATCAAGAATCCATTACAGCAAAGCGAGCAATGGGAGCGGAGTGTATAAAGGCCGGGGTAAGAAAAACTGGGCATTAGTTGATTGACTGATTAATGGCTACAGAAAAAGATCAGATTCTTTTTTTTTATAAATTAAAATTGCAGAATGCGGGACATCCCACATTTTCTGAATTGTTTTCCTCCAGAATGCGGGATTGTTCCAAACAAACGGGACACTTGGCATGTCTGGATATGCAGCAGGAAACGTCTGGAAAAAAAAAGATTTTCCTTTTTTTTTATATCAATGAATGGCAATGTTGTTATGTATTCATCTGTTTCCAGTGTACTAACTGGGTGGTTTTGCTAGTTGAGACTAATATCTATGAGACTAATACCTAACAAGCATAAAAGTAACTAAATATGATGCTTACTGCACATCTTATTATATCTGAACACTAATAAACCACAGGGGAGGGGGGTTGGGTTGTTTCTCTATCCCTAACCTCGTTTGAGTATTAGGTAGAACTACTCTGCTCATCATTCCTGGCTTTAGATAATCATTGTTAATCTATGGCTTTACTCCTAACAGCTATAAAGGTTGTTTCATCACAATGATTACCAAGTTTTTCATTTTTTCTTTGTGCTTGGATTATTTTAAATGAATACAAATGCAAGATCCCACCCCCCCCCCCCCCCCCCCCCCCCTCCCGACTCACCTAAAATGCAGCAGGGATCAACAGCAGATTCCACGGCTTAGAACAGTTCTTCATTGGATTGTAGTTCCTCTATCCCCATGAACTCCCTAACCTTGTTTGAGTGTTAGGTAGAACTATATCTGCTCCTCTACTTTTGCCAACAGATAATCATGGCAAATCTATGGCTTTCATCCTATAATTTTTTTTTCAACAACCATGACTACCATTTTTTTTCTTCTTCTTTGTGCTGGGATTATTTTGAATTAAAGGGAGTGTAGCTTGGCAAATACTGGTTAACGCCATCTGCGTCTTCTTTTAGACAACTGCACGTAAATGAATTGACGTTCGCAAAACAGACCGTAGTTCTCCTCAAGCTTTGGTTTCGCGTATGTAATGTTGGATGCACGGGATTGCTGCGGTCACGTCGTCCGTAGTCGTATTGCTCGATTGACCCTGAGTCAGGCCACGGGAAAGACACATAGTCTTGTCCGGCTACACTCCCTTTAAATACAAATGCAAGAAGCTCCTGACTTACCTCAAACGCAGCAGGATCAATAGCAGCTTCCATAGCTTCAAACAGTTCTTCACCCGACTGTAGTTTCTCGACCTCTAAAGGATTCCTGCTCCTGGACGAGGGCAAAGATCGTCTCCCTTTGCGTCCTTGACCTGCATTGGTGTAAGAAGATGGATAATGTTCTTACTGCTTTTCCTTCTAAGCTGTATATGCCATGAAAGCATATTAATAGACAATGTGAATCTACTGTAAAACTATGAAACCATATTAAGAACACCTGCACTGTAGGGGTAGGGGGACACCCCAGTGTACTAGTACCTGCAAACCCCCAATCAATTATAATGGGAGGAGAGACCCGAGGGTTAAGGTGATTCAGCTCGCTTTTCGCCTCCCAGGCACAAGTGACACCAAATACTTAATACTAATAATTAATAATAATATCTTTTGGCAAATTTAGCAAATTTAGCAAATGATCCCGATTTCATAATTTCATGTTGCAATAAAGTTTTTCGAAAAATCTAATTTGTGTACCGAAGACTTATTAAGATGAATCACAACCAGAAATTGTGCAAAGAGCAGAAGCCTGTTACTGTCAAAATAACAATCAATAAGACAATATCATACATTCTCCTGAAGATCCTAACGTCGAGGACAACAACCTCACCAGCCCTTTTCATGGCTCTTATTCCTTTCAAAGATTTACATCGTGTAACCCTGACAACTTTCCCTACCATTCAATATCATACGGCACATATCTGGGCCTTGTCTTATAAGAAGTTGCGAATGATTCAAATCACTTGCACGCAACTTGAAATTAATCGCAACTCTCATCTCGTAAGTACACTAGCTGCGATTAAGTTCAAGTTGCGATTGATCTGACTCAATCGCAAGTTTATAGTCTCCTTTCTCTTAAGTACACAGTTGCGACTTATTTCAAGTTGCAATTGATTGGAATCAGTCGCAACTGTAGGTGAGACAGTGCCATGGTCTACCATTAAGCAAGAGAATCTCAATATAATTAAAGAAGTTGAATACCTTTAGTAGTCTGCTTTGCTTCAAACTGCTTTTGGATCTTTGTAAAGAGCTGCTCCATCTTGTTCTGTTTCCGACCAGCATACAGAGCAGCTGCCTTTGCCTCTTCCTTGGCATTGCGGAAAACACTGCCCCCCTCGGGAAGCTTTTCCATGAACTGAACAGGAGAGGACATGGTATATACATAATGACTGAATTAGTCATCATTATCAACAGTGATTTGTCAGTGATATGACAGGTTCAGTGACCAAAATCAGAATTCTATATCAAGTGGCTCTTCAGCCATCCCTTTCAGCATTTCATATCCGGTTGCTTCACATGCTGCTATTAAATCATCTAGAAAGCCTTTACAAGGTCTTCCCCTCTTCTTCTTTCCATGTATACGACCTTCTATGACTCTGATCATCAAGCCATCATCATGCCACATTATATGTCAAGCCATTTCTTCTGTCTCTCTCTGATCGTTTCAAGCAGATCGTTTGAGTCAGTCATACCCCTTGTACATTTGATGGTTTTTGTGTGTTTTTATTTTGTAACTTTAGAATGATAGGTCAACTGGTTGAATAAGGGCCAATGTTGAGTACTTTAAGATGGGAGCTTTATTACATATATCACATTCTCTAGAAACATAAATTGGGACAAATCAACTTTTCACATACTATCTGTTTGTCACATCTACATAATAATAATATATAATATTTAATTTTTATATAGCGCTTAATACAAATGTCTCTAAGCGCTTTACAAATATACTATTACCCCGGTCATTGGATTCAGTGTTTTCCTGCACACACTGTGTGCACAATCTCCACTCCCTACATATCACGCGTATAAGTTCAAAATAAATATGTCATATTAACACATATGCATATTTATATGACAGCAACAGACTTGAAAAACACTGCTAAGCGTAAATAAGTTTAAGCTTATGTTTACAAAAAAAACTTAATGTGGACAAAAAATAAGTGTATTGGAATTAAACTGAAATGAATCAATATACACGTTCATAGGGTCCCCACTTCATCAAACCATAGACCCTACCATAGGTCTATGATCAAACTGGCACAGGTCAAACTGGCACAGGGGGGTGTTTCACAAAAATCCTAAGTTGAACTTAACTCTAAGTTGGACATAAAAATTATGGAGAGCTATTTGTAGTCTTGAAATAAAATATATTCAATAGCGAAAATTGAAGTATTTGAGATTTTTTATAAATTCCTCATCAAGAACATGAAATCTCCTTGATAATAGAAAATATGGATGATTTTAATTAACATTTTATGCCTTTTAAAACAACTTTTACAAAACATTTTCATAGATGCTAACTGCTTTCGATAATTCTTAAGTCCAACTTAGAGTTAAGTTTGACTTTGTGAAACATCCCCCAGGTCATGCATGTATGAGCTTACCTGAATGGGGTATGTCCGGAGGATGAGAGCATCCAAGCACCCTACCGTACCCCCCTCGGGATGTAGAGAGGTCATAGGGAGGGGGAAAGGTCGGGGGTCAGCTTGGAGACCCAGCCTTGCATCGTAGCGGGCACGCCGGGTGGAGTTAGCTGTTATCTTCAGTTTCAGACCCTCAGGTATCTATGATTGAACAGACGACATGCACATTTTCAATAGTATACAAATATACACTGCCTTGAGAGGTTCTGGTTAAAACTATGCGCAAGAGGTGACTCCAATAGTACTATTTGCTGAGGGGCGCAGCCCCGAAGCAAATGGTACTTTTGGAGTCACCGAGGCCCATAGTTTAACCAGTACCTCGAATAGAAGGCATGGTATATTTGTTTTATATCCTGCATCAAAAAATTATTTAAAAAAAAAAAAAACATTTTTGGGAAAAAAAAATTAGAAAAAAAACTAGATGGAACTTCGACTGCGCGCAGTCGAAATGATGCCTCCGTCATAGAGCAATTTTACAAACCAAAACAGAAGAAATTGTTCAAATTCAAGTTCAATTGTAATCCATTAACAAGTTCTCAGAATATCGTGATTACAAGCAATTTCTCATATACATATATGACCCTTTGATCTTTGACCACATGACCCTAACATCTACTCAGTTCATTGGCTCTGCAAGATGTCCCGAGTTAAATAGTAATCCATCTGTCAGTTCTAATGAGAATGGTTCACAAGCTATTTTTGCATACATAATGAGCCCATGACCTTTGACCTTTGACCTCATGACCCAAGAATCTACTCAGTTCATTGGCTCTGCAAGATACATACATGATCTAAGTTTGGGAGGAATCCATCAATCTGTTCTAATGATAATGCGATCACAAGCTATTTTTGCATGCATAATGAGCTGCATGACCTTTGACCTTGACCTCATGACCCCAAAATTTAATCAGTTCATCGGCTCTGCAAGTAACATACATGACCTAAGTTTGGCAGGAATCCATCAATCGGTTCTTGAGATAACGCGATCACGAGCTGTTTCAGCATACATAATGAGCCCTGTGACCTTTGACCTTTGACCTCGTGACCCCCAAATCTAATCAGTTCATCGTCTCTGCAAGATACATACATGACCTAAGTTTGGCAGGAATCCATCAATCGGTTCTTTAGATAACGCGATCACGAGCTGTTTTTGCATACATAATGAGCCCTGTGACCTTTGACCTTTGACCTCGTGACCCCAAAATCTAATCAGTTCATCGGCTCTGCAAGATACATACATGACCAAAGTTTGGCAGGAATCCATCAATTGGTTCTTCAGATAACGCGATCACGAGAACGGGACGTACGGACGTACGTACGGACGTACGTACGGACGGACGGACGGACGGACGGACGGACAACCCGAAAACATAATGCCTCCGGCTACTTCGTAACGGAGGCATAAAAATGAATTTTGTATCTAAAAAGATTTAAAATATTTTATTTTTATTAAATCAAGATGAATTTGGCCAGGATGGATTAGACCTCCCTGCTTGGTCACTGGTAGGTGGTTATCTCATCAAATCAGCTCTCAACTAACATAAGTAGAATGGGATCATGGGGGACCAATGGGTATTGCTTAGGCATTGTTTGCTGTATACAGGGCGCAAGTAACTACAAGTAGTGCAGTTCCGCATTTAAAAACCAAGTACACATGTAGTGATTTATGACCTCATTTTGACAAATAGTGATTATTTCCCCCTAAATATTGATGCTTCAGCAGAAATGAATGCAAAAGATGTTATATTCATGATTCTCTGTCTAGAAGGCATTCTAGTTCTTATATTTTTGTTAAATATTTATTTCATTTTTATTTATTTCTTTTAAAAAAAAAAAAAATCTATTGTCATTTTTTCTTCTTTCAGTGGGAAATTATTAATTATAAAATGACCTCTTTCTTCCTACAACACCAACCTCTAAAGGTGAGCAAGCATCTTGTCCTCCAACCAGTTCTGCTCCAGATATGCACAGCTTGGTACCACAAACGATCCTGCCAGACCTGACATGGTTTGCAAGGGGTGGGTCAATGGCAGCCGGGATGCTGTACCAGCCATCGGTCAGCTCCAGTGTAGGGTGGGGTAAGGCTTGCAAACTCTGCAGAGAGACAGAGAGGAAAACAAGAAATCCACTGATAAACACCAAATCCCAAGGGGTTTCCATCTATGTCCTTATTTTGCAATATAAAGCAAACTTGCAAACAAGTGCTACCTCAATCAAATTTATCCACTTAACCTTTTTTTAAATTTTGTACGAAACTACACAAATGCTTTTCATTTTGTGCAAATGGACATGGTGTTAACTTCACCGAAATCAAAAATCAAATCAAAACAAATAAAACAAAAATAAAAGCTTTGCTTACTTTGTTAACCCTCCTGTTTGATGTTTTTGATTAGTTACAGCCAGCCTTACTTTATTCCACATAAACTCTTTATTCATGTGTACAATTTGTAATGATTTGTTAAATTTTTGTTTGTTATATATTTGTAAAACTGCAAAAGAAAAAGAAAATCTAACAGAAATAGATGAAATAAATAAATAAAATAATTAATTGCTGGTAAAAATGACAATCCATAAATCATTGAAAACATCAGGCTAAATTCTAAGCCCCACCTTTCTTTGTTCCGCACCCTTCCCCTCATGTCCTGCTGAGGATCCTGCATTCCCAATGGCCGCTACACAGAGGACCATTCTTCTAGACGCTGCGTCGTCTCTCTCAAGGATCTTCCTCAGGGCGGGGCGTTGACTGTGGTCTATCTCTCGGTCGTAGCGGTACTTCAGCTGAAGCAGGACCCAGTTGGGTGTCAAAAATCTAACAGATGCACAGAAATATGGATGGAGAGAGAGACTTGGTAGTTTGGAATTCTTGACTAGATGTGTTTTTCTGCACACATAAATGCATATTATCTACAGAGATGCCAACCTCTTGACACACAAAAAAAAAAAAATGAATATCCTACAAAATCAGATTTTCACGAAAACTTGACACTACCACTAAAAAGTCAGAAAAATGGTTTACTGGTAAAAACGGGCAAGTAAAATGTTTGCTCTTTCATTAACATTTAATGAGAATATTGTAAATCAAAGATTTTGTCAGGGTTGCAGGAGTTTACTTGTAAATGTTTCTATGCGATTCCGCGGTTTATATTTTTTGTTTGATTTTTGTTGTAAGATGAAAAGTCATATTTTCCAAGAGGCGATATCCTATTATTGTATTTCACTTTTGTTATCGTACTGGTTGGCATCTCTGTATTTCCCTCAGACCAAGAGTCTTCGGGAACCGGGTTGAAGATAATTCCAAATCATATGTTCCCGTCTTTATTTGTAAAAGTTTTAATGCAATGCATGCACACTTTCCGGCCAGGGAGCTCTGCTAAATTGATATGCTGAAGGATAAGAGGGTTCACAGTTTACTTCAAGATGGTCATTCACTAATTTGCAAAGATGCCACAATATGTTGAATTTAATATTTGTTTCATAATGTTCACGATAATGATAGTGTTTGTTGGTATCTTCTTCAGTCATGGTGTACGAATCAATTACCAATACATGTCACCTTATCAAGACATGTGTCAAACTCCAGTTTGTAGGTGACATAATAATATTTAGAAGGCACATAAAATAACTCACTGCCTGGCAATGAAGAGAGGAAGAGAGGGAGAGAGAGAGAGAGAGAGAGGGAGAGGGGTGACGGGGGAGAGGGAGAGAAAGAAAGAGAGAGAGAGAGAGAGCGAGAGAGAGAAAGGAAGAGAGTGTGTACAAATTATAAAATAAAAAAGAAATGAATAGATTTGTACATGAAATACGTGTACCAGCACATTACAGATGAAAAATATGTTCAGAGCGAAGCCCTTATCACTCATCTTTGTGGAAAGTGCTTAATCACTTAATTCAATGTTCCAATTTTATTCTATTTTTTATTTTTTATTCAATTCTATCTGATCTCTCCCAGTTCTTACCTTCCACCAAGCTGGAGAGGGTACGCAACTTCCATAGCAGCTGCTTTCCAGATGATCCACTTGTAGTGGTTAAACACCCAATCTTCCTTTAGCAGTTTGGGGTCTACACCTGGGGTGTCGAGCAGAGCACTGCAAAGACACAGACAGAATACAGTGTTAACACCTTCAACACCCTAGCACTACATCTTAGGCGTAACTTGGAGCATTTGTGCACATAGATTACAGATGATGTAATATACAAGTGTATAAAACAATCTAAACCGCCTTCAAAGATAAGGTTGAGGTCTAGTAATAGTGAAAAATAATAAGTTTGAAGTGTAAACCTGGGGTGTCGAGTAGAGCACTGCCTCAACAATTGGAGCACTTTGTGTACATAGATTACAACAGATGACATACATGTATTTTGTTTTAAATTGCAACAGCATTGCATTTGTGCCTTTTTTTATTTTTAAAAGAGCACTTTCAAAAATAGAGATCCAACATTGTAAAAACAGCAGCTTATTTCAACTTGCTCGATAAACAGAATTGATAGTATACATATTATATACCGAGTAATATATATGAAATCTACATCTCAAGTATCCATACATGCACCTCAAACAGACCTAATTATATAACACAATAAAATCAGATACATAGCATTTCACTTGAATGTATTCAATTTATCAAGAAAGGTACACTAATATAAAAACAATATTTTCATTTCTGAACGAAGGGTCGTTTAATATGTGCAGTGCACAACAAACCAAAAATGGACCTATGCTGGAGGAAAAAACTTAAATGTGACAGTTACAAGAAATATGTTTGTTTTCTCAGTTGTCTTGCTACCGAATTGGTTTCTTTGTGTTGATTACATTCCTTGCAACTTTCGTAATAATAACAATAATAATAATACATTTATAGAGCACAGAAACTATCCAACATTAAGTATTTATTCTACTGCGCTACAACAAAGAATACTTATATATGTACAACTTCTTGATGTAAATATTATAAATCTACATGAAATAAAACCAATGCTGCAAAATGATGTCAACAAATCTGAACCAAAGCCTAACACTTACCAGTAGAATTCCTTCTTTCCGGCGAGGCCATTGGGACTGAGCACCAGTCTGCCCCCATCGTCCAGGGGAATCCCCCGATCGCTCTCTAGACATGATGGACTGAAATGGTCCTCTCCTGCAAACTCGTACCCTTCCGCATTGCTGGGTCTAACAGATAATGTGCTGGACAGGATTCCATGACCAAACAACTGATGGTAAAGAGAAAAACCAGATTGTAAGACATACATTTTGTGGAAAACTGCTCTGCCATCCATTTTTAGTGACCCGACAGTGAGAATAAGCCATTTTCATAATGTAATCAAATTTAATGCACAAATCTCTTTTGAAGTGCCTCTTTACAAGATTTTGCAATAACCTATTACTAATACTTGTATTTCAATTGTCAGAATGCGAATTGCATTTACTCTATGTAATTCGCATTATGACTATTGGTGTACAATTATTTGTAACAGGTAAATGGAATAATTAGTAAAGATTTGTGCATTTAATTTGAATGGTCTATTGCTCCGGGCTGGAAATGATATAGGGTTGGGTTTGGGTCGTAATTGGGTTTAAGGTTAAGGTTTAAATAGGATTAGGTATAGTGTTGGTCCAGGGTTGATTTTTATAACTCACCTAGTGCAAGAAAATTAACAGCAGAGCATGTGTCATGCAACCCAATTTCTAGAACTATATGTAGTTGAATTTATATATTTAATCACAATCATGTGGACAAAATACTATATCTAGCCTTAACTCTAACCCTTAAATGTGACCCAAAACCCAATCACAACCCAAGGCCATCTCTATATTTTGTAGAAATAAAGCTCTGAGCAATTTTTTTGAGAGTCGAAGAAACATACAAATCAAGCAGTAGTACTATTGCTGAAAGACCACTCATTGCACATATCAATATTAAGTAAATTTTGGTGTATAGTACACCATGTAGAGTTGCCAATCAAAGACAATGTTGAATAAAATCGATATATTTGATTAATTTATCTTAAATCATCCATTTTTAATCCTGATATTTCGGGGGGGGGGGGGGGGGGGGGGATCCGAAAAATCATCAACCCTGCAGTCAAAATGCTGATCTTTAAAGGCCCTGTGAGATAAAAGATTTTAAAGTCTGAGCTACATGTATGCATGGAAAGGGAGTTCAGGATGTTTAAAATCAAGAGTCAGTAGCAAAACCAACAAACACCATCTGCATCATATTTTCAAGAAACCACATATTTTTTTTTTTTAATCCTGATTTCAAAAGAGATATCATATTGACGTTATACATAGATGAATTTCAAAATAGAAGAAAATTAGGAATGCAATCCTGCATTAGAACAAAGGGAAGGATAAAGGTTATCCTGATAAAAAGAAAATCAGGCTTGTTTATCTCATATTATATAGGTTTTCAGAAGAAACCTGTACGTCTAATATAAAGGGAGCACTGTGATTATAATTGTAATAGAGATAAGCATGTTGATTCATCCTGATAGGAAAATATCTGACTTCTATTTCTGTTTTCAAACTTTGAGAATTTCTGAAAAATAAGACCTTGACTTAACCGAAATGTTAATAGTATTCATGCAGACATGAAGAATCATGCGCGGTTATGAAGCTGTAACTAGAAATTTTCAATAATATGATTTGCCAAAACTCAGGCAGTAAAAAGTCCAAAAAAAAACAAAGTGGGGAGAGGCTACATGTTGTATTACTCTCAAAAGAGTACAGATAACTTACAAGAAATTAAAATCATCAGCTTGATATTGAAAAAATCTAATATTACAACCCCCAGGGACGATCAGGAGTTCACAGAAAATTAAAAAAGATATATACACATGTATATATCAATCAAACTAATTAGTATCTCTTACTGCTCATTTGTCCGGCAGAATTTTTTTTTAAAAATCAACTGAAGCCCTAAAGCACTGAAACACGGCAACAACATTTTTACTTCATTCTAGCTAATTTCATAGAAGGCTAACAATAATTTTTCCGACAAAGAAATATATAATTGGCAATCTTTCTTTGTAGCTTCTAATTGTGATGAATGGAATCTCATTAGTAGCCCTCTAAACAACAATGTTAATATGAGAAATTTTAATTTTAATTTGATCACAAACATCCAGAGAGCAATGACCTTTGTAACAAGTTTGCTGGCTACGGAGATGATCTGGATGCAACCCTGTCTCTAACAAAAAAATTGCATTATTCTGAAGAGGAGAAATATTTAAGACCCCAGGGCCACCATTCAATTGAATACTCATCTCGGAAATATGAGCCTTTTACTCCGTTTTGGAGTAGACAAAATAAGTAGCCAATTTTAGTATTCAGTTTAATCTGTTGTCTGTTAAAGGTACGTTACTAAAAGTTTAGTACTTTATCTAAGCCAAGTACTAAGTAAAAAGCTTAAATTTTGTACTTAAGTATGGAATTGAATACGGGCCCAGGATCTTACCTCAGAGTCTGACATAGAGCAGGGATACTGATGATTCACAAAGTCCCCGAGACTGATACGGTCCTGCTGTTTTCTGGATCGCCACAAGCTTCCTAGTTCAGGCTTGGTGACTTTATTCTACAAGTGAAAAATAAAGGATAGGTATATTAACTGATCGAAAATACCCAGTGTGCATTACTACCAAAACTTTGAATGCCAAAGACTTAGTCTAGTTACTTTAAAACATGCACCAATAAAAATTAAAGAAGAGTTGAATTGAAATTCTTTAAGAAGGAAATATGAAGTTCAACAATGCCTGAAAACCTATCTGTGCCACCATATTTAAACATTTTCAACCAGAGATTTCATGAGACATCTTTGGTTCAATTATCCAATAATGAAAATTAACATTAATGACATTCTTTAATCTAATTCGATTTCAATAATTATTTCAACAAAAATACTCTCCTAGTCCAACATATCATAAACAAAATTAAAATTGGGTGAGACTTTGTTAAGAGGGAATAAAATGTTTACATTTCCTTTCAACACAATGCTTTTAACTAAATCCGATGAAATGTATGCTAAAGGAATCTTTTTTACATGATATCAGAAACATAAATACAAAAATTATTTAATGAAGGAATTTCTATCCTATGTTCAATTTAATTAGCCTGTACTCACTTGTTTATTTATTTACTACCCATCGTTTCTTTTTACTTTGTAATTTGTATTATTAACTGCGGACAATGGAGCCCAGCCTTTGAAAGGTCAATGGCCTCTGCTGGCTCCTCCATATTCTTTGTATTATTTATATATTTGCTTATATGTAAAATGTATTGTTAAATGTATTTTTTTACGAGAAATAGAAATAAAAATGAATTGAATTCAAAAGAGAAAAAAAGAAATAACCAGAACGTCAATGACGTAGCGCTCATCCGCATCTCGCAACAACAAATATCGTAAATTTTATGTGGTACACTTTTGAACTGGTCAAAAAAATAAAAATTTGATGCCCTGGAAGGGACATAATTTCATTTCATTTGCATAAAGTACCATAAATAATCAATGGAGCAAAATCTCAAAATTCTGAAGTTTAGTGTTCCAAATTTAGCTCTACAAGATAAGGCAAACCAAATCAAAATCGGTCAAGAAATGAGGGAGAAGAAGCAATTTTTGTTATTTTTGGAATAAATTTGCATAAAATAGCATTGATAATGAATTTCATGATTCTGTGTACAAGTTTTAAATCCCCCTTCTAGCCCTATCATATGAAACAATCAGAATCAAAATCGGTTGTAAAATAACGAAGAAGAAGCATTTTGAAAACTGTGGACGCACGGAGGGAAGGACGGACGGACGGAAGGACGGACGGACGGACGACGGACGCCACGCCATGGCATAAGCTCATCGGGCCCTTCGGTCCGGATGAGCTAAAAACAGGGTTCTTTGAACACCAATCTTGAGAGGTTTCTCTTAAAACTAGACAGTTGTACTACATACATGTCTGTTCTTGTTCCTTTGTATTTCGATACAGTCACTTTCTTATCATTAAGAGGATTTCAAAAACATGACCTTTGGATTTCTTACAAAACTATAAAATTGACAACAACACCTCCGCAAACAAGGCAATAATGTCTAGGCACGTGTCAGCAGAGATGCCAACCTCTTGACACAAATAAACAGACTGAGTATCCTAAAAAAAAATCAGATTATGGAGAGAAAAATCAGATTTTCAAGAAAACTCGACACTACCACTGGCCCGTCGGCCCCGGGCATGTAAAATTTCAGAAAAATGTTTGCTCTTTCATTAAAATTTAATGAGAAAATTGTAAAGCAAAGTTTTTGTTGGGGTTGCGGGTGTTTACATGTACATGATTCTATGGGATTCCACTGTTTTTATGTTTTTTTTTTTAAAAGGATGAAAAATCGTATTTTAAGATTTTAATATCGTATTTCACTCTTATTATCGTACGAAATACGATTTAATCGTACTGGTTGGCATCTTTACGTGTGAAAGATGATCATGAACATAGAGAGACAAGCAGGAAATAAGTGATTCAGAGACTGACTCAAGCAGTTAGATGTCATACAAAACCATATTTTATATCTTTATAATTGTACATGTACATTCACAGCAAGGTTAAATATGCCCTCTCTTCTTGTTAAGATTCTTCAGATAATCATGACTTTGATCAAGTAGGAACAAAATTGGTAGATACAAAGCTATAAAGCCATAGAGGATGGAAATTTGCACGTTAATATTTAAACAACCAAAAATATCCACTAATGAGAATAACACATAACAACTTCCAAAAGGTCATATTTTCTTCTATGTCTTCTATGCAAACAGGTCTACATAAAAATATTACAAGGACAGTCTCATCATTTATTGCATGAACAATGTCCCCCAAAGTCCTTTCATCAACAAGAATATCCATACAATTGTCCTATTATTTTCTCATCCACCATGGAAGGGAGGGGGGGGGGGAATCTGTTAAAGCAGTAAGGGAAATACAGGAAATGCATACACAAGTGCATTCACTAATGCAATTCACACTACAAGAGGATGATCATGCTCATCCACTTGTACACAGGAAATGTTTGTTTTTTATTAAGTAAGTGTTATCAGGATGAAATATTCATTTAAGTCCACTGAAAAGCAAAGAGTTCTACATTATGAATAAAAACATATGCATCATTGAGATCTGAAATCAAAAGAGTTTGTGTTACATTTGAGTAACAGCCAAAACCATCCACTATCCACAAACAAGAAAGAAGTTGTTTTTTGTTTAACTGCAGTTCATTCAAACTGAAAGGGAATCAAATGTCATTTTGAAGAAAAAAATTGAAATAAACACTAGTGATTATCTCAAAAGTATGATTAACATTTCAGTTAATATACAGTAGATGTTAATCGTTCTGTGTTCTATTAAAAATGGGAGCATATACTGCCTGTGGACATCTAGTCTGAAAATTATTGTATTTTTGTGAGAGATTTTGTACTATAATATAATTATCAAATGTCCTTGATTTATGTTCTGTGCTGCAATGGTTGCTGGATTATAAATATAAGCAGATAGTACACAAAGACATATGTATTTAGCACTAATGAAAAATGATAAATCCCTGAAATGTTACATCTTTAAGGAAAATAACACCACTTCACACTAAAATAAACACAATATAGTCTTCAGAATTCCATCACAGTTAACCATTTAATCATTTTTAGAGCCCTTTTATAATGAAAAAAAATCAAAAGTTCTAGAGATTATGTGGTCTCTCTACAAACAACAGCTCTGGAAAGTGTTAATTCCATGAAGTTTGACAATTGTAGGAAAATCTTGCCACATCACACTAAAAAAATAAACACAAGATAGTCTTAAGATAGTGTTCATACCCTTTTTGCATCGATTCGTTGTTGCTGAGCTCTTCGTGCTTCAGCCCACCTAGCCACAAATGAACACACCCCTTCCGCTGTAGTGGGTGTGGCTTCCAGCTGGCTCTGTGATTGGTCGGTTGCATTCTGATCTGGACATGACTTCACAGAGGACCCTGCACAATGCAGGGTTCCATCACTCACACAATGGCTACCAGAAAGAAAGGAAAAAAATCATCATACAAATATGATCAGACATTCAGCTTCAACATGGGAAAGCTTCTATGAATACTAACTGGCAGAACAGAAGATATCTCTACATACTTCAAATTGTATTGCTTTCATACTTGTATACAGAACGATATTCAAAACATTATTTTAATCCAACAGGCATGGACATCAAATAATCATCACAGTTTTGCAGAACAGTGAAAACAATTTTTTTCCCCCAGGTTATTGAGACTTCTGTAAATTTGTGAAATATAGCCAAGTTAAATGCGTCTTTCAAACTTACAATTTTACGATTGACAAATATTTTCCTTCCCCCCCCCCCCCAAAAAAAAGATGAGAATAACTGTCACAGCTTACCTGGTACTTGGGCTTGTGGGTGGAGATGACTGAAGAGCTTTACATTGCTTTGTCCTATCATTCAAAACAACTGCAGGAGAGACAAAATAAAAAAATATTAAAGCAAATGCTTTACATTACTGTATCATAGAGATTTAGTTAAGGACACTCAGTTGAAGCATTTTTCCCATCTTTGCGCCTTGTGCAATATTTCCCCAGCGTCAACCAGCGTCAAAAAGCATAACCAGGGCCCCATTTTACAAAGAGTTGATTTCAATCGCAACTATGTACATAAGAGATAGGAGACTGCAAACTTTTGATTGGAGGACTTGCAGTTGTTTTGGATCAATCGTAAGTCTTAGTAAGACGGGGCCCAGCAGGCATTAGAGTAATACAATTTCAGAAAACAGTGATACAATTATTATCCTTGCCTTGAAGTGAGGGAACTTACCTGGTGGGTTGGAACATCTAGGAATCAAGCCTGTGGCAGAGGTAGATCCCTTGTCCTCGACTCTTCTTGGAGCTAAAAGTAAGAAGGTTTGAGACCACCTGAATCACTATCAATTCATCAACTCATGGAAATTTCCCATTAAGAAATCCAACTAAGCAACTTCAAACATGATAATCACTCTTACATGTAGATCAACTTTCATATCATTATTCTCTGAATGCAGATTATAAAACAGAATTCACAGAATCTTTTGATAGCTGAAAGAGTGACTCAGAATGAATGACGGCATCAGGCTTATATGCGGTTATCATGAATCATTTATCTGATTTATCTTAAGCGTTTACCCGATTATCAAGCCTCCAGTAGAAGTATGTATGGCAATTCTAATAGAGAGTAATTATATCAATAACCAGACTGATGAAGCTTGACTTGGAAAGGTGTCGACATGAATACGAAAATGAAGTTAGCTGTGGGACTTTATGTACAACAAATAGCTCAAGACTTCATTTTTTTTAATTAGGTAAGAAGGCTTTGATTAGAAGCTACATTTGAATTCTCTACTGTGCGGTTTTAGGTACAGGTATTCAGAACTTTTTCTAACAAATGACAACCCTTTGCTTAGAGCTCATATTACATCCTTAAACTATTTAGTTTTTATGATATCAAATATCATTCCAAGTCATTAGATGACAAGTCATCGCCAGAAAAAAAACCTCAGATGGCCACAAGCCAACAATACTCAATATTGCTTGAAAGACAAGACATCTGTAAACATGTACTTCATAATATATTGTAAGATGAGTTCAAAATTACATGTAAGAGTAGCATGTACTTTACAACAGCCAGATGAAAAATAATAGAGGCCTACAGAGTTTCAGAGGACAGTGCCAGTGGCCTGTGCTTCTGCATGGGTTCCAGGGGGGACATGCCCTTTTCAATCAAATTTTAATCATAGCCAAAGCAATCTTGAATCAATAAAAGAAGAAATTATGAAAGCAATGTGTAACAATTTGTTACTTACGTTTGTATAGTTTTTGTCCAGTTCGGCTGCCTGTCCCCTTGCTTCTCTGCTGGTTACTCTGTCTGTTCCTCATGTCTACCATACTCTTCTTTGCAAGCCCCCCTGGTGCAGGTAGATTTGATGGCGTGGCAAGACTGCTATCCCCTCTAGAAGACTCTCTTATCCTCTCTTGTTGATGATACTCTTCTTTCAAATCTTTCCTTTGGTGAGTCGAGTGATCACCATCAGCTCTCGAGGTGAGAGTTGGTCGCTGCCCTCCATGAGGTATCGTTCCATTACTGAGTTCTCGGCCGATATCATTCCTAATCGCCTGGGAGCCAAGTGCGTTCCTTGCTTGTTGAAGAGATGCCTCTGAGACTTGGACCTTTCTTCCGTCCCCTGTCATGAATCCTGTCATCTTAGAGGCTTTCCTAGAGAGTGGATTTTCATTTGCTTCACCAGGGACAGCAGAACCCTTTGAAAGTGCATCAGTTTCTGCAACCTTCTCATCAGCTAGGAACTGCTTTGCAATTTGAAGAGATACCTCAGCAATCTGAACCTGTTTTCCATGTCCTGTTTGAAAGCCAACTGCAATGTTTTTATCTGGTAGTGGTTCAGTATCGTTAGCTAAGAAATGCTTTGCTTTTTGAAGGGATTCCTCCGAAATCTGAACCTTCTTTCCATGCCCTGTTTGAAAGCCAACTGCAATGTTTTTATCTGGAGATGCATCATTCTCATGAGCTAAGAACTGCTTTGCTTTCAAAAGAGATGCCTCAGATATCTGCACTTTCTTTCCGTGTCCAGTTTGAAAGCCAATGGCAACATTTTGATCTGGTGCTGCATCATTCTCATGAGCTAAGAACTGCCTTGCTTTCAGAAGGGATGCCTCAGAAATCTGGACCTTCTTTCCATGTCCAGTTTGAAAGCCGATGGCTACACTTTGATCTGGTGATGGATCATTCGCATGAGCTAAGAACTGCTTTGCTTTCAGAAGGGATGCCTCAGAAATCTGCACTTTCTTTCTGTGTCCAGTTTGAAAGCCAACTGCAATGTTTTTATCTGGTAGTGGTTCAGTATCATTAGCTAAGATTTGCTTTGCTTTTTGAAGGGATTCCTCCGAAATCTGAACCTTCTTTCCATGCCCTGTTTGAAAGCCAACTGCAATGTTTTTATCTGGTAGTGCATCGGTATCGTCAGCTAAGAATTTCTTTGCTTTTTGAAGGGATGCCTCAGATATCTGCACTCTCTTTCCGTGTCCAGTTTGAAAGCCAATGGCTACACTTTGATCTGGTGCTGCATCATTCTCATGAGCTAAGAACTGCCTTGCTTTCGGAAGGGATGCCTCAGAAATCTGAACCTTCTTTCCATGTCCAGTTTGAAAGCCGATGGCTACACTTTGATCTGGTGATGGATCATTCGCATGAGCTAAGAACTGCCTTGCTTTCAGAAGGGATGCCTCCGAAACCTGAACCTTCTTTGCATGTCCTGTTTGAAAGCCAATGGCTTCACTTTGATCTGGTGATACATCATTCTCATCAGCTAAAAATTGCTTTGCTCTTTGAAGGGATGCCTCAGAAACATGAACTTTCTTTCCGTGTCCAGTTTGAAAGCCAACTGCATTGTTTTGATCTGGTAGTGCATCAGTCCCATCGGCTAAAAACTGCTTTGCTTTTCGAAGGGATGCCTCCGAAATCGGAACCTTCTTTCCATGTCCTGTTTGAAAGCCAATGGCTACACTTTGATCTGGTGATGCATCATTCTCATGAGCTAAGAACTGCTTTGCTTTCAGAAGGGATGCGTCAGAAATCTGCACTTTCTTTCCGTGTCCAGTTTGAAAGCCAACTGCGATGTTTTTATCTGGTAGTGCATCAGTATTGTCAGCTAAGAATTGCTTTGCTTTATGAAGTGATTCCTCCGAAATCGAAACCTTCTTTCCATGCCCTGTTTGAAAGCCAATGGCTACACTTTGATCTGGTGATGCATCATTCTCGTCAGCTAAAAACTGCTTCGCTCTTTGAAGGGATGCCTCAGAAACTTGCACTTTCTTTCCGTGTCCAGTTTGAAAGCCCCCTACAATGTTTTGATCTGGTAGTGCATCAGTCTCATGACTCTCATCAGAATCCATGTCTACAGGTTCTGAATTATCCTTCTTTCTTTGACCACTGGACTCAGATTTCAGCACATTTTGGTTGGCATCCTTTTCATCACACATCACATGCCTTGCTTGCAGCAGGGATGATTGTAAGACCTGAATACTTCTTCCACCTCCTGTTTGAAAACCAACCTCCAACTCTACAGGTCCTGGGTGTTTGTGGCTAGGAGCTGAAGAAGCTTTAACATCAGGTAGGTCTTCATATTCATCGAAATCATTTGATAGCAACTGCTTAGCTTTCAGAATTGCAGAATTGGAAATATGGACGCACTTTCCACTGCCAGTCTGAAAGCCGGATATGGGTGGAGATGATACAACCCCAGTCTGTTTCATCTCTCCTTTCTTCTGTATATTTCCATCTTGGGCATCATCATCCAACAGCTGCTTTGCCTTCTTGAGGGATTCATCTGAAACAGAAATGGCACCTCCCCTAGATGTCTGGAAGCCGATCTGTCCTGGGGCTGACTTCTTAGTACCAACTGAACCCCTTTGGGCAGAAGAACTATCAAATGCGTCTTGATGCCTTGTTCTTCCTTGCCTTGCTTTGGAAAAGGGTATCTCTGAATTCATATCTGTAGCACCACTTACTAAGTTGTTTAGGTGAGCAGTATCTCTTCTGTCACCCAAGTCTGCATTACCGGCATTAAACTGCCTTGCTTTCAGAAGAGATGCCTCAGATATCTCAACACAGTTTCCACTGGCTGTTTTGAATCCAACAATTGAAGGAACTTGTTTAGAAATGGAATCCTTTGTAGCATTTCCAATGTCTTCTTCTTCTTCAAAACTCTTCATCTCATGGGAAATCAGTCTCCTTGCCTTCTGAAGAGCATCGTCTGATATATTGATTTTGCTACCACTTGCAGTTTGGAACCCCAGAGCCTTCGGACTTCTGGCAGCTTTAAGGCGACCCTCAGTATTTGACGATGTTCCAGATACGGCATCACATTCTGCAAAAAGTTGCCTAGCTCTGGACAAGGAATCCTGTGACACTGTTACAGAATTTCCACTTGCCGTTTGAAAACCAACAGTCTTTGGGAATAGTCCAGTTGACGTGACTGATGAACATTCCTGTAGCACCTGCTCTGACTTAACAGTTTTATGATTGTTGTCCATTTTACATGTTGCATTTTGTGATGTTTTGGAATCACTGGTGTTTGGATGTAACATAGGAGACCCTCCTGGAGAACATTCACGAATGTCTTCTATATCTGATTCAAGAATCTGTTTGGCCCTTCTCAATGCAGACCTTGCCACATGGACTTTGTTACCTCGTGCTGTCTGGAAACCTACACTCACAGAATCTTGCCTGCTTGCAGAAAAGTGTGCATCAGATCCAGAGTCAAAGGAATGGTCCACAGGATTCTCCTCATCGTTTTCACCGATGACCAGTTTTGCCTTCTGCAGAGCTAATTCTGATATCTTGATGTCCTTGCCCCCAGCAGTCTGAAAACCAACCTGACAAAGTTCAGGTAAAGAACTGGACAAAGTAGATGGAGGGTGCTCATCAACAGATGTGCTGCTATTTCCTATTACTGGACAACCACTGTTAATATCAGTTATCCTTTCTTCCCTCTGTAAGACATCACCTGGAGGTATGCACTCTGAAGCTTTGGCATACTTCTGATCCTCACTCTCACAAAGTTTGACATTTTCCGCAAGAGTTGTGGCATCTGATATGCAAATATCATGGGCTGATGTAGTTGGAATAAGCTGGTTTAACAACTTATCAGACATTTCTAAACTGCTTTCCTTCATTGTTTCTACATCTGAGTTGCAATCAGAGAGTAGTAAAGTAGCCTTCTGCAGAGCTGACTCTGAAACCTGAATTTTGTTTCCTCCAGCTGTCTTGAAACCAACGTGGCCGTGTCCTTCAACGTTGTTGTCGTCCATTCTTGACCCTGGCTCGTCTCTCTGTCCCTGTGCAGTTTTAAATACTATTGTAGAATCTGCATCACCTTGATATGCTGTATGGCTGTCCACTTGACTAATCTTCTCCTTTTGCACTTCATGTTTCCTACTAAGGGCACCAACTCTAAATGGCTCCTCTATCAGAATGGAGCTATCATTCATGAGCTGCCTGACAGTGTTCATAGAAAGATCTGCAACAGGTGCTTCTCTATTTGAAGCATCGGTCTCATGTGCATCGTCCTCTTCAGTTGGCTTTAGGTAATACATGTCTTGAGTCTCTTTCCTAGCACATTTTGGGGAAGGTAGGTTTTGTTCAGGTCCACAAGACCTTGATAATGAGTGGCTCGGTACAAAAGCCACACCATGTTGACTTTCTTTGTGTAGATTGCTTGCAGGCAATTCTTCATTCCCATTTGTGTGCTCCCCGATAGTCCCATCAGGTGCATCTCTTTGATGCTGGTCTTCAGGCATAATGAAATGACCAATATGTTCATTAGAGAAGTCTTGTGTTGGGGCAGGCTCTATGACATGATGGGACATCTCCTGATGCTCGTAACAATTAGATGCATGTCCCTCCTCTTTCTGGATGGGATTTCTATGCCTGTCTGTCCATTTGAGAATCTGTGCTGCTCCTTTCTCAGTACGATCAGCTGCCACGATTGAAGACACATCAAGTTGAGAGAATCCTGTGTCTTCCTCCTGCATAAAATTATACACTAGCTCCATCTCCTCTGCCGCTTTGATCTCTCTAGCAGCCTGCGAGGCAGACAGGCATTCATCTTCAGAAAGTTCCCCATTGTCAACAGGTTGTCCTTTCGTACTGGCTGTGTTTTCCCGTTTGTCCTGAGTTTGTTCCAGAATGATGCCGCTTTCAGATGTTTCAATCTTCTGGTCATGTTGCAATGAGGTACTCTGAAGCTCTGGCACCACTACATTTCCTTCTTTAAAAGGTGTCTGCAAATCATCTGGAGCACTGTCCTTAGACATCTCAAGGCTTTCTCCTCTTTCTGATTCTTTTATGACATCAATTGCACTATTCTGGTTCATGGATGAGATGCTTGTTGGTGAAGGCAGATTAGATGGTTTATGGACATTCCCAACGAGACATGGTGGCTTGAATGGACGGTATCCTTTATGTCGCTGTCTGCCGTCTGCTTTTCCTTTCGGTGAAGCATGTCCTGGCAATCTCACATTGTGCACAACTTTGTCATTATGTATCCCACTCCCATCTCCACCTCCATCCACATGGTGTTTTGCATAAGTTTGTCCTTCCTTTCTTTCATGTAAAGTGGGATTGGATTCTTCATCTCGGTCCATGTCAATCATTATCTTTCTTGCCTTAGCCATGGCAGCTGCTGAGACGTTGATAACACTGCCCCGTGCGGAAGTAAATCCTAACGATCTTGGCTGTTTCTCACTGGAATCATTGATCTCTTCATCATGTGAATCTACTTCAGCAATGATTTTCTTTGCTTTAGACAGTGCAGCATCTGATACTGCAATGGACTTCCCGCTCGCACTCTGAAACCCACATTGGTGGTCTCCAGCCGATAAATTGAGTTGAAATTCTTCAGGTGGCTTTTCCCTGTCGACATCCTCCAAGAGTCTTTCGGCTTTCTTCAAGGCTTCGGGTGAGACAAATATGGCTTTACCACTCGCACTTGAGAATCCAACATTGGGAGCCATTTGGTGAAGATCTCCTTCTGAAGATGACACGTGATCCCTTGAGTTGACACTGTCATGGAAATCTCCAAGATCTTTTTGTTCAGTGACCCCTTCCTCAACGTGAAGAGACACCAAATCTTGCACATGGTACGACTTCACATCACTTTCTAGAGGAGTTGACTTTGTAATTTCTCCCTCATGTTCCTCCACAGCTAAAGAAAGGCTCTTGAGGTCACTTTTGATGGGACACTCTTCTCTCTCTTCATCCAGTCTTAATCGCTTTGGTGATGGCCAGCTATGCGGAATCTCTCTGATCCTTACCAATGTCTTGTTATGTGGTGGTGCACTTTGGACAATTGACCTGCTAGATGTAGGTGTGGTGCTTGTTCTAAGGCCAGTCTGGCTTTGAGTGCTGGATGGAGCAGGGTTTGGAGCTGTCTTGCAAAATGTTGAAAAAGTTTTGAATGCTGAAAAAAAAAGATATATACATACAATCATAAAAAATATAAAGATGTTGTTCCCATTCTATTTTCTTTTGTAATTAACAATTTTTTGCAAATGGTGAATAAGAAATTCTTTATTTTCACTATCAAATATTACGGAATCTCTGACACAACTGCAACAAGCATATTTTTGTAGTAGATGTCTTGTACAGAATTTATAGGGATTTAACAAGAACAAAGTGAATTATGATGAACTTGCTTTCTTTTTAATCTACATGGTATCATAGACAAGTACCACAGTTAATAACATCCAAGGATAGTCGCTATGTTCAAGGTATTCATTCTCAAATTGACATAACTCAAATGAAGTTTAGTTGATTTTGAAAATTTAATGAGCTATGGTACATCTGCCACCGATACAGAGGTATAGTTATGAAATGAGATGTACATGTAAACGTTGCAAATCTCTAAACTTACTTGTTGCTGTTCGGCAAGGTCTCTTCATGGTCCATGGCTTCTTGGATGATTCATCCTTCTTAGTGTCTGCCTGCACTGCATCTGCAGTCTTGTCTTCCTCCTCATCTTCCTCTACATACACAGCTCGGGACAGCCAGCTAGGCGTCTTGGATGTACTTGCTCCATCCTTTCTTGGCACTGCTGCTGTGTATTTAAACCGTCCTTTGGCGGTAGTTTGTGTATTGAGATTGCTGACGGCTAAAGACTTGGATGGAGGCATGACTGGACTTGTTTCTCGCTTTGACAGATGTTTTGGAAGCTTGTTATTTGCACTTGAGGGAAGACTTGAATTGATTGGTGCAGAAATGTGCACTGCTATTGCATTTTTCCCAGTTATCTCGGTGGGGTGTAAGGTTTCCTTTACCAAAATGTCAGTACGATCCTCTGACCTTGATTGATCTACAACCTTTATGTGGCTTCTTGCTGTGCCAGAATCAGGACTGTCAAAGTCACCTATAAGGCTTCTTTCTACCTCAAGACACTTCTGAACTGTAAGGGTGCTCTTATTGCCACTAGGTTGTTCCCTGGAGGCAATGTCAGTAACTCTGCAGAGAGCTTCTGCAAAGTTTGGTGAAATCGGGGATAGCATATCCACATCTGGTGCAGGTCTGTTCGGTGTCTCCCCTACTTGCCCATTAGTTTTAGCATCGACGCTGCATTCAGATTCCAATGAATTTCTTTCTGGCCCACCAGAGAGATGTCCAGGTATTGTTTGCTTCCATAATATGCCTACAGGAGGACTCATCAGAGTATCATCTGAAGTGCTTTTCTTTGGGACGCTATTGCTAGTAACAGGTGAGTCACTCTTTTCATCTAAGGTTGAGCCTGCTGCATCACAAGCAGCCTTCTCAAAACTGGTAGTTTCACCTATCCCACTGCTAGAGGCACCCAAGCGGTTGAGCAGTTTCTCTCTCCTGCTGGGAGGTGTAGCCAGAAGGAATGCTAGTGTCTCTTCTATTGCAGACTTCTCATTCTTAATACTTTCTTGTGAGTTGAACAGAGTCTGACTACTCCCAATGATGGAACTTTGCTGAGATGACATTACAGGTTGTATAGGTACATGTAGATGATTCTTCATGCTATGAGATCCATGAGCAAGCTTTGAAGGTACATTGGTGTCTGTGCACTCGCCATTTGCCATTGTCCTGGATTTCAATTCAGCTGCATTGTCCATATCCTCAACTTTTTCTCGGACAGATGCTTTTTCGTCCACGTACTGATCAGGGACTGCATATTCACCCACACTCTCATGTTCTTCGTCTTTGGCAAGATATGGCTTTCCATTTTCTGTCATGGAGGATTGTACTGAGGTAGTAGGTGGTATAAGAGAGTTGTTTGTCACTGTTCGAGTGGCAGCCTGATCATTCTTGAGATTACCTGTCAATGTGGCGCCATCACCAACGTCAAAACGACTACATTGTTCATTCCCCAGCGCTGCAATGGCTTTGCTCCCATCTGCTATACTCTTATCACTTTCTCCACCATCCTCTGTTTCTATGGTGAACTCTTCTTCCTGGCTCTCATCAGTGATAGAAGGTAGCTTGATGACCTGCAGAGGTTGGGTTGATCCCTCGTCTCCCTCTTCACAGCTATCCATCTCAACCACAGAACCACCCCTGTCCTGGAAGAGAACCTTGGCAACATCCTGTCAGAAGATCATAAATTGTAGCCACATATGTTTAGTGCAAAAAACAATCCTAAATGGGAAACCCAAACACTTCTTTGTGTACCACCTTGCCGATGTGTTTGTAGTAGACCAGGAACCAGTATACCTGAATAATGCCCATTATATATACTAAATAGTATGTTCCTGTAACTTACTATTCTAGATTATGTGGTTGGTGGGGGGGGGGGGGGGGTTGAATTAGGACTTGTCTGGATTATCTCTGATTTTATGTCTTAAAAAGTTAAATTTTGGGTTCAGTGAATATAAAAGAAGAATAAAAATTTACAGTTTCTTTATATTTTATAACAACTAAATCATGTTACATAGCTACCGTATTTGTATAACTAACTTGTTTATTCTTCAAAGCCATTTTAATGATTTGTATTTTTTTTTATATTACCTGCTCTGCATGGACCATTAATCAGGTCAAGACCTTGGCTTTTCTTATTATGTTCTCCTTTTCTTTGTATGTCTTTGTCATCATGTCTCTGTTCCTTTATTGCTGAAGTATCAATTAAGTGATGTACCAACATTAGGCCTAAACAAAATAGATGTTGTATTGCCCTTTAGGTGCCATACATGGGTCGGTCAGTCAGATTTTTTTTTTTTTCTCGCTCTTTGGGCTGATATTTCTCAGTTTTAAATGCTTTAATACATTTTTTTCCTAAAATAAACGGTTAAAAAAAAAATTAAAAAATTGGGGGGTCGGCTTAAAGGGCAAATACAACATTTTTTTTTACGCCTAAGTTTGACATCTTCAAATCTTCCTACTCACATGTGTTTGCCAGCTATCGTCTTCAATGCCTTTCTTGGTGGAGCTAGTGACTGATTTACATCCCTTTGAACTCATTGGAGGGGTTGCCAGGGAACTGGTCCAGGAGAGGTCGGACTCCTCCGGTTCAGCACCCAGACTTCTGGACAACCTCTGAGGGGTAGACTGGTGGCAGAAAGAGAGTGGAAAATAATAATAATTCCGCTTTTACATAGCGCTTAATACAACTATGATGTCTCTAAGCGCTTTACAGATATATTATTACCCCGGTCATTGGATTCAGTACTTGCCCGCACACAATGTGTGCACAATCTCCATTCCCTTGGGAGCAAATCCAGCCAGGCGTTACTTGACGCTCAAAACTGTTTGACCAACAATGACGGTTGCATCCTACCGGGTACCCATTTAACACCTGGGTGGAGAGAAGCAAGTGCAGGTGAATATCTTGCCAAAGGATATTAGTGCCGTGTCGGGATTCGAACCCTCGGCCCTCGCATCTCTAGTCAAGCGCCTTAAACCACTCAAACACGACACTCCTGTATATGTGGTATTTCAAAAACGGAACAGAATACGGTATATAGCCAAAGTACAGAGGGACCTACACCATCGGGCTCCACACAAAACATTTTGTCTGGGGTGCAGTGAAAATGTGAGGGTGTGTAAATGGACCCTTGTCAGTGTTCAAATCTACCTACAAGGTATATCCCCCACGTCTTATCAATTTATTCAAACTTATACTCTGAACTTTCCTAGATATCTTTACTATATCATTAATCTTTATCTCCCTGCGAAGAAACATAACTATTATTCTTGCCTGTCATCTAAAAAGGTATTGGAACAACTGAGAGATATTCAAAGCATATTCCTCAAGGTGTAGTCTTCATTAACCTCTTAAAGCCCCACTGCACTACTTATAGCTACTTGCGCCCTCTTTATAGCAAACAATGCCTAATTGGTGCCTGTTGGTCCCCCATGATCCACTTTTTCTTATGTTTAATAATTGAGAGCTAATTTGATAAGATAACCACCTGTCAATGACCTTGCAGGGAGGTCTAATCCCCTTGGCCAAACTAGTGCAGACAGGCTTTAAAATAGCACAACATACCAGTCGCTGAAGCGGTGTGCTGCAGGCCCGCTTGTCCCCCGCACCAAACAATGAGGATGGAGTCTTGAAGAGCTGCTTCATGAAGACGGGCGTGTCTTTGTGGAAGGTGGGGTTCCAGGTGGGGTATGGACTGAACTGGATATCTGCTGACTGTGCAACCTCCCCCTTATTATCCTCCTCCTCCTCAATGGTCTCTGCTGTTGGACCACTGGTGGGCTGGTGCGAAGTGATGATTTGAGAGTTGGGAGTTGTGTGGATGCTGCTGGGGACTTCAAAATTCCAAAAGCAAAGAAGATTCATTTACATGTACACATGTATATATATGGCAATTTCTGATAATGACTTTTTGCATTTGATCCATTAAGTGAATTATATAATGTAGAAGAGAGATGAGGTACAACCATGATATCAAATTGGTTATAATTTGAAGCACTGTAGATGTACCATAAAATGTATGTATCAATGCCTTATACACTGTATCTCCTTGACGTAATATAGCTAATATCATTCACGAATTAATAAAGCAATATACATTGTAGTTTTTGTACATGTAAGTGATATGCTTGAATTGCATGACATTCAAAACCATTTTGGGCTGGAGCAGTAATGTACATTGTGTATACAGTGTGGATGGGTGTGACAAGATGCACTACCTGTAGCGCAACTGTCTCCCATTATAGAGCATAGCTGAAGTATATCATGAAAATTGGCATATTCCTCCTTAAATCCTAAATCCTGCACATTTGTACTCTTTTCTCAATCTACATGTAAGTTTAACACATTGCCTCTGGGGCCTAGGTACTGTATGTACCAAATATTAAGGCCTACAGTAGGTGAATTGGAGAATTCAGTAATCATTTAAATTTGTCCATGTAATATATACATGTACTAATCAAGCTTTCAACTTGATCAATTTTACGTGTACGATTATATAATTTAAGAGATATCCCGCTAATTCTCCCGAGGCCGGCCTCGATTTCAAGCTTACCGCTCATGATGGCGGTCTCCTACGTTTTTTGTACATTATCTCTTTTCATTGAAAAATATTTGTGTTTGTATGCATCTTATTTAAAGATACTATGTCCCTTTTGCAGCCAACATCAAATTCTGTAGAACTTTGCAGGAATTAAGAATATGTCATGTATGTCCTATCTGTGAAATTTAAACGTTAGCAGTGTTCTAATATTCAAATTATGCAAGGTAACCCTTATACTTGCTAGACTTCACCGTCAGACACTATTGAGTAACTGACTGGCTTTTTTCTTCTTTGGTAGTAACATACATAAAATGAGCTGTAAAAGGTACGGTATATGAGCATTTGTCTACACCAATAACCCACTTCTTGTAATGGCCAAAATTAATCTGATTGAATCTTTGCGCAGCATAAAACGTATGATCATTCGGTACAATTTTCTGAAAATCAGACTATTACTTACTGGCTCTATAGCTCCTAAGTCGATTTGACAACTAATAGTCGTTATTTTCCCACTTAAAGACATTTTCAAGCCCCCCTTATTTTAGGAAGTTCCAAATTTAGAATTATCTTTCAAATGCCGTTGGAACTTAACCTTTTCATTTTTTTGGCCTGCAAATGGGAAATAGTACCTTTAATGGACTGAAAATGTTATTATTAAGTAAAATGAAGAAATAATTGTTTATTTAGGTACTATTTCGTATGCAGAAATAAAAACAAACAAACAAAACTAAACTTCTGTTAAAACTTTTTTTTTTTAAATCGGACACTAACTGAGCTCTCACAAAATTAGCACAGGTGATTTTTTCTTACCTTTCCTGAACCTTTTCGGTCGTAGAAAAGAGGATGCAGACTCGTCATCTGGCAGAGGGTGGCATTCTGGGTAATCTTTGTGCCCGCGCCTAGCAACAGGAGACAACCCATCAGGAGTGAACAACCCAGGGGTGGAGCAGACTTTGTTTTCTCTTTGGCTTGCTTGTGGGGTCTTTAGAATGTCCTGAGAAGGAGGATAAGGAGATCAAGCGATGTTTGAATTTGATGAAGCTAACTTAAAGCCCCACTGCACTACTTGTAGCTACTTGCAGCTACTTGCTCCCTCTATATAGAAAACAATGCCTAAGCGGTGCCTCTTTTTCCCCTAGGACCCTCTTTTTCTTATGTTAATTGAGAGCTGAGTTGATTAGATAACCAGCTGGCAGTGACCAAGCTACGTGATCTAATCCCCCCTGGCCAAACTAGTGCAAACAGGCTCTAAATGACAACAAGATATGTAAATTAACAATGGCACAAAATGTTGCCAGTGGTATGGTAAAAATATCTCCTTTTCTTCTCTCAGGTTGTCACAATTATAATTTTTTTACACAGACACTCCCAGTCATAGCTTGATACACACTGTATTTGCAAAGACATATATTATGCACTTTAGTCAAGATTCATTAACAGAAACAGATTACTGACTAGATGTACATGTATGTTAATGTCAAAAATCATCTCTGCTAAATACGATCTCTTAGTTGATGATTATTGATGATCTAAATGTATCAAGCCACAGAATAATGTTTGGCATCATGCCCTGCATATATATGTTAACTTAGTCAGCATGAATGTGCAGGAAGTCATAACACTTATGATTCAATGACGTTTCCCAAAGTATTTTCATCTTGCAGTTGAAGGTTCAAAAGTCCTACATACTTATTGCTCACCTCTTTTTTCCACTTGGTTTCGTCGTTTGATGTCCATCTTTCACTGTCGAACCAGCTGGTATCTACCTCTCCAAGAGAACTACAGAGGGAGCTCTCTTCAAAGAGGGATGTCAGTGAAGTGTTGGAGTGCACCGAGTGTTGGCCAGATTTGAAATCTAGGATTACAAGAATGTTAAATAATTAAAAAAAACTTCAAATGTACACGTATACTGATTTTAAAAAGGTAATGCTGAATGCATCAGTGATGTACATGTATTTGTTTCATATTAACATGCTGCTATTTGCTCACTCACACTAAAAGACGAATAGAATAGTCACAATTATGATGATGGGCATACCGGTACATGATTTTAGAGGAGCTTTCTGCTTGACAATCTGATCAGATATGATACATGTACACTGTACATCACTAAGAAAAATTTAGATTTCTAAAGTCATTTTTAAGACAGGACAATTTTGCATCTTCATTGCCCTGCAGGGCAATTTGTAGGAGGAAAAAGAATTTCAGTGATATCTCACATTTTGTGTGAAAGCTTCCAACATACCTGGAACATCAAGTTTTGCACAAACACCAATGTACTCCATACCATAGGCATAAGTTGTAACTCACCATATACAAACTGTAGTGGTCTGTGCCTGAGTTTTGTATGTTTCTGACACCCCTGGCCGACATATCTAGCCTGGGTACTCGTTGGTGTGGTTTCCATTGCGGCAGCTAAAATTGACAGTCATTACCTTTAATATGAGAGCCTGAGAGATACAAGGGGAGCAATATTTCAGTCAGTTGAGCTGTCTTCAAGTTATCATCAGTCTGGCATAAAATCACATTTGTCTCCAAGAAAACTATCTAACGTTAGACCCTAGATCTATATCATTTCAAATTTTATTTTCAATTCAGACCTAGATCTACATGTACATGTAAATTTAGGACATTCTAGGTCTATAGAAAATTGTTTTAAAACATCTGGTTTTCACAACTATAAAGTCTAACGTGTCGTTAGATCTAGTAAAGTTAGACCAGCTTTGGAACCCCCCCCCCCCCCCTGAATAATGGAATAATCAACAATGAATGATTAAAATATAAAACACTGACTTACCAAAGATCGGTTGTTGTACTGTCATTTCCATTTCAATTGACATTGATTTGCATTGCTCGTCTGAGTTTTGTGATTCGGCTCAGCTCAGCTAAGTCAACTGAACCTAGTACGAAGGCTCATCAGCCACTGCCACACTTCCACGCCAGCAGAGTCGGCTGATCGGACAAGAGCTAACCGATGGAAGGAACTCGCATCAACATTTTTGACCAAGTTAAGACGACTCTGCTGTCCCAATCTTTGAACAATATCAGTCACCGAAGACACTCAGTAATCCTACACATATAGCACAAACAGTGTAATCAATTAGTGACACATTCATTAATTATGAGCTACATTTTGGCATGGATCCATTCCAGTCGAGAAATCAAATGTGGCGCCGCGCCATGTTCGATACGATACCTTATTAATTTTATCGATATCGTTTGATAGAGAAAAAATAGAGTGGGGGCCGGGGCGGTCGTTGACATAATTCACCCGACAGAGCTATATTTATCTTCAACAGAAAAGAAAAATAGAAAAACACGAAATTTTAGATTAGATAATGAATATGAAATATTCATATCTTGGAAGATAAAATCACTTATTATAGAAGGTTTGCAATGCGTTCATGACAATTATGCGTGAAAGTCGTGGAGAACTTTCATATAATATTTTGTTTATTTTGCAAGTTTGTTTGTTTGTTTGTTTGGTTCGTTATGTTTTATTTGTTTTGTCCTGTATGCCAATACGTTGTATGTCCGGACAGGTTGTATCCGGACAGTTGATTTAAATCAACAATTTGAAGAAGTTTACAAGCAATATTTCATAAACTTTTAAGATTTATGTTGGACAATATACTACACAGGACGATATATTCATAAAGTTTGTGCTATTAATGTATATCTTCCATCAAATTACAGAGAAGCATTTGTCCGGGCACTCAACCCCCTTCCTAAAAGATGTAATTGATTTAATGATATATAAGGGTTAGAAAACCTTTCACAATATTGCAGTAAGCAAATATACTGATTCGCCGTAACAGTTTTCATATAAAATACAGGGAAAGAGGAAGAAGCGGAGTAAGCATATAGGCAATTTCCCTGATTACTTACTTTACCTCAGGCTTACTTGTCAAAGCCTCAAAGGTGTAGGTGTGGGACCTAGATAGGCCTGCAGGCATAATTACCATCCAAATCAGGGCGATATGGTTCTATATTATCAACAGAATAATTTTATACTGCATTGTAAATCAATTAGCTCCTCATTGTTTGAAGGACATGATTTTTTTTTAAACACGACATTGGTTTGGTAAATGGGTACCTGGCAGGAATTAAAATTCCTTGAAATGCTATTGCGCTGTACTAATGGCAGCTAGGCTAAAGCCGGGGGTAATAATTAGTGCGCCTCGGAATAGAATTTCTATAGACTCAAAGGCGGCGCTAACTGTCGATTATCATCATCTTTATCAACAAAAGAATAGGATTATTAAAAGAGTGGATTAAGGCCTGATTAGTGAAACCGCATAAAGTAATAGAAAAATAATAATGTTTGTAACAGATGGGTCTTCTTCACCCATAGTAGCCCCATCAGACATGTTAAAGGTAAAGACCGGTAGTGGTAAAATTGCGGTTCAAGGGTTTTGGGTGCAAAACATCCATTCAATATTGTTTAAACATTGCCTTCAGAGGTTTAGATGGCAATACTTCAACCTAAATTCGCAAAAAAGCAGAAATATATGCCCAAATGTTCAATGTTGAAGTGCATTCGCGATATCTATCCAGTCCGGATCGATATGATAATTTAACAAATATATCAATTGGTAGGCGGTTTCCCGGCAAAATTTTTATCATCACGTATACTATGATTGGTAATAAGAGCTTCCATTTCATTTTGTTAGAGGGGGCGTTTCCAAAACAGGTCTATACCTTTAATAATGCTTTACTTGTGGACCCTGCAGTTATTGTTACCCCAGCATTACCAGGTCCCGTTTTACACCTGGGGTCAAAAGGGTTAATGTAGGCGAAACCATCTCAGTAGTCAGATGATGTAGGCATCGGCCCCAGAGCCGCTCGTATGAGATTCCAGAGCTTTCACTGTTATACCACGGCGCTTTCCGGTACAAGTTAGCTCCATTTCGGACTTGATTCCGCCCGCCCCCATAACCGGTTCAGCCTCTCCCTATAACTTAGGATTTTTAAATGAATTAGTTACAATTGTTTTCCTGTTATATATTTTCACCAAATATAATTTCTATCTTCTCAGATATGATTTATCCTCACTGAAAAGTAAAGGTTTTGTTATTGATTTTATACAAAGAAAAAAAGGTTTTGTTATTGATTTTAAAAGACTTTCGGACTAAATTAGCTTGGTGCAAGATACATGTACAACTTCAACTAAAAGGTCACATTTTCAAAAAATGGCTGCGCCCATGTCATACTAAAAAGATCATGCAGATACTATCTTCATTTGTATAATTTGTACATTTCCGTAAGGAATATTATACATCTTAAGGGCAGGAATACATCTCATCTTTTAGAATACCTACACTAATTCTTTGGGGTGAGATTTCCTTTAATAATCGAGACAAAAATGGGTAAGGGATGGTGGGAGTCTAGAACCACTGTTGTCTGAATTTGAAGTAATCTTGTTGGATTGGACCTATATACCCCTTTTTTCTACAATATAGTCTGAAACTGAAGTGCCGAGCCAGAAGAAATTGTTAAATTCCGTGGATTTATTCCTGTACTTCGATGTCCGTCCTTGGGTGGTATTCTGAAATTCTTGTAAGTTTTCTTGTAATTTTTCTTGTAAGTCTTCTTGTATCTTTCGGAGATAAAAAATATATCGCTTAGATTGTTGTAAGTTCGTAAACTCAAAAAGGTCTGAGCGATCTATTATCTCGTGAAGCTTTACCTCTATTTTATATTTGACCCGCCCAATTTTTGAGACCTTTCACACAAAAACATTTACTTATCTCTTTATAATATCTCACGCTCTTTTTCCTTTTCCTCCATCTCTCTCCTCGCTCTCACCTCTCTGTGTTTCTTTTCCTTATTGCCATTCGATCAGGGGCCACAAACCACTGGCATCCATATTTTTATGTATAATTTATATAGCCATGCAAAACCATGACACGCTCACTGCACTTGCGCTTGTAAAGTTCAAACCAAGCTTCCTGTTTAATCCATGTAGCGTTTTTAATTATAATATTTTCCACTATATTTCATTTCAAGTGAAGTAGTAATAATTATGATCCCCTGTCTTGTAGTTGTACAGCTTCACCGACTTATCTAATGGATTAATCATTTTGCACACGATTTTCATCCTTCTCGTTACTCGATATCACTGCCAAGGCGCCCCGGAAGCAGTTTGGGATTAGGGGGGGGGTAACATTCCAAGGGGCTCACCTTTCAGGGGCAAAAACGTTTGGGGGGCAGAAGAAAATCTGCATCTCCAACACTCTTACATGTTTCATGCAGGCCCCGCGGAACGCTTTTCAAAGCGGAGTATTAACGACCAGGTAGCGAAGCGAGTGGGGCGTACATTGATGTGGGGTCCAGAGGCAGAGCCCCCGGGAGCATAGGGGTTTTAGGCGTTAAATTACGGTCAGATAAGCATATTCTTATACCTTATATGCGACACTGACAGGTCACTAATTGGCGTTAGGTCCAGGGGGCTGAGCCCCGCATGAAGCTCATGGGTTTTAGGCATTTAATTCCAGTCAGATGAGCATATTATGATACCATAGTGACACTGGCAGGTCACTAATTGGCGGGGGTCCAAGGGGCTGAGCCCGAAAGCTCAGGGGGTTTGGGTATTTAATTACGGTCAGATGAGCATCCAGGGACCTGCCTTAGGGCCCTTGGTGGGGTCTAGGGGCGGAGCCCTCGTAATCTCGGGGGGTTTCAGGTATTTAATTACGATCAGATGAGTATATTTTGATACCTCAAATGTGACACTGGCAGGTCACTCAATCTTTCTTTCGGGAATTTGTAATTTTCCAACAAACGCATAAAAAAGTACAATTTACAAAAAAAAATCCCGAAAAATCATGTAATTTCAGCAACATTTGTAAATCATTGGTATCGAATTCGAAATAAACCATGTATGAATTTCATTTGGGGGGCAACTGCTCCCCCCTTCAACTCCCCCCCCCCCCCCCATGTTTACTCTCCATTTCTTTGAATGGAATATAATTTGTATGTGATTCAATTCAGGTTTAATTATTTGTCATTTTCTTTTGGTTTAAAAAAAACACTTTTAATCCTTAACTGCTCATTTTTTTTTCGGGGGAAAGGGCTTTTTTTTGGGGGGGGGGGCAACATTATTTGAACTCGTGGGCTCCTCCCCATCGGCCAATCAGATGGACAAAAAAAGTAAGGCAAGGAGCAGTATTAGGAGGAGAAAGGTGAGAATAATAAAAAGGAAGGATGAGGAGGAGTGGATGAGAAGAAGGAGAAGAAGAGGAAGGAGAAAGAAAGGACGAGGAGGAGAACAGGAAGAAGAAGAATAGACAAAGACGAAGACAAAGAAGAATAAGAAGACGAATAGGATGAAGATGCAAGAGAAAGATGAAGAAAATGGGATGTCAGAGCGACATAGAATGAAAGATAAAGATTCGATGCCAGTGTTCTCTCATCTAACTAGTCCTTTTAAGTCATTGTCACCCCCCCCCCCCCCCTACATGGCTGGACTCACGCTATGTCATTGTTCGAATTTTTCACTATCCACGGACATGGCGTAAATAATACAAAGCAGTGAGGTCATTGATTAATTGATTTTACCGATGCCCGACAAAAATGATGTGGATTATTTGTTTTATAAGATGATGTTTTATTTGTTTTATAAAATGATGTTTTATTACATGATTTTACTAATGACCGGTTATTAGTAAAAATCACGTGTTAGGCAAAATAAATGCCTGGTCATGCACGTGTACGCTCTCAACCAATCATTTGATTAGAATCCTCTTCATCATCTTATAATACACCTATATATACCCTTGTTTGCTAGCGTTGGCCACTAATTAGTCTTGTTCGCTGTTAAGGAGAACTAAACGGAGCTGTATAGCTGATTCACCAATTGGTAATAAGATGTAAGCCTTTCGAACAGAACTGATATTCTTTCAGAAGGAAAGTAAATCCCTCTGTATCAGACCATCGGTAAGTACCACCCCCTATAATTCATTCGATATTCTTGATATTTCATTACTAATTTATATGAGAAAATTGTAAAAAAATATCTTTGTAATATTTTGCTGTTTAAATATAAATATAATATACTTGAAAGGGAAAACTGTAGAATGGTTATATAATATAGTATAAGTATTTGCCAGTAGAGTCTCTGACTTTCCTACCAAAATTCTTAATCCTATCGTTACCCTTTTTTCTGAATTTACAAGACGCTCTTCTAGAATTCTACCAGTTAACAAATACATTATTCTTGTTATTTGGCTTCGTATAGAGTCGTGTTGAAATTTGAAACGTGTTTTGTTTCCAGTGTTATTTTTTTTTTGGTGGTTATTTCATCGTCGTCCTTCTGAAGAAAAAGGGATGCTGTACGTAATACAACAAAGTAATTGTTCATTCTTCCAAAGAGTGAGATCCATCATTGAGATCAATGTAGAGATAAATCAAGAGAATACAAAAAAAATATCAATCACAAAATGAGCAATTCTTACAGGACAAGAGAAAGAAAACAATTAAAAAAATTAATTTCTTACAAGAGTCGGTTTTTTTTAAACCGTTATTTATATTATCTTTTAGCTTAATCACTAATCCTATGTTGCCATAATTACTGATTAATCGTTTTTTGGCTTTGAAGTTACTAAGGAATACAATTTGGCGGATCCGTTTGCTTTCGAGATATTGATTCAAAATACCAAAAAAATAAACTTTTAAAACAAAGTTTTTAGGCTCCCTTTTCACTCTCCTATTTCAAGAAAACAATTGTCAATTGTGGGAAATTCACAAGGGCGGATACAAAAAAATGGTAAGGACATACAGTCCATTCGAAATATATGATCAATGACATAGTCAGAACATTATTTCTAAAGGCAATACAGCAGGGTATTGAAATACCACTTTAGTTGTTTCTTGAAAGTCTTTCTGTCGTGTTGAATATTAATTTCGAAAACAAACGGTATTTTCAGATAGACAATGCCTTATTCACTGAAGGTAAAAATCAAGCAAGGAGAATGTTTGTGTTAATGATGTCAATATGAAATGACAGAATACATAACTAAATTACGATTGGATGAACACAATCTGTGTGAGTCAAAAAAAAATTATACCTAGAAAATTACTCATTCTTTTAAAAATCAAAATTATTATACATTAATTTATGAAAGAGTGTTTTATCCCAAACCATTTGGTATTATTTTTGTGTGGTATGTGTTCACGCTTGGATGAACAGGAGGCATTGTTTGCGAGAGCCTAGTGCAAAAATCGACTTGCGCCAAAGTTGTTTATGTGATGTTTAAATAAAACAATTGGGATCTGGGTATTAAATCGGTTTTTGCAGATCCAAATAACATCCCTAACAAAATTAATTATGCCACACATATCAAATATCCAATATCAAATATCAACGAACATTTGTGCGCGCGCGTGTGTGTGTGAGCGTGTATGTGTGTGTTTTGTGTGTGACTTTGCTTCTGCAAAAACCATATGCAATGCATTTCATTTGATACATGCATTTCATTCTCTCACTCCGCTAACCCCATCATAATACATGCTGTAGACATCACTTTGGCGCAAGTCGATTTTTGCACTCTCGCAAACAATGCCTCCTGTTCATCCAAGGGTGAACATATACCACACAAAAATGATACCAAAAGATTTGGGATAATACACTCTTTCATAAGATGTATAATAATTTACTTTTTCATAGATGATTTTCTAAATAATTAGCAATTTTCAAGGTGTAATTTTGTTTTGACTCACACGGGTACATAAGGACAAAGAGGATGTTCAAAAGACCAGAGAAAACTCCCACATATCAATCTACACTTTAATATATTACATTGTGAAGAATGATTTAACGATATGGTTGAAGATGAATTTCATATCGCAATGAAATTATTGATTTACTATTTACTCAGACTCGTGAAACACGTAATTTTCAGCCGAAACTTTACCACTATTAATGTTACGCACGTATTTGCTTGTATGTTTATTTGAAAGAGGGCAATAGACAATCTGAATCTAAATCTGAATCTGGCTAATTAAAAAGAAATGCGTTTGGACTTAAAAAAAAGCTTAATAAGATTGATTTGAAATGTGTTCAGAAGAAATCCTATCTACCTAGAAAGCCAGACGAAATGATTATGCACGGCAAAATTGAATTAGTCGTTTTTACATTGTTAATTCATTGTTGACATATATATATGTAGTTTTTTTATGTTTATTTCTTTGTTATATGATTCGTATGTTAATCAACAGAATACTGATATATAATAAAGATGTTCAAGATATAAAGCACAAATTCTTTCCTCCCCTTTAATAGTTGCATAATGAATATCAACAACCTCACATTGTTAAGATAATAATGATAATAATATCTGAAACTTGATCTGAAAGTAATACGGCTTCACACTCATGGTGGAGTAAAACGATAATGATCATGATAATTATAATAATTAATATTTTGTAAAAAATGATAATACTAATAATAATGATACAAACTTTTGCCTAGTGAAGCCTCGTCTGCGTCAGTGCTGTTCTTTGCAAGGGCCTCGAATTATTGTTGCCTGATGTCAGGCGCGTACGCAGGGGGGGGGGGGGGGGTGGGGGTTGAACCCCCCCCCCCTTTGGTATTTTTATGTGTGTATTTTTGAGGAAACCCCCCCTTTGTTTTTTTATTTTGTTTTATTATAAGGTTACCTATACCTTCCCCCAACGAAGAAAAATGTCAAATTTTCAAATTTGGGAGGCAGCGTTTCTCAAACGTTCCGAACGTTGTTTTTCCGAAGGTTCCTAATTCCGAAGGTTCTTAATCCCAGGGTTTTATGTCATGTTCGTAATAATTACGACCTTTCAGAATTAAGAATCCTATTTCATATTCGGAAAAACGAACCTGGAATAATGAGAGGGTAAAATTAACAAGACTGTTGAGTAGGCGGGGGGATGCGTGAGATGGACATGGCGTCTTCTTTCTCGTTAGTTTACCCGCCTTCTTTTTCAATTTCTCTCTTAGCTTATCTCGCCCTCTTTTCTTTTGATGTTTGTTTGCCTTACCGTTTCAGTGAAGGGTTACGTACCCCCCGTGCTCCCCTGTAGAAACGAAGGACCCAGGAAGAGATGGGAATTGTGGAGTGAACGAAAACAGGTAAAGAAAATATCTTTCCAGCTATAGGATACCCCATGAAAACTTATAATTCCAATTAATTACCAGCCACATAAAGTAACCATAATAACCGACTTGCCAGTGGCGTGTTGTGAATAAAAACCTGTTTGTACCCAAGTCTAATTTATGATGTGAAACAAACACATTCATTTTAATGTAGATAATAATGATTGATTTAATCTTCTTCCTGAATGCAGGCCATCTGAACTAAAACTTATTCCCACTAGGGCTATTATCATCCGAACCACCCTTAACAAATATTTGGCTTTTTAATGCTCTTGCCTCCTAAACGATATGAGTTTTAAAGTAACTGAAACAAAATTTATAAGTTTAATACTTGTTTAATAACCAAAGATGAAAACAAGCAACCTCTCAAAACTTCTATTGTCATTTAAGTGGTTACATTTCACACCGTTTTTTAATTTTCATATTCTCATATTTCAGGGCTTTTTCAAATTATAAACACCAACATGGCCAGGCAGCAGATCGCCACAAAACGACAATGTACCCTACTGCCCAATCTGTTCACCATCCTTCTCATCGTTACGGTTAACGGTAGTACTGTAGAACAATGCCCCAAAGATACGGAATGTATGTGCCAATCATTACGTATGGTGAATCCGACAGTCATTGTCAAATGTCAACAAGAGCTTGTCGAGGAATTTCCAACAATGCGGCAGAAAGTGGTGGCGTTCTTTGCTTTCCAGACAAGGGCCACGGCGCTCTCTCTCAGATCTTTCCGCAATGCCACCAACTTAGCCATGATCTCCGTTATAGATAATCCTATCTCCAGTATCGAAGATGGGGTCTTGAGTTCATTGCCAAATCTTGTTTTTCTTGAACTGGCCAACATCAAGCTCAAAGGTACATCGGATTTAAACGGGCTTCGGGCACTGACTAAACTAACACTTAGTGACAACCTCTTGAGGAACTTTACAACAAGCTCCCTGCTTGATGTGCCACAACTTGATGTACTTGAGCTTGATGGCAACTTCATCACTACATTCCGTTTTAGTCATAATAAATTGCGGGTGCTGAATCTGAGCCGGAACAACCTGCAGGACTTCCATGAAGAATCGTTCAAAAATCTAAGAATGCTAGACACTCTGGACCTGTCGCGAAACTCCATTGTCCATCTTCGAAATATTGCCTCCCAAAGTCTGCACTCACTGTTCCTGGCTTACAACCAGATAGTAGATATCGACGGAACCATGTGGCAGGAACTTCCTGTGTTGAAATCCATCGACCTGTCTAACAATCGGATCAGAGATCTTAGCAATGTCTCGGGGCTTCCCTTTCTTAAGAATTTAAACGCCAGCGGCAATTTGATCGAAAGTTTTGACAGCATACACACTTCAGCGACATTAGTTAACTTAAATCTCAGCCATAACAGAATGAAAAATCTCAGCAAGATGCCAGATTTTCCCCTCCTGGAATCGCTCTGCATGGCAAAAAATGCGATTGAATATTTTGATGGCAATGCCCTTCAAAACAGCCCACTTCTTTCCTTCTTGTCCTTAGAAGGCAATAGATTGGCCGAGTTTGGATCTATTAGTAACAACCCTCGTCTTGTTTCACTGTATCTCCAGAACAACAAGATAGAGGATATTGAAGAAGGTGCTTTCACCCGTTCTGCAAGTCTTGAAGACATCGATGTAGGATCTAACAAACTATCGGACCTACAAGCCTTCAAGAATATGCCATCGTTGGTCTTTCTCAATGCATCTGGAAACATGATCATGGAAATATCTGGACAGAGCCTGCAGGGTTGTACGAAGTTGTCAATCCTCGACTTGAGTAAAAATCTTCTCGAGGAATTTCCAAATTTTCCGGTAGTATATTGGCCCTTTCAGCTCTATTTAGATTCCAATCCTATTCGAGTGTTTGATTGGAACAAATTGCAGAATTTGTTTTCCCTGCGTCGCCTGTCGTTGAATGGAACCCGAATCACGTATATTCCCCCGAATAGTCACTTCTTCCCAACTACCCATATTTCAATAGAAAATTACAACGCCTCCGTGACGATTGCAGATAACGCTCTTACAACTCTTGTCAGTTTGAGGGAGTTGTCAGTACCCAATGTGGCAGCAGTGTCTCCGCGGATCTTTAGATCGGCGCACAACCTCAAAAGGCTCGAACTTCGCTCTGGCGAATTGTCCGAGATCTCAACTGAATGGCAGTTCACGTCTCTTGATTACCTCGACCTCTCTCAGAACCGAATAAATAGAATAGACATCGACGACAGATCAATGAAGAGACTGAAGTCCATGATCCTTACAAATAATCTCATCACCAACGTCTCTTTTGTGGATTACCTTCCGAATCTCCGTGAACTCGACCTGCGCCATAACCGAATTTGGCATATTCCAAAAGATGCATTCACTTCATGTTCCGCGCTTACAGTTCTTGACTTATCATACAACATGATCGAGGAAGTCATTATCGGCACGTTTGATTACCTTAGGGCCCTGGGAGAGCTCTACGTTTCTTACAATATGCTCACTGATTTTTCCCTTGCCTTTGATACTAATGCAGATAGCAGCCACGGGTTTAAATCAATCTCTGAGCTACACCTCGACGGGAATCGCATATCCAAAATTGACTCTATGACTTTCCAAAGTTGCGGTTATAGTCTGCGCCTGATCAACTTGGCTAACAACCCTCTTCGACTTATAAACGAAACAACTTTTCTTCGCAGCTTTGGTCTCAGGACCCTTGACCTCTCACATACAGATTTACAAAGCCTCACGGCCGGGCTCTTCCGAAATGTCAGAGACAAAAGTGATCTAGTCGTATCGCTGAATAACGTGACATGTCTGAAGGACATGGACAGCATTAGCTTGACTTATCCGAAAAGAAGGGTCATTAAGAGACTTGAATTGAGAAACAACAATTTGACAAGAATACCCAGTTTCAACAGTAGCATAGTCGTTGAGCTCGACGTTTCTCACAACAATTTATCCGATAATTACTACCGAGACTTGAGTGGAACAGAAGATCTCAAGTTTCTAGATTTAAGTGTGAACAACATCGAGGAACTGGACAGAGATTTCATTCAAACCTTTCCACTTCTGAAGCATTTGAATGTAAGCAGTAATAAACTGCAGCAGGCCCAACATAACCTGTTTGACAGTCTGCATAATTTGGAAACGATCGATCTCACCAACAACAAGTTGGACGGCATAGTGTTGAAGACAACAGAAAACCTCAAGGCAAATGTTAGAATCAACTTGACGGGGAACCCTATTCTATGCGACTGCTCTCTAGTAAAATACAGGGCACATCTAAAACAGAGTCAGGAGTTGTCCGGTCATGATGTTCCAGAGGGTGACGTTACGTGCCAGTATCCGTTGAGACTTTCAGGAGAATATGTTACAGATGTGCCACTAGAGCAATTCCAGTGTAAACCGGAAGTCAACCCGTCAAAGGCGGTCGTCTTTGGCGTTGTAGGGGATCAAATTCGCCTGGAGTGCCCGTTGCGAGATCGAAATGGCATCACCGTGACATGGGAGAACATAACTGAGATGCACAGCGACAAACAGATCCGTGTTTCTGCAGATGGCCGTCTCCTGATCGAACAAATGACAACTGAGGATTCTGGCAACTACCAGTGTAATGCAACAAACCAAGAAGGATCAGAAATCTTGATTGTCCACCTCCATGTCGGGCTCAACCCAATCATTAATGACACCACAAGCAGCAATATCACCTCCAGACTGGGGATGACTGTTACTGAAAGCCTTTCGTCTGATATCCCATTTAGCCCGGAGACATTCGAAGGCCCGTCTGATTTGCCTGGAGATCATCCAGAGGCTCGACAGGAGACAGTGAATGATGAGTCCTCACCAAGGTTACCAAGGCGCTCCCTAGCTGTATCTATGGAATTATCGATGTTTTGCGTCATGTTCAATGCAGCTATGGTGGTGATTACTCTATAAAAATGACTTTCACCTATAGTAAAAAAAATATATATATATATATATATATATATAACTAGATGGAACTTCGACTGCGCGCAGTCGAAAATGATGCCTCCGTCATAGAGCAAGTTTACAAACCAAAAAGCAATTTCTCATATACATATATGACCCTTTGATCTTTGACTTATGACCCTAAAATGTACGCAGTTCATTGGCTCTGCAAGATGTCCTGAGTTAAATAGTAATCCATCTGTCAGTTCTAATGAGAATGCGTTCACAAGCTATTTTTGCATACATAATGAGCCCATGACATTTGACCTTTGACCTCATGACCCAAGAATCTACTCAGTTCATTGGCTCTGCAAGATACATACATGATCTAAGTTTGGCAGGAATCCATCAATCTGTTCCAATGATAATGCGATCACAAGCTATTTTTTGCATACATAATGAGCCGCATGACCTTTGACCTTGACCAAGACCCCAAAATCTAATCAGTTCATCGGCTCTGCAAGTAACATACATGACCTAAGTTTGGCAGGAATCCATCAATTGGTTCTTGAGATAACGCGATCACAAGCTGTTTTTGCATACATAATGAGCCCTGTGACCTTTGACCTTTGACCTCGTGACCCCAAAATCTAATCAGTTCATCGGCTCTGCAAGATACATACATGACCAAAGTTTGGCAGGAATCCATCAATCGGTTCTTCAGATAACGCGATCAAGAGCTGTTTTTGCATACATAATGGGCCCTGTGACCTTTGACTTTTGACCTCGTGACCCCAAAATCTAATCAGTTCATCGGCTCTGCAAGATACATACATGACCAATGTTTGGCAGGAATCCATCAATCGGTTCTTGAGATAACGCGATCACGAGCTGTTTTTGCATACATAATGAGCCCTGTGACCTTTGACCTTTGACCTCGTGACCCCAAAATCTAATCAGTTCATCGGCTCTGCAAGATACATACATGACCAAAGTTTGGCAGGAATCCATCAATCGGTTCTTCAGATAACGCGATCACGAGAACGGGACGTACGGACGGACGTACGGACGGACGGACAACCCGAAAACATAATGCCTCCGGCTACTTCGTAACGGAGGCATAAAAATACGCGTACCGTTCTTGAAGACCGTGGCAATTAAAGGTGACGAGTTGTCAACCGTACTACATTTCCATCATTTATAAATAAATCGCTGTGTATTTGGACAAGGCTTTGTATTTGAACAAGGCTTTATTCAATGGTTTGTGTAGGTAGTAACATAAACGAATTGATGCCCCGTATGTATGAAACGGGCATATGTTGTCAATATAATCATACGGCAGATCGCTTGAAGTATAAGTTGCATGAACATACATGTATTGATTGTATAATGTTCTAGTCATAACAGTTAGTAAGTTTCAGTGGGCATATCTAGATAGTGTTCATCAGTGGGGGGGGGGGGGGGGGGTAAGATTAATAATAATAATATTGGATATTATATAGCGCACATATCCACCATGCATGGTGCTCAAGGCGCTCCAACTATAACTCCGGCTCTATAGGAAGCCGATTTCGGCGCTCACAGCATTCAAGGAATTCCTTCCTACCTGTACCCATTTAACACCTGGATGGAGAGTGGCAAATGTAGATTAATATCTTGCCAAAGGACATTAGTGCCGTGGCGGAACTCGAACTGCGGACCCTGTGATCCTCAATCCAACGACCTCATCCACTAGACCACAACACCTCTACTTCCAGAAGCGTGGATGTGGGACGGATATACGAGGATGGATATGAAATATAACGCGTGATGTAAATATAGGAACACATTCATGAATGATGATATATGTAAAATTCTATTTAAAAAATTCAATGTAGGCCTAGCACATGCAGTTAAATACTTTTGAAACATTAATTCGCCACTTTCATTTGCCTTGTCCATCACCTTATTAAATGTGCGAACATTACGTATTGCACTATGATTTCTATTTTTTTTTCATAGGTTTTTATTCATTTCTCTCACAAAGAAAAATTGTACATAATTTATAACATTGTATACACACTAACAAAATAATTTTAACATAGGTCTTAATAAATTTGCAAACGAACTTTTACATTTACAAACAAGGTTCCAACTAAAGTTACACATTTACAGATGGAAAATATTCACATAAACAAAATTATATTTTCACCCCCCCCCCAAAAAAAAAAAAAAAAAAAAAATCGCAAATAAAGTTTGTACTATTTTCTCGACCAGTTTGATTATAAATCTCAAATTATTTCTTTTCCACATTGGTATGCGATAGGGTATTGAAAGAATTTGCGATCGTGTTTGATAGTTAATGCAGAGTTTAAAATATCAATTTTTGTTTTTTTTTAAGGCAAAAAATAATCTATGTTTGACAAATACTTTGTTAACTATCGACTAGTTAGATTAAACATTCAATGTTAATGTTGATATGATATGGTAATCTCTTTAGCAAAATATATATTTGTATTGTATTTTATTATTCATTCACATGGATCGTGGCTCACTGTTGTTATGGAAGTAATGAAAACTAATTCTAGCTATTCTATTCTTCTTGTCTTGAATTGTTTTTTGCAGCTTAATCCTGAAAGGCGTTGCTTAGCAATACCAAATCTGAAATGCATTGCCCTACGTGCTATCAGCGTCTGTGGTATGGTGTATTATTGAAGCCCTACACAAAAATGCGCTTCAAATTGACCATGAAGTGCTTCAAGAAAGTAAAAATCTTTGAGTGACCGGTTTTACCATACTCATTTCCCCCCAATAGACTGTAGTGTTATAAAAACCGTTGGGAAAACGGTTTTTGAAATTTCGAATTCCAATTCTAAATATCTTGATAATCAGACTGGCGATCAGCTTGTAAACGTCAAGGGATTCCTGACTGACCTAAAGGTTTATAAAAATGATTGCAGCATGAGCTAAATCCAGGATTTCGTTTATAGTCTGAGACAAAGATACCCAATTTCTTTAAGATTGACTCTCTCTCTCTCTCTCTCTCTCTCTCTCTCTCTCTGTATCCCTTTTCTCATTGCAAATGCTCATCCGGGGCACATTCCGACTAAGTTTAGTGTATTTTTGTTTAATGTGAAACATTCTATATATAGTTTATTGTTACATTGCATCACGGTGTTTTCACTCAATGTCTTCAATATAGGATTAAAAGACACCATATTGTCGCAAGTCATCTTGAATGCTCATCTGAATTTCTCTCCATTTTTTTTTAGCTCCGTAGTCCTAAGAACAGAGAATAACAAATAAAGATGATAATGATGAATAATGATGAGGGTTGTGATGATAGTGGTGGTGGTGGTGGTTGTGGTGGTGGTGGCGGTGGTGGTAGTGGTGGTGGTGGTGGTGGTGGTGGTGGCGATGATAAATAATGACATGTCTTTAAGACTTTAGCTGTGAATTCCGTAGTCCTAAAAACAGAGAATAACAAATAAAGATGATAATAATGAATAATGATGATGATTATGATTGTGGTAGTGGTGGCGGTGGTATTGATGATAAGAAATGACATTTCTTTTAGACTTTAGCTTTGAACTCCGTAGTCCTAAGAACAGAGAATGACAAATATGACAATGATAATGAATAATGATGATGATTATGATTGTGGTAGTGGTGGTGGTGGTGGTGGTGGTGGTGGTGGTGGTGGTGGTCAGGCCTGGTGGTGGTGACAGTGGTGGTGATGAATCTGTAAATGGTGATGATGGGTAATAATGATGGGAGTGATGGCAATAACAATCGGAATGACGAAAATTCTGGTCATGGTTCAATATATACATGGTCCCGGTGCCAATCGCTATCTCAATTTCTGACACTTTCTAAATTCTCATTATATTTACCCTATCCTTACACCTCACCCGAAACCTAACCAGTGACTGGTCCAGGGGGCAAAACAAATATGGAAGGGAAAAAAATCTTACGAAATGGTCTGAAAATCCTTCGTACGGAGTTCGTAGGAGTTCGTAATGGTACTTGTGACCAAGGCTTAACATACACTCTAAACACTAAATTGTTAAATCACCATTTAAAAGGGCGGAGGAGTGCATGCACAAAATTAATAATTTTAACAGTTTAAAAATGCCAGATCCAATCTTTATAGAGTGAGATCCAGCATGTTCAAAGTGTTAAACTACCTTTTTGAAAAAGTGGTCACTCCTCGGCCCTTTTAAATACTGATTTAATATTTTAGTTTTTACAGTGTAGGGAAAATAACATGTAAAAAAACGTTTTAATATTCGAGTCATTGTTCCTTTTAACTCATGCAGTTTATATTATGTGCTTAGTACATTTTACGTTGATTTTACGTTAATAAATAGGTGTAAATAGGTTAGGCTAAGAGCCTCTCCCAAAATACTCGCCACATTTTACCTATAATACTTCACCTCTCGAAGTCACCTAACCCACAGAATTCATTTACTAACATTTGGTCTGCCCCCAGAGACCCCTTTGACAGATCCCAAAGTCAGGTCGATTTCACCCCAACTACCCTTTGCACCAAACTTTGTCAGTAGGACGCAGTGCAACTGGACATTACTAAACCAATTTTGTCAAATGTGGTATCATTTTTCTTATAAAAAGATCCCACTTCTCCTTGTACCAATGAAATTTTCCCCACATGATTGGATTTGTGGTAGCCCCCCCCCCCCTTATTATTATTTTTTTTTTTTTTTTTGGGGGGGGCACTCTTTATTTTAGCGTATGTCCGTTCTTTGGGGAGGGGCTTAATTATTGTGTCATGGTGTTGGGTGGGAATGGGGTGGTGGCAAATCGGTGATTGGATGAAACGCAAGCTAAAGGAGAAGGAGTCGTATTTTCTTGTTTCAGGTTGCTCTCCCCTGTTCTCTTCAACCCCACTCTCTCTCTCTCTCTCTCTCTCTCCCTCTCTCTACCTTTCTCTCTCTCTCTCTCTATCTCTCTCTTTCTCTTTGCATCACCAGGTACACCCTAATTTATGTAATTTGCTTGTACATGTACTTAATTGTCAGGGCTCATAAGGCATCAAGCTAATTTGCTTATCTTGGTGCCCTTGCCAGTTCTGTTTAAAATAAGTTCATATTTCTTAATGTATACTGAAAAATAAATAAAATGAAACGATAGCATAATTATAAATAGGTCTGTAGTCGCCGAAAATGTGACATGTCAACCAACGATCATAGTAGTAATAGTTTGGGTCGATTTTTGCCAAAATATTTTAGATATCATGTTCTGAAGAAAAGAAGAGATGAATTGGCATTTTTAGAAGGTGTAAGTGCTTCCCTCTCCAACTTATAAACTTGAAAATGTATGATTAAATATTTCGCCGGCATTGTTACACAGCCATAGCACAATCACTTGAACAATCACACAATAAATTAAAGAAACAAACTCTAACAAAGTGTTTATGACCCAGGCAATTTATTTAAGAGCCATCAACATATAAAAACGTAGTACTGTATTAGCAAAACAAGTACACGGAACAGCTTCGAGAAAAAATTCTTTCGTAGCGATAACCATTTTTCATATTGTAATAAACTATTTGCTTTGTTAAGATTTATCTCCTTTAATGCAAAACATTACACACAAAATGAATATTTATCCCAATAGTATAAGGATTATCTAAATATATATTAATGAAGCAACGGTGAATTTAGTTATTCGTGCCGTAGAACTATCAGTTCACTCTTTTAAGAATAGAGCGCAATTCGATGTCTTTATATATAGGCAGATATGACGTAGCGTCAAAATCACGTGCGCTCCCGTCGACACACAAACACAAGCAATCGAATGACGAATTAAAGAAAATTAATGAGAAAGGGAGAGAGACAGACATACAAAAAGAGAGGGGGACGTTAAAAAAAAAGATCATCGACCCCCTTCTCCATCCTCATCTTAATTATGTTTGCATAATTATTTATGTTTTTACGCAATGTACACAATTCTGCAATACAGCCATCTGGCCAGACGCGTACGCAAGGGGGGGGGGGGGTGAACACCCCCTTTAACTTTTTTATGTGTGTGTTTTGGAGCAACCCCCCCCCCCCTTTTGTGATTTGTTTTAATTTAAAAAAAAAAATTATTAAATGATTTTAAAAAAATATAAAAAAATTGTGGTAATGGATGACTAAAAAAAGCTGACCTTACCCCCCCCCCCCCCCCCGCTTATTCAGCGGCTGGGTGAGTCAAAATTTTCGGCGTGATTTTCACATTTTAACCCCCCTCCCTCGAAAAAAATCCTGCGTCTGGCTGCAAATGAATTTTTAATAAGACCATTACCATTACCATTACAATCAGTAATATAACCTTGATAATCCGAAGTTTATCAATCGAACGCTACCCACGCTACGCAACTGGATGCCACGTACATGAAGTTTCTACGGAAAAACATTAGACTGGAATTACTGCTTGGTAGCGACAAAGACCACACCGAGTAGACTGATGATCAATGCTGAATTGACGGTAACCCATGGTGCTCCTGCAAGGAACACAAACAAGGAGAAAATAAATTAGCCTTTGGTTGAATTATGTTTAATTCAACTCTATTTTGTTTTGCTTAAAACGAATGATTTTTGATAAATGGCCCGATTGCCATAGACTCACATCGAAGTGCCTGTTTCTCGAACAGCTTCTTGCCGTCTTCATACAGTGAACATACAATATTTGCTATTAATAATGCAAGATAATTTTCTTTCTTTTTTTGTTACATTTAGGCATACGTTCCTGTTCATTAAAGATGAACATTGCAAACAAAATGAAATAAAGTCGATTGATCTTCGACTGCGCGCAGTCAAAAATGATGTCGCCTCAGAGCGATTTTACAAATCAAAACAGGAGCAATTATTAAAATTCAAGTTTGATTGTAATCCATTAACAGGTTCTCAGAATATCGTGATTACAAGCTATTTTTTTATATATACACTGTTGCTCATAACGGTGGAATATTTTTTTTTATCCCAATTTATGGAATTATTTTAAAAATAATTTAAAAATACTAGATCTAGATAATAGTATACAGTCTCAGATTTTATTGAATAATAATTTGCCAATATGTGTTTTGCGTGACTGCTAAAGCATTATTATGCTACTATGTTTATCAACTAGGGGACCTATGCCCTTAAGGCATAAATGACAGTAATGAGGATTAATGCCTCACAAAAGGGCACTAATAAAGCACATCGACACGGTGTTGATCCTGGGGCCTCACAGTTACGAGGCCATTGCTTTGTCACTGAACCATGACTGTACGCAGCGGGGGCTAGGGTAGGGGGCAGTTTCCATAAATTAAAAAAAAAAACAGAAAATGCAATAAATATTCAATAATTTATTGCATTTTACCCCGGTCCCCAACATAAAAAAATCCTCTGGACGGCCATGCATCATGGCTCAAGGCATGGGCACACATTTTCAATAATTTATTGCATTCTACCCCGGTCCCCAACATAAACAAATCTTCTGTGTGCCCATGCCTTGAGCCATGATGCATGGCCGTCCAGAGGATTTTTTTATGTTGGGGACCGGGGTAAAATGCAATAAATTATTGAATATTTATTGCATTTTCTGTTGTTTTTTTTAATTTATGGAAACTGCCCCCTACCCTAGTCCCCGCTGCGTACAGTCATGGTTCAGTGACAAAGCAATGGCCTCGTAACTGTGAGGCCCCAGGATCAACACCGTGTCGATGTGCTTTATTAGTGCCCTTTTGTGAGGCATTAATCCTCATTACTGTCATTTATGCCTTAAGGGCATAGGTCCCCTAGTTGATAAACATAGTAGCATAATAATGCTTTAGCAGTCACGCAAAACACATATTGGCAAATTATTATTCAATAAGATCTGAGACTTTTTACTATTATCTAGATCTAGTATTTTTAAATTATTTTTAAAATAATTCCATAAATTGGGATAAAAAAAAATATTCCACCGTTATGAGCAACAGTGTATGTATGACCCTTTGATCTTTGACCTCATGACCCAAAAATCAGACCGGCTATTGGCTCATCAAGATACTTATATTTATGTGTAAAAATTTTGATGGCAATACAATCCGTCAATGGGTTCTAGAGATGAGTAAGGCTCACTGAAAAAATACACAGGGGCGTACAAACCTCATGACCCTAAAATCTAATAAGTTCATTTGGCTCTGCAATATACATACGTTTCCTGGTTTGATAGTAATCCATCCATCGGTTCTAATGATAATGCGTTCACAAACTATTCTTGCATACATAATGAGCCCCATGACATTTGACATTTGACCTCATGACCCTGAAATCTAATCAGTTCATTGGCTCTGCAAAATACATACATGACCAACATTTGGAGGGGATCCATAAATTGGTTCTTGAGATAACGTGATCACGAGAACGTGACGTAAGGACGAAGGGACGGACAACCCGGTACCCAGTCAGTTACATCCAGAGGTCCATGGCAACACTAACAAGTAGTCAATTTTGACTGCTTTAAACAAAATTGGACCAAAACTATGCACTTCCGGTCAGATTATCGGCTTACCTGATATTTCCTTTGCCCATAAATACAATCTTATATTAAAAATATCATGAAACCTGCAATTGAATGTTGAAGAGCATATATCAAAGTGTCACTTAAACACTAAAAACCAAAAAAAAAATTCTAGACTGGCCGCCACCCCCTTAAAGGTACTATGTCCCTTTTGCAGCCAACCTCAAATTCTGTATAACTTTGCAGGAATTATGAATATGTCATGTTTTTCCTATCTGTGAAATTTAAACGTTAGCAGTGTCCTCATATTCAAATTATGCAAGGAAACCCGTTTACTTGCTAGACTTCACTGTCAGACACTATTGAGTGACTGACTGGCTTTTTTTCTTCTTTGGTAATAACATACATGAAAAGAGTTGTAAAGGGTACATGAGCATTTGTCTACATCAATAACCCACTTCTTGTGATGGCCAAGATTAAACTGATTGAATCTTTGCGCAGCATAAAACGTATGACCATTCGGTACAATTGTCTGAAAATCAAGACTATTACTGTTGGGCTCTATAGCCCTAAAGTCGATTTGACAACTAATAGTCGTTATTTTCCCACTTGAAGACATTTTCAAGCCCCACCTTTTTTAGGGAAGTTCTAAATTAGTATTATCTTTCAAATGCAGTTGGAATTTAACTTTTTCATTTTTTTGGCCTGCAAATGGGACATAGTACCTTTAAGGTGTCACTAAAAGGTGACACTAATTTGACATTACATCCTTACCATTGCATTTGGAGCCATCAGCAGTGCTTAGTGTATATCCAGCGTTACACGAACAGCTGTAAGAGCCGCCTGAGTTCGCACATGCCCCATTTTTAGTATCACAGGGCGCTGGATCATTCACAGAGCATTCGTCAATATCTAGGAAAAGTAAACATTTCCAGTCAAGAGTTTTCTATAATAATAATAATTAACCGTCCTTGTTTAGCCCATAACACATAGTAATAAAACATGTCCCTATGCGCTCTAGAGAAAAACACAACAGAATACAAAGACAAAATGTACTGGGTAACAGACAAAATGGATGAATTAAATGTTAAATAAGTGCGTCTTTAAAGCAATCTTAAACTTAACAATGGAGTCTAAGTTTTTTAGATGTTCCGGGAGATTGTTCCATAAAGTTGAGGCAGTGTGAGCGAAGCTGCGTTCACCATATGATGACCTGGTCATCACTGGTGGAATAACAAACATTTTTTTCTTATAAGAACGAAGATGTCTAGAAGGTGTGTACAATGTTAACAGCTCTATCAAATAAGGAGGCGCAAAATCATAAAAACATTCATCAGCTAACAACAATATTTTGAATAAAATGCGAGAGTGAATGGGTAGCCAGTGTAAGTCACTTAAAATAAGAGACACAGATTCATGTTTCCTAATACGATAAATTATAGGTGTAGTGTAGATCAATCAGCTTTTCTCTTAAATTGGCAACTATTATTTGTATCTTTACTCTTTCATAGAGTAAAAAAGTAAAAATGAATGTTAAATGAAAGTGGGAATGAATGCTACGAAAAATCAACACATATTGCCATTTTGTACACGAAAATAGTGATTACAAATTTCACTCTCCATTGCAAATTTAGAAAGTTAATTGTCTATTTTAGATTAAATCGTTATTATTAATGGCACAGTGTACTGTATTGTAACCGGGGAGGATTTAAATTTTCTAGTGTCTTTTGGTTTTTAATATGATCATGTTTAACTTGTAATTCAGTAATTCATTCTGGATTAAAAGATTTGTAAAAATGTCACTAAAAGGTGACACGACATTACATCCTTACCATTGCAGGTACTGCCATCAGCAGTGCTAAGTTTGTATCCAGCGTTACAGGAACAGCTGTAAGAGCCGCCTGAGTTCGCACACGCCCCATTTTTAGTATCACAGGGCGCTGGATCATTCACAGAGCATTCGTCAATATCTAGAACAAGTATTTTAAAAATTAACAAATAACAGTCAAGAGTTTTCTTTAAGTCTAGATGATTAAGCTTTTCCTCTTTAATTTGCAACGAATATTTGTATCTCCACTCTTTCATAAAGTAAATTATATATCCCTATTTTAGAAACTTGAATAAATCTAGTCATCTGATTGGTCGAAACTGGAGTCGTGATTTTAGCCATACCCGCCTACCGGTCAATAGTTATTTTTTAAAGATGCCCGTTGCCCCGGATAACGGGCCGCCGCATATATTTTGCAACATCTGTACAATGTTACCAAGTCCCTTTAATATACATTTCATACATTTTGGGGTCTCAAATTACCTTCATAGCAATTTTAGGTCCTACAAGGGCACTTGAAATGTCATAAATAAGAATAAGAGCAATAACCATGCACTCTGCAGGCATATACGCGGTCTTAAACAAGAGCTTAATTAAATGGATAGTTGAGTTCTGTTGCAGAGGGCGCTACACAAAATATTTTTTTGTGAGATAATGAAAAACCGAGTGTCAAATTTGAAAGAACATAATATTTAAACGACAAAATCATCTTTGTTTGATCAAAATTGGTTCAGAGATGGCTGAAATGTAACGATTTCTAATACTTGTGTACCACCACAAAATATTAGATATTTTGAAAAATTTGAAAAAAACCGTTGAAAAAAACGAAATAATGTCTTTTACGTCTAATTTCAGCCGATGCCGATGTTGGCTTTTTTGTTGGCATTTTTGTGTTGCTTATATTACCCACAATCAGCCGGCTCATGTATTGTTATTTTTAATGAAATAATTAATTAACGATCACCATGCTTTTTGAAAGTGGAGCTGAATTAGTATGATCGTATTGTATAAATTTCACATATTTTGGGGTCTAAAATTACCTTCATAGCAAATTTAGGTTCTAAAAGGGCACTATAAATGTCATAGATAGAATAAGAGCAATAACCATGCATTTTGAAGGCATTTGCGGTCTGAAAACAGAACTGGTGCGCGGGTGTAGTGAGAAGTGGAAACAAAACATAACTTGCACATCATCATCAACTGCATGCAACCTACCAATTCATGAGTGTTGCACTGCCAAGACTAAAAGAACAGGACTAAAGTAATTTAGTTTGAAATATCCTCCCGCTTTTGACGAATTCTATAACCGCAAGTAGTTGTTGTTACATTTTTGACGGAACCCTTCTGTTGTCTGTATTTTGTTTTAATGCAAAATGTGATAATAGGAAGGGTCGGTGACTGCTTGTTTACTTCAAAATGCACCATTATACACGACTGCATTCAATCTTCTATATTCACCTCATAATCTGATTATTCTCAATTTTACAGTAGGTAAGTATGTACATGTAGATATACATCAAAGTACTTTAACACGATGTCATGATACTATATTTCAGTATTCTGAAACTAATATGTATATTAAAAACACCGTGTATGTAAGTAAATAATCATATGCATGTAGGCAAATAAAAATACAAATTGCGAAATATTAGTGTGATTCGTCTTCATGTTCTAGGCCTATGTGTATTGTAATTGTAAATTTATTGTATCTTGTAACAATGTCAATGGAAAAAGAATGTCTATGTATAATCATGGATCAATACAGATGAAAGGAAATCAATGAAAATGAAGTTATTATAATCTTTAGAATGGCAAAACTTAAGTCTAAACAAAATTTGGACAATATAAGCTAGAACTTACCCGTAGAAGCCATTATCTTTTGAGAAGTAACTTTCACCCAAAACTCGTCGTACTCTAGAACAAGGTCGCCCTGAGGGAAAGACATAACATGCAAAAAGTAGGTCAACATTAATTTAAAATCGACTAAAATCGAGAAATATTTGAATCTCAATCCGTACCCAACGAGATGACAATTCATTGCCGTTATTTAAGAATAGGTTAGTTATTTCCTATATTTGTCTTTCCATCTGTCTGAGTTAACTCTATTTCTTTGATCTTATTTTTGTTTTGGGGATTACATAGATGAAAGTGAGTTCGCCTATCCTACATTCATTTCATATTGTGTAACATCACAAAGTGATTTTGTCCAAATCTATATACAAATAAGTGGAGCAGCTGTACCCACTCATCTTGATTGGAGGCCTAGAGAAAAAGAAAAATACCAAGATCAAATTGTACACGATCTTCAAAAATTAACTTGTGTTGCTTGTTATATATTTTGACTTAATACTTTCGCCACTCGAATAAACTTAATTTCACAAATACCTGCCCATTATGAAAATACTTCTTCATCCCCATCGCTACTGGAAACAACACTAAAAAGCCCAGCCTGTCCTCCCCCCTCTCTTCCCCCACAACTTCCCTTTCATGATTCCCGATCAGAATGCGTCATAAGCAAATATAACAAAAAAATGATATTGTAAGATGAAACACTTGAATAAATATAAAGTTAAATGAATGAGTAAAAAAATGGATCAATAAATCATTAAATTAAAGAAAATAAACAATATTTTGAAAAATAATGAAATGAATGAATGATTTGATTAATATGCGAATAACTGAATATATAAATAAATATATATATAAATATAGGCTATGTATAAATGAATATAAGATAAATGGATTTAAAAAAAACATATTTAATATAGTAAATGAATGAATGAATGAATACATAAGCAAATAGATAAATAATAAAGAATAAACATAATGAGTGCAATTTGTGTGTCCAAAATTGAAGTCTCCAATTTTCTGTCCGCCTCTATAATATTAGTTTAATTTAATTCCGCAAGTAAAAAGTGGTGTATTGACTCTTTTTCTTGAAACAATAGAAATAAATACATTAATTAATTAATTAATAGATGAATGAAAGAATAAATAAATAAATAAATAAATAAAGGTATGAATGAATAAATAAATGAAGGTATGAATGATTAAATAAATGAAGGTATGAATGAATAAATAAATGAACTCACGTAAAAATAACGTTCCCGACATCACGACCAGGAGCGGTCCAGGTAAAGGATGTTCCCGCCTCTTTGTGGGCGTAGCTTGTATGGGTAACGCTGTCTCCAGGGCCGGTGCATTGTAGAAGTTTGGTGTTAGTCGGTGGGTCGCTGAACGTGCCGACCAGGGTGTCGTCCGCCAACCGAGCCTGCAGGAGAATACCTTTGAATGATCCGCCGGTGACGGATACTGAATTAGGGAAAACAGAGTCCGGTCAATAATTATATAGCCAAATAGATAAATAGAACAGATACGTGAACGTAATTCATATGATAATAATTATGATAATAATCATTATTTTGTTTACCCATCAGGAGAAGCCTCATCAGCATCAAAGCTGTTCTTGCAGATGGTACGACAATTATGTTTACCCCAAGCAAATAGCACGTACCATTAACACCTGCATGAAGAGTGTCCAAAATATAGATCAAAGTCTTGCCAAAGGACTTTAGACCCGTTGTGAGATCCGAACCTTTAATCCTTGGATTGAGAGTCAAGTGAATGAACTACTATACCACGACATCTCCTTGACATCTCGTTAAGCCCACCGCACACTATAGGACCCGACTGCGATTCGATCTCGGAAGAATTTGCAAAACAGCATTATTTTAATATGAACATTTAAACATGTAAAATCTTAATGACCAAGGGTTTGAATAGTCATATGATTAAGAAAATCTAAATTTCAAGGGATTCCAGGCTTCCTTGAAAGAGGGAAACCTAAATAATACGTCAGACCAAAATAACGACTGTCCTCGATTTTAACCCGATTATGTTTTTCTTCTGGCTAGAAGAGTTTAAAGCATTTAAATTCTTGTTGTTAGTATTCTTATAATTCTTCGATTTGTTTCCATAAAACTCTCGACAGGTGAACAAAAACGTCTTCATTTCGTTCTTATCTCCGACAAGACAACAACAACAATAATACATTTGCCGAAAAAGCCAACATTCTGAGGGGGTTGGGTATAGCATACCGTGCTAGAACTGCACCACTTGAGTAATGTCCATATACTTATATAATCATTTGTTTGTATCGCCCAACCACTTAGTACATAAACATTATATTTAGCATTTGAAAAGTTTCCAAGTTTTTAGGGTAAAAGGAAAATTCATGTGTGAAATCCCTTCCGTTGTTACGGTGATTGCATTGTCGACATAATTGGTAGCTGTCTAGAGGCACATTTTTGGCTGTGCCTCTGAAGTTGAATATTGAATTTGTCATCGATTTCAATTGACAATTTTTTTTTTTTTACTTCTGTTTTTGTAATCGATGATGCTATAACACTCGCACCATTGCATATAAATGTACTTGACATTGTTTTACAATTATATAAAGGAACACTGTGCTATTTTTCTACTAAATTAATCGATATTTCTCAATCGCTTAACGCATACCTGTGAGCTCTTCAGATGGAGTGTACGTGTTCTTGCTGACGCTGAGGGTGTAGGGACTTGGCCCAGTTTGAGGCGGGATGATCACACTTGCGTTATACCGATGGCCCGGTGTCAAGTTCACACAAGCACCGGCCGGGGCGCCCGATGAATAGGCCATGACGAGAGGGACGACAGCCAGGAATGCGAGAGACCAAAAGTATGACATCTTGGACTGGTACGTTACCCCAAAAAACAAAAAACAATAGATTTATGCAATGTTGTGGTGAAGACATTTTCACCAAAATTACATTTATAAATGAAAGGTTGATACAGTTCCATCAGAAAAGGTGCAACATGTAAGAAAAGTCTGAAAGTCTATAATAATCACGTTAAGTATCAAAAGGGGTGTTTGGGATTTAATGTATCCTAAGAAACTATGTGAATCCTTTTTTTTAATGCTACATGACTTGTATGGATCTTTTTGTAATCACTATTGAAAAAGTAGAATATAAAAACGGATCTTAAATGTGCAAGTGCTGAGCTTGCAACAATATTAAACGTCTTCAGTCTTCTCCTCAAATGAGAAAATGATAAACAAATAAAGACGAATGAAAACATGAATACAATCTTGGATTCAAGAAAACAATGTCACACTACAGGTGATGGCTATATAGGATTTTTTCGAAAGAAAATCAAGGTCACTTTGTATTTCCTTATTATTGTCGCCTAGTCATTGCATAGTCAGTGTGTCAACAAGACACCCAGATGCGTACGCAGGGGGGGGGGGGGGGGGGTGGTTGGGGATTGAACCCCACCTTCAGTTTTTTGTATGTGTGTATTTTGGAGCAACCCCCCCCCCCTTTGTAATTTGTTTTCTTTTCTTTTTTTCTTCTTTAAAAAAATAATCATGCCAATGGCTGACGTAAAAAAGGTGACCTTAACCCCCCCCCCCAACGGAGCTAAATGTCAAATTTTCAAATTTCGAGACCCCCCCCCCCAAAAAAAAAGTGTCCTCTTACCAACACCCCCCCCCCCCCCCCCGCTTATTCAGCGGTTGGCTGAGTCGTTGCGATTATTGGGGGACCAAAAAAAGAGTGTCCTCTTACCCCCACTCTCCCCCCCCCCCCCCGCTTATTCAGCGGCTGGCTGAGTCGTTGCGAAGTTTTTGGACCGATTTAAACATTTTAACCCCCCCCCCCCCTTGAAAAAATCCTGTGTACGTTACTGAAGACACCTAATACATAATGTGAGACACTATTACCAAGGAAGTACCAGAATTACTACATGACGTTGTTTCGTGACCACGCATATATTTAAAGGTCGAATTGACTTTGAATTACATTTTTCTGTTCATTTACAAGATGATCAGTAGTTCCCGAGCATAAAAATAACCGATGAATAAAAAATACTCCAAAACAAATAATGATAACAATAATAATAATGGTGATTTAAAAATAATGATAATGATAATTTTTCTTCATCTTCATCTTTATAATAATGATAATACTAATCATCATCATCAACATATATAATAGTTGGTTCTTTTATAGCGGACACTCTTGCATGGCGCTTCAGGAGTGATAATATTTTTGTGAATGCTAAAAAAAGACGGGATGTCTAAAGAAAAATAAAACAACTTTGGCAACATCTTAAACACCACTCAATCATCCTCAATGAAATTTCGCGTTCACTTGTCTTTTCTGCATTTTACGGCAAACCTTTGCATTAACGTAATTGTAACTCCTAATTTCTTGGCGAAATGACCACTTAAACATGTTAGATTCACATTTCATTCGTAAAATGTCGTGAATATGTAAGTAAAGTATATATAGATATATATCAAAAGAAAGCATCCCAATAAAAAAATGACTCGTTTACTATCTTCAAATTCATTATCATCATCATCATCATCGATTACGGGATGTAGGTGTTGGCCGCAGGGGCGGATCCAGCCGGTGGTGAGGGAGGGGGCCCAATTCGTGAGGAAACTTTTCAACGACGACTCAGCCGACCGGCCGAATAATCGGGGGGGGGGGGGGAGGCAGTGAGCACTTATATATATATATATTTTTTTTTTTTTTTTGGGGGGGGGGCTTTTTTTGTTGTTTTGTTGTAAAGGTAAACTTAACGTTGCCATCTTTTTTTAACCTATTTTTTTTTTTTACCAGAGGAGGGGGACGCCCCCCCCCCCCTTGGTTGACCGGTAAATTCACGGTCACTATACGTCTGGCATCGTCACTTTAGAGAGATATTTGTGCGCCTATGGTAGGAGTCAGGAAAGGTCAAAATGCCTATTCAACCTGGCTTTGTCTATCAGCCTTATAAAATGTTCGGTTGTTTTTCTTTGCACTATATCATTAGACAAGTTGTTCCAATCCTGGATGGTGTGTGTACCGAACAATTCATTTCTTATGTCAAGTATAACGAATGTAAGTATGTTTTGTTGACAAAACATCAACAAATCATCTTTGTTGTAATATATTTTTTGCCTCTTACGGACCAAATATGAAGGGAATTAATCATGGGCACAACATTTCCAAAACAACAAAGAAATTTATTTATAAAAAACCTTTAAAGGGAAAAATTTGATGTCCGCTTTGCCCTACATCCGCGGGGGAGAATAAACATGACGCAGATAGACAAACTACGAACCCTATTAGAGTTAGGTATAAATAGACGACTCCAACAGGGAAATGGTGTTCATTTGGTTTTTAATATGGATTCTGAAGTAAAATTAAATGCCAAAAATGATGCCACCGGAGTTGATAATCTGTGCCCAGAGTGTCCAAATGTTATGTTTAATGGACCCATCAGTGTTTTTATGTATTTCTGAAGAAGTATTTTGGCTAAAAAAGTGTTCTTTTGGTGTAGAAAACCCACTATGAACAATACAGTGATATTGTAAGACCCACAGAAGACCTCATGAGCACTGAAGTTGCTCCAAAAGAGCTGAAAGAACTCTTCGGTATCAGAATTCAATGATACATTGTGGGTGTGTGACGCTTTGATAGCCAAATATGTCTTAAATGTAACATAAATGATTCAAGAGCCTCAAATTAAAGTTAGGTGATATATTTCCTTTCGACATACTTGTGTAATTGATGTGTTAAAGGTACTTCATGAACTTTTTCAAAATGCAAAAATAGACTGGGAAATCTAACTGCATGCTTTCATATTTCTACAGATTAAGTCCTATTTATAAGAAAAACAGGTAAGGTACCATCATAATACTAATAAATTAAATTCAAACATTAACGTGACGAAATTCCTTGATTAGAAATGCACGTACAATGTACACGATAAACATAACAAAAAATAGTCAAGGCAGAGTATAAATAATAACACGACGGTATAACTACAATATCACAACATCCATAAGTGCGGTTATATTTTTAAGGTATTTTGTGAGCGATTTTGTGATTAAATACCTTACACACATAAATAATTTGTTTTTCTTGCAAACAGAAAAGAAATGAAGTAAGTAGGCCTAGTTATTGATCAACACAAATCTAAAGGCAAACAACAACAAACAAACAAACGAGGAAACGAACAAATCTAAAGGCAAACAACAAACAACAAACAAACGAACGAGGAAACGAACAATATGTCTTAAATATAACATAAATGATTCAAGAGCCTTAATTTAAAGTTAGGTGATATATTTCCTTTCGACATACTTGTGTAATTGATGTGTTATACTAAAGGTACTTCATGAACTATTTCAAAGTGCAAAAATAGACTGGGAAATCTACCTGCATGCTTTCATATTTCTACAGATTAAGTCCTATTTATAAGAAAAACAGGTAAGGTACCATCATAATACTAATAACATAAATTCAAACATTAACGTCACGAAATTTCTTGAGTAGAAATGCACGTACAATGAACACGATAAACATAACAAAAAGTAGTCAAAGCAGTGTATAAATAATAACACGACGGTATAACTACAATATCACAACATCCATAAGTGCGGTTATATTTTTAAGGTATTTTGTGAGCGATTTTGTGATTAAATACCTTACACACATAAATAATTTGTTTTTCTTGCAAACAGAACAGAAATGAAGTAAGTAGGCCTAGTTATTGATCAACACAAATCTAAAGGCAAACAACAACAAACAAACAAACGAGGAAACGAACAAATCTAAAGGCAAACAACAAACAACAAACAAACGAACGAGGAAACGAACAATATGTCTTAAATATAACATAAATGATTCAAGAGCCTTAATTTAAAGTTAGGTGATATATTTCCTTTCGACATACTTGTGTAATTGATGTGTTATACTAAAGGTACTTCATGAACTATTTCAAAGTGCAAAAATAGACTGGGAAATCTACCTGCATGCTTTCATATTTCTACAGATTAAGTCCTATTTATAAGAAAAACAGGTAAGGTACCATCATAATACTAATAACATAAATTCAAACATTAACGTCACGAAATTTCTTGAGTAGAAATGCACGTACAATGAACACGATAAACATAACAAAAAGTAGTCAAAGCAGTGTATAAATAATAACACGACGGTATAACTACAATATCACAACATCCATAAGTGCGGTTATATTTATAAGGTGTTTTGTGAGCGATTTTGTAATTAAATACCTTACACACATAGATAATTTGTTTTTCTTGCAAACAGAAAAGAAATGAAGTAGGCCTAGTTGTTGATCAACACAAATCTAAAGGCAAACAACAAAGAACAAACAAACAAATGAGGAAACGAACAAACAAAAACTAGTTCATAAATGTGAGTCCAAAATTAATCTGATTGACAATATCTCCACCTATTATCGATTTTACTCACCGATTGTTAGCTTCTTTGAGGAGATATAGAAAAGCAGAAGAACAACGTTTGTTACTGAAGATCGCACTGGGTCCACCGAGTAAATGAGCTAACCAGGAACAAACAGCTGTATAACTGGAAAGTAGGTGACACAAAGTTCCACCGGCTTGTGAGTCATTAGCAAAATACTACAGGGGGCGTCAGGGTGTCAAACATACCTCCCCCTAAAAAAGATAATTAAGTCTACTTTATTGGCTTGTCAGGTCGAGAGTTTTATAGAGACATGTCATCTGGCTTTAGGAGGAGATGTGACATTGTTTTCTTTTGAGTTTACTTGTTAAATAATTTTGAGATATGCATGTGCGCCTCCAAATAATCGATATGGCGTTGCCACTGCCCGTTATGGGTTGATTAATCAACGCTTGTACATGGAGTTCGCTTGTCGAACAAATCGTAGGCCAACATATTGCATGACGAAGGGGAGTGGGGTGGAAGTCCACGGATTTTTCCAATTATATTTTCTTTGAGGTAAATCTCCCATGAATTCTGTATCAGTATATTATGACCCTCCGGTCGGCCCGAGTACACCCTGCTCCTGAAAAGATTCTTAAGGTTTATTCTACCTGTATTCATTTTCTCATTGCTAATGATCATCCGGGGCATATTCTGACGAAGTTTAGGGAATTTTTGTTGTCTTTGAAACATTTTATATAATTCATTATTACATTGCACCACAGTGTATTCACTCGATTGCCTTCAATATATGATTAAAGTCATCAAATTATCACAAGTCATCTTAAATGCTCGTGTGAATTCTTCTCCATTTCCAGTAATGACATGACTTCAGCTTTGAACCCCATAGTCCTAAAATCAGAGAATAACAAATAAATGTTAATGACGGATAACGACGATGATGAAGATGATTCAGGTAGAGGTGGTGGCGACGGTTGTGGTGATGATGACAGTGATGGTGATGAATCTATAAATGGTGATGATGGCAATTCTGATTGGAGTGAAGGCAATATCAGAGGGAATGACGAAATGTGTTGGTCATGGTGCTGATGTTCGATATATAAATAGTCCGGTGTCAATCGCTTCGCTGTCTCACTTTCTAACACTTTCAAAAATCTTGACTTTAACCCCGGACAAAGCAGACCTACCCTTACACCTCACCCAAAACCAAATGACAAATCTAACAAGTGACTGGTCCAGGGGGGGGGGGGGGGAAGGGGGGCGAAACAAACATGGAAGGGGAAAAATAGAGAGCGACAGAAGAAAGAGGCGAAAATAAAAAGAAAAGAATGTTAAGGAGAATAAGCTAGGGGAGAAAAAAAAGGAAAGAGAGAGAGGGCGGGAGTAAAGAATGAATAAGAAGAAGAATAAAAAGAAACTCGCTACCCTTAGTATTCGGGTCACCTAGATCATAACTGACTCATTTATATTTATATTGTCACTTAGAAAATAAATTTATATTATAAGCTCATTTCTTCGTTCCGTTCCCTGCATATGAGGTTTCAGATTACACTGTCTTCCAAAGTTAGAAATTATTGTTAAGCATTTTATGTTATTGCATACCTTTTTTTCCCGATAACGATCAAATCAAATGTTGACCATATTTTCACAAAGTAAGCCTTGGCCAAAAACGAGGTGGGTGTTATTTCCTGTTATTTTGAAATCTCATGATCTTTCTTTCCTCATCCGGGAGCAGAGGTCATATTATTAGCATTGTGATACTTCCAGCCAAGTGACTCATGAATAAGAATTCCTAAGAAAACGATTGACTCGGTTCTCTCAATAACAGTATTTTCAATTCTTATCGGAATGATGGAATTGTTTTCCTTTTAGAATAATACATACTTTGTTTTCTTAAAATTAAATAATAGCTTGTTACATCTGAACCAGTCGTTTGTAATAAGGTGGCCGCGAAGCGTAGTAGAGCACCTATTGATTTCTTCAGAATCTATATATTTGTATTCCTTCTTTCTGTATGGATTTTTTTCGCTTCATATCTCATGAATGACATGTTTAATGACAATGTCAATGAAATTTTCATGCCATGTGCCATATACATGAGTATTTTTCCCCTTTTCTCTTTCTTTTTCTTTCTTTTTCTCTCTTTTTTTTAGCCGCTAAAGAGGGGGGTGGGGTGGGTGGGTGACACGGGCCGACTGTGCCCCCTCCTGAATCCACGCCTGATCATGAAGATTAACCCCAAATTGTACTAGGCTATTTCGAGCTTACTATGAATTGGGGGTAGGGGATACCGACATCTTTATCATTTTTTCTTCTTCAAATTTTGGAGTTGACATGTTGTCGCAAAAGATCGTATTACTCCATTATAAAACATCCAATTTTCTTAAACTTGGTTTCAAAATATTTGTTCGAGTGGAAAGGAAAATGTCATGGAGTAGTGCGTCCAAAAAAAAGGTGACGGGTTAGCTTTTGCGAGAAAAAAATCCCGTGAAATTATGGTAAATTACAGTAATTTACATGATATAACATAAAAATGGAAGACTTGTTTCTTTTCTAATGAAAACGTTAATGATGGAAATCAGTTGAGTAAACTGAGCTTTAAGGAGAAAATGTAATACAGTGCGTCCCAGAAAATACGTAACCGAGAATTATCGATGTTTTATCATAACTTAATCATACTTATAATTAATAAATGACACATCTTAGTAACGCTTAAATCCTCCTCGTTTATTTGATGCAACTCATATGATGCATATTTCACGCATGAGTGATTAAAAACAATTTGAAGAGAGGAGACTAAAAAGTCATTTTTGGGGCGGTATCTAAATTTCAAAGAGAAAATCACATTTCTAGAAAGTTCATTTTCTGCCCTTTCATATGACACCTCAATCAGGAAAAATGAGCCAGGAATAACAAAGTTCTGTTGATTTAAAGTAATGCTTGCATTTCCATAATTTGTTAAACGAATTCGTTTTCACATGTTGCCTAATGGTGGGTTCCCACTGCCGATCAAACCAACCCGACCAAGCCCAATCATGCCCGATCACCCATTTTCCCCCGACCAATCCCGACCCCATGCCTAAACACAAGCTCTTCCCGACCGCTATTCGACCATTGACGACCCACATTCGACCATTCACGACTCCTGCACGACGTACAGTCGACCACAACTTCGATCTCTTCTCGATCATTACGATCTCCATACAATCCAAACGCGATCATTACGATCTCCATACAATCCCAACGCGATCCCTACTAGACCAACTAGACGTTCACACGGTCTCTACACAATCTCGACCCGAGCAGATCGACCTGTTCGAACAGGGATCCAAGATGACTCGTGAATTGAGTGGTTGCACAAAATATTATCGTCAGCTAATGGTACAGTACTCATTTTTGATCAGCGTTCAGTTCATCTCAGACACTCAAGAGATGTAAATCGAACAGTTACATTTGTGGGCAGTGGCGGATCCAGGGGGGGGGGGGGGGGGTGGGCCCGGGGGCCCGGCCCACCTGGCAACAAAAACAAAGAATGTGTGCTAAAGCAACAAAAAAAGTCTTCCTCCCCCCCCCCCCCAAGCCACTGAAAGAAATATCTGACGACGCAATTTCCGCCCCCCCCCCACAAAAAAAGGCTCCTCTGACCGTGATTAAATGCCTTAAAACCCCCTTAGCTTCCGGGGACTCTGCCTTGGAGTTCACCTTGGGCCCAAAGTCAGGCACCTGGATGCTCATCTGACGGTAATTTAATGCTTAAAACCCCTGACGCCAATTAGTGGCCTGCCATGCAGTGTCACAAATAAGGTATCAAAATGTGTTCATCTGACCGTAATTTAACGTATAAAACCCCTGAGCTTCTGGGGGCTCCGCCCCTGGACCCAACACCAATTTATGTCCTGCCAGTGTCACAAATAAGGTATAAAAATATGCTCATCTGACGATAATTTAATCTATAAAGCCCCTGGACCCCACACCAATTTGTGTCCTGCCAGTGTCACAAATAAGGTATCAAAATATGCTCATCTGACAGTAATTAAATGCCTATTCCCCCTGAGCTTCTGGGGGCTCCAACCCTTGACCCCTTCCGAGAAACGTTCAGCGGGGCCTGCATGTAAGAGTGGGGTGATGGGGATTTTTTTTTCTTCTACCCCCCCCCCCCCCAAACGTTTTTGCCACTGCCGGTGTCACAATTATGTACCAATATTTGGCTCGCATAATTTCAAATTTGCCCCCCCCCCCCTAAGAAATCCTGGATCCGCGTCTGCCGTGTCGCTGTCACATGTTACTACCAATTCTAGAAGCGATTAATTTAACTAGTATCAATATACCGGTACGAAGACAATGTGATTAGATGAGCACGTAATTGTGTCCTTGGTTGAGTTGCGATCGGAAAGATCGAGTGCGGTCAAGAAGTGCTCGGGATGTGATCGAAAAGCAGTCGAGAAGTGAGCGAGTTCGGTCGAGTAACCGTTTAGGGTAGACATGTACCGATTGTGAAGCGGTTGAGTTGTTGATCGAGTTGATCGGGAACCAATCCTGTAGAAGTTGTGTATAAATCGAGATGAGCGGGTAGTGATAGGCGGAAAAAAATCCACCCCGACCAAACTAGACTTCTATACGATCGATTCTCGATCAGCTCGACCTCTACTCGACCAATACACGATCGCTGTACGATCGCTTGCCTTCTCGACCACTACACGATATTTTTTGACACGCCAAAAATTGTCGTGTAGGAAGCCAGATCGATACCGATCAAGGTAGACCGATCCCGATCGCCCTTGCCGACCGAGCCCGACCAGGCCAAAATAGCTTGATCGGGCTTGGTCGGGTTGGTTTGATCGGCAGTGGGAACCTACCATAAACGGAGTAGTCTTTTGTCAACTCCGTTTGTTGCTACGGCAAGCAGCCAGTGAAAATGAATTCGTTTAATCAATTTATGGAAATTGGATAACCTCAAAGACATTGCAAACGAATGTGATACATATTTTGCTAACATAGGTCCAGAGCAAGCAACTAAGATAGATCCACAAAGTTTACGATTTTGAAAAAATATCTTACCAACTATACATATAAACAATTCATCCTTCTTAAAACCTACCGATCATCTTTATATACTTCGCATAATGAATTCGTTTAAGCAACCCCATTTAACTTGCCATGACGAAATTAGCACCAGTGTATAAAGAAAATAATGTGTAGCATTTCAAAACTCCTTGTGTTAAAATGTAATCTTTCATTAACAACTGGATTATTTACAATTTTTCTTTTTCTAAACAGCGAAATTTATACCGAAATATAAAAAAGGTGATGTCTCTAATCTAAGTAACTATCGCCCAATGTCCATTTCGTCAAGCTTTTCAAAACTACTTGAACGTATTGTCTACAACAGATCTTAAGAATTTTTGAAGAAGAATGACCTCCTTAATCTAAATCAGTTTGGCTTCAGGAAGTCATATTCAACTAAGCTTGCCCTAGAACAATTATATGACTGAGTGTCGAATGTCTTGCTGATCATTAACATGTCACTGGCGTCTTTATGGATTTTAGTAACTCATTTGACACTCTTGATCACTCTTTTGAAGAAACTAAAGTGTAATGGTCTTAGAGGATTAGCCTTAAATTGGTTTGAGAGCTATTTGCCAAACAGGAATCAGTTTACTTCTTATAATCATGCTAATTTTGAAATATTAAACATTGAATGTGTAATCCCACAGGGCTCAATGTTAGGCCCGCTCTTGTTTTACTTTGCAGCAATGACGTTCTTATTCGTCAACTGTCTTACAATATATAATGTTTGCTGATGACACAAATGTATTTCTCGCTCATTCGAATCTCAATATTCTCATCGACACTCTGAATTAAGAACTGCAAAAACTAGCCAAATGGTTTCAATGTAATATGCTGTCTTTGAATCTTCAGAAAACAAGGTCGATATACTTTAGAAATTCATAACAAACAAGTACAATTTGATATACCATTGAAAATAGAATATATAAGATTTAAACAGAAAACCGATACTAAATTTCTACGAGTTTATATTAACGAACTGTCAAATATAATATCGAAAAATATTTCTCGCAATGTTGGTGTTTTGTCTAAATTAAAAGGTTACCTACCACTAAACGTTATATTTTTACTATAAAATACTATGTTACTACCATATATGACATACTGCAATTCAATATGGGCAAATTTCAAAAATATTTGAACGATTCAATTCTAGTTATAAAAAAGGCGTTGCGTATGTATATTGGTTTTCACTACAAACATCACAGCGCCCCCTTGTTTTTTAAATTGAATACCCTCGAAACTTCGGTTTTCGTCTATACCACGGCTATTTGCCTCCTGCTCTAACTGCCCTTATTAAGAAAAACAAAGACGTACATTCTTATCTAACAAGACAGTCAAATAAATTCACCTATCCAATCCCTAAACCGCAAAGGCACATAAATCGATTATACATAGTGGCCCTAATTGTTTTCCTATGAACTATAATATTTTCGGTCTTTTGTTTGGCTGATATGTTTTACGTCAGCTTAGAAAGAGGTCACAAACAATTAGACTTTGATTATTTATTGCTTTGCCTCACTATTTTATAAAGGCAAAACATGGGACAGGATGAATACCGAGATTTGAACCAACATAATGCGCTTTCCTTACCGACTGATGAGCCAACGATGGGTCGATGAAAGGTGGTTTGCATGATTAGTGTATAACCCTATCACTAACCCTGATTGTTACGTCATTGCTAAAGAATATTTATGAAGCCGAGGAAAATGACCATGTGCGCATGTGCCGGTATAGATAATTCGTAGGAATTAAAGTTTAGCGGCCCGGACATATGGAATACTTTGCCTTTGGATCAAATGAATATTCACTCAGAGTTTGCATTCAAAGAAGCTGTGAAAAGAAAGCTGTTCTCCCAATATACTGTTTAATCATGAATATTTATGTCTGCTTTATTGACAATGATTATGTGCAATCCTTCTCACTTAAACCTTCTCTCTCTCTCTCTTTCTCTATCTATCTCTATCTCTCTCTCTCTCTTTTTTTCTTTTTCTCTCTCTCTCTCTCTCTCTCTCTCTTTGCATCACCAGGTACACCCTACATGTACTTAATTGTAAGGGCTCACAAGGCATCAAGCTTTGCTCATCTTGGAGCCCGGGCCAGTTCTGTTTAAAATGAGTTCATATTTCTTCATCTATATATTTCCTAATGTATACTGATTAATTTTTTGTTGTATTCAGAACTAAACAATAAATTAAATGAAATGATAAATAATTATAAATAGGCATGTAGTCTCCGAACATGTGACACATCACCATAACCATAGTAATAATAGTATGAGTCGATTTTCGCCTAAATATTGTAGATATCCCTCTCCAACTTTTAAATTTGCAAATGTATGATTAAAGATTTCGCAGGCATCGTTACACAGCTATAGCAAATCGTTTAACTTTGCACAATCACACAATAAATTAAAGAACAAACTCTAACAAAGTGATATGGGCTAGGCAATTTAATTTAGAGTCAACAACATATAAGACCGTAGTACTGTATTAGCAAAACAAGTACATGGAACAGCTTCGAGAAAAAAATTCTTTCGTAGCGATTACCTATTTTTCATATTATAATAAACTATTTGCCTTGTTAAGATTAATCTCCTGAAATGCAAAACATTACACACACAAAATCAATATTTATCCCAATAGAATGAGGATTATCTAAAGAATACATATTGGTAAAGAAACGGAGAATTTAATTATTCGTGGAAGAACTAACAGTTCACTCTTTTAAGAATAGAGCGCAATTCGATGTCTTTATATATAGGCAGACATGACGTAGCTAAAAGATCACGTGCACTCCCGCCCACACACAAACACAAACAATCGAATGACGAATAAATGGGAGAGAGACAGACATACAGACAGAGAGGGGGACGTTAACAAAAGGTGAATCGACCCCCTCCTCCATCCTCATCCTAATTATGTTTGTATAATTATTCATGTTCTTACGCAATGTACAAAATTCTGCAATTCAGCCATCTGGCTGCAAATGAATTTTTCAATAAGAACATTACCATTACCATTACCATTACCATTACCATTACCATTACCATTACCATTACCATTACAATTACCATTACAATTACCATTACCATTACCATCACCATTACCATTACAATCAGTAATAAAACCTTGATAATCCGAAGTTTATCAATCGATCGCTACGATCTAGTAGAACCCACGCTACGCAACTTGATGCCAAGTACATGAAGTTTCTACGGAAAAACATTAGACCGGAATTATTGCTTGGTAGCGACAAAGACCACACAGAGTAGACTGATGATCAATGCTGAATTGACGGTAACCCATGGTGCTCCTACAAGGATGACAAACAAGGAGAGAAATAAATCAGCCTTTGGTTGAATTATGTTTAATTCAAATCTATCTATTTAATGAATGATTTTTAATAAATGGCCCATTTGCCATAGACTCACATCGAAGTGCTTGTTTCTCGAACAGCTTCTTGCCGTCTTCATACAGTGAACATACAATATTTGCTATTAAAAATGCAAGATAATGTTCTTTCTTTTTTTGTTACATTAAGGCATACGTTCCTGTTCATTAACGATGAACATTGCAAACAAAATGAAATAAAGTCGATTGATCTTCGACTGCGCGCAGTCAAACATGATGTCGCCTCAGAGCGATTTAACAAATCAAAACAGGAGCAATTATTAAAATTCAAGTTTGATTGTAATCTATCAACTGGTTCTCAGAATATCGTGATTACAAGCTATTTTTTAATATATATGTATGACCCTTTGATTTTTGACCTCTTGACCCAAAAATCAAACCGGCTATTGGCTTATCAAGATACTTATATTTATGTGTACAAAGTTTGATGGCAATATAATCCGTCAATGAGTTCTTGAGATGTGTAAGGCTCACTGAAAAAAAAATACACAGGGGCGAACAAACCTCATGACCCTAAAATCTAATCAGTTCGTATTGCTCTGCAAGATACATACGTGTCCTGAGTTTTATAGTAATCCATCCATCGGTTCTAATGATAATGCGTTCACAAACTATTTTTTCATACATAATGAGCCTGAGGCTGAGCTGATCGTGGATGCGTTATTTGATCTGTGTTGTACTGAAGCGCGGGTGTAGTAAGAAGTGGGAACAAATCATAACTTGCACATCGTAATCAACTGCGTGGAACCTACCAATTCACGAGTGTTGCACTGCCAAGACTAAAAGAACAGGACTAAAGTAACTAAAGGACAAATTTGTCGCACATCTGCATTTAAGACTTGGGATCGACTGTATATTTTTAAAACTGGCATTTTCTACATGTATATGGGTAGTTCCACTGGGTTGGGAAGCGGTTGTGTAACATAAATAGTGAAAATTAGAAAAAGCTTGAAAAGTGAATTTATTAGGCCTTTTTGGATAGGACAATTGTCATAAATTTTAGATGTACTTTAAATTAACTAAAACTTCCAGATTTTTCAAAAATGCATGGGAAGTTGGAACACGAATTTTACAACTATATCATCAACAGTGCTTACGTAACATTGACACCAAATCTAAATTGATAACTTGTTTCTGAATTGATTATTTATCATAATTTTCCTTAGTTATTTTTGAAAAGTATAGATATTGTTAAAGTAGATATTCATTGATTTTAAAAACTAACTTTATTTTCATTTTTGCAAAGTTGAAACTTTGATTCGACAAGGTTATCAAGATTCAATGCTTGGAAACATTCGAAGTAATGAGTATTATAAATTACAAAACGCTTAAATACAGCCCCTGCATAGCACCTGAAGAGCTCTCCGAACGCTGCTGAGATGTGTGAGATCACAGTATGGACATGATTTGCACAAGCAGACGATGTCCCATGACATTTTCAGTGCCTGTGTTTTCATCTTCTCTTGAGTTCTTTCTCTTACTTCACTACCGTTAGGCTAAAAGCATAATCTATTGCCTCACTCTAAACCCCGCGCATGGTTTTATTTTGATGACAAATGCAGTGATACAAATATAAAGGAATCTGTCGCTTGTAAATATAATAAGACGCCATTGTATATTCAGCTGCACACACCGCGGTATGTTTGGCGTTTCAAGAGGGAACAAAATGTCGTCCTTAATATCATTCCGGGGGCTTTTCAATTTGAAAGTCTGGTTTCTTTGATTGTTAATTAACCCCTATTCTGTGTATTTACAAGCAAAAGATTTTAGTTATCATAATCGGGTCATATCTCCTTTTGAATGGTTTGACATGCCATTACATTTATATACACTAAACTCATTATAATTTGAAAAATAATAGCTTTGAAATTATGTTCATTCTTTATGGGATGTCGTCGGCTGGGGCAGTATTGGCAGTATATAGTGACGTTATTAAAACATCGTTATTTTTCCGGCGAATCTCTCGTATATCCCAGCTGCTATGGAGGCGGTTGTATTTGTATTTTTATAAATCACCCGATAAGTAGTTGACCTAAAACTTGTACGATGGTCATCTGTTAGCTTACCAGTTTCTAGTGATACATTAGTTGACATAGTTGTGATTTTAAGTATTATTACATTATGATACTTAATTGAGAAATTATGTGTTGATAAAACATGATGACATGAAATTTATTACGTTTCTGAACTTCTTTTCAATGGTTAGAATTTGATATCTAAAATTCACATAATGACCAAGATTTTGCATTATTTTATAATTCAACTCACATCATGATAAATCATAATACAGAAAACAGCTACTAATGCAAAAGCATGATTCAATAGTTGCTTCCTGCAAATAGGCTTACATTTTGAAAAATTGCTTTTGTAATGGTTTGGTGTCGATGTTACGTCTGCATTGCTCAGTTGTTTAATTACTTCGTCGACATTTTTAATGTGGTATTCAATAACTCATCATGGAATTAAGTTAAGAACATCTATAGGCTAGAAAAATTAATGTCCCGCATTTAAAATTAACCAATAATCTCCAAAGATGCATTAATTAAGTGTTTCTCAGTCGTAATACTATGTTCAATTATATAACAAATTTAAAAACAAAATTGTCAATAAATTAGTTGATCCAAAACAGACGGACGTTATTACCTCTGACATAATTACCTCTGACATTATTACCTATATCTTTTTTACATCTGAAATGTTTACCTCTGACATTTTGACACCGGGCCGGGGCAATATTATTATTATTTCAATATTCTGAAAGCAATATGTATTAATTAAAAACACTAATGAATAATGGTAATGTATTCATAAAATGCATTCCGTGTATGTAAGTAAATAATATATACAAAATTGCAAAACGTTAGTGTGATTCGTTTTTATGATTTAGGCATATGTGTATAGTAATTGTAAATTTATTCTACCTTGTAACAAAGCCAATGGAAAAAGACTTTCTATGTATAACCATGGATCAATACAGATGAAACGAAATCAATTAAATTAATATAATCTTGAGAATGGCAAAACTTAAGTCTAAACAAAATTTGGACAATATAAGCTAGTACTCACCCGTAGAAGCCATTATCTCTTGAGAAGTAACTTTCACCCAAAACTCGTCGTACTCTAGAACAAAGGTCGCCCTGAGGGAAAGACATAACATGCAAAAAGCAGGTCAATATTTATTTAAAATCTACTAAAATCGAAATACATTAAAATCTCAATCCGTACCCAACGAGATGGCAATTCATTGTCGTTATTTACGAATAGGTTAGTTATGTCCCTATATTTGTTTTTCCATCTGTCTGAGTTAACTCGATTTCTTTGATCTTATTTTTGTTTTGGGGTTACATAGATGAAAGTGAGTTCGTCTATCCTGCATTCATTTCATATTATGTAACATCACAAAGTGATTTCGTCCAAATCTATATAAAAATAAGTGGAGCAGCTGTACCCACTCCCCTTGATTGAAGGCCTAGAGAAAAAGAAAAATACCAAGATCAAATTGTACATGATCTTTAAAAATTAACTTGTTTTGCTTGTTAAATATTTTACCTAATAATATACCTAACCATTAGGTGCCAGAGCATATAACATTGACTTCCTATAGGACATATATTTATTCAGATGGTCATATCTCAGCCAATACTTAACATATTAAATTGGTTTTCGACATTTGGACATTATTTTTGATGCTCTTTCGGAAAATGAAGAAAAAAAAAATTTAAAAATAAATGAAGCAAGAAAGAAATTTTAAAAATAGATTTTTTGATGACGTCACACTTCACCACTCTATACTTTCACCACTCGAATAAACTTGTTAATCAATGCTTACAGATGCTTTTCACAAATATCTGCCCATTATGAAAATACTTCTTCATCCCCATCGCTACTGGAAACAACAATAAAAAGCCCTGTCCCTCCTCTTCACTCTCCGAGTCCCCAATGGATCAATGTATCAATAAATTAAAGAAAATAAACAATATTTTGAAAAATAATGAAACGATTGAATGATTAATGATTTAATTAATATGCGAATAACTGAATATATGAATAAACAAATATATAGATATATGTATAAATAAATATAAGATAAATGGATAGTTGTATCAATCAATCAATCAATAAAAAGTTGTTTTTTATATTATTTAATAAATTAATGAATGAATGAATACATAAGTAAATAGATAAATAATAAATAAATAAACAAACATAATGAGTGCAATTTGTGTGTCCAAAATGAAAGTCTCCATTTTCTTTCCGGCTCTGTGATATTAGTAAAATGTAATTCCGCAAGTAAAGAGGGCACACTGTATTATAAATCTAGTACAAACGTAACAAAAATTGTGTATTGTCTCTTTGTCCTGAAAACGACAGAAATAAATAAATAAATAAATAAATAAATAAAAGAATGAATGAATAAATAGATAAAAGGTTAAATAAATAAATAATGGTATGAATGAATAAATGAATGAACTCACGTAAAAGTAACGTTCCCGACATCACTACTAGGAGCGGTCCAGTTGAAGGATGTTCCCGTCTCTTTATGGGCGGAGCTTGTATGGGTAACGCTGTCTCCAGGGCCGGTGCATTGTAGAAGTTTGGTGTAATTAGTCGGTGGGTCGCTGAACGTACCGACCAGGGTGTCGTCCGCCAACCGAGCCTGCAGGAGAAACCCTTCGAAGTAATCGCCAGTGACGGACGTGACGGTCACTGAAGGGAAAGCAGAGCCCGATATAATTATATAGCCAAATTGAATAGATGTAGGACTATATACGTGAACGTATTTCATATGATAATAATAACAATGATAACCGTTTTTGTTGTCGTTTACCCAGGGGAAGCTCATGAACATCAAAACTGTTGTTATAGATGGCACCGCAATTATGTTTACCCTCAGCAATTGACAGGTACCCATTAACACCTGCATGGAGAATGTTAGATATAGATCAAAGTCTTTCCAGAAGACGTGAGACCAGTTGTGGGATTCGAACCTCCAATCCTTGGATTGAGAGTCAAGTGAATGAACCACTCTACCACGACCTCTCCACGACATGCCTTTGAGGGTACCACACGCTATACGATCCGATTTTGGAAGAATTTGCATAAGCATTTGAGTAGCCTACAGTGCCAGAACTGCGGAAGTTGAGCAATGTTTATATGCTTATATAATTTTTGTTTATCGTCCAACCATTTAGCACATTATATTTAACATTTTGAATAAATTGAATTGTCATTGTATCACAATTAAAAAGGTTATTTTACCTGTGAGACTTACCTTTTGTATTGCCATACAATGAAAATTCAGTTTATGGAATAACTACCAATCAGATGAACCTCTCCAAACATTTGGAATGTTCCCATCTTGCAAGTCTTCTTTTTTTTAAGGAAAATAGGGAAGTCACATGGTAAAATCTAAACTACCTTTATTACGATTAATGTTATGTCGACATAGTTGATTGATGTTCAGATGCAAACTTTTGGCTTTGAATATTTAATTTGTCATTCATTTCAATTGACAAAAAAATAATAATAATAATAATTTTGAAAATGTAATCGATGATGCTATAACACTCTCACCATTGCAAATGAATCTATTTTACAATTATATAAAGGAACATTGTGCTATTTTTCTAAATATTCGAAATTGTATAGACATTTCTCATTCGCTTTACCTGTGAGCTCTTCAGAAGGAGTGTACATGTTCTTGCTGACGTTGAGGGCGTACGGACTTGGCCCTGCTTGAGGTGGGATGAGGACCGTTTGGTCAGTCTTATTCAAATGGTTGGGGGTCAGATTCACACAAGCATCGACTGGGGCGCCCGTTGGATAGGCCATGACGAGAGGAACGGCAGCCAGGAATGCGAGAGACCAAAAGAATGACATCTTGGACTTGAAAAGTTACCGAAAAAGAACAAAGAAAAACACATAATAAATAATTGATAAATATCTATTGGATAATTCCCATTGCATATTGGTTTTGCTTTTGTGTGTGTGATTTTTGTAATGCTTATGTTATGTAACGAAGATATTTTCAAAGCAAAGCAATGGCGGATCCAGGGGGAGCCCGGGGGCCCGGGCCCCCGCCCCTGGCCCAAAAATAAGTTTAAAAAAAGATGTTAACGTTAATTTTACCTTTAAAACAAAAGAAGACGGGCCCCCTCCCCCGGCGCTTAAGAGGGGGTGGGGGGGGGGTGTTGAGTAAACATGCTCCATACCCCCCCCCCCTCCGTTTATTGGGCCGGTCGGATGAGTCGCCGCTAAATATTTTCTCACGAATTGGCCCCCTCACCTCCGCCGGCTGGATACGCCTCTGTACCAAAGTGTCGTTCATTGTCATTAAACTATTCAAATAGCAGACAATGATAGAGACGATTAACAAACAAGGAGAATAATACAATGTCGCTGATCGTGAGAATATTCACTTCTATCAATCCAAAATCTCTATGCTAAATCATGCGGTGGAACGGTGGAAACAACCGAGAGGAATCAACCGTGAAACGAATTTTCCTGAAAGATTAAATTGCTACTCCATGTCATGGTTGTTAAATTTAGGAGCAATTGTTGCAAAGATTTCTCTTCCATAAACATTATCATGAGACAAGAAGCTAAACAAAATTGTACACCACTTTTATTCATGGAAAAACATATGGAAAATACAAAAGTAATTCCAGGTTACTTCTTTTTTTCAGGAACAATGTCCAAGACTTAATAGTAACGGCCAACATTGGGTAATTAATTAGGAGTAAAACTAAAAAGAAAAGAGGAGAGAGATGGAAGGGAAGATGGGAATTAATACAAGATACTAGATGTTTTATTTGGTCTTTGCAAACAAGTTACATAGAAAATTGTTTTCCACTGGCGTTACAGTCATATTCAACAAAATACATAAATACAAGAAATAAATACATCACGTTTATAGAATGAAATAGATGAAATAAGGAACAAATACATGCAAAAGATAATGAAGCGACACAAATGGTCATCGGTCATGAGTTTCAGAATTAAGCCTTGGTCATTGGTATTTCAAATCATATAACTAGTTTAAGTTTAACGTTCAACCTGTGAGTTGAATTTATGAACAGAGTCGGGTACAAATGAATATCTGAATCGCGAAAGGCGGGTTGGGGTGGGGCGAAGTCGGATACCAGAACGATTAAATGAATAAAATAATGAAGTGGATGGGTATTGTCTTTCATGATTGCACAGACCTTATCAACAATTTGCTGAGTACAATGAGACTCGACAAAAGCTAATTCTTCCCCAATTATGCGTTGTGCTATTTTACGGGGCCTTTCTAATTTCTTCTTGTCCTGTTTTGAGAGATTACCAAATAAACATATAATATTGAAAAGCAGGACACTCTTTAATGAAGAAGAGATAGAGACGAAATCGAAAAAGAGTCTTTGAGAGAGAAAATGACGGGGAAGAATAGCCTTTATATACGCAAGTCATTGATCTAGAAGCGTCATATTGAAAGAATAGTTAGAGAGGTTATACAAAAACGAATGTACGGGGGGGGGGGCTGGAATAAGGTCACGAGTCAAATAGATAGAAGATGGTGACAAAATACAAATTATTTTTTACCTCTTGAAAAAAAGAATGATGAAAACAAAATGATCAACCCAATTGAAAATTAAAGAGAAAATATGTGGTTACTAAGCAACAGCAAGTTTTAAGAGAGGTCAACGATACTATGAAGGTCTGTACAAAAGTAATTGTATTGACTCAGACTCAGACCATGTTAACGATTATGTGTTCTCACAAGAAGTGAAAGAGCTCAGTCAAGATGAAAAGGGTTTAATGAATATATTCGAATGCAAAAAGGTTGTTTTTCCATGAAAAGGAACAAAGCACCAGAAATGGACGGCCTGCCTATCGAGTTCCAACAATTTTTATGGAATGAAATATGTGAACTTCTAGTCAATACTTTCAATGAATCTTTTAAGAAAGGACATACGTCAGCTTCCCAAAGAAAATGGCTTATCACATTGATTTAAAATAAAGCGAACAGCGATGAGTTTTAAAAAAATGGAGGCCGGTCACACTGCTTAATTGTGACTACAAAATAATTGCATCAGTTCTGGCCTTAAGAACACACAATATTTTAGCAAGTGTTATCATGGAAATACACTTATGATATATTAAAGGCCGTTTAGGGGGGGTAACATGAGAATTGTTCACGATGTGATTGATTATATGCATGAGAAGACAGTGGTGGATCCAGGGGGGCCCTAGGGGGCCCGCCCCCCCCCCCCCCCTTGTGAAAAAAAATCATGTAAAATCACGTGATTTTTACCTTTTTTGGGGGGGTTGGCCCCCCCCCCCCTCCCCTGGCGCTCAAGGGGGGATGCAAATTGTAAATTTCCGAGGACAAAAAAGAAAAGAAAATGTGCCCACTACCCCCCCCCCCCCCCCCCCCCCCCCCCCCCCCCCCCCCCCCCCCCCCCACTGAGCGAATTTTCGGCCGGCGCGATTTTCAAATTTTCGGGAGAAAAAAAAAATGTGCTCATTACCATACTAAAGGTGTATGTTTTAACGAAAACAGTGAACATTTTGAGTTAAAAGTAATACAGTATGCTCAAAATACAACTTTCTTTGTGGTGATGTCGGGTCATTAGAATTAATTTTGATTGAATAAGAAGAATTTAGAAAAGTGGCGGGTCCTAAAATAAACAAAGAAAAAACTGCACATTCATCGATAGGTAAGAGAGATAAAAGGTGGAAACTGCCAGAAATTGATTTGACATGGACAGAACTGAGGTCCGGTAAAATATATTGCGTTTTTTATTTCAATCAATGAACAAGTGGCTCTTAAAGCAAATTGGGAAGATAAGATGACAAAAATGCAGAGAAACATAACACTGTTTGGTAGAGTGATGATTGTAAAAAGTCTGGCATAATTGTAAAGAATTTAAATAAAATGTTTTTTTAACTGTGGGCTGAAATGGTCGATGTGCCAGTACTCTGTTTTAGGCTAAGGTGATTAGGGAGGTTGGTTAATGCACGAATTCTATGTGGGAACAATTTGGACATTACTGGTTTAATCGTTTTGGGAGTCTAAATTTGATATTATATTGTGATTTTCAAGTACATAATATAATTCTATATTTATAGGAAAATATCGTTGTTTTATGTTGAATTTATTCGTGCTTGGACTCTGGTTGATAAAAGATAGTTGAGAAAGAAACTCCCGGTTGAAAAGAATATTTTATGGCGCAATCAATATATTGTTTTCAATAAAACATCATTGTTCTATTAAAAAACATGGTTTCATAGTGGAGTAATCCGTTTGGAGGACATTTTGACGTTAGTGGAGGATTTCAAAGTGTGGAAGAAATGATAGCTCTATCGAAATTTAGAAATGGCAAAATATCTGCAATATTTGATTATTTAAAATTACGTCAAGCCATACCAAAAATTAAGCTTGCCCAAATATCCAATGATAAAAGTAAAGATGTATCACGGCTGACTATTCCCAATTTAAAAGTAAGTAAACTGTAAAGGGTTTAAGTGATATAACGTCAAGATATTTTTATAACCATCTGATACAGTAGGAAGGGGTAAATACACGATGTTGTTTCTTCTGGGAAAATATTTTAAGGATGAATACGAAATGGAAGAAATGTTCTGAACGGAATTTATTACAAGTAAAAGAAAACAAATTGAGATAATTTAATTTCAAAGTGTTGTATAACTTATTGCCTGTGAACAAATTGTAATGTAAATGGAGAATGAGTGAAGATGCAAAATACAATACTTGTCAGGTAAATGAATATATGATAAATGCCTTGGTTACTTGTAAATTAAATAAAACCTTTTGGGCATATGTTTCCTGGTTGAATAAAAAGGTTTTTCACAGGTATGTTGTTTAAACATTGATATTTCGATACAAAAATAGCGAACATAATGAAACAGAAGATTTTATTACCATAGCTTTCTGGACAGTTTATGAATCGATTTTGTTAAGAAATTATAAGGGTGTTGATAAAAGAGAAACCAGTTTGAGTTTTTTTTATTTGCTTCTGAACTACGAAAAAAAATATTATTATTATTTACATGATGAAAGATTGTCTGGATCCGTTTTTTTGTGGGTTTTCCTTTGTTACAACACCCCTGCTTCCTACTTCAAACATTTTTGTTTTATTTTTAAAACCTACTGTGGCAAATGGTCACATGTATTTCCACAATCGTATTGCAAGAGAGATAGCATGGTCCGGGGTTCAAATTCAGTTTACCACTTATTAAAAACCTGGTACTAAAAAATATATTTGCTATGTAGTTGCCAAGTGGCTTGCTCCCAGTAGATTAAGATCGCCTTTCTTGATCTTGTAATTGAAAACAAGTCAGAATAAATCAGTGGGATCATTGGGTGCAAGCCAAAAACTTCTCTTCAAAAATTGAAACCTTTCCGAGAATTGTTGTTTACGGTCATTTTGTTATCATTGAAGAGATGATGAACAAATACAAATTATGATGTATTCTCGTTATTCGATTCTATCTCGTTTTGTCAATATCGTGCGAGCAGTGGAATCGACGAAGCGGAATCAACTGTAAAACCATTTATCATGAGTCCCGAAAATGTTAATGGCTACTCCGTTTCAAGGAAGTATTAAAGAGCAGCCATGGCGAACAACTGTTGCTAAAATTCATCAACAACTATTGTTAAGATTGCTTTTAAATAAAAATAAAAAATTGACCATGGGACGTAAAGCTAGATAAAACTATAATTGACACAATGATATTGTCTTAAGAACATTCATAAAACGTTGGAAATAGAATGAATAAGGCATAATGACAAATATGTCTCAACTGAGGGTAGACGAGGACAAAGGTTTTGGTCCAACTCATTAGCAATTGAATTTAATTTTTTTGCCTAAACAATCCTTAAAGTTACTTTATAACAGTCTCGTGTTGCCACGATTTGTTTAATGCTCTATTGTATGTTCGAACAGATTTTATTCCCATACAACTAAACTGCAAACAATTAAAAAGAGGGCCGCAAGAATAATATTGAACAAGACATGTGACACACCGTCGGCTGATTTGGTCACAAGTCTTAAATGGATGACACTAGACAAACAGTTTTGAGTTCAGTCGCTTTATGATGATATGTAAATGGGTTCATAACCTAGCACCTTCTTACCTTCAGGTAAGCTTAATCAATCCTAAGGATATACATGAGCATCATACAAGGCAAATAGACAGTGGATGTTTAGTGTGCCCAGATTTCACACTGATTGTTATAAGTGTAGCCCAAATGTTTCTTCTACATTTGAATGGAATAAGCTAGATAATTCAATGAGAACGGCTTCCTCTGTCAATTCATTTAAGAGATTGTCTAAACAAAGTTGTAATTTGTGAATAGTTAAGACAAACATTCACTACGTGCATATTCTGTAATTTTAACATGATCTATTCACATAATTGCGACATTATGGTTGAACTAGGTTAGTGATATAAAATTATTTTGCAAACGAGTATTCGTTTGTGCCACGTCTATTTATATTGCTGTGTTATATCTTTATAAATTTACTATGGACTTCTATTTTAACCATTCTGTATAAACGTTATGCTTTTTTATGTAAATATGTTCATGTTTATTTAGGATCCCATGGAAGACCACTACTTATTGATGAATTGACCACCCTGACAAAAGATTAGAAATAAATGAATAAATAAACGTGATCATGGCAGCCAAGGATAATGAAATTGATTTTACTTTGACGAAATTGGATGTGAAATTATGAAATTGGTTGGACAAAGTTTTTTAAGTCAATGGCCAAAGACGAAATGGACTATGACATGTGCAAGATTAGGAAGTTTCGGGGCGAAATTGATTGAAAAAAAGTATAAAATGGATTGAGAAGGTGTTAAAATGGACAAGAAAACCTGAATATACATCGTCGTCAATCATGAGAATATTCACTTTTATCTCCCTCTCTGTTAAATCTTCCGAACACAAGTTGGGAACAAATTTACAAATTCATTCATTCATTCCATTCATTATGGAATATGAAGGAAGTAAACCATGGGCACAACATTTTCAAAATAACAACCAAAATTAAAACCTCCTTCAAAAGGGAAAGATTAGGTGCCCGCCTTGTCCTACATCGAAGGAGAATAAATATGACGCAGAGAGAAAAGAAAAAAAACTACGAACCCTATAACAGTAAAGCTATGGTCAAAAATCAGAGCAGCGACCGACCGATCAGTAGCCTGCTCGGTCGCTGCTGGAATTAAGCATCGCCCAGCAATAAGGTCTGTGCCCAAAGCTCGGCGACCGCCCAGGCACCGAGCTTTTTTTGGGGCGGCGAGCGAAAAATGAGCAGGCGCCGCCCAAATTTTAACTCCGCGCTAAAACTTCAGCGGCGACCGAGCGATGCCCTAAAAACGAGTGGTGCCTGGGCGGCCGCCGCTCGCTGGCCGGGCAGCCGACGGGCAGAATTGGTTAAAAACTCGCCGCTCGGCCGCCGAGCAGGCTACTTTTGGGTAATGTGACCATAGCATTAGGTACACACACGACTCCAACAGGGAAATGGTGTTCATTTTTGTATTGATGCGGATTCTGAGGTAAACTTAGTGCCAACAACGAAGCCATCGACTGATATTTGATAATCACTGCCTAGAGTGCTCAAATCAGTCATGTTTACCGGGCCCACCAGTGTTTTTATGCTTTTCAGCAAAAATATTTGGGCTTAAAAACTGTTGTTTTAGTTGATGAAACCCAGTATGAACAATACAGTGAAATATGGTATAGGTGAAGACCCACATAAGACCACATGAGACCTGAAGTTGCTCCAAAAGGGCTCGAAGAACTCTAGAGGACTGCTTTAAAACTATTTGGGGGGGGGGGTTAATAGGATCACAGTTAATCGTTTTTCGGTATCGAAATACAATGGTACATTGTGGGTATGTGAGGCTTTGATAGCCAACTCTGTCTCAGGTAACCAAAATCTGATTTTAAGGGCCCAAAATGTAACATAAGTGATTCAAGAGCATCAAACTATAGTGAGATGATATATTTTATCTCTACATACTTGTATGATTGTGCTATACTAAAAGTATTTGATGAACTATTACAAAGCGCAAAAATATATTTGGAAATCCTCCTGCATGCTTTCAGATTTCTACAGATTAATCCCTCTTTAAAAAGGCAAAAAACGGTAATATGCTATAATATTACTAATAACTTAAGGCCTAAAAAGAAAAAATATTGTATTGCCCTTCAGCGCCGAAACATGTGTCGGTCGGTCGGGAATCTTCTTTTTAATACTTTTTTCCCCCCTCCCTTTTTGGGCTGATACTTTTCAGTTTTGAAAGCTTTAATACATATTTTTTTTCTAAAAAACGGTTAAAAAAAAAAAAAATTAAACAGCCGACCGTAGATTTCAAGATTGTTTAGTCGGTCGCAAAGGGTAATGCAACATCTTTTTTTTGTTACGCTTAAAGTCGAACATTAACGTCACGAAATTCCTTGAATAGACATGCACGTACCATGAACACAATAGTGGTTAATCAGTACATACATAGCATGACGGTGCAATATCACAACTTCCACAAGTGCAATTATAATCATAAGGTATTTTGTGACCCAATTTCTTAATTGAATACCTTATCCACACAGAGGAAAAAAAAATCAATGTCATGAGGTAGCATCTGCAAAGTAAAAACAGAAAAGAAATTAAAAAAAGTAATTCCTGATCAACACAAATCTAAAAACAATCAACAACAAAATGAAGATACGAAGAAGGAAAAAAGAAGGGAAAAAACGCTTGTTCATAAACGTGAGTCCAAAATGAATCCGATTGACATTATTTCCATCTAAATATATTCTTATGGATATAGGGAAATCTATTCCTATCGAAATTACTCACCGATTTTTAGCTTCTATGTGGAGATATAGGAAAGAAGAAGAACAGCGTTTGTTACTGAAGATCGCACTGGGTCCACCAAGTAAATGAGCTAACCAGGAACAAACAGTTGGAGCTGGAAAGTAGGTGACACAAAGTTCCACGGGCTTGTGAGTCATTAGCAACATACTACAGGGGCGCCAGGGTGTCAAACATGCCCCCCACCCTTCATGCCCCCCCCCCACCCTTCAGGACAAAGATTATTAGATTTACTTTTGGGGGGCTGGTCAAATCGAGAATTTTATAGAGACATGTCACTTGGCTTTGGGGAGGGGTGGATGTGACAACGATATATTTTCTTTTACTTGTTAAAGGTATTACAAAGTTTTGGTATTGGGTCATGAATTCGGTTCAAATTTAAATATTGGAAGCATATGCGTTCCTACAATATTCATTGATCGTTGTCGCGGTTGAAATCGAGTCTGAAGTTATGAAATTATAAATAATAAACTCTTTATGTTGTATAGCTCCCTCTCAAGGTCAAGATATTAATTTAGCTTTGAAACAATGTTTCTTGACTAAAATCGACCGATTAGCTATTCCCGTTTGGAAATTATATATCACAACTACATATCCTGAGATTTTCATGGTCGCAGCTACCATTGTACGGCCATAGGCGCTATTTGAAATTTATCAAAATTTACCGGGAGCACCGGTAAATTTTTATATTAATTTTTTCTCGAAAACAGAAGTGTTTAAGGGGCTATTTTTTTAGTGCTTATAATACATCCACAGGGGCATCCAAATATATCAAAATTGTAAAGATTCACTATCCACCCAATTTTCAAAATTTCCCAAAACTTTGTATTACCTTTAACTAGATTTGAGACATGCATGTGCTCCTCAAAATGCTTAATCTGGCGCCGCCACTAGCCGTTATGGGTCGATGAATCAACGATTGGATCTGTACTTGGCTTTTGCTTGTCGAATGAAATGTAGTGGAACACAATGAAACACAGCGGTGGTAATGAATCGAAATGGTGATCATGGCAATCATAACGGGAGTGGTATCAATAACACTCGGAATGACGAAAGTTTAGGTCATGGTGGTGATGATTGATCAGGCGCGGATCCAGGAATTTCTTGCCGGGGGGGCACAAGGAGGGGCACCGGGTGGGAAAAAGAACATATATATATATATTTTTTAAGTCCCCCAAAAAATCGCAACGACTCAGCCAGCCGCTGAATAAGCGGGGGGGGGGGGGGGGAGTAAGCGGACACTTTTTAAATATTTTTTAGTCCCAAAAAAATCGCAACGACTCAGCCAGCCGCTGAATAAGCGGGGGGGGGGGGGGGGGGGGGTAAGAGGACACTTTTTTTTTTTTTTTTTAGGTCACGAAATTTTTAAATTTGACATTTTGCTTCGTTAGGGGGGGGTAAGGTCACCTTTTTAGGTCAGCCATTAGGTTTTTCTTTTTTTTTTTTTTAATTTAAAAAAAAAAAAAAAAAAAAAAAAAAAAAATGTTTGGCCGGGGGGGCACGCCCCTGTTTTTCAGTGTATTTTGGGCGGATTTAGGGCTGATTTTAACATATTTTTTTCGGCCGGGGGGGGCACGTGCCCCCTGTGCCCCCCCCCCCCCCCCCCCCCCTGGATCCGCCACTGTTGATTGTTCGATATACATACATGGTCCGGCCACTCCGGCGTCAATCGCTTCGCTGTCAATTTCTGACACTAACCAAATTCTTGACTTAACCTAACCTTAAATCTCACCCGAAACCAAATGACAAGACTGACTAGTGGAGGAACCTGGGGGTGAATCGCTCCTCCCCCGCCACTATTTGTAGAAACAAAGAAAGAAAGAAAGAGAGAGAGAGAGAGAGAGAATGGTTTTCCAACAAATTAAACCAGCAGGGACAGTACAAATTTCAAGGCATAGAATAGACTTTCTACCGCTCAAGGTTCTAAATTGCTAAAACTCGAGAGCGTTCGAGGGCTCCGCCCCTGGACCCCATCCAAGACAACCCTTTGTTTTTATTAAATTGTCCTTAGGAGAGTATGTTTGTGTGTGTGTGGGGGGGGGTGTGCGTCGTTTCTTCTATTTCTCCCATTAGCTCCTTGGCTGATGAGATATTTCGGGACATCAAGATAACTTTTCTGAGAAGCCACATGCAATGCATTTCTACCTTTATTATTTCCTTTAAAAAGGGGTGTAGCATGACGAAACTACGTGTCTTTGCCGTGGCCTGACTCGGGGGCCAATCGGGTATAATGAACGACGCGCCCGTAGTATTCACGTGCGTGCAACGTAATGCCACTCTGACACTTGCGCGATTTTGGTTCGCGCATAGTTTGCGCATAATTTGCGCATTGTTTCGTGCCACGTTCCTACCACAACGGGAAGCGTTCGCGGAACATGCGAGAGAATGAGGGCTAATGCGGGACAAGGCTTGAAATTCGTGGCACAATTTTCAAAATTTTGGCACGACAAATTTGGTGGACGACTTTCGTGAACACTTCGCGAACTATGCGATCATATACGTATCCTACCCGTGTCGATACTGACCGGTGCGTGCCAATGCCCGAATGGCACGCATGTTTACGACCAGTTCACGACGGATTTACGAATAAATTGCTCATAATTTGCGCATCGGCTGCGCATCGACTGCGCATACTTCCCGCGCAGTTTTCACATTACTTGCGCAAGAAAGGAAAATAGGAAAAGAAAAAGTGACAGCTGAAAGCATCTCGTGCCAATCATTACAAATTTCCTGGATTAAGACATTGGTAATTGGCTCAATAGATAGCAATATTCTCTGTCTTTTGCAATCTTTCTTGCCTAAACTGCAAGATTTAAAATTGTATAAGGGAAACAATTATTTTCGGGAACTGGCAGGTAAAAGAAAGAACCTTTTTGGAAAGAAATGTTCATGGCTTATAGTACGCTCTTGTCCATGCAACTCTTACGGAATAATGATTACAATAAAATAGGCAATATCCTAATATATAGTTAAAAATTGTGTAGAGGGAGTTCGTTTTGTCAATGATATTTTAGAGACAAATGGTGATTTTTTTTTCTTTCTCTCTGGCAGGCGCGTAGCCACGGGGGGGGGGGGGGTGGGGGGGACGGGGGGGGGGGGGTACGTGCCCCCTAAAATTTCCAAGATCGGTTGAAATTGTTTAGACCCCTTTTTGTTACCTCGATCGATTACATGTATGTGCCCCCCCCCCCCCCAAACATCAGACTCTGGCTACGCGCCTGCTCTCTGGAACATTTCCAAGAAAAGTGTAATATTCAAATAATTTTTCTTTTTTATCGTGGATTACGCGATGCAAATAGCGTATGGTTTAACAATTGTACTATTTTTAATTTTTTTGAATCGTATTAAAGGATGTTCACATAACTATGCAACTTTATTAAAGAGAAGGAAAGGAGTATGTAAAAGTTTTCTTAAATGGAAATGTATTTTCGACCTGAATGAAAAGAGTTGGGAAACATAATTGTCCCATTAGATTTAATTGTACCCTTGATGTGGGCTTACGATGGTTTCGGTTTAAGGTTTTGCAACGCATATTATATGAGAACGATCTACTGTTTAAAATGAATCTAGTCCCAAGAAAAGAATGTACATTTTGTAAAGATTAAAACAGTTATACATGTGTAGCTTTTAGCTACTTGCTCCCATTATATAGAAAACTTCCCAAATCGGTGCATGTTGGTCTCCCCGAGTTAATGAGATAGCCACCTATGAGTGACCTCACTGTGTGTTCTAATCCCTTCTGGCCAGGCGCGGATCCAGGATTTCTTAGGGGAGAGGGCTCAATTTTTGGTTTCAAAATCGCGCCGGCCGAAAAGTCGCTCAGTGGGGGGGGGGGGGGGGGGTAGTGAGCACATTTTTTTGTTGGCCCTCGAGAATTTGTAAGTTTGCACCCCCCCCCCCCCCCTTGAGCGCCAGGGGGGGGGGGGGGAGGGCATCCCCCAAAAAGGTAAAAAATAACGTGTTTTTACACTTTTTCTCCCCAGGGGGGCCGGGCCCCCGGCCCCCAACCCCCCTGGATCCGCCCCTGCTTCTGGCCCAGTAGTATTGACGGTCTTTAAATATATTTGGGATAGGTTAAATCATTGGTTATATACTGGAACCTCAAATAAATTAACATTTTTATTACAAGATAAACTATTTGGTTTAAAGGTAATACAAAGTTTTGGGAAATTTTGAAAATTGGGTGGATAGTGAATCTTTACAACTTTGATATATTTGGATGCCCCTGTGGATGTATTATAAGCACTAAAAAAATTAGCCCCTAAAACACTTCTGTTTTCGAGAAAAAATTTAATATAAAAATTTACCGGTGCTCCCGGTAAATTTTGATATATTTCAAATAGCGCCTATGGCCGTACAATGGTAGCTGCGACGATGAAAATTTCAGAATATGGGGCCTGTCACCACGAAATGAGTCCAGTTGGTCCAAATTTGTATTCCTGTTTTTAAGTATTATATGAATCTACATTAAGTAAGCTTTAAATTAAGGGGTCACACATTAAAATTGATAAATTATATCCAGAAATATGAACAAAAACCTAATTGGACTTTATAAACAAAATCGTGCTTTATTCTTTAAAAATGCATCATTTTCGTGATAATTTCAGATAACATAGCCTATATTATTTGCCAAAAAATGTTAGAAGGAGATATTTTCGTGACCTAAGCTCTGGGGACATAAACTACAAGACATTAATAAGTCGATTTTTGGAAAAATCTTAAATGTGGTAGGTGGGTCAATTTTCAGTACATACACACTATACATCGCTATTACTACGATTGAGCCTAATGCGACACTGGACTCATTTCGTGGTGACTGGCCCCATATGTAGTTGTGATATATAATTTCCAAACGGAAATAGCTAATCGGTCGATTTTAGTCAAGAAACATTGTTTCATAGCTAAATTAATATCTTGACCTTGAGAGGGAGCTATACAACATAAAGAGTTAATTATTTATAATTTCATAACTTTAGACTCGATTTCAACCGCGACAACGTTTAATGAATATTGTAGGAACGCATATGCTTCAAATATGTTAATTTGAACCAAATTCATGACCCCATACCAAAACTTTGTAATACCTTTAAGAGGTTCAAATAATTATTCATTGAATTGTATACTGATGTGGTGCGACAGATGGTGTATACTTGCAAAATAAAGAAACAACTGCCCGACTTTGATAATATTAGAGCTTCGATTATAAATTATTTCAAAAACGAAAAGTATATTGCAGCTTCAAATTGTAGAAATAATAAATTCACAAGAAAATGAATGATTGAAAACGTGTTAATTTTCTGTTGACTCAACAGTTACACAATACTTGTATCCTAAGAAGCCAATTTTATTTATGTTATACATGTTAATTACCATGAATATATATTTGTTGCAAATGAAACTCAATAAAATCCCTGTGGAGGGAAAAATATGGAGAAAAAAATCCAGCAGCACAGTGGAATGCAATCATTAATATTTCTATAAATATAAATCGAGTGCTTTTTGGCCGCCCCCCCCCCCCCCCCTTCATTTCACTCTAAAATAATGGGTGGAAATGTTAGTTCTGATCGTCTTTTCAGGGAGACATCAGTTCACACGAGATTACGTAGAAAATATTTTCAAGCAGAGAAAATGTCTTGCCCAAAGATGAACAAACACTCAACGTTTTCCATGTTGACACAACTAGTATAAAAAAACATACATTTGCCCTCTACTGATGTATCTTACTACAAAACAATTAAAATAATAACCATGGGCAGAGGACGCTGATTCCTATCCTTTAAAATTTGAATTGCTCATGAAAAAAGCAAATATTAAATCTTATTATGGCACTAGGTATGTAATCATAATGCAGTAAAGGTGAGGAAATCCGACTGGAGGTAATCGTAATTGTGAAATCAATTACGACGACGACGATGGCGAAGATAGGGTGTCTAGAAATGTAATGATTATGGTGATCACAGTAATGGAGGAGGGGATGGTAATGGTGAATTATTTCCTGTCAACAGTATTTATCCGTCGCATTGCAGTCCGTGGCGAGTGCATGTCTTAGCAAAGGAATTTTTTACGAAGTTTTCTTTATGGAAGTCCCGGTTAAAAAGAATTGTAGTGCCCTTGGGTAAGACATAATTCTCAGTTACAGCCTAGGTCGCCTGAAAGGCTTTTCTGAGACCGTTAACCTGCTTCGTTGGACTGAGGTACACATAACTTTATCAATATGTATTAATATTTACCACGATGCATAGTATAGCATCGAATGGAGAAAGCAAGGAAAGAGTTGTATACAATATATCCAAGGAGGGATCAAAACGCCCCGCCCCCCTCTCGTTAGACAGGTTTTTTTTTTTAAGTTTGGGACTTTGTATCTAGTGGGAAGATTCCCAGCTACAGCAAAACTCATAAACGCATTTCTAGTTTACATATGGGTCTGGAGTAGCCTGACCAATAAAAAATTTCCCTTTTAGGTGCCATTGTATATTTTTCTACGGCGTTAGGGAAACACGATTAAATATATTACATTGGAAGAAAGAAAGATATTCTTTAGTTGAATTAGCATGTGTATTATATCATTATAATTAGCTTCTGGCGGCCGAGAAGCAACATAATTCAATTCGGTAACTTAAATTTCATATGAGATGACACACACTAAGGTAATTATGGCATTGCCTCGATTAAAAAATTGTATGCATAAAATAAATATGATGTTCGTTAATTCACGGACAAATTTTGCCACATTATAAACTATTGCCTCAGCCAGCTTCTTCTACTTCAATAGTCAAATCGGTTGCAAACATTCATTTGGGAAAGATTTGTGCTCACTGCTAAGTTGTGAAGTAAATAAGCATTTTGCAACGGATTTTGAATTTTGACCTGGTCAGAACAACAAACTTACACCTAGTACGTGATATATACGTGTTGCATCTTAGTAAAGGGTTAACGTACTATATTATCTATGATCCCATCATGAGAAAAAAATATGTAAATTGTTTGGAAAGAGTTCAAAACAACCTTCAAATTTGTTGTAGATCAATTGATTTTTGCATGATTGGATGTGATTTCAAGCACAATGTTGTGATGGTAACCCATACTGTACCATTTAGGCACTTTTTACAGACGCTGTAAGTAAATCCCATACATCATTCTGCCTGGTATTCTTAGAGTTAAATTCTTTTTTATAATTCCTCTTTTGAATATTGTGGCGCCTGTTTTTTGCATCGTTTCAAATACGTTAGGGCGTACCATTGTGCGTGTGTACACTCCATGATGACCTGATCATGGCCTCTGTGTTATTCAATTTGTAACAAAATAAAATTCACGATATAAAAGAGACTTTATGGCATATATCTTCATAACTAGCCGAACAAAGTCTTGAATTCTAACAGATCGAGAGAAAAACAAATCGTTATTAAGTGGATTGGAATGGAATGTAGAGAGGTATGAACAAACACCGGATGGTTTTACATTCTATATGCTAAACCAAAGGCATAGATAAAATCACAATTATGAATATTTGAGCGATAAAAAGCTGAACTTGTAAAGGAGATTTTACAATGTCTGGCTATGGTAGAATAAGGATAACATTTCTGGCTTTCTATCCAGAATTAGAAAAAACTTGGAACAGATTTATAGCCAGTATGATTTAGACATGACATTAAACGGATTTTTGAGTTTTGTTGCAGATGGCGTTCACAAAATAATTTTTTGTGAAATAATGAAACACTGAGTGACAAATTTGAAAGAATATACTAATTAAATGACAAAATCATCTTTGTTTGATCAAAATCGGTTCAGAGACGGCTGAAATATCCATAAATATAACCATTTCTAATATTTGTGGTGCCCCACATAATTATTCGGTAATTTTTAACCAGCCGTTAAAAAACAAGATAGCGCCTTATGCGTTTTATTCCAGCCTATGCTAATATTGGATTTTTGTTGGCTTTTTCGTGTTGGGTATAACAAGCACATCCATCCGGCCCTAGTATCGTTATCATTAATTGATTAACTAATTAACGGTTACTGTATTTTGTTTAAGTGGAGCTGAATTGGTATGATCGTATTAAATCTAAATGCACACATTTTGGGGTATAAAATTAACTTTAGGGCACTAGAAATGTCATATGTACGAATAGGAGCGCTAACGATGCACTTTGAAGGCATTTGCGGTCTTAACCAAGAACTCCACTATCCCTTTAACGTTTGACAGTAACCGAAATAAAGGTTATCATACACTGTCGCTCATAAAGGTGGAATATTTTAGTTTTATCCCAATTCATGGAATTATTTTAAAAATTATTTAAACAAAATAGATCTAGATAATAGTATACATTCTCAGATGATATTGAATAATAATTTGCCAATGTGTGTTTTGCGGGACTGCTAAAGCATGTGTATGCTACTATGCTTATTAACTAGTGGACCTACGCCCTCAAGTCATAAATGACAGTAATGAGGATTAATGCCCCACCAAAGGGCACTAATATATCACATCGACACGGTTTTGATCCTGGGGCCTCACAGTTACGAGGCCATTGTTTTGTCACTGAACCATGACTGTACGCAGCAGGGGCTAGGGTAGGGGGCAGTTTCCATAAATAAAATAAAAAACAGAAAATGCAATAAATTTTCAATAATTTATTGCATTTTACCCCGGTCCCCAACATAAACAAATCCTCTGGACGGCCATGCATTATGGCTCAAGGCATGGGCACACAAAAGATTTGTTTATGTTGGGAACCGGGGTAAAATGCAGTAAATTATTGAAAATTTATTGCATTTTCTGTTTTTTATTTTATTTATGGAAACTGCCCCCTACCCTAGCACACGATGGCAATTTTGGTCAGCGTAAAGGTCGTGTTTAGAGCTAGTCAGCGTAAGTTTGGTTTGGTCGACGTAAAGGTCGGCGTAAAATAATAGTGACCGTCTGAACAATACTCGTGTTAGCTACGCCGACTTTAGTACGCCGACTGATTTACTCCTGGATTTTTCCCAGGAGTAACGCATTGTCTGTGACCTTTCACACGGTGAATGAAATAATTTGTAACTATAGGCACTTTCGACGATCTATTAATTAAATTTGATAATATTACGAAAATGGTCCATAGAGTACTGAAGTGTTAACGTAATATCCGCTCGTTGTCCAGGTTACTCGTTCCAAACAACAGAGCCTGTATATGAGGTTCACTGCGAAACCATTCAAGCAACGGGCTGGAGCAGGGCCCCGTAGGTCGCAGTCAAATATAAATACTGTAAGCATACATGACCAAGAAAACGTATATTAGGGGTATTTTTAATAGATTGGACGCGGTCCGTGCGGTGCCGCATTAAGGGGTTAAAAAACGTCAATTTGAGGACATTTTCAAGAAAAAGGGTACTTTTTCTAGCTCTCAGGGCTAGACCGGGGGAGGGGTAACAATTCGTCGTGTTTGCTTCAGTCGTATTGCTCATAATTGTAGACGACGGCCGCAAGAGGTAGCTTATCTAGCGCAAGTCGGTTTGAAACGATCTTAAGATCTTCAGCCCGCCCCCCCCCCCCACTCAGAGGTCGGAATGACCGCATGCGTGTTGCCAAAATGTCCGGTAAAGGGGTACTTTTCGTGCGACAAAGTCCGGCCCGAGAATTGTAAAAAAAGGGGTGTATTTGACTTTTCACCCGGAGATTTCTTTAAAAAGGGGGTGTTTTTCTTTTTTTTTTCTCTCATCTCTTTTGACTCCTGAGAAATTATTCCGAATTTAGGGGGGTACATTGAGCATTTTTCCTGATTTAGGGGGGTCTCCAAGGCAGGAAAAGCCCGCGAAAGGGGGGTTCGGAAATGTTGGCAGTCCTCAGATAGGGGGTGCTTTCAAAAAGAGGGTACGAGCATATGCGTACCCTAAATAACACTGAGTGGGGGGGGGGGCGGGATCTTCAGTAGGTCGAGATGGATGCCCACGGCAGTGACAGTACCGACCCGGAACTACCAACTATTACGCCTATAACTGGTTCTATATATTTTGTTTTGCATAGTAGAATAGTAATTGTTCACTGTACATCGTGTACCTTGTGTAAGCACTACATGTACTTTATATAAAATAGATCGAATTTGGAATGTAATTCTTCTTTTTTTTTCAAAGAAAGGACTTATGATGTCTGTGCATTAATTAAACCCATTTGAAAGAGTACAGGTTGATGTTATTGCTTCTCTATTGAACTAAAATTTTACTTTGTGAATTATCCGCCAGAAGCCCAATTTGATTTATTTTACATTGTTAACAACTTAAATGTTTATCCCTATCGCACTTCAAAATACTCGGGGGGTTACAATTTTACAATACTTGTTTAGGAGTACACTTTCATAAAATACCCGTTTAGCCGGGGTGTGAATTCGGGGAAAATACACGCGAAACCCTCCTTTACGGTGTATTTTGGCTTTAGAAGAGATCCTCGTTTACTTTAGAGGGTGTGTGTACAACCTGTGGTCTCGCAAGCTTACAGTAGGGCGCAGGGGCGGATTTAGCTTTTTGCCAAGGGAGGGGCCGGTTTGACCCAAAAAATAATTCCCCAAATCGCGCCGTTTTACTTTTTTTTCTTCTTTCACTTGGCCGCCCAAGGGGGGGGGGGGGTTAACCGTCGAAATGCGTCTCCCCCCCCCCCCTCCCTCCCCCTAGATCCGCCCCTGGGGCGAATTCTGTGGTTTGTGCTGGTGTGATCAACACGCCATTGTTTAGCACAAAATTGTCGCGGTGAGCCTCAAGCACGTACAGGCTCTCAAGGTTGTTTGAAACCAGTAGCCTAGACGATGAGCGAATATGACGTTCGGTGCTATATTGTTTAGCTTTGCACAATCACAAAACAAATTAAAATAACAAACTCTAACAACAAGATTTAGTCTAAGAAATTTAATTTTAATCATTAGCATATAAAAACACACTATTATTAGTAAATCAAGTGCATGTTACAGCTTCGGAAAATAATATATTATAATGAACTATTTGCTTTGTTTAGATTTATCTCCTGCACATAAAGTTATATTCATCATTATAGTATCAGCATTATCTATATCTATAATATAATATATGTTAAAGATAATCAAACGTGGGTATATAGAGGGCAGCACATTAAGACATCGCCATAATCTCCCGAAGGAAACTCAGTGTGTACATCAGAGCGGCTTCGGAGAACCGCGCGTAATACCATAATAATCGTACATAATGCAGTCATAGGAAGTCTGCATGAACAGACAGGTAGGCAATTTGGCGATCACTACATAACACTGAGCCAACGGGTATATACGCTCCCGTGCGTAAAAAATCCGCAAGATAGTATAGGTATCGCACGTCAGTGTGCTGCCCTCTATATACCCAAGCTTGAGCAACTTAATGAAGCAACGTTGATTTTGGTTGTTCGGGGTGGAAGAAGCATTTTATTCTTTTAAAACTAGAGCGAAATTCGATGTTGATATAGCCAGAAATAGAGAGACAGACGGGAGGGGGCGTGAAGGAGAATCGACCGCTCTTTCCCCATCCTCCCCTAATCAGTACTCTTTTAAATTCCAATTTTATTAATCGCTCTCTACGATCTAGAATCACTCACACTGCGCAAGTGGATGTAAATTAGTTTCTATGGACAAAATCTTAGACTGGAATTACTGCTTGGTAGCGACAAAGACCACACCGAGTAGAGTGATGATCAATGCTGAATTGACGGTAACCCATGGTGCTCCTGCAGGGAAGAAAAACAAGGAGAAAAATGAAGAGAGAGAGAGAATGAGACAGATAGGAAGAGGGTGGGAGAGAAGGGGGCATACATACAAAAAGCGAGCGGTGGGTGAGAGAAAAGGGCGGGATCGGCAGTGAGACATTCATAGATTTGAATATGACATTTTCATCCTGAAAGTGCTTATTTTTTCCTATTTTTTCAGAGCCTATTTAAGTGAAGGGGGCTATTTTTACGATTCGCCGTGTGCCTGTTTAAAGTTCCATTAACAGATTTAAAAGAAGAAAAAACAACTACACCAACAGCAGCAACATTAGCAACGATAATGATAAGAATAATGACGATGATAATAACAATAATAATAATAATAATCGTTTTTTATTATTATCATTATAATTAAAATCATCATTACTATTATTATTATTATTATTATTTTTATTATTATTATTATTACTATTATTGTATTATTATAATTTCAGTAGTGGCAAAACTTAAGCTTATCTCGAGTTCTGGTATGGGAATCATATTATGAGAGAAAATTGCTATGATTTATTCTGGGTTGTTTATCCTGCAGTAGATGGGTTGTTTGAACCAGTTAAACAAAAACAAATGCACAAAAACTTACTGGGCATCGTATTCGATAAAAACCACAACTCCCATCTGCACATAGTGACCTGCGTTAAGCACGTACCCGGATTTCATTATCTTGTTTAAGCTCATTACTTAGCCACTATACATTTTTTACCAAATTATTGTTTGTAACGTGTTCTTGAACATTCAGTGTAAGTTTTTTGGGGGGTTTTATGAGAATATCTTTTCTATATTTACCAGAACTTTAATTTATCTTTATAAGTATACGAATATCGGACTATACAAGCTATCGTATTTACCCGCTGTCACGGTGGCCGAGATCTCTTGAGAAGTAAGTTTCACCCAAAACACAGCTTTCTCTTGAAGAACAGTCGCACTGGAGGAAAAGACATAACATGCAAAAACCAGGTCAACATTGAGTTAAGATCGACTAAAATAAAACATAGAAATGGGATCTGGATCCGTACCAAACGAGATGACAATTTATTGTCGTTGTTTACGAGGAGATAAGTTATGTTCCTGTATTTACCTTTCCATCTGTCTGAGTTAACTCGATTTCTTTGATCTTTTTTTTTGTTTTGTACTTTTAGGGTGATATAGATGAAAGTGAGTTCGCCGATCCTATATTATTTTATTTCATATTATGTAACATCACAAAGTGATTTCGTCCAAATCTATATAAAAAAATAAGTGAAGCAGATGTACCCACTCCCCTTGTTTCCTAGAGAAAACAAAGGGAAAAGGGATTATTCTGTACATGATCTTTAAAAAAATAACTGGTTGTGCTTGTTACATATCTTGACTTAATACTTTCGCCACTCGAATAAATTTGATGATCATTTTTACAGACGCTTTTCACATATACCTGCCCCTAATGAAAATCCTTCTTGATCCCCATCGCTGCTGAATACAACACTAAAAAGCACCCCCCCCCCCCCCTCCTTCCTCTCTCCTCTCCCAGACTTTTCGTTTCATGATTCCCGATCAGAATGCATCATAAACAAAACAAAACAAAACAAAACAAAACTCTGTAACTTTACAGACAGAACGCCCCTTTGAAGATCAATACCCAATATTGTAAACAGAAGACCTGAATAAATAAATAAATGGATAAATCAATCAATCAATCGATCAATCAATCAATACAAAATCTAAGAATTAAAGAAATATTCAAATGGATGAATGATCGATTGATCTAATTACTATATGAGTAAATGATCATAGGAACAAATAAATATATAAATAATTATATGACTAAGTAAATAAATAGATAAATGGATAGATAGATATATCAATCAATCAATCGATCAAAAAATAAATATGTAGAAAAAGGTTTTTTTCTAAATTAGTTAATGAATGAATGAATAATTATAATTTTTTTCTTAATAGACTCACGTAAAAGTGACGTTCCCGACATCACTAGGAGCGGTCCATGTAAAGGATGTTCCGTCACTTTTCGGGTCGGAGTTTGCATGGGTTACGCTGTCTTTAGAAGAAGTGCAGTTTATAAGTTTGGTGTTAGTCGGTGCGTTGCTGAACGAACCGACCAGGGAGTCGTCCGCCAACCGAGCCTGCAGGAGAATACCTCTGAATGATGCGCCGGTGACGGACACTGAATTAGGGAAAACAGAGTCCGGTCAAGACTTATATAGCCAAATTGAACAGATATGTGAACGTAATTGATATGATAATTAATTATAGTAATAATCATTATTTTGTTTACCCATCAGGAGAAGCCTCATCAGCATCAAAGCTGTTCTTGCAGATGGTACGACAATTACCTAGCAGGTACCCATTAACACCTGCATGGAGAGTGTTCTAAATATAGATCAAAGTCTTGCCGAAGGACGTTAGACCCGTTATGGGATTCGAATCCTTAATCCTTGGATTGAGAGTCAAGTGAATAAACCACTTTACCACGACACCTTCCCGACATCTCTGTAGGTCAAACGCACACTCTACGAACCGACTACGATCCGATTTCGGAAGAATTTGCAAAACAGCATTATTTTAATATGAACATTTAAACATGTAAAATCTTAGTGACCAAGGGTTTGAATAGTCATATGATTAAGAAAATCTAAATTTTAAGGGATTCCAAGCTTCCTTGAAAGAGGAAAACGTAAAAAATACGTCAGACCAAAATAACGACAGTCAACGATTTTACGCCGATTTGGCTTTTATTCTGGCTAAAAGAGTTCAAAGCATTTAAATTCTTGCTGTTAGTATTCTTATAATTCTTCGATTTGTTTCCATAAAAATTCTCGACAGGTGAACAAAAATGTCTTCATTTCGTTCTGGATCTACAACAACAATAATACATTTGCCGAAAGAGCCAACATTCTGAGGGGGGGGGGGGTAGCCTACCGTGCTAGAACTGCACCACTTGAGCAATGTCCATATACTATAATCATTTGTTTGTATCGTCCAACCATTTAAACATAAACATTATATTTAGCATTTGAAAAGTTTCCAATTTTTTAGGGTAAAATGGAAATTCATTTTTGGCTGCATGTGCCTCTGGAGCTGAATATTGAAATTCTTCTGTTTTTGTAATCGATGATGCTATAACACTCGCACCATTGCATATAAATGTACTTGGCATCGTTTTACAATAATATAAAGGAACAGGGGCGGATCCAGGAATTTCTTCGGGGGGGGGGGCACATGGGGGGGGGGGCACACGAGGGGGGGGGGTAAGATAACATATATATATTTTTGTTTTAGTCCCCAAAAAAATCGCAACGACTTAGCCAGGGGGGGGGGGGGGGGGGTCACGACATTTGTAAATTTGACATAATGCTCCGTTGGGGGGGGGGTAAGGTCATCTATTTAGGTCAGCCATTTATATATATATATATATTTTTTTGTTTCTATTATTTTTTATTTATTTATTTTTTAATTTAATTTTTGGGGCGGGGGGGGGGGGCACGTCCTTGTTTTTCAGTGCATTTTTGGCGAATTTAGGGCTGATTTTAACATATTTTGTTTGGCCGGGGGCACGTGCCCCCTGGATCCGTCCCTGAGGAACACTGTGCTATTTTTCTACTAAATATTCGATATTTCATCGAAATTTCTCATTCGCTTTTATACCTGTGAACGCCTCATTAGGAATGTACATGTTCTTGCTGACGCTGAGGGCGTACGGACTTGGCCCAGTTTGAGGTGGGATGAGCACACTTGCGTTATACCGATGGCCCGGTGTCAAGTTCACACAAGCACCGGCCGGGGCGCCCGATGAATAGGCCATGACGAGAGGGACGACAGCCAGGAATGCGAGAGACCAAAAGTATGACATCTTGGACTGGTACGTTACCCAAAAAGAACAAAAAACAATAGATTTATGCAATGTTGTGGTGAAGACATTTTCACCAAAATTACATTTCTAAATGAAAGGTTGATACAGTTCCATCAGAAAAGGTGCAAAATGTAAGAAAAGCCTGAAAGTGTACAAAATAATCACGTTAAGTATCAAAAGGGGAGGGGTGTTTGGGATTTAATGTATCCTAAGAAGCTATGTGGATCCCTTTTTTTTTCTTTACATGCTACACACAGAGAAAAGTAGGTGTAAATTGACTCCCTATAGGGAGTAACTGCTTGTCACATAAGTGACACCCCTCAGGGAGTAAATTTACTGTTTGAGGCGGGATGATCACACTTTCGTTATTGAGATGGCCCGGTGTCAAGTTCACACAAGCACCGGGTGTAAATTTACTCCCCAATGTAGGGAGTATTTTTTTTCTTTCATAAGAAGCGGTAAATTTGCACCCCAAGGTTATGATTGTACTCCCTTTAAGGAGTGAAATTGCACCCAATATGGTGCTCATTTAACACCTTTTGGTTCCATTTTCATGAAAAATGGGTTCAAATTTACACCCGTGTACGTGGGGGTTGAATTTTATACCCTTTATGATCGATTCCACACCCTGTGGGGAGTAAATCTACACCCTTTTTATGCACAGCATCAACCAATTGATCATCCCTCGAGCAATCAATCATCCATGCTTCGTAATCACCTAACAGTCACTGATTCTCACCCTTTTGTCAACGTATCACTGCTCTAAAGAAATTAGACCAGAATGTCGAGTTATATGTTGAAAGGCTTTAATGCTCACATAAACAACAATTAGGGTGATCTCAACACAAGTGCAGACTGTAAGAACTAACTTATGGCTGGACGTATCGTTTCAAATGTAATGGAATTATCTTAATACACAATCCTGCCTTATCGAAAGTCTTCCCTTTACTTACACGTATAAGAAGACAATTATGTCCTAGTTAGTAAAACAACACTTCTGCTAATTTCATTAAATTATCAAATATAACCTTCAGTGCAACCCCTTATTCTTGAACGGATAACTTTCACACAAATAATATGCCCAAATGAAACGTAATAATCCCCCTAACATGACTAAAATATGTGAATTATGCTAATTTTTCTTCATTTGGCAGTACCTATATTGACACGATGTGCCATTGCTGTAGCGCATGCGCATATACACTGACCAATCAGAGCTCGTCTGACTAAAATAGGGTGTAAAATTACATCCCTCAAATATACACCCTTGCGTATTTCCGTGTTTTACTCCCTAAAAGATGTAATAGGGGGCGCCCTATTTTCCCGATTTCGTTTTACTCCCCAAGAACATCTTTTATTTCTCTGTGTGTACATGACTTGTATATGGATCTGTTTGTAATCACTATTGAAAAAGTAGAATTTAAAAACGGATCTTAAATTTGCAAGTGCTGAGCTTGCAACAATTTTATACGTCTTCAGTCTTCTCCTCAAATGAGAAAATGAGAAACAAATAAAGACGAATGAAAACATGAATACAATCTTGGATTCAAGGAAACAATGTCACACTACAGGTGATGGCTATATAGGATTTTTTCGAAAGAAAAGCAAGGTCATTTTTTATTTCCTTATTATTGTCGCCCTTTCCACTACTGTTAGTCATTCACCACATGCTTTTTGCATAGTCATTGTGTCAACAAGATATTTAATACATGTGTGGGACATTATTACCAAGGATGTACCAGCATTACTACATGACGTTGTTTCGTGACCACGAATTGACTTTGAATTACATTTTTTTCAGTTTATTTACAAGATAAGTAGTTCCCGAGCATAAAAATAACCGATGAATAAAAAATACTCCAAAACAAATAATGATAACAATATGGTGATTTAAAAATAATGTTCATGATAATATTAATAATAATGATATTAATCATCATCATCATCATCATAATAATTATGATGATAATAATCATCATCATCATCAACATATACAATGCGTCCCAGAAAAAACGAAACCGAGAATTATCGATGTTTTATCATAACTTAGTATGACACATATTTGAAAAGCTTAGATCCTCCTCTTTCTTTTGATGCAAGTCATATGATGCATATTTCACGCATGAGTGATTAAAATGAATTTGAAGAGAGGAAAACAAAAAGACATTAGGCGGACGGTATTTGAACTTCAAAAGGAAAATCACATTTCTAAAAAGTTGAGGTTCTGCCCTTTCATATGACACCTCAATCAGAAAAAATGAGCAAAGAATGACAATGTTCTGTTTGTTCAAAGTAGTGCTTGCATAATCATCATCATCATCAACATATACAGTGCGTCCCAGAAAAAACGAAACCGAGAATTATCGATGTTTTATCATAGTGTTACAGAAATCAGACGCTCGAACGATTTAAAAGGGAGGTCTGAATTGGAGACTAGCTTTAATTTGGGCAGGGTTTTTGGGAGTGTGTAAAAGTTTGGAGCTGAGGCCGAGGTAGTTTTGAGGCAGACGGATTTTGTTAAAACTTAGAGTTAGGAGCTGGGAGGATGTTGCTCGGGAGCATCATCAAAGCCAAAGGGCAAGAACCAGTATAAATGTGAGTTAAGTGTAACTGTTATTAGGTTGTGGCAAGTAAATATATTGGATATCACTACCATGTTTCTTGTGAATAAACATCAGTTACTTAAAAATCATTGTTCGATAACTCCTTTCTCTCAGGGACTGTAATTGTATGTGTGTATGACTTGGCCCTGGCCTTGCGTGAGCATTAATTTAGGCTAGACTAAACATCTACCCTGCAGTCTTTAAGTTCCCCATTTTCTTATAAAAGAATTCCCAAAAGTTATTACAATAACTTAGTCACATTTATAATTACTAAATGACACATATTTGAAAAGCTTAGATCCTCCTCTTTCATTTGATGCAAGTCATATGATGCATATTTCACACATGAGTGATTAAAATGAATTTGAAGAGAGGAAAACAAAAAGACATTAGGCGGACGGTATTTGAACTTCAAAAGGAAAATCACATTTCTAAAAAGTTGAGGTTCTGCCCTTTCATATGACACCTCAATCAGAAAAAATGAGCAAAGAATGACAATGTTCTGTTTGTTCAAAGTAGTGCTTGCATTTCCATAATTTTATCAAACGAACTCGTTTTCACTGGGTGCCTGCCATAGCAACATGCAAAATTGATAACAGACTTAACTCCGTTTCGTTAAGAATCAGCCATGCATGAAGTCTTTCGTCTACGGATGATTGTCAACGAATTATAAATGTGATAAAGTTATGATAAAACATCGATAATTCTCGGTTTCGTTTTTTCTGGGACGCACTGTATAATAGTTATTTCTTTTATAGCGGACAATCTTGAATAGCGCTTCAGGAGTGATGACATTTATGTGATACTTATGCTAAACAAAGACGGGATGTCTAAGGAAAAATAGAGAACGAGTTTGGCAACATCTTAAACACCACTCAATCATCCTCAATGAAATTTCGCGTAGACCTGTCTTCATTTCTGCATTTTACGGCAAACCTTAGCATTGACGTAATTGTAACTCCTAATTTCTTGGCGAAATGACCACTTAAACATGTTAGATTCACATTTCATTCGTAAAATGTCGTGAATATGTTAGTAAAGTATAATAGATATATCAAAAGAAAGCATCCCAATAAAAAAATTGACTTGTTTACTATCTTCAAATTCATTATCATCATCATCATCGATTACGGGATGTAGGTGTTGGCCGCAGGGGCGGATCCAGCCGGTGGTGAGGGAGGGGCCGAATTCGTGAGAAAAATATTCAACGACGACTCAGCCGACCGGCCGAATAATCAGGGGGGAGGCAGTGAGCACTAATATATATATATATATATATTTTTTTTTTTTTTTTTTTTTTTTTTGGGGGGGGCTCTATTTTTTCTTCTTTTTTGTAAAGGTAAAATTAACGTTACCATCTTTTGTTAACCTATTTCTTTTTTGGCCAGAGGAGGGGGACGCCCCCCCCCCCTGGTTGGCCGGTAAATTCACGGTCACTATACGTCTAGCATCGTCACTTGAGAAAGATATTTGTGCGCTCACGGTAGGAGTCAGGGAAGGTCAAAATGCTTCTTCGACCTGGCTTTGTCTATCAGCCTTCTGAAATGTTCGGTTGTTTTCCTTCGCATTACATCTTGTTGTTCCAATACTGGAAGGTGTGCGTACTGAATAATTCATTTCTTATGTCAAGTATAACGTATGTCAGTATGTTTTTTTGACAAAACATCAACAAATCATCTTTGTTATAATATATTGTTGTCCTCTTAGGAACCAAATATTAAGGGATTTAATCATCGACACAACAATGCCGAAACAACAAAGACAATTAAAACCTCTTTTAAGATGGAAAATGTGATTTCCGCCTTGTCTTACATCAAGGGAGAATAAATATGGCGCAGCGAGACAAAGTTCGAACCCTACTACAGTTAGGTGCACAGACAACTCCAACAGGGAAATGTGTTCACTAAGTTTTAATGCGGAGTCTAAAATTTAATGCCAAAACAATGCCAGCACCGGATTTCATAATCTGTGCCTAAAGTGCCCAAATTTTATGCTTTATGTTTTTATGTATTTCAGAACATATGATTTGGCTGGAAAAAAGGTCATTTTGGTGTAGAAAACCCACTATGAACAATACAGTGGAATATGGTGTAGGTAAGACCCACACAAGACCTCATGGACCCTGAAGTTGCTTCAAAAGAGCCCAAAGGATCAGCTATATTACTTTTTTTTTGGGGGGGGGGGTATAAGATCACAGATAATCTCTATTTCGGTATCAAAATACAATGATATACTGTTGTGTATAAGGGTTTGTTAGCCAAATATGTCTCAGGTACCCAACATTTAACATAATTGATTCAAGAGCACCAAACTATAGTTAGATGACATAGTATTTTCTTTCTACATAGTTCTTTAATTGTGCTATACTAAAGGTACTTGATGAACTATTTTAAAGTGCAAAAATAGACTGGGAAATCTCCCTGCACGTTTTCATATTTCTACAGATTAATTCCTATTTATAAGAAAAACAGGTAATGTACCATCATACTACTAATAACATAAATTAAAACATTAACGTCACGAAATTCTTTGAGTAGACATACAATGAACACGATAAACATAACAAAAAGTAACTAGAAATGCAATCGTGTCACAACGATGTGCGTGCAATGACGCCATGTTTCTACGTGCCAAACGAAGGAGCTACTCTCGGACTATCCAGAGCAATATGTAAGAAGTCTGTAGCTTCTGTGATAGTTGAGATAGAGGGCGAAAGAAAGGTCACCAAAACGGCCCGAAACGGAAAGAATGGTGCCTGGACGGTCACGCATGAGGGTTTCTGGAGAACGAAGTATTTAGTGACCTTGAAGGAATGCTAGAGACTACGCCTACGAATTTTGAAGGGAATTGGAGTAGAGGAAGGGATCTAGAAAGGGCTCACAAGCACTGCGTGCAAAACCAATACTCTCTTTAAAAAAAAGAGTGAATTTTCACTCTATTTTCACTTTCTTGGGAGTGACGTCCGTGATCACTTGTTTAGGAGTGAAAATCGATTGATTTTAGAGTGCTCTCTAAGAAGAAAAGAGTGAATGTTCACTCTATTTTCACTACATTTTCACTCTCCAGAGGAGTGACGTCCGTGATTTTGAAAATTCACTCTTTTTATTTTAAGAGAGTAGGACTTGGTGCATGATGAACATGTTGCTTGCGACGCGTGCTTTGGCACAAAACGGCCGCCCATACTAACACAACCGAAGAACAGTCTTAAAAAATGACGTCATGGCCGAAACGTGTTATAATAGGGCGGAAACTCGGCGGAATTCGTATAGTGACCCTTGTTCAAATGCGATTTACTCACAATTTTCTGCGTGAACATATACCATACTTGGTATTATTCGAAAGGCACTTCAGTGCTGTCAGTTTGAAACTATTGTTATCTGCGCAAAACGTACTGCACGCATCAAACGCGCTATTACGTAAGCATAGTAAATTCATCATTTTTGGCGATAACTTGGCGAAGAGGGCATTACAATTTACTAAACTTAGCAGACAGTTGTCACGTATATGGATACATGTGTCTGCCAAGTTTCATTGATGTAGGTATAAAGATCGCCGGTTAAGAGCAAGTTGGAGTTATTTCTCAATTTTCTTGAAAATGGCGAATTTGGAGGGCAATTTTCTCAAATTAGGTCAGTGATAGGGTACTTAATTTTGTATATGGCTGGAAAGGGCATATCTTCAAGTATCTAAATCCAAAAAAGGGTACGGGTTTGCCAAGCCATTACGGCCATAGAGAGAAAGCCAATTCCCAGAACTTTAGAGGGCGCTATTTATGTTGTGCAAAGCCATTGGAGCGTGAAATTAGGCATGGCTATGTGCAATTATTTTTTTTTTTTTTTTTAGCAGATGTTTCTGCATTTATTGATAAATCAAATACAAAACATTCAAATAACAATAATAGTATATAATATAATTGATTTATATCAAGAGTGACAACTTAATACACACAAAATAAAATATTTTAAAAAAAAAATACATAATTGAAAGCTTGAAAGTATGGAGGTAAGTAAAAAATAATCAAGATAAATGCAGAGGCCAACTATCATAAGCTAAGAAGCTTGAGGCGATAGCAGCCGGGAAGGGGGGGGGGTACATGGCGCTGTTTTTAGGAGAATGTAGGGGAATAGAGAGTCACATATAAAGATTTTGTTCAGAAAATATCTGAATAAAAAGTGGAAAGAAATTAAGAAAAAAGAAAAAAGAAGAAAAATGTGCAAGTGTGTGCAAGTGGGTGTGTGCAGGTGAAGTAAGTGTTCGATTCGTATTGTTAATGAACTGGTCATCTAAAATTAATTTAAATAAACAATCAAAACCTCTGAGACCCTTATGATGTTTTTGAATATGTAGATATTAAATATTTTTTCATCGATGCTTTGAATGAATAAAGAGTTGCAGAGTGTTTAATATTGTCAGGTAAAGCATTCCAAATGTCTGGACCATGATGTCTTATCGATTTATAGGCCATAATAATTTTGGGGTTTGTTAAGTGGAAATCGGATGAGTGTCGTGTGGGATAAGAATGTATATCACTATTGTAAACAAAAATATTTCGAAATGCCAAAGGTATAGTATTTATCCAACATTTATACATAAAGATTGCAGTTTGAAAACTGTGAATGTCAGCGATTTTTAATGTTTTTAGTTTACAAAATATTGGATCAGTATGGGCTAAATAATGTGAATGTGTACAAAGACGAAGTGCTTTCTTTTGGAGACGATATATTAACATAATTTTCATCTTACTACAATTGCCCCAAACTATGTTACAATAAGATATGTATGACAAAATGAAGGAATTGTAAAGCATAAATAGTGACTTTTGTGATAGATAATATTTTAATTTATATAAAATGCCTATGCTTCTCGAGACTAGCATGCAAATGTTGTTAATATGACTATTCCAAGTTAGGTTTGAATCAATCATTACACCTAAGAATTTTGTAACTTCTTTTTGAATTATGGGCATGTTATCTATAAAAATATCATAATGAAGTACATGTTTAGAGTGTATGTTTTTGAAATAAATACAATTAGTCTTATTAATATTTAAAGAGAGTTTATTGGATTTGAACCAAGATGATAATTTATTTAGTTCTAAATTGAGGGTTGTAATGAGAATGTTTAAGTCTTTATGCGAATAAAATACGTTGGTATCGTCTGCGAACAGAACATATGTTAGGAGTGGTGATGCATTAACAATATCATTCATATATACTAAAAACAGTAGGGGACCTAATATGGAGCCTTGTGGTACTCCGCATTCTATGGTGGAAATATTAGATGTTGTAGATTTAAACATAACATATTGATGTCTATTACGCAAATAGTCTTCAAACCAAGAAAGTACAATCCCTCTAACTCCATATGCTTTTAATTTATGTATTAATATACGATGGTCCATGGTATCGAATGCTTTCGATAAGTCCATAAAAACACCTACAGTGTGTTCTTTTTTAGAAAGGGAATCAGTTATTTTGTCACATAATTGTAGAATAGCATAATCAGTAGAGTGGTTCTTTCTAAATCAAGAGATCAAGATACTGTGAGACTGTGAGACTTACATACAAAACGGAATTTATATGAAAAAGTTATGGCAGTTTTAGATTATTTAGGGGTCAATTTTTCAAGAATTTGAGAGATATTTGACGGAGTCGGTTTCAGATTTAAATTTTGAGTACGAAGATGGCATTTTGAAGGGCATGTTATACGTCGCAGGTTAAAGAATATCTCTTAGACTATCTAGAGGAATTTGTTACAAGGTTGTAGGATCTAGGATAGTGGAGATAGGAAGGAATAGGTAGAAAGGCCTTAAAATGGACCAGAAACGGTCAAATTGGCGCCTGGACGTTTACGCATGGGTGATTTCGAAAATCGAAGAATGTAGTGACCTTGATGAGATGTTAGAGACTATGCCTATGAAATTTGAAAGGAAAAGGACATGAGGAAAGCACCTAACTAGGAATAACAAACACTACGTGCAAAACGAATGCGATTTCCGGACGATAAGGATAAGGATAAGGAAAAGGAAAAGGAGAATATTAATGCAGAATGGGGCAGAATGTGAACGAAAACAAGGCAATGACGAAGGTTCGTCATTGCAATAATACAATCAGCGAGGAAGAGAAGATGTGTTATTTTGTGTCCTGTAAAATACTGGATTTAACAAAAACTTTCACTGTTTGATCCATATATGGATATGTGAGGCCTTTGTCTAGGGTTAAGGCACTACTTGGAGAGAGTTCACAGATCAACAGATGACTGGAAACTGAGAATTTGAAGCTAGAATTCACATCCAAATCTGGACTTCTGTAGCTGTGGACACATTTCAGTCCCATCCCTTTATTTTCCTGAAGTGAACATCCACCTTTTGCTGTTATCAACATGCCTGGTCGTGGAAGTAAGGGAAAGGCGAAGAAGGATACTATGCCTGGAATGTTTCTCCGAGGAGCCGCTCAGGGCCAGGCAAAACCCCCATCACCACAGCGCCCATTTGTGGTCAACAATGATGTAGATCGCAAGGTCGCCTCTCAACGAGGGATGGCAGCTGCAGCATCTCCGGAAAAGAAGGGGATTTTCGTTGATATAGGAGATCATCTTGAAGAGTTGGGGATTGGCGAATATGGCATGATGGGAGATGTTGTGAAACAGGCATTTGAGGCAGCAGTAAAGGCAGCCGTTCCTGCTATAGTTCAGGCAGTGAAAGAGGTGTGCCTGCGGTCATTTAAGGAGGTGGTCAATCCCCATCTTCTCCACCTCCAGTTTCGACAAGATGCAATAGAGCAGGCTGGGAGGAAAGATAATTTGAGGATCAGCAGTCTGGCTGAGGAGGAGAGGGATGAGACAGAGGAGATCCTGATCGAGAAGATATGTAAGGTGGCTGGGGAGACCGGGATGCAGCTTGCAGAGAGCGACATCTCGGCTTGCCATCGCCTTGGAAGGAAGGTGGCGGGGAAGAAGCGCGACACCGTCGTGCGCTTTGTCGCCCAACGTAAGCGAGACAAGGTCTACCAGGGGCGTTTCCACTTGAAGGGGAAGGAATCCTTTAGGCAGGTTTTTGTGAACGAAGACCTTACCTCTACTCGCTATGCTGTCTTGATGGCAGCAAAGAAATCTACAGAGGTGAAATCTGTATCAACGAAGGCAGGGAACATCGTCTGCAAAATGAATGATGATACCTTTAAGATAATTTCAACCCCTGACGACTTGTTCGCAGTGGGTTTGGATAATGTCGAATACAAAAACTTCAGACTCCGCTTGTTGGAGTAATGTCTCCTCATAATGTCCTTTTTTTCATGATACAAATATTCTAATAATATGTTTGATAACACTGTATCACATTCTTACAAGTTATGTCCAAATTCATTTGATAGTACATTGCCACTTGACGGTAAAAAATCAATTAGTATCTCCCATGTAAATGTACGTTCGCTAAACAAAAATGTTGATTCCTTAAAGTTAATATATGAAGATTGCGTTAAGTTCAGATTCGATGTAATTGCATTATCAGAAGTATGGAGAGTTTTAGAAAAATCGACCTTGGAAATGGAAGGTCATTTATTGAAGGTAAAGTGCCGGGATGGTAGAGAAAGAGGAGGAGGGGTAGGAGCTTATATTCGTTCTAATTTGAAATATGTCGTGAAAGATTATACAGTAAAGCATACAGAATCAATCTGGTTTGAAATAAACAATGGAGAATTTCAAAAGGTGATGGTAGGTGTTTTATATAGGAAACCAAATACAGATGTTAAAGAGTTTCAAGAAAGTCTTCTCACAGTTTTAGAAGACATTAAAGTCGACAGACGCAATACCATTATAATAGGAGATTTTAATATAAATTCATTAAGTTCAGACGGAACAACAGAAGGGTTTTCAACAGCGATGAAATGCGTAGGAATGGAGCAGAAAATAAAATATCCAACAAGAGTAACCAGTGAGTCTGTAACCTTATAAGACCATATATACACTAATATGAACAAGTATGATAATCACTCGGGTGTTATAGAATGTGATATTTCTGATCACTACCCTGTGTTCATGATTTTAGAAAATCCATGTAATTTGAAGCAGCTACATTATCCACAAACTGTAACTTACAGATGTTATAAAAACTATGATGTACAAAACTTTAAAGATTACCTTGCTGGGCAAGACTGGCAACATATCAATAACTGTGAAGATGTTAACATGGCATATTCCATTTTTCTTAATTTGTTTAATAATGTTTGTAATAAACATGCACCAATCAAAGAGAAAAGAAGCTGCAAAGGACGCGCTTATAAGAAACCTTGGATAACCAAATCAATAATGAAGTCTGTTCAAAAAAAATATAAATTGTTTTTAAAAGTAAGGAAATGTAATTTTGATGTAAGTGATGTACAAAAATTTCGGAACTACAGAAATGTATTAACGACTGTTCTTCGCAATGCCAAGAGAAATTATTACAGTGGTTTGCTAGCTGAGAACAGCAATAACACTAGTAAAACGTGGAACATCATAAATTAATTAATATCAGGGAGAAATAAAGGTAACAAAGGTACTAAGGTAGAAAAACTTATAAGGCGTATTAATGGAAATGATAAAGTTCTAACAACCGAATCTGAAATTGCCAATGAATTTAATGATTTCTTTGTAAACATCGGTCCAAATCTAGCATCAGCAATACCAAATGTACCCACATTATTTGAAGATTATTTGAGTAATAGTGTTGAGCAATCCCTTTTTTGGAAACCGGTCACAATGAAGGAAGTTCATGACCACATGTTGGCTCTAGACGAGAAGAAAGCTTGTGGTTACGACAACATTCCAGTACGCCTGATTAAGGATGGTGCATCTATTTTGGCTGAACCATTAAGACATATCTTCAATCTTTCATTGGAAACAGGAAATTTCCCTGATCAAATGAAAATTGCTAAAGTCAGTCCACTGTTTAAGAAAGGTAATAAACATGTAACGGGGAATTATAGACCCATTTCTGTCTTACCAATTTTGGGTAAAGTATTAGAAAAAATAGTTAATGCTCGATTGACCAGTTTTCTAGAAACGCATGACATTTTATATCACCATCAGTACTAGCCTCTTGTCGATGCCCTCGCGCTGTTGGAGTCTCTAAATTCTGACGAGCGAAGCGAGTCAGAGAAACCGAGGCGCTCGCGCTGAGGGCCTCTTGACAAGTGATCTGGATTTCTTATGTTTTACTTTGTTTGGCGAATATTCCGACCCAGCAGAGTTCGGTGAAAGTCATCCAATCAGAGAGAGCTACTATGACGTAATATCTACCGCTCTGTGCGAATTCCCTCCGTGAGAGCGAGACTGGCCGCCTAGTTGTAGTCTGCAAGCACAAACCCTGGTCAGTCGTAACAGAGAGTGTGCACTGTGGGTCTGTGCTTGCAGACTAGCCTAGTTGGGCAATCCCGAACACACACGTACACACACACAATCGCTGCGGTCTAGACATGCATAATTCAGTAGGAAATCGGGTCTCATGAATATATAATTCAGATCACTTGTCAAGAGGCCCTCAGCGCGAGCGCCTCGGTTTCTCTGACTCGCTTCGCTCGTCAGAATTTAGAGACTCCAACAGCGCGAGGGCATCGACAAGAGGCTACATCAGTACGGATTTAGGAAAAAGTATAGTACTAAATTATCATTAATTAATCTTATGAATACGGTATTGAAAAGTATAGACGAAGGATGTGTTACGCTTGGTGTGTTTCTTGACTTTCAAAAGGCTTTTGACACAATAAACCATAACATATTATTTAAAAAGCTATCACATTATGGCATCCGAGGACATGCACTGAAATGGCTCGAAAGCTATCTTAGTGACAGAATGCAGTTTGTGAAATACAAAGAGTCATCATCAGAAAGTAGATATATCAAATGCGGTGTACCACAAGGTTCTGTCTTAGGACCAACTCTGTTTTTAATCTATATAAATGACTTGCCAACTGTGACAAATTATTTCAATTTCAGACTATTTGCAGATGATTCTAATATTTGTCATACTTTTCCCAAAGGTGTAGATCAAATAGATGAGTGTGAAGTAAATGAAAATTTAAAATCAATACAGGATTGGTGCACTGCAAATAAGCTTACTATCAATGCGTCAAAAACCAATTTCATGTTCTTCAGTAGTCGTAGAAGAAAGGCTGTGCTTAAAGGGAGATTAAAAATATCTGGGGCAGAATTAAGAGAAGTGGAGGAAGCGACATTTGTTGGCATTACCATTGACAGACATTTTACATGGAATTCACATATAAAATCTGTTAATGACTGTATACGGAGAAAGGTCGGTATCCTCTTTAAATTACGGCACTTTGTCCCTAAACATATATTGATACTGTTGTATAAAGCTCTTATACAGCCACATATTACATATGGCATCGAGGTTTGGGGTAGTACTTATAAATCACACTTGAATTGTATATTTTATACTCAAAAGATGGCTGTACGTGCTATAACTTTCAAGCCACATCGTTCTCATACTAATGCACTGTTTCATGACCTCAAATTGTCCCTAAACATATATTGATACTGTTGTATAAAGCTCTTATACAGCCACATATTACATATGGCATCGAGGTTTGGGGTAGTACTTATAAATCACACTTGAATTGTATATTTTATACTCAAAAGATGGCTGTACGTGCTATAACTTTCAAGCCACATCGTTCTCATACTAATGCACTGTTTCATGACCTCAAATTGTTGAATGTTTTTAAATTGCATAAATTATCTATTTGTACTTTTGTGTTTGATTTGATAAATGAACGATTACCTCATTCCTTAAAACATTATTGCAGTATGATACAACATGAATATTCCACAAGACAAAAAAACGGGTCGACAATTACGTCTTCCTTTATTCCAAACCGACCAAGGAAAGTTTTCTGTTTCGTTTGTTGGAAGTAATTTTTGGAATATGCTTCCTACTGATCTAAGAATTGAGAGATCAAGAACCTCTTTTCGTAAAAAACTTACAAAATTACTCTTAAGTGAAAACCACGAATCATAACCTCGTAACTATATAGTTGTATATAGTAACCAGTCTCATTTTAATATTATACCCAAAATTATTTATAAGATTTGGAAACCCATCATATATTTTTTAATTAACTTTATTTTAGGCTTTAGATAACGAGAGTCAGACTCGACTAGCACATGTGCTATTTTTCACTCTATTTTACCATCGATCACAAACTCATTGTAAATAGTCATTTATTGTTTTACTCTTGAAGCAAAGTTTACTTTATCTTTGTCATAATGTACATGTATATCGCTGTAGAACATGTATTTTTTTATAATTCATGTCATGCATTTATGTTATATTGACATTGTCATTGTACATTTATCTTTTGTTTCAATGTTTTCAATGGTGGTGAATAAATAAATAAAATTCAAATGTGAAAGAAAACAAGGAAATGACGAAGGTCGTCATTGCAATTAAGACAGGGTATACATGATAACACGGTCACGACGGTATAACTACAATATCACAACATCCATAAGTGTGGTTATAATTATAAGGTAATTTGTGAGCGAATTTGTAATGATATACCTAACACACATAGATAATTTGTTTTTCTTGCAAACAGAAAAGAAATGAAGTAAGTAGGCCTAGTTATTGATCAACACAAATCTAAAGGCAAACAACAAACAACAAACAAACAAACGAGGAAACGAAAAAAAAAAAATAGTTCATATTAAAACGTGAGTCCAAAATTAATCTGATTGACAATATTTCCAGCTAAATCTATTCAATAGATATATGAAAATGATATAGGACAATCTATTTCTATCGATTTTACTCACCGATTTTTAGCTTCTTTGTGGAGATATATAGGAAAGCAGAAGAACAGCGTTTGTTACTGAAGATCGCACTGGGTCCACCAAGTAAATGAACTAACCAGGAACAAACAGCTGTATAACTGGAAAGTAGGTGACACAAAGTTCCGGGCTTGTTAGTCATAAGCAACATACTACAGGGGGCGCCAGGGAGCCCCCCCCCCCCCCCCTTCCCTTCAGAAAAAAGATTATTATAACTATTTTGTTGGAGCTGGTCAGATCGAGACTTTTATAGAGACATGTCACCTGGCTTGGGGGGGGGGGGGTGTGATAACGTTCTTTTTTTTTTTCTTTTACTTGTTAAATAATTTTGAGACATGCATGTGCGCCTCAAATGACTCGACCTGGTGCCGCCACTGTTATGGGTTGATGAATCATCGCTTGGCACCGTCGTTGGATTTTGCTTGTCGTATAAAATGAGGCCTACCATTTGCATGACGGAGGATAGGGGGAGCTAGGAGGGGGGGGGGGGGTCCATGGATATTTAAGATTATATTTCTTTGGAGATAAATCTCCCATGAATCATGTATCAGTATATTATGTCCCTCTTCGTCCGAGTGCCCCAGCTCCAGAATAGACGCCGTGCTCCAGCTAGCCCCCACGCCCCTTCATATACCCCACCCCATTCTCTCTCTCTCTCTTTCTCTCTCTCTCTCTTTCTCTCTATATATCATTCTCTTTTTCATTCTCTTCAGCATCTATCAGGTAATAGGACATAGTGTACTGGAAAAAAAGAATGAAGGTAATTGATAATGTATCGAAATGGGAGGTTACGTGATGTATTCAACTGAAAGTAAACATTTCACTCCATGCTAATTTCTTGACTTATCGAAATTCGCGTTTCCTTATGGAAACAACAGCGACTAGTAGACGGTCTACTTTACTGTGCGTATGATTCTTAGTAGGTTCATGGTAGGAGTGATCTATTTTGCGAGTCACGTGACAATGAGGAAATTATGATTACATTACTCACAATGAAGGCATACAGGAAGTACTTCGCGAGGTCAACATTATAGGCATAATTTATATGCGGATAATAGATGGGGCATGGCGGCATTTAGGGTGAAGTATCATTTTTCAGAGAACTTCTTTTGCTCGTACATCCCCCACCTGAAATCATGTAAGGCCAAAGCAACCAATGTCACCAGATCAAATAATGTCGGATTACGATTTAAGACAACATTATTTTAGCGAAAAGTTAGTCGATATATTCGTTATCGGCCATTAGTATGGGAACTATCTGGTTCGAATTGAAGAATAATTTATCTTATATGGCTTCAGATCATAGAATTTATCAAAATAGATGACTTTCAAACTCATGTACAAAACTAAAAACAGGATATGCAAAGGACACTCTACTGTAAACGTTATCGAAGAACATCATTTTCAAATCTCAAACAAATCAGTACCTCAAAATCGTTGCTTCATGGGACTACTGAATTTGTAACGGTCATAATCTTGTTGAAACAATTAAATGTAATCAACTGAATGGTGGATCGCTTTTAGCCGAGTCATCTCTCAGTGGGGAGGGGGGGAGAATGGGGACATCTGAAGCCCATCGCACTCTATACGATCTCAATTCCTGCGACCCGATTTTCAAAGAAATTGCAGTTATATTAAAATATAGAAATCTTAACTAACATCATCTTTCTTGATGTAGGTTCTAAATAATGATGAGAATACTAACAACCGGAATTTTAGTGCATTTTAGCCATTTATTCAGAACAAAATCAGAATCTATCGCAAATTGTATTAGTGCATGGGACTCAAGCATATTACAAAATAATGGTCGTGTGCAAAAAGTAAGGCATGTCACATGATTTTAAACACAAGAAAAAGTCGAGTTTGCAATGGCTGCCTTGGGGTTTTTCAAATGATATTTTGCTTCACAATAATAATACCAGCTCAATCTGGTTCAATTTAGTGAACAAAGTTTTATGTGTTCACATTTTATGTTTCAATTTTTCTGCTTCCCTCAACCAGAAATGTACACACAAGATCAAGGTCCTATTTGAGAAATAAGGAGTGTTCTATCCCACGCTTCTTGATTTAAAGGTAAAGACCAGTAATGGTCATGCGATTGCATTGTGAAAGAAACGTTGTGGAATCGATCAGAAAAGGTTGATCATCTAGCATCTAGCATCTGCAAGGTTCTGGAATCATCAAAAATGATAAGAAATTTGGCCTATTCTTCGTAAAGTTACAAGCACTATACACAGAAAGATGTATACGGGACTACCCTATATCTCTCACACGACCATGAGAGAAACAAATATACCAAATATATGAATTAGTAGGCGGTTTCCCGGCAAATTTGTTATCATCATGTATTAGTCAAAACATATTCTTTCACATGATTGGTAATGAGAGCTTCCATTTCATTTTTTGAAATTGGGGCGTTACCAATACTGGTCTTTACCTTTAAGTTCAAGTTTGTCAACATAAGAGTATTTCGTCATCACCCTCAATATAATATAATCACCTGTCGATTTCGGGTTGTTTGAATTAATATGGAGTACATCGTGTGATGTTCTAGTTTCTTTCTTTCTATTGTGATAAGATGACAAAAGTATTGATTTCATGAAAATGGTTTGCTCATGAGTCATGACGATACACGGTGGAAGGCAGGCGCGGATCCAGGATTTCTTAGGGGAGGGGGCCCAACTTTTTTTTCAAATTTTTGCTCCCGAAAATTTGAAAATCGTGCCGGCCGAAAATTCGCTCAGTGGAGGGGGGGGGGGGGGGGGGTAGTGAGCACATTTTTTTTTTTTTGGTCCTCGGAAATTTAAAAACTTGCACCCCCTTCCCCCCAAAAAGGTAAATATCACACGTGTTTTTACATGATTTTTTTTCTCAAGGGGGGGGGCTGGGCCCCCGGCCCCCCCCCCCCCCCCCGGATCCGCCACTGGAGGAACGGGTGGGGTTACCAGTCAAGGATGGATAGACGTAATATAAGAGAACGAGTATATCGAGTTTAAAGCCAGCCTGCACTAGTTTGGCCAGGGGGTTGGACCTCCCTGCAAGGTCACCGACAGGTGGTTATCTCATCAAATCAGCTCTCAATTAACATTAGAAGAAGGGGGTCACGGTGGACCAACAGGCACCGATTAGCCATTGTTTGCTATATAGAGGGCGCAAGTAGTTATAAGTAGTGTAGTGGGGCTTTCAGGCGTACGTGCATGGAGGGTCTATACTTTACGTGGACTGCCCTCTTCATCCTTTTTTTTCGTTCTTTTTTCTCTCTCTCTTTTCTGTTTTTTTCTTCACCATTTGATTGGGTTCAATGCACGCCCCCTGCCCCCGTACCCCCTTAGCTAGTATAGTAGTCTCTCTATGCAGAGCGAATTTATTACATTTTCCACATAATATAAACAATGACAAGATGATTACTACAATAAACTTAATGTGACAGACGATTGGCATTGAAATATCTTTGACATTTTCTTTGTTGTCTTGTAATGCAAAGTTATTTAGTTACAGGAAATGAAAAGCCAACCTATACTTGGAAGCAATGCTTGTTAGGTGTAGGTTCGCAGAATGATAATTTAAACCTATATTCAATACTGAGTTTTGAAAGATGACGGAATCAAAGAAACATAACGGACACAAAAAACGAAACAAACACAAATAAGAACAGTGCATGGCAGGATGTGAAGATGAGGATGATAGATGAAGAAAATAAGGGTGAGAGAGTGAAAGATGGAAAACGGCAGAAGGAGACGAAGAAGAAAAGAGAGAGAGAGACAGAGAGACAGAGACAGAGACAGAGAGATAAAGGGATAGAAAGAGGGACAGAGAAACAGGGAGACAGAGAGGGAGAGAGAGAGAGAGAGAGAGAGAGAGAGAGAGTGGCCATGGAGGAATCATTTATTTAGTTATATTATAAAATTGATATGGAAACAAATCATACAACAAATACGAAAAACTGAGGAACTAGTTATTCTGAAAGGTTTGCAACAAAAAGCGCTTGAGCTTCGCCACAGTATACTGGCGTTCCCTACCGTGGAAGCTAATAAAGTATCCATATCTATACTCTTTTGACGAACAAGCATAGGCCTACTGTTTGAGAGATACACAACATATTATTATGGCCATAATAAAATTTGTCATATCCGATGAATTGGCAAAAAAAATATTTTGTGTTCATCCGGCGCTTTAATCTCACTCTAATCGCACATTTTTTTTCAAGGTTCAAAGCCTTCAAGGACAAATTTAAGTAAGTATACGAGATATTGTACAGTGGGACAACCCTTAACATTTTCAAACTGTTTCTCATTAACATGTATATCCTCCACTACTACCCACTTTGCGACAGATTCGAGTGTCCTAGAAATCAAAGGGGTACGAGATATCAGTCTTAACTGATTTCTATTTCTTGCGGTACAGGGGTGATACATGTTTACCAGTCGTTAGGAAAAAACGCCTTCCTGTAAACATTTGTTAAATAGGTGGTTTTGCGAGTTCCATGCACGGCAAATTCAGTGACTAGCACTATGAACATGACAGACAATGAAAGCGGACAAAATATACAGTTCCTCAGGTAGACAAAGGGACATCCCTTCACTGCTATTATGTAAAAATGTGTAGAACAGGTGTCACATGCATATTCACCTGTTCTACACATTTTTACATAATAGCAGTGAAGGGATGTTCCTTTGTTTTCCTGAGGAACTGTATATTTTGTCCGCTTTCATTGTCTGTCATGTTCATAGTGTAGGCGAATAGGTAGGTCATTGCGGTGAATTACATGACATTGAAATCTAGACAATAGAGTGATTTGTACTTCATCCTAATTCATAACTGCTGACTGAGAACAAATATTTTCTCACATCGACATTTCTGGATCAAATAGAATGCATTCTGTTTTCGAAGTAGATAGTAGTTCATAACATGCCCCCTAAACAATGCGACGTCATACAATTGGATGCATGCATTATTACCACTGACTAAACATAAACGAATCGGGGTACAATTAAGTATAGGGCCCATGCACATACTGTATCCTGAAACAGAATATTATTTGTTACTTCCTGTTATGTTTCTATTTAACTGATGAATAAAAGTGAAACCACATAGTCATTATTGTTATTAGAATCTGTTTAGGCCTATTCTATGTCATGCTAGGAGTCCACTGGGCCAGCGCCAGTTGGTGCCAGTTTGCGCCAATGCAATTTACTGTGGCGCCTAGTGTCGCCAATAAGGTGCCTAGTGGCGTTTAGTGGCTCAAACTGTCTCCCAACTGGCTCGTGGTGGCCCGTAACGGCACCAAATTTGAATGTGCATGGCGGCAAGAAAATTTCAAAATGTTTGAAATTTTCGTCGCGCCACTTGCATCGAGCAATCAGCGCCAAGTGTCCGCCAAGTGGCACCAGATGGCGCGAACATATCGCCCTTTGGCGCAAACAAGCCGCCTATTGGAATCCACTGGAATGTAATGGCGCGCGCCAAGTTGCGCCAATGAGATTATCGCGCCACTACGCGCCAAATAATTCCAACAGAGGCGGATAGCCAGCCAAAGCGCGCCAAATGTGCAGTGGCCACCTCAGCATCTCTCATCATCATTAAATTTTGATGGAGCAGCATCATCACTCCAACATTATCAAAAGCCTCAGACATATCAAAATTGTAAATAGTAGATATGTTGTTCATACAGCAGCTGAGGAGGGTCTGAACCAGGTAGCCGATGGCCGGTATTTATTATAGTCGGCAAGTAGCGCCAAGCGGCGGCAAGTTCAAACCAATTTGGCGACCTTTGGCACAAACTAATCACCAAGTGGCGCAAAGTAGCCGTCTACCCCCCCCCCCCCCCCCCCCCCCACTTCGGGGTCGAAATGACCGCATGCGTGTTACCAAAATGTCCGGTAAAGGGGTACTTTTCGTGCGACAAAGTCCGGCTCGAGAATTGTAGAAAAAGGGGTGTATTTGACTTTTCACCCGGAGATTTCTTTAAAAAGGGGGTGTTTTTCTTTTTTTTCTCTCATCTCTTTGGACTCCTGAGAAATTATTCCGAATTTAGGGGGGTACATTGAGCATTTTTCCGTATTTAGGGGGTCTCTAAGGCAGGAAAAGCCCGCGAAAAGCCCGCGATAGGGGGTTCGGAAATGTTGACAGTCCTCAGGGGGTGATTTCAAAAAGACGGAACGAGCATAATTATGCGTACCCTAAATAACACTGAGTGGGGGGGGGGGGGGGCGGGGCCGTCTATTGGCGCGAATGGCGCCAACAGGGTGAATTTTGGAATCAAATGGCCGTGTAATGGCGCGAACTGGCGCAAACTGGCGCAACATTTTGGAGCAAGCCGGGTGGCATTTGGCGCACGCCATATGGCACCCAGTTTATTCCACTTGGCGACACATGCCGAGCGGACATTAATTCGGCGCCAGTGCAGCGAGTCACTACGCGCCAATCACATAATCTTTGGCGCCAACTGGCACCAACTGGCGCTGGCCCAGTGGACTCCTAGCATCACAAAACAGCTTGTTTATACTTCGATGGGGACTTTTGATATTGTAATCAAAATCTGTTTCGATAGAGACATTTCAACTTTCCCCTAATATGAAATCTGTTCGTACCATGTATAACCATTATTGTCTTAACATCAGGACCAACAGCCAACATAACAAAAATAACATATTTCATACATCAGGTTGGGCAGATATACACTTTCTTTTTTATTATTGAATTATATAAACCTATACTATATGATTGTATTTAAAACATCGGTCACTATGTAACAGTTCTACCATTCCATAGACATTATCTAACCGTCAAAACCTTTCTAATAAGAACACCCCTTACACAGAACTCGGGCACTATAGACAGGTTGCCCTTCTTGACAGCTTACACACAATATTACTTTTATATCTAAATTAATATTTACATTGCTTTAGATTTAGGATTAGGGTTAGGGTAATATACCAGTTTTTATGATATCCTGTTGGTACCATTTAGGGTTTATATATATAGATGTAGGGTTATATACTATCGATGTTTTATCATAACTAATCACAATTATAATTAATAAATGCCACATATTTGTAAAGCTTATACCATCCTCTTTCATTTACTGCAACTCATATGATGCATATTTCACGCATGAGTGATTAAAATCAATTTGGAGAGAGGGAACCGAAAAGTCATTTGGCGGACGGTATCTGAATTTCAAAGGGAAAATCACAATTCTAGAAATTTCAGTTTTGCCCTTTCATTATTACACCTCAATCAGGAAAAATGAGCAGGGAAAAACAAAGTTCTGTTTGTTTAAAGGTACTATGTCCCTTTTGTAGGCCAACAAATGAAAAGGTTAAATTCCAATGGCATTTGAAATATAATAATAATTTAAAACTCCCCTTAAAAAAAATGGGGCTTGAAAATGTGGGGAAATAACGACTATTAGTTGTCAAATCGACTTAGGAGCTATAGAGCCAATAAGTAATAGTCTTGATATTCAGACCATTGTACAGCATGGTCGTACGTTTTATGCTGCGCAAAGATTCAATCAGTTTAATTTTGGCCATTACAAGAGGTGGGTTATTGATGTAGACAAATCCTTTACAGCTCATTTTATGTATTAACAAAGAAGAAGAAAAAGCAAGTCAGTCACTCAATACTGACAAAAGTGCCTGACAGTGAAGTCCAGCAAGTAAACGGGTTTCCTTGCATAATTTGATTATTATGACACTGCTAAGGTTTAAATTTGCTGTCCGCTGTCCGCTGTCCGACCAAAAAATACTCCAGCTTGCTTTTATATCTCGAGGGCCCGCTCGAGGGTGAGGGAAATGTATTATTATGCGAATTCCTTATGGCCGTTTATAGGTTCAGGGCAGAGTGTATTACGCGAGACCCCTCGCCCGTAAAAAGTGTAGGCCACTTTTTGTGATTAACAGTTAGGCCTATTGAGTAAGCACACGAAAACCCACTATAATATAGCCTTTAAAGGGGTGTAGTATGACGAGACTACGTGACTTTGCCTGACTCGGGGTCAATAGGGTATAATACGACTACGGACGACACGACGGCAGTATTCACGTGCATGCAACATACGCAAAACCAAAGCGTGAGGAGAACTTCGGTCTGTTTCGCGAACGCTATCGCGATAACCGTTAATCAAGTCCATTCGTTTATACGTGCAGTTCTCCAAAAGAAGTCGTAGATGGCGTTAATCGGTATTTGCCATGCTACACCCCCTTTAAAAAGAGGGGTTTTCCTCCTCTCTGCTCTCATAAATTTTAAAGGAAATTAATAAATCACGAGTCATGTATTTATTCAGTGGCGCATCCTGGTATGCTTCCGGCTGTTAATGATAATTTATAAAGATTAAAATTGTGACAGGAACCTCTGTGGGGGAAAGTGGGGCATGTACCCGGGGGCAAAATGGAACTTTGAAATTAGCATATGTTAAAAAAGGTCGCCCTCTGTGCAAATTCTTTGAAGAAGAGAAGATGCCAAACTAACTTCAGCACTGAATTTTCATCCGGTTACATCGAGGCACATCGGAGTAAGGTCCCATCCAAAAAATTACAGTCTCATGATCTAAGGTAAGGGGATGTTCATATGGCTGAAATTTGGTAATTTTGGTATCGATTCTAATCAAATATTTGTATATATTAATCAAAAAGATATCAACGTTAGACTCGCCTGTTTGCATACCAACTATGCTTCAAAGATTTTCTACGCAAACTTTTATTTAAAAATATGTCATTGGGGCAAAATGGACCATATAGGTACGGGGCAAAATGTTCCGTTTTGCCCCAATTGAAAATAACATAACAGGGTTCCGTTTTGCCCCAATTGAAAATAACATATCTTGTTTTCGCCCTTTTTATATAGGGACCTGTTTACCAATGTTTCATGTTCCATTCTGAAAGTACAGTTGGTTCATAAAACAATCGATAGTTGTTCTATAGTTTCCAAGCCAGTTTTAGATGTATAAGTTAGCTGAATTCAAAGTATGTGCCTAGCAGTTGGTTTACGTGACTAGTGGTTGTATCAGAACGAAAATGTGACCCAAATTACAGTCTAAGAAATTTAGAGTGTAGTGCACATTTTACAAGTCTACATTTTCTACTTTTAAACCAGGCTTTATTATGATTACCTTTCCAGTTTTGCCCCATAAATGTTTGAAACTACTATAGGCTTTCATTATGCAGCTCTGCCCACCAAGTATGCTTAAAGTTACTTTAGGTACATTACTCAATATAGAACGTTATAGAGTTCTGATGGGGCAATATGGATCCATAGATCCATTTTGCCCCAGGGGGGAGTGCCATTATGCCTCAGGGTTGGGGCAAGTTGGATTTTTCATTTGTAAAATTCGTTTCGAGTTTCTCTGCAATTTTACCGTGGTTTTTGTCGGTTCTTCGTTGACATAATAAAGTGCATACAACATCTATCTGAAACTGTTATTTTTACTGTTTTTGTGTCGTTGATGACGTCATATTGCAAGTTTGAAATTAAGTGTTCCATTATGCCCCACTTTCCCCTACATCAGCATTATGTGCCAAATATGTTTGCTACGGGTGGTATTTAGCAGAAATAGCAGCCCTGTAAAAAAAAAAAAAAGGAATAAAAACTAGATGGAAGATCGAAGAACATCATTTTCAAATCTCAAACAAATCAGTACCTCAAAATACGAATGGAACTACTGATTTTAACTTGTAACGGTGATGTCTTGTTGAAACAATTAAAATGTAATCAAAATTGATCAAATGAATGGTGGATTGCTTTTTATAGCCGAGTATCATCTCTCAGGGGGGGGGCATCTATAGCCCACCGCACAATATATAATCTTCCTGCGACAAGATTCTCGACAAAATGGCAGTTGTATTAGATATAGAAATCTAAACTAACATCATCTTTCCTGATGTAGGTTCTAAATAATGATGAAAATATATGGCCGGAATTTTAGTGCATTTAAAGATAAAGTTGAGTTCTGGTCATGCGATTGCATTGTGAAAGAAACGGTGTGGAATCCTACCAGAAAAAGTTGATCATCTAGCATAATAGAATTTGTGTGTATTGCAAGGTTCTGGACTCATCAAAATGATAAGAAATTTGGCCAAGTCTTAGTAATGAGTTACAAACACTGTACACAGAAAGATGTATATGGGACTAGACGAACACGTGGCGTAAAAATCCTACCCCCGAGTTTTACGATGTTCCCGACCCCCCACTCCGAGAACGGACGGATGACACCATGCTTACATGCCATATTTAGAATATGAAGGCATCTGAAGAGCCATGCTTTTCAGGGAACATATTGTCTTATCTGATGTTCTTCCACACTTGCATAACAAGAATGATAACGCTCACAAATTACTTTTCACCTCTTCCCAGAACTCAACCTTCTCTTTAAGCCATCTATTCAGAATAAAATCAGAAGCTATCGCAATTTGTATCAGTGGGACTCAAGCATATTACAAAATAATGGTCGTGTGCAAAGAATAAAATAAGGCATGTCGTAATTTTAAGCGCATGCAAAAGTCGAGTGTGCAATGACTGCTTGCCTTCCGGGGGTTTTCCAAATGATATTTTGCTTCACAATTTTAATACCAGCACAATATGGTTCCTTTTAGTGAACAAAGTTTTATGTGTTCACATTTTATGTTTTAATTTTTCTGCTTCCCTCAACCAGAAATGTAAACGCACGATCGAGGTCCTATTTAAGAAATAAGGAGTGTTTTATCACACGCTTCTTGATTTGAGTTCAAGTTTGTCAACATAAGAATATTTCGTCATCACCCTAAATATAAAATAATCAACTGTCGATTTCGTGTTGTTTAAATTAATATGGAGTACATCGTGTGATGTTCTAGTTTGTTTCTCTCCATTGTGATAGATGACGAAAGTTTTTATTTCATGAAATAATGGTTTGCTCATGACAATACACGGAGGAAGGATGGGGTTACCGGTGAAGGATGGATAAACGTTAAAGAGAACGAGTATATCGAGTTTAAAGCCCGTCTGCACTAGTTTGGCCATGAAGGTTGGACCTCCCTGCAAGGTCAGTGACAGGTGATTATCTCATCAAATCAGCTCTCAATTAACATAATAAGAAGGGGGTCATGGGGGACCAACAGGCACCGATTAGGCATTGTTTGCTATATAGAGGGCGCAATAGCTATACGTAGTGTCGTGGGGCTTTAAGGCGTACGTGCATGGAGGTTTTATACTTAACGTGACCTGGCCTCTCCACCCTTTCTTTCGTTCTTTTCTCTCTCTTTTCTGTTTTTATTCTTCACAATTTGATTAGGTTCACGCCCCCTGCCCCCGTACCCATTTAGCTAGTATAGTAGTCGTTCTATGCAGAGCAAATTTATTGCATTTCCACAAATTATAAACAATGACAAGATAATCACTATAATAAACTTAAAGATATAACAGACAATTAGCATTGAATTATCTTCGACATTGTTTTTTGTTGTTGTCTAGCTTGTAATGCAAAGTTATTTAGTTACAGGAAATGAAAAAACTAACCTATACTTGGAAGCAATGCTTGTTAGGTGTAGGTTCGCAGAATGATAATTTAAGCTGTATACATTCAATACTGAATTTTGAAAGGTTCCGGAATCAAAGAAACATGGCGGACACAAAAAAAACGAAACAAACACAAATAAGAACAGTAAATGGCAGGATGTGAAGATGGGGATGATAGATGAAGAAAATAAGGGTGAGAGATCGAGTGAAAACAGGGAAGGAGGGAAAACGGCAGAAAGAGACGAAGAAGAAGAGAGAAAGAGAGACAGAAAGAAAAAGTGGAGAGAAAAAGACAGAGAGGGAGATAGGGAGAGTGGCCATGGAGGAATCGTTTTTTAGTAAAATTGAAATGGAAACAAATCATACAGCAAATACGAAAAGCTGAGGAACTAATAATTTTCTGATGAGTCTGCAACAGAAAGCACTTGAGCTTCACCATACTGGCGTTCCCTACAGTGGAAGCTAAGCTATAGTCTTTTGACAAACAAGCATATAGGGCTACTGTTTGAGAGATACACAACATACTAAGGTCATAATAAAATTTGTCATATCCGATGAATAGGCAAAAAATGTTTTGGCCCGAATTCACAAATATGACGCGTTTTCCGCGTTTTTTTACAAACCTGGTTTGTAAAGAACAAAAGGAGGTTTGGCGAAACAAAAGGAGGTTTGAGCTCAAACCTTGGTCTGAGCTCAAACCTTGCTTTGTGAATTCGGGCCTTTGTGTTCATCCGTCGCTTTAGTCTGAAATCGCACATGACATTGAAATTCAGACAATAGAGTTATTTGTACTTCAACGGTTCAACCTTCATATTAAACCGCTGACTGAGAAAAAAATATTTGTCACATCGATGTTCCTGGTTCAAATAGAATTCATTCTGTTTTCTAATAAGTTCATATACCCCCTAAATAATGCGTTAATACAATTGCAATCCCATGTTATTCACACGAATGCATGTATTATTACCACTGAATAAACATAAACGAATCAGGGTACATAATATTTATTAACCGAATTCGTTCTCCCTAGCTGCCTGCCGTAGCAACAAACGGAATTGACAAAAGACTTAACTCCGTTTCGTTGACGACCAGCCATAGACGAAAGACTTCATACATGGCTGATTTTCAACGAAACGAAGTCTTTCGTCAATTCTGCTTGTTCCTGCGGCAGGCGGCCAGTGAAAACGAACTTTTCAAATCAAATTATGGAAATGCAAGCATCACTTTAAACAAACAGAAATGTGTTATTCCTTACTCATTTTTCCTGATTGAGATGTCTTATGAAAGGGCGAAAACTGAACTTTCTAGAAATGTGATTCTCCTCTTGAAATTCAGAGCTGATGTGATGAGATAACCACCTGCCAGTGACCATGCAGGGAGAGGGAGGTCTAATCCCTCCGGGCCAAACTAGTGCATTGGAGCTTTGATATTTGTTTGTAAACCTCTCATGTCCAAATCATTGTGGGCCAGTCTTATTAGTTCTCAGGTCATTTGAATTATATTCTTTAGAATGCCCGTCGATGCATCCGTGTTGTTCTCTTGTGTGAATACTCTTGATTGTCATCAGTATCTATCACGTCAATTTCCTTTTCAGAAATTTCTCTTTTAAAATGTTGTTCTATACTCACTTCGTTTTATGTAGGCATAGTCCCATGATCCAATTCATTCATTATTTTATTTATTTATTCAAATCATCGATCATTAAGAGTGTAGATATTGAATTTCCATATTGCCAACCAGTCAACATTTCATTCTTGAGTTACGAAAGACAAACATCAAATTTACAAGGGGTATGAATAATTTAGTTGTTAACTATTTGAAGAAACAGGAGATAACAGGAGATTACAGAAAGCACAATATTGTAGTAAATGTTAAATATTTGACTTTATTTTATGTGAAAATGATTTGATTTACATATACATTATATGAATATTTCTGACACTTCATCTCTAATACATTCTTCATCAATAATACATTATCACTAACGATTTTATATACCTCTCTTTAATCATCGACATAGAAGTATTAAAACTGATTCAACTAGTCTTAACAAACTCTTCAATCAAATGGGAGTCCATTTCCTGCATTCATTAAGCATTTAAAAAGAGCAAATACTTATTGTAGCAAAATAATACTGACATATATGTAAAATCATACAATAAAGTGATTTATAGCATTCATTTCCATGATGTGTCAAAGTTGATTGGTTTAGCTAGGCACTCTACTTGAAATGCAAAGGTCATGGATTTGATCCCTGACATAGCACTAATGTCCTTTAGCAAGGCATTAATCTACATTTGCCACTCCATACCCAGGAGACGAATGGGGGACCTGGTAGGATGACAAAATTCTTTGTGTTAGTAATTGCCATATGCCCTCATAGTTAACATACGGTAGGAATACTCCCCATGGAGTGGAGATGGTGCACATTATGAGAAAACTGAAGAACAAAATAGAGTTTGTAATACATCAGTGTGTATCAGTTTGAACTGCACAGTAATGTATCAACACATAACCTTTAATAAACACGACTGAGTGACTTTAATATAAAAATACAACTTGAAAACAAATACATGTATTCACTATTCTTCTTCCTCATAATGAGTTGTATATTGATTGCAATACAAAACGTAGAATAAAACCTTCAATATAATTGTTAAATTGGTTTAGGCTTTAACAAACATTACATTTTCACAGAATCTAATCAAAGTAAATCAAAAACCAATTCAATGACATCTGGCCAAGAAAATGGAAAATATTACCAAGGAGAACAAGCAAATCAAATGTGGGTATGTCAGAAATATATGTTAGAGGACACTATTGGATAGACAGCATCTTTATCTTTTAAGATTGAAAATGTATCATTCCATTTACTAATCTGGAACATTTAATATGTAAATGCTACATGTATTTTTCTCTAATGACTAAAACCCCATTTAGATCGCAAAGTGAATGCAATTTTTTTTTACTACCCTCACTTCGTGAAAACAGCAATGATTTTATGATGGCGTAAAAGTGTGATACACTTCACATTAATGTATCTTATGACAAAGAGCTCAGTGAATACATGAAGGACCTTAGTTGCACCAAGGAGAAAGTCACATCTCCCTGGTTGCATGCAGTTACCATTCATTTACACATTAGGCCTAAAATAAAAACTTGTTGTATTGCCCTTTGGGTGCCAAAAAATGGGTCGGTCTGTCAGAAAAAAAATTTAAACTTTTTTTTGTCGCCCTCTTTGGGCCGATATTTTTCAGTTTTTAATGTTTGTTTTTTTTCTTCTATTTTTCTCCGCCCTCTTTTGGCTGATATTTCTCAGTTTTTAATGCTTTAATACATGTGTTTCAGAGTCATCATTCCATTCATTTCTTTTTCATCTCATAATAATCCATGGTTTGCAATGTTGTGTTGATCAAGATGTTCACGCTAGTAGGATTCTGAAACTAGGGCAGAAGACGAGTGAGAATACATCAGTTTACGGTTACATCAGTGCGCATGCGCAGACATGTACTTGGCTTTGAAACAAAGCCAATGACCTGAGGTCAGTGGTATTTATGCGCAGCGCGTAGGCAGTGATGTCATCATAATTTGCATGGGCGCAATCTTAATTTACGCATAAATACATGACCTCTAGGTCATTGGCTTTGATTAAAATGGCGCACACAACCGTAAACTGGTATATTTGGGAATGATTTGATTTTTGATGCATCAAGTTTTATCCCATTTATCCCAAAAAACAAAATACATATTTTTGTTTTCAATAATAATAACAAAATCTAAAAAACGTTTAAAAAAACAAACTTTTAAAACATGCCGACCGTAGATTTTCAGAATTTTGGGTCGGTTGCAAAGGGCAATACATTAATCATTTCATTATTCTAATACATGAATTACATTCTCATTCAATGATGTTAGTTTGAGATAACAGCACAGTTGTTAATTCTTTAACATTTATCATTAAAAGATTACAAACATCCTCTACAGGCCCCATTTACACATCCCAAACACCATTTTGAAAAATCTTCAATTTTTGGGACTGCCATTTATACTACAGCAAAAACCCATAAAAACCGTTGGTTTTCTCATACTGCTTTTTGGTGATTAGTGTACATGCGCAACTTGTTGCTACTATGCGTGCAATCGCACAGAAGTACGGAGAGTCACATTATGGAAAAATTGGCATCGTGCAAAAAAAATTCACACTGCAAAAATCTGTGAAATTTCGGCAGGAGTTAAAAAATCACAGTCCAGAGGTGGATTTTTAAATTATTTTTGGGGGGTAGCTTTTGACAACGAAACATCATGATGTGAGAAAAAATGAGGATTTCTGCTTGCAGTGTAAATGAAGCTTTTGGGAACAAAATATGTACCCCACTATTAGAAAGCCACCAACCGTATAGAAAAGGCTAAATAAGAATAAATATGTGGCCACCTCCTACTCCAGAATTCCTTTTTCAGTAATCCTTTTATACCATAGTCTCATGTCACTCATTAAAAGTCATATAAATACTCAACATGGTCAGGATTCTATTTAAGTACATACAGAGGAATGCATGAGAAGCAAAAGTACACCAAGATAATTAATATCTCATCCTCAGGAACAGATGCAAGCATAGAATGTGAGCTTGCGTATTATCAAAACAAGGCTGCTTGCTTTTAACATACATGCGATCAAAAGCTAACAAAATCTTACTACACTGTTAAAGGTACTGCATAGTTACACGCACATCTGACTTTGATTCTGAATGCTTTGGTTTTCTAATTATAGTCATGTGGTTATTCTAAAACTAAATGATACTTGTCTACATCATAATGATAGATCATGCGATGTAAAGTTTAAATATGAAGTAGCTTGATTGCCCAACTGGCTCTACATGTTTAATTTGTTGAATTTTCATTTTGTGATTTAAAGATGAAGTTGAGTTCCGGTCATGCGATTGCATTGTGAAAGAAACGGTGTGGAATCGACCAGAAAAGGTTGATCATCTAGCATATAAGAATTTGTGTGTATTGCAAGGTTCTGGAATCATCAAAATGATAAGAAATTTGGCCAAGTCTTGGTAAAGCTACAAACACTGTACACAGAAAGATGTATATGGGACTACACGAACACGTGGCGTAAAAAATCCTACCCCCGAGTTTTACGATGTTACATGACATATTTGGAATATGAAGGCATTTGAAGAGCCATGCTTTTCAGGGAACATGTCTCATCTGATGTTCTTCCACACTTGCATAATAAGAATGATAACGCTCACAAATTATTTTTCACCTCTTCCCAGAACTCAACCTTCTCTTTAATAACGATACCTCTGATTAGTCATGCCTACAATGGCTGATTTTGCACATTCTGTTTCATATGTTTCATTGTGGTTATCTGGTATAGATAAATAAGCTTTGAACCAACTGTCCTACTTTTAGGTTGTAACAAGATTTTACTGTCCTTTTAATTTGGCAATGAGGGCAGCATTTTCCTGCTTCATCTGTTTATAGTCATTGGTGATCTTCTCAAGATTGGTGACGGTTTTCTTACTGCTCTCCGTGTCGATCTGAAGCACAAGAAAAGAAAGACATTGATTTAACACACCGTTTATCAACCTTTTTATTTTATTTACAAAACCCTTTTTTATAATTAAAAAGTTTCGCACTATCCCAATCCAAAATTCATCCCAGATTATATTTTCCATCACTCTCACATTGCACAGACATATATAATCAGGTTTCTAAATTTTGCGAGAAAGCAAAGCGAGCAAGCAAAAAATAACACATGCCTGTTAATATTACATCAAGTAGTATACCAAAATGTCACTCTTCTGTTTACTAAAATTGTATTTAAATTTAGAATGTCTTTATAGAAGTCACATTTCAAGATCATTTGAATAGGGCAAAGTGACATGTCACCCCTAACATATGGACCAATAAACATTTTGAAAATGCAATTAAACTTGACACTTAACTGGCCTGTCATCCCCGGGCCAGTAAAATTTCAGAAAAATGTTTTACAGGTAAGTACGGTCAAGTAAAATGTTTGCTCTTTCATTAAAATTTAATGAGAAAATTGTAAAACAAAGTTTTTTAGGGGGTTGCGGGGGTTTACTTGTATATGTTTCTATGCGATTCCGCTGTTTTTATGGGTTTAAACAAAAAAAACTATTTTAAGAGGTGATATCGTATTATCGTATTTCACTCTTATTAACGTACTATATACGATTTAATCGTACTGGTTGGCATCTCTGAACATGTCACTCTTAACATAAAGAGCAAAACATATTTTTGGGGGTGATGGTAACCTTTATTTCTCGACATACCTGGTCTTCTAATTCTCTAATCTCTCTCAAGATGCTGCCAGTTTCTTCCAGGGTTTTGATTAATTGGTCAAAATTCTAGAAAAAAAAGAAGAAATGAAAACAAGTGAATAGAAATGGTGCTTTACGGAGGCGCCTAAATAAAATAAAAACCTGCTGCAGTGGCTCTTTATGGGAAGCTGATCTATAAAAGAGAAAAGAATAAACCCCTTCAGGAACCAGCAAACATCGGCTTGCTATTCTCTAATACAATCAGTAATCATTTGCATTTGTATATATATATTTACTAGTTATCTAAACTTCAAAGATACTATGTCCCTTTTGCAGCCAACATCCAATTCTGTAGAACCTTGCAGGAATTATGAATATGTCATGTATGTCCTATCTGGGAAATTTAAACGTAAGCAGACGTGTCCTAGTATTCAAATAATGCAAGGAAACCCGTTTACTTGCTAGACTTCACTGTCAGACACTATTGAGTGACTGACTGACATCTTTTTATCTTTGGTGATAACATACATAAAATGAGCTATAACAGGTACATGAGAATTTGTCTACATCAATAACCCACTACTTGTAATGGCCAAAATTAAACTGATTGAATCTTTGTGCAGCACAAAACGTACAACCATTCGGTACAAGGGTCTGAAAATCAGACTATTTACTTGCGTGAGAAAGAATCCTAAAAAAGTTATTTATGACATGAAATTGTACATATGTATATATATAAATAATTCATAAAATAGAGTGTGGCAAAAATAGTCAACTGTGACTGATTGCCAAACAAAATCAAATCAAGAAGAAGTAGAAGCAATCACTTAGGTCGATTCGACAACTAATGCTTGTTATTTTCCCACAAAAAGCCATTTTCAAGCCCTTCCGTTTTGAGGGAAGTTCTAAATTAGTATTTTCTTTTAAATGCCATTGGAATTTAACCTTTTCCTTTTTTGGGGCCTGTGAATGGGACATAGTAACTTTAATATGCAGTTACTGAACTATTTTACGCAATTTTTAAGTTCATACTGCTACTAATATGTTATACCGTAGCCTTTCCAGGCCGTCAGCTTCTGTCTCACGCATTCACTCTTGCCACTCTCATTCCATCTTCCTGAATCTTGATGTTGTCTAACCGTCCAGCACCTCGTCTTCGATAGTTGCTAGTACAACACACTTCTCTCTTCTTTTCCAGGGCCAATTCTTTGCAATCTTCTTTTCTTGACTTGTGCCCCCATTCCTTCTTCCTTTGATACCATAACTCTGTCCCTGACCCATTCAGTTGTTCATATTAATTAGGATAAGAAAATGATTAAAATTATAGTTTTCTTTTTAGAAGAGCAGAATGACTTACAGTCATAATGCCACATGTCCTATCATCGTCATTTAAATCACACTACATGGTTCCAAACCAGTCTTACCTCATGCAATGCAGCAAGGTATTTGTATGCCTTTCTCACTGCCTCATCCTTCTTTGCATCCTGAAGGAAAAAAAGGGAAACAAAATACCCGGTAGTCAAAAAGATTTCATTATACATATTTCAGATTCCAAAGTTTTCCCTGCATATTGTCTCTTTAAAATATCACAGCTTTTATATCATCAGGACTAATAAATTCACTATTTAATTTGTATTTTGACCAAAGTGACATTTTGCCTAAATCAGGTCTTTTCTATGAGAGCCTCTTGGTATTTACTGCCTTAGGATGATTTTAAATCTTAAACTCTGTTTATTAATCAAAAGATGAAGCACCTAAATTAAGTGAAACAGAAACAGAACTGAATACTTTTTGTATTTTTTATTTAGAAGTACTAAAATATTTTAGAAATTATTTTATTAATGTGACGATATTATATTCATCCAATTTATTTAAACATTATTGAAACTGATCTCCTTCCAGTTTTTGTCTATTTTTACTCAAAGAGGTAAGTTTCAAACAAAATGGTTCTAATTCATGCGTTTGGCTCAATGATATCTTAGGACATTTGCACTACAGACTTTGAAAATGCAGAAAAAGGCTTTATTCGTTCTTGGTTGTCTTTTATTTAAAAAAAATAAAAAGGAGGAGATTCGAATTGAACTTACCCTAAAAATGAGTTCATCTGTCACAGTGAAGGTCCGGTCTAGTTTACCAGATACCTGATTGATTTCTTTCTGGAGTGTTCTTGTGTCACCAAGAACCTGCAAAAAAAGATGAATTTCAGTATTCAATAATAATTATAATAGCTAGTTCTTATATAGCGCTTTTCAGGACCGAAGGCCCTCTCAAAGCGCTCTAAAGATATAATATATTATTACCCTGGTCATCGGAATCAGGCTTACCCGCCCACAATGAATGCACATTCTCCACTCCCTCAGGAGGTTTCCAGCCAGGCGTCATTTTTACAAGCACACGCTTGCTAATCAAAGCACATTAGCTTTCGCATCCTACCGGGTACCCATTTAACACCTGGGTGGAGAGTGGCAAATGTAGATCAGAACTTGTAACTATGAGATATTACATTGCTCAGGAAAGCACAGGTTGTACACTGTAAAAAGTGACCATCGCTGGTTTACAAATTCCTGTAAAATTTAAAACCAAACAGTTTTGTAGCTTGACAAATATCTACAATTCCTACAGATCATCAAATTATTAAACGACCAAGGACTTCAAGGTTTTGAGCAGTACCTTTTAACGCAAATCCTGGCCTGGTATGCCTCACTAACTTCTTTCCTTTAATACACTACTACACATATTACTCTCAGGGAAACACACAGACATCACAAATCTTTTAGAAAAGTATACTTTCTATGGAATAAAACAATGACAAAGAAAAAGAGGATCCCTAGATTAAATGTATATAAAGACCGCTCAAAGGAGACAATAAAAGTGATCTTAATAGGTAGGTGGTCTTTATGTACAGGTTCCTTTAGGTCATGTTTCAATGAGAAACAAATGCAAAACAAAAATTGTGTTCATTATAGATAGGTGGTCTTTCTATACAGGTGGCTGCTAATTGATGCTAAAGCAGGTTTAACTGTAATTGTCCTGAGCCCATACCTTATTAATGTCTTCTTTCTGCTTACGAATATTGGCAACAATTTCTAGGATTCTCCTGGTGTAGGCTGATCTATTCACATCCTTGGCCATTCTCTCGTACTCAGCAACCTTGAACAAAAAACATAATCAATCAAAATTGCATCTTTTACCTAAGTAAAACAATATGTGTACAGCTAGAATGTATACAATTCAATTCAATTCATTTGTATTCCCAACAAAACATTACAAATAAATTATAAATAAGCATTTACAACAATTTAGGAAAACAGCAATGCTTGTACAAGTGTGGACCCCTCAAATGATGCTTAGGAATAACGAGTAATTAAATTATCTAATCAGTAACTACAAAAGGAACTACAAAATAGGGGAAAGAAAAGGGGGGATGCCAACAGAGACGAGACAGGACAAGACAGTAATTTACATGACAAAGATAGAAGAACACAGTCATAATACAAAGAGTAGACAATGCCAAAAAAGAAGTGAGAGATCGAGGGTACAGAAAATAATACAAAAGGATGAGCTGTATTTACACAACATTCTATGGGCTGAGTCGGACTTAGCCCATAGAATGTCGGACTTGGGTTCTGTGCAGGCAATATTCCATGCGAGTGCGTACTACGAGTAGTATTAAAATCATCTTTTTTTATTGTAGCATGTTCTAGAGAAGAACAATTTTCAAGAATATGAAGAATAAATGCTTGGATCCAATTCAATTATATAATATTTTGACAAATACAAATGCCCTTGATTCCTCTTGCCACATGACAGCATACACGTGTATGTAAAGTGGATTGACTAATAAATATGCTTTTAACAGTATTAAAAAAATGTGTATAAACATTTATTTACACAAGAGGGTCTTGACAAAAGCATCTTTTAAAGATAAAGTTGAGTTCTGGTCATGTGATTGCATTTCATTTTCAATTCATTTCAATTCAATAAAGGTTTATTCGTATGATGTTCTGGCAGCCGAAGCTGAATTGCAGATCATTTGTACAAGGTAAAAACATCATGATATTTAAAATACACTGAGCATTATACATGTTGACATAAAATAAAATTAATGACATATAAAATGATAGAAATACTAGACACATTTATACACATAATAGGCAACATCATTAAAACATAAACATATACAAAAATACATGAAGCTTACTTTTTTGAATAATAATCGTTTAAGATACGCACAAAATAGGGAATAGAGCTGTTATTAAAGCGACTGGTTTTACAAATAAATTGAGAATATTTCTGTACATTTCGTAAATTAAATTTAACAATTCTTTGACTTGGTAGCCATAATGAACACAAATCATGCTTTTCTAATTTAATGGCGAAATCAAAACAAAGTTTATTCCTACGTTCTTCCAACGTTAACAAATTGCACAGTTCTAGAGCATGATTATATGTTTCATAATTAAGTCCCAAAATAATTCTACATGCCCGTTTTTGTATTCGTTCAATATTATCTGTTTGTATACGTGTTAGGTTGGAATGAAAAAGTGGTGTGAAAGAAACGATCAGAAAAGGTTGATCATCTAGCATATAAGTATAAGTCATCAAAATGATAAGAAATTTGGACAAAGGCTTTGTAAAGTTACAAGCACTGTACACAGATGGATGTATATGGGACTACACAAACACGTGGCATACAAAATCTGTCTCGATTGTTACAATGTTACATAACGTATTTAGAATATGTAGGCATTTGAAGAGCCATGCTTTTCAGGACACAGGTTTTATCTCATGTTCTTCCACCCTTGCATAATAACAATGATAACGCTCACAAACTATTTTTCACCTCTTCCCAGAACTCAACCTTCTCTTTAATCAAGTATTTATCATGAAATTCCAATAAGATTTTAAATAAATATTCCATTTTGCAAATAAAAACTTTATAGAATTTGACAAATCAGATGACCATATTAAACATATATGTAATACACATAACATGATAATGGATGAATATATGAAAAGCAAACATGCATTCTTTTCCAACAAATACATTCTATATTTTACTCACAAGTTGTTTGAGCATGTCCTCCTTACTCCTGGTTTCTTCTGCAACTTTCTTCATCTTTTCTCTCAAAGCTTGGATGTCTTCTAATCTCTTCTCAGATTCAGACTGTCAAATAATCAATGTAAGCAAAACAAAAATCTTGTAATAATAATACTACAGCGCCATTAGGCGCCATCGATCTAGTAAACTATTCCGAGGCGCAGAGGGAGATTATTACCCTGGCTTTAGCATGGCTGCCATTACGGTGCTCTTGCATTTCAAGAAATTAAGTTCCTGCCAGGTACCCATTTACGTCACCTGGGTTGAGTGTGGAAAATGTAGATCAATGTCTTGCCAGAGGACATTGGTGCCGCGGCGGTACTCGAACCGCGGACCTTGTTATTGATAGTCCCGTACGTATCCACTCGACCACGACACCTCTACTAGTAATAGTAACCCATTGCAAATTGGAACAAGATCGTGTTTCTTGGAGGTGGGAGATTGATAATAATAAATAAAAATAAACCGTTATTGTAATGCACATACATATCACATTAGTACGTAACTTCCCTAAGCGTTTCCAAAAAAGATCGGATATTATTACTCTAGCTTTAGCTCTGACAGGCACAATCAGCCATTCTCAGATTAAACATACCCTGGTGTATTTATGCAGGGCCATCAGGAAGAACAGTATTGATACAGTCAAACCTGCTTTTAATAGTGACCACCTGTCAACAAAGACCACATTTTTTTGTTTCCCTTGACAATATATATAATTTTCAAAAACATGTACTAAAGGAACCTAGGTGCCCTTTTGCCTGGCACACAATAAGTAGGTGTCTTCTTCTTATCGAGTCACTACACAAGCCCGGTCCGGAGGTGGACACAGGATCTGGGGGGGGGGGGGGGGGGGGCATTTCACAAAACTTGTCATCAGTGACAAATGACAGTTTTTGTTATAAGTTACCGAAATCCTTGCATCTGATTGGTTATCAGCAGATTTGTCACTGATTTTTGTCATTTGTCATTGAAAAGGCTTTGAGAAACGTTCCCCTGGCCTTGATGCTGAAACCCTTTAGGCCTTTAGGTTACAGGGTTCTGGTAGGAGGGAGGGGGCAGACTTGAAAGGTGTTTTATTGTCTATTCCTCCCCACATTAGCACATAATATGCAGGTGTTTCTCTTAAAGCCCCACTGTACTACTTGTAGCTACTTGCTCCCTCAATATAGATTTTTTTTTTCCCTCAACCCCCCCCCCCCCCCCCCTTCCCCCTGGAGTAAAAAAAAAGGATTCAGGAGAAAAAAATGGCATCTAACAACATTCCCTGCCTTTTGAGTAAGAAAATAGGGGTAAAATCTGGAAGAAAAAAAAAAAATTAAATTGGGTAATTATCAGGCCTGATCATGTTAATTGAAACCGAGTTCATGAGATAGCCACCTGTCAGTGACCACCCTGGGTGGTCTAATACCTCCTTGCCAAACTAGTTCATATAGGCTTTAAACACCCCAGCTTGGATCTCACCTCCTTGTTTGAGACCTCATCTTTGGTCTTCCTGTATTCCTCTATGAGCGGACCTCTGTGTTCTTCCCATTGGGTGGCTAAGCTCACAAGCTGCTGCGCACTCTTCTCCACCACCCCCTATAAGAAGAAATAAATTTACTCATCTAAGAATTTATATAACATGTAGTCTTTTAAGCTTCTACCAACATTGAATTTGTTTTGCAAACTTTCGTCCACTCCTGTGGACTTTCTCAAGCTAAAGTGATCAGTCCGAGTCACATGATTTCTTCGCTGCACTGCCTGGTGTCTAAGGAATTCATATATTTCTTGATAAATAAACACTCAGAGCCAGAAGGAGCTGAGCTGACGCCCTTCGGACTCCAAACAGAGGATTTCAAGATTCCCTTCCATGCTATATTTTGAACAGCTAGTGAGTTTCAATCATAACAATTCAGATTTTGTATCTGTTTTAAATGTGTTACTAAAATGCATTATGGGCTGTTCATTGGTAATGTGGAAGTGTCGTGGTATTATTCACTTGACACTCAATCCAAGGGTTGTGGGTTCAAATCCTAGGCTGGCACTGGTGTCTTTTGACAAGACATTAATTGAATTTCTTATCAATCTTTCTTCAATTAATAGTTTCAATCTGACATAAAATCAACTATAAATTACTCTTTATTGTAAAGTTAGGATTGATTACAGGATATACAACTGTGTGATTATATTGAGGAGATAAAAGGATCGATATTTTGAGATAACATTGATTTAGCTCTTTATGTCACAGGGACCATAACACAATCAACTGCAAATTTGAAACAAAGATTCTGAATAGCTGATGATCAGCCTTTTGATCAATATTTGCATGCAACAATGATCTTGATTTGCTGTTGCCATTTTGTGATTGACTGAAACTTTTGAGTATTGGGGCCCATGGGGGTGTTTCACAAAGACTAAGATCGACTTAAGTTGGACTTGTACTACACGACAGGCCGTTCATGCCACTAGTTATACTAACCATTCCTGGCATTGGTTTCTAAAGGGACGTACAAATCATGATCACAAATCTACAGAATTTACATTTTTTGATAGTTCATTATTGAAGAAAAATATGGTCTAAAGATCCTAATTTCTAAGCATTTTTCCCTCTAATTTTACATCTGGATCAAGACTTTTTAGGGGAAAAATTGCATATCATAGTATAAGTCCAAGTCTTAAATTCAACTTATGTTTACAATGTAAATAAGTTTTTTTTCTTCAACAATGAACTATCAAAAATGTAAATTCTGTAGATTTGTGACATCACTTGAGATACCAATGGTGAGAGCAAACAGTGGCATGAATGGCCTTCCATAGTCAAGTCCAACTTAAGTAGATCTTAGTCTTTCTGTAACACCCCCTGGTTATATAACCATTCACATCACTTGGGATATATATTTCACATCATGAATCACAAGACCATGCAATTTGGTAAATTCTTTAATACCTGTAAGAGTGTGATGTTGGTCTCTGCATTTGGAAGCAGGTCAATGGTCTTCTTCTTGACCTTGTAAGAAGCTTCTTTCTCCGAGTTACTTCTCTTCTTCTCCATCGTCTGCTCCTCCATCTAAACAAGGTCAAAGGTCAAAGGGGTGTGTGAGGTCAGCTTGTTATGGTTAAATACAAAGTTATAATGCACACACTCTAACACAGTCCTTATCAACCTTTTTATTTCAAGGCACAAGTAGACTAAAAGAATTTTGTTGAGGCTCACCTTACAAAAACTGAATGAGTAAAACGTTTAACGAGAACAAAGAAAGAACATTAATTGTGTAGTAATATATGTCGTGCCTCTGTCCGTTGTAGTTCTACTACTACACTACTCACCCCTCTTTTTATAAAGACATAAAAATTAGAGTCAAATTTGTTTTGTGTACAAATTGGCAGTTTCTTGTTGATCTGTCATCATTTTCAGGTACACTCCATCGTGAACATTCCCCCTTCCCCCTGGGACCACGCACCTGTTGCACACTTGCACCCAATTGTTTGGACTCTGTTTCTAGGCCCTCCAGCTGCGTCATGAGTCGAGCCAGCTGCTCTTTCAAATCGGTCTGCTCGTCTTCCCTCTTCTGCCGCAACTCCTGCACAAAAGTAAAAGAAAGTTGTAATTTTCACCTTTTCCTCACGTTTCTACATATGGTATAATATAGGTTTTCCCGCCCAACTTCGTAAACTTAGCATCCGATTTCACACTATGTTCATTCAATTTCGTGCAGAGTTGAATGACTATGTTGATCAACATTCAAAAAACTAATTGCGTCATTCAATTTGATTTAGTAGCATGCGATTTCATACTCTCGCGACGGAAACGTCCAAAACGAGCACTCAATTTAGAAAAGCGTGCAAACAGCATTCAACTTCGCACCGACAGACGGTAGTATGTATTAGAGCATTCAGTTTCGTGGATAGGCATGTGACATTTGTGCGTTGCTTTTCATTTCATGTTAATTTGTCACTTTGTAGACTTCTGTTTGAATAATTTATGCAAAGATTACTTGTAGGAATGATATATGCGTATTCGTTAGCAGGTATCTCTCATTACACAGGTAACTGTCCCCAAGAGAAGGTGCGCAATTTGTGACTTCTCTTCTGAGCACAATCTATATATATACAAAGATCTTACATTATGGCAGCTTGTGTATAGTACATGAATTTCTCCAACGTCGACAGACGTCGTTTGGTCGAAGAAAACGGCCAAGATTATATAGAACTAGCAGAGACTCTAGGGATAAAGTGGTCTACAGCGCGAACCAGAGTAGCCACCTATCTAGACAGCGGTAGGGTTGAGAAGCTACCAAGAGGTGGGGCATGTAACGCCAAGATAGATGATGACATGAAGAAGTATCTTCAAAATATCGAAGGACAAACTCAAGGAAGACCTCCCTCAAAAACCGGAAGTGTCCACGACTACCCTAGCGAGGGCTCTAGATGCCATGCTTGTGACACCGAAACTGTCCTCTAACAATGGGGAGAGTATACAGAGGGGTTTCTCGAGCACGGAGTTTTGGCCAACTGTGTCTTCATAGACGAGTGTGGGTATAATATCTGGACGCGGCGCACCCAAGGGAGGGCAGCACAAGGTATTCCCGCAAGGAGGGTCATACACGGGCAACGGGGTCGTAACTGCAAAGTCACGTTTGCCGTTTTCCGCAGCAGTTGGTCTGGTGCATCATGAGGTGCATCATGAGCAAGTTTCAAGCGGTCCTTTGCCGCAACAGTTGCAGAGTGCAATGACATGTTCCCTGATGATGCCCCTATCATCTTAATCTATGACAACGCCAGGCATCACGTGAGAGCTGAGCTCCCAAAGGATGTCAACCCTCTGATCGAAACAAGGCGTCTCCCTCCTTACACACCCTTGTTTAACATGACTGAAATGGAACACTATCAATAAGAGTGCTGTAAAGAGAACCTTGGCGCTGCCGGCATGGCAACGGCAGGTTGGAGACAAGATAGCTGCTGGACGAGCAGGAGTCAACCTGCAACAGTAGCGGTGCGACGCCCTGAGAGAGGTTGCCGTTTAGTGCATCGACACCATATAACACCGGCCAAATGCACCCAGTGGTACAACCATTCTCATACCTACATGCCAAGGTGCCTGGCACGCCAAGAAATTGAGGGCTATACAGCTTTAATGGACATGGACATGATGGAAACAAAATACAAAAATGAATAAAGAAACAGATGTAACTTGGAAAGAACACATGACAACCTGTATGTATGTACCTTCAATAACTTCATTGTTATAATATCAGTGAATTTGGACTGAGCCATTGATCCGACAAAAAGCCACATATAACAGGCAAGCAAAGAAAGACACAATTCCTAAAAATAGCCCTTGGTTGGAAACTACCAGCTTGAAAAAGAAAGAGAGTAAGACCAATAATTTCATGGAGGAGAACAATAAACCGAAAAGACAGAAATACAACATGGAATCAAGCAAAGTCCAATCCCAAGACAGAACGCAGTGAAGGAAACTTGTGAGTCATCCTCTACAGGACGCAAACAACTAAAGGTAAGGCCTTAAGTCTAAGGAAACTATAAATGTAACAGGAACCTAAAAAGACAATGATCTTTTTGCAAATTGAATTAATTTGTAAACTTTTACCAGTAAAAAAAAAAAATCTGAATAATAATAATAATATTCCGCTTTTATATAGCGCCCAATACATAGATAGAACGCTGTGCGTAAGTGCTGTACAGATATATTATTACCCCGGTCATCGGATTCAGGCTTACCCACACACAATATATGCACATTTTCCACTCCCTGGGGAACAATGAATGGACAATAAACACTTAATTTCATTTAATTTCAAATAAAACATACCTCCTCAGTGTCGGCTCTAGGTCCTCCTTCACCTATACCAATCTGAGCTGCTGTTTTCTCATCATCCTAGACAAGAAAAAATGAAAATAAATTTTTCAAAATAATGATATCGATTAGAATCCTGTCAAACACTTTAAGGAAGTATCAATAAATTACATGTATTTTCAAATAATATGTTTTCTCATTATTTTTATACCATCAATCAAAAACATAAAAAGGTGAGACTATGAGGCTGTTCACACCGGCAGATATAGCGCGATCTCTGCGGTGTGGAAGGTACAAGGTCGTTTCGGTCCGCTCACCAGTGAGGCCACGACGAGCCAACACTGGAGCACCTCTTGGGGGTGGTCCATGAGAGATAGCGGGGTCTAGCAGGGGTAGTGAGCACATTTTTTTTTTTTTTTGCTCCCCAAAATTTGAAAATCGCGCCGGTCGAAAAGTCGCTCAGTGGGGGTAGGGGGGGGGGGGGGGGGGGGGGGTAGTGAGCACATTTTTTGTTTTGGTCCTAGAAAATTTTAAAGCCTGTCTGCACCACTTGTATCTACTTGCGCCCTCTAGATAGCAAACAATCCCTAAGCGGTACCCGTTGGTCCCCCATGATCCCCTTTGTCTTATGTTAATTGACAGCTGATTTGATGAGATAACCACCTGTCAGTGACCATGGCAGGGAGGTCTAATTCCTTCTCGCCAAACTAGTGCAGACAGGCTTTAGAATATGCACTGTTTTATGTTATTCTTTATTTTCATCATATTCCTTATCCATTAGCCAACAGAAATCTGGGTGAAGTTTATTTTTTAGGTTGGTTTTTAAATAAATTCTAGATGTAGAATTCTAGATTGCTATGTTCGCTGTACCATTAGGCCTAAAAAAAAAAAAGTTGTAGTGCCCTTTAGGTGCCAAAACATGGGTCGGTCAGTCAGAAATCTTTTCTTCTTTTTTTTGCTCTTTCTGTGAGCTGCTATTTCTCAGTTTTTTGCTTTAATACATAGTTTTTTAATTCGTTAAACATTTTTTTCTCCAAAAAAAAATGGTTAAAAAAAAATAATTAAAAAGCCATCCATAGATTTCAAGATTATTGGGTCGGTCGCAAGGGGTGATACAACATTTCCTTTTTTTACGCCTTACAGCTCACCTGTGCAAACTGCAGCTTCTCCGTGTGGGTGAATCGCGATCCCTTGGTCCCCTTGGTAGCACTCTTCTGGCCTAAGAGGTCTAGCATCTGCATCAGGTCCGCTGTGGCCGACTTGCGGTCCAGTTGCTCGGACTTCTGGAGTCCCTGGCGGACCTCGCTGACCATCCTCTTCTGGAGACGCTCCCTCTTCCTGGCTTTGTACTCCTGTAGGAGAAGGAAATCAGGGATTGCATTTGAATCTGGATTTGAACATTACTTCTTAAAGGTTAATTCAACGTAAATCTGAGAAGGAATGAATAAATGAAGGCAATGGAACGACGGAAAGAATAAAGTTCATTTAGATATTGTCAATATGAAAAATATAACTACCGGTATATAAGGTGTCCTTCTTCTTCTTCCTTCTTTTTCTTCATCAACTGTTTCCTGTTATCTCTCTTCTTTTTCCCCTCTCTTCCTTTCTTCCCCCATTTCCTTCCTCCTTCCATCTCAATTACCCATTCTGTATTTTTTCCTCCTCATACTACCACCCCTAGTCCTCACTCTTCCTTCTGCTTTCTCTTCCTCCTCTGCCTACTAGCCCACCTCCTCCTCCTATTTCTCTAAAACCACTTCCGTCAAGACTGCACATTTTAAAGCGATACTAAACTGATGAACTTTCTGCCCTAGCGTACCGTTTATTGCACAGCGCATTCTCATGGTCAACTTGCAACCAGTGCGTAACTCAAAACCTCATTTCCACTTCGCTGACAGAGGACTCGATGCACGAACCAACAGCGCAGCTAGAAAAGCAGTAAGTTACGGAACCATACTGCTAAAGTTGACCATGAGATGGCACTAGAGAGGATTTTGTGGTTGGGCTTCTAGTATAGTTTGGCTTTATTTCTCGATAGTGAAGGTAAATCAACCTACTTCTTGTGATAGTCTTGATGGCAGACCCGTTGTATTCCATTCTGTTTCCCATTCTTGAGCAGCTGTTACGGAGGCTGCGTTAAATTCCAGCAATGAGGGCGCCAGATCTTCATCTCTAGCTGGCTGATCCTTGACTAGCGGCATGTGCTTGTTGTAATACTTCATGATATCTTAAATCAAAACGAGAAATACATACAAATGAGAAAAGTGAAAGCAAAATGATGCAGAGTGTAGGGAAGCTAGTAATAAAAAGTACCAATTTCAAATAGACTTCATTTCTCAAAAGAAATAAGAAGAATCTAGAGAATTTAACGATTAGTAACAATGAAATCACTCATACATGTGAGCGGCATAATGTACTGCATCAGAAATAAAATAGAAAATTCTTTCTGCTCATGTATAATGTGCGATTTCTAGCATTCTGGGTCAGAAGATAATGTAAAAAAGCATCACTAAAGGAGACCCTCTGTACTGCTATGGGTCGACAGAACAGAATACAACCTTAAGGCCCCTTTGCACTAGTTTGGCCAGGAGGGATTAGACCTCCCTACATGGTCACTGACAGGGGGTTATCTCATCAAATCAGCTCTCAATTAACATAAGAAAAAGGGAACCGTGGGGGACCAATGGTCACCAATAAGTTATTGTTTGCAAGTAGCTATAAATAATGCAGTGGGGCTTTAAAACCCTTTTGTGACAATCATTCCAGATTTTGTGGTTTGGCTCAATTACTTCTCATTTAGGGCCCTAAAAAATATGCCACATGCAAGATTAGAAAGGGCAAACATTTCTGCAGACACACAGCATCTTTTTCTGTTCAAGACTTACTGCGTTTGACCCTAGGAATTAAAAAAAAAAAAAAAAGGTTTACGATCCTTAAATTGGCAACACTTTGAGAGATTCAAATCATTGTTTTTCTTTAAAAATTTGCAATTTTATCAATTTTCGACAGCATTCTCACCCATGTATATTGTTTTCAGAGATATCACATATTATTTGTAAAATGTACAATAAGAGAGAAATATTGTTGTTGCCAATTTGAAGAGCAATATGTGATCAATTAAGCCCTTTAAGTGACTCGGTAAGATTGCCCCAGATTCTGAAACAAAATCCTGGATTTAGCTCATGCTGCAATCATAGTTATAAACCTTCAGGTCAGTAAAGGAATCCCATGACTTTTACAAGCTGATCGCCTATCTGATTATCTAGATATTTATGATTGGAGATCGAAATTTCATTTTTCATTTTCCTAATAGTTTTTAAAACATTAAAGTCTATTGGGGGAAATGAGTATAGTCAAACTGGTCTCTCAAAGATTTTTACTTTTTTGAAGCACTTCATGATTATTTTGAAGCGCAATTTTTTTAGGGCTTCAATATTATACCATATTACAGACACTGATAAGTCGCAGGGCCATACATCTCAGATTTAACATCGTTAAACGATGCCTTTAATATAAATCCCAGCCTGAAAGGGAAGGTTCCGGTTAGGTGTAGTACATACCTTTGGGAATCTGTTTGGTAAGGTCCCCTAGACCAGTGGGGATGGCAAGAGGGATGCTCCTGAAGGCATGGCTGCCCGATGCACCCTGGACAAAGAGAACGGTATCAGAGCAAAGGAATGAAGCAATAAATGAAGTAACAGAAATGGTGCATGTACTAAAAATCAAGGAAAAAGAATATACAGATATATATATATTAAAAGGCAATCTAACCCTTGTTATATGTTCATTTGTATGAAAGCAGAAATATCAGAGATAGAATGGCGAAAGTTTGAAATAAATCAGACTTAGGTATGAGATATTTATTATTGCTGTTGTTCCGATGCAGGATACGCTCGGCGCCGATTTGGTACGCGCACTTGGCCCGACTGCTGTCTCTAAATTTAATTATTAGATTGAAATCATCGCGACGCAGGAGGACGAATGTCAGTCCGCTTCGCTCCGCCGCACAACAATCATAAAAGGATGCGCTAGCTGAAGACACTAGTGCGCCGCGCTACACATGTACATCGATCTACTAACAAAATTGCCAATTTGAGATTCGCATAGATGTAGTGATCTCATTTTTTTAAATTAGTTATGTTATTGTTGGTCCAATTTATATCAAAATTTCACCATTCTGTTTCTCTGATGGTTCTTCTTTCGTACAAATGAACTTATTACAGGGGTCTATACTAGAATAATAATTACTTTATGATTGACCAACTAACCTTCCAATAGCATTGAAGATGACTACAAGAATTCATAGTAATCTGGCTGCTTCTTGAAAGGTAACATGTAAGGTGTTGTGATCTTGTGGATAAGTCACCCGACTGCAGATCACAAGGTACAGGGTTCAAGTCCCGCAGTGCCACTAATGTCCTTTGGCAAACGTAAATCTACATTTGCCACTCTCCACCCAGGTGTAAATGGGTACCTGATATGCTCGAGTGCTAGTTACTTTGGCAGCTATAACCATGATGATAATATGTGTAAAGCGCCATGAGCGGCAGACCCTTGCGGATATTTCATTTAAACAATACCGTAAATCTCCGTGTATAAGGCACACCCATATTCTGGGGGCAAAAAAAGAAAGAAGTTTTTTGTTTGTTTTTGTTTTGTTTGTTGTTGTTATGTTGCCGAAAACCCACGCGGGGAAGGACCTTCATTTAACATCGAGGTGCAGTTGAAGGCGCTGATTTGTGCTTGTGAACTTGTCACAAATAATAGTAACAGTGTCGTTTTTAGAAGAATGTGTAAGATCATTAATGTAAATTAAAAACAATAGAGTACCTAGGATAGAACCTTGTGGTACACCATTTGTTATAGAAAAAAAAATTGAGGAATTATTATTATAAATTACATATTGAGATCTATTAGAAAGATTACTTTCAAACCAAGATGACGGACAAATTTGAGTGTTGTTTTAGTTTCCAATTGGTGAGTCAACACACTGATTACTGAGCTGGGAGACATTGCCAGGCATAGCGCCATAAATCGAAACTTAAGAAAAAAAAAAAAAAAAAAAAAATCTGTACCTGTGTATAAGACGCACCCCCGACTTTCAATTTTTTTCGGCGGCAAAAAAGTGCGCCTTATACACGGAAATTTACGGTAGGTAACTAAAATATTACAATGTATGAACGTGTAGAAAATGCGCTACTTTTACAATGAGTAAGTAAAGGAATTCAGATCCCTCTTGTCTGCGTTCTGTCTCACCTCCTTATGCCATTGCTTCGGTCCAACCCATCGGATGGATCTTCTCTTGCATGGAGGAGGCACCCAGGGGCTCTGCAGCTGACGAGCGATCTCTGATGATATTCTACGGCTCAGCATAGCAGAAGTTCCTTGGGAAGAAAACAAATCAAACAGCATAAAAGTGTCATTATAAAAAAATAAAATAATAATAATAATGGTGGCTTCTTATATAGCGCACATGTCCATCACGTTGTGACCCTCCTGGCGCTGCCCCGATTATACCCTGGCTTGAGCACGGCAGCCACTGCGGCGCACTAGCATTTTAAAGGAATTAATTCCTGCCAGGTACCCATTTACATCACCTGTGTTGAGTGTGGCGAATGTAGATCAATGTCTTGCCAAAGGACATTAGTGCCGCGGCGGTATGACATTGCCCTGTTGAAATCAGGTGATTTCAAAGTTCAGCTCTTCTATTTATTTTAATGAGTTCATTTATTCTTATGTTAACATTTCTATTGCTGTCGTACAACGTCTTTCCACCGGGTTTTGACAATTATTAGCCAATTTTTAACTCCAGCAACACTGTGCAGAATGCATTCAAGGAATGAATTCTACCAGGTACCAACTATAAAACCCCACCAGAGTCAAGAATAGAACATTAATGTCTTGCCAAATGGTATTTATAAGCACAGAGCCAGGGCTCAAACTCATGAACTGTGCATCCCCAGTTAATCATTGGGTGGGTGACAGATTCTTCTGCGCAGCCACCCTCCGCCTCTAAAATGCCTTCCCTTCAAACATGTACATCAATTTCAATCTTCTAACAGAACTTTATGAACAAAAGCTACATTTGACAAAACTAATGTTTTTAATCAAAGCTGCACAATGATATTTGTTGACAATAATACGATTGCAGGGCTCTCAGAAAAAACAGTATTATTACTCATGACTAATGAGGCTACCCCGAATATGTAAACAAGACATATCATCATTATTATTATAATATATCTGACTTGATCATATCTGATTATTGTACTGCAACTCTTGTAATTTGTCGTGTATTAGTCAACTTCTAACTTCTAAATTTTGTGAGCCTCGGGTGCCATTATATGCAGACATATGTGTGCTTTAAAAATGTTAAATAATCATCTATACCATTCTTCTTATCATAAACCTCTCTACTACTACACTTTCACCTTCTATAGGCCTTTCTTCATCAGCTCGAGTTTGCCAAATAACCAGCTATTTTAACTATCTCGTTCGCAAATTAACCAGTTAATTTGCGACTTCATCAGCCCGCAGTAGCAATTAGCTGGATATTTGGTCAAGAAAATATCCCCCTACTTGGGAAATAGCTGGCTAATTTGCGCCCGTCCAAGCTAGTTTGTGATGAGCGTATCGGTCTAGTGAAGACGCAATTTCGAGCTTCGGGATAATATCCCGAGTCTGAAAATAGCGGGTTATTTGGCAAACTCGAGCTCTTACCTTGTGGTTCATCGGTACTAGTCACCGATTCCTTAGGTAACTTCTCAACCAGAAACATCATCAGACGACGGATGTCCGCCTCGTTAGGGTACAGGAAGGTCTGGTAGCCCATGTCACCTCGGAAACCAAGAGACTGAAAAATAAAATGATGATGAATTAAACAATTAAAATTAAAATCCACTCTATAATTACTTTTTAATCAATTTTATAAAATCAACAACATGATATTGATTTTAAAATTTCAATTGGGAGAATGAAAAAAACAGTTATTGAAATGCACACCTGATAATTGTCAATCACTGTTATAAAATCAACTCATTTAAAAAGAATATTATTTGTCTGCGGTACGATTGTATAGCAGACAAATGTTGTTTGTATCGTTAATGAATGCATACTTATGTTGGGTCCGGGGCTGTGCCCCGATGGAATGTAATTTGCATAGGCAGCTCGTACAGGTGTGCGAGCTAATTCTGCCACGGAGACCAGGGCGTGGCATGAATTAGTGTGTAATTGAATCATTCTAGCTTGAGCTTTCAACGAGACAACTACCGTGGAGCCGACCGAGGTTGTCGATCTCGTGAACGCGGACATGCGAGACAACCAAACGGGGCTGCCAGGCCAGCCCGATTCGTTGACTTCTAAGAAGTTTTTTCAGCAGCTATATTAATAGCAATCAGAAAGCCGGGATCCTGTTTTTCGTGTGGAAAAGCAGGGCATTGGAGAGTTGACGACAGAGAGGTCTTCATTTATCTTCTTTACAATACAGAGCTAAGTAAAATTGTCCTTACATTCACCCGTTTATAGGGGTTAATTTACCCAATAATCTTTCTGGAAAGGTTTGTCTCGAGAGAGAGAGACTGGTAAATTGGTAAAGAAGAAGACTATAGGTAATACGAAAAGGAAAGATTCTCCATGTACTAAAACAGTGTGTTAAATGAGTTTCGTAACTGTCAAAATGGCACCTCCTGTACGAGACTACGAGAAAATTAAGAAGGAATGTTGGAAAATGTATTGATATATATATACATGCTGATAATTATGTCTGATATAATCGAACAAGGGTACAAATTACTCTTACATTCAACTCCTTTAGGGATTAATTTGCCCTATAATCTTTCTGCCAAAGACCATTCGAAATATGTCGAGAGAGAGATGGGTAAATTGGTAGAGAAGGATTGTATAACTGAATAAGAGGAGGAGGTTGAAGGAAAGTAAAGATCACCGTGCATTGGAGTGTGAAACGAGTTTCGTAGCTGGCATATACCATTTCCTGTAGGGAGACTACGAGAGAAGAAGGAAATTGTTTTCGGGGAGAAAAAAGAAAATTGTTGATAGATACGTCTGTGATAGTAGATCAAGGGTACGAGTTCCCTTTACATCTCATTTAGGTATTAATAGAGTAGAAAATGAATTAACGAAGTTGAAGAGAGACTTCTTGTAATAAATTCTGTGTCCGATTACAAAGGACAGTGCAGATAAGTTCGAGATTGAAGGAGCGTCAATCTCAATTAATACAAAGAGAAACATGAATATGTTTAATTGTGAAAGATAAAAAGGGTGACTATGTGTTCACGTTCGGCCTAAAGTTGGCATTAATACCTTCACATTGGTATGGTCAATGTGGAAAGCCATATGTTAGGCTTTGCCTGGGGTTTCGGTGAAATAAGGTATCACGTTTTCAACGTTTTACTTTTAGGCATTTCTACCTCGGGGTATGTGTTCACCATTAAAAGTGATGAGATTTGTTGTCAAGTTATTGGCGTGGTCATGGTCATAACGCAATCATGTTTCTTGAACACGGAATTGCAGGGCATGACAGCAGGAAAGGGGCTGTTTCTCTACGTGTCTCAGTGCTAAAGGAACCTGAGGTCTAGGTCTTCTTCTTGCTGAAGAAAAATGTCAGTGGGCGATACTTCCTGGCTAGGACTAAATTGGGATTTTCTGAACGAACGAGTGCGAATCGCAAAGAAACGCATTAACCGATGTTAAGGTTTCTATTTCCACTATAATTTCTAAAGATCGAAGGTCTGGTATTTTTTTTGGCTCGTTAGGTCTCTAGCGAAGGTAGTTGGAAAGATAGTGTCAATGCACATCGTGTTTGGATAATCGGTGTGTCAATTCATAGCTGCAGTCCGAGCATGAGTAGATAAAGGTCATTGCAGACCAAATTGTGAAATACACGGATACAAAATACTGGATAGTGTTCATGAAAGTGATGTCATCATTATTCATGTTATGCACAAGCAGTGCACTCCACGATACACAGGTGGAAGAATTCTTTGAAAAGGGGACACAAAGGCTATTTATATAGTACCTCCATCGCTATTGGAGTGATTATTTCAAAGTGTACTAAGTGGGAACTCTTCATTTTTTGAGGATCCGTGGATAACCGTGAACTGGTCTATTAAAGACAAGGGAGTTGTTCAAGTGTGTGAACAGAAAGAGTTGGAATGCTCCTATCTCGGTAAACATGAGATATGCTGGCAGGATTCGGTTTTTTGCAGGGAAAATGTAGACAAGTTAAATAGTAACACAGAACTCATGGGAGTTTGGTCTGAGTCTGAGAAGATTCAAAGCTCCTCGTGGAGAGTGCTCGTAGCCGTCGTGAGAACGACAAGTGTTGTTCGAGCATCGCCTGGAAGGGCGAAGTGTACGCTGGTACACGGACAACAAGAATGTTGTGGACATCGTGATAAAATGGAGTAGTAACTCCGCCTGCCAAGAAAAGGCTTTGGAAATACGAATTGTTTGTGAAGAAAACGATGTAAAAATTGATCCGGCTTGGGTATCTAGACGTGAGAACAAGCAGGTTGATAGATTGAGTGTAGACAAGTTAAATAGTAACACAGAACTCATGGGAGTTAGGTCCGAGTCTGAGAAGATTCAAAGCTCCTCGTGGAGAGTGCTCGAAGCCGTCGTGAGAACGGCAAGTATTGTTCGAGCATCGCCTGGAAGGGCGAAGTGTACGCTGGTACACGGACAACAAGAATGTTGTGGATATCGTAATAAAATGGAGTGGTAACTCCGCCTGCCAAGAAAAGGCTTTGGAAATACGAATTGTTTGTGAAGAAAACAATATAAAAATGTATCCGGCTTGGATATCTAGACGTGAGAACAGGCAGGTTGATAGATTGAGTAGGACGTCAGACAGTGACGACTGGCATATGTAAACTGAGGCTTGTAACATAGGCTTGATCAGAAGTGGGGGACTCATGTGTTTGACAGAATAATTATTGTTTGTCATTATAATACCAAAAGTAGGAAGTTTAATTCCAGATGGTGTAATGGGAAAAGTTGTATTGATGTTTTTTCTCAGAGTTGAGAATGAGATATCGATTGGTGGGTAGGTACCACCACCCCGATTCATTGCCAAAACTGTTGATAAATTGGTGCCGGATATTAAAAGCAAGGGCTCACTGATATAGTCCCATATTTGAAGTCTGCTTCATTTGGGCCCATGATTTGGGATGGTGATGAGTTCTATTCATTTTATTGAAGAATTTGAAATATTGCCCTCTGGTGAGGAGGATGCAGGGCCAAAACTGAAATTTTGGAAGCCCTCGAAGCAGATTTATGCTTGTCGCATTGAAGACTTTTAGTTGTACCATGTTATTTTTATTTACACTCTCCAGGTTTAGAAGTCAAGAAGGCCATACATGGTGCGGTGGACAAAGCGAGGGTTTGATCTGAGAATTTTATCGTCATGGCTTGACAATCTTCGGAGCCGAAGCAAAGGGGAGAAGGGACGTCCAAGACTCGTCGTCAAGAAGGACGCAGTGTTTTTTTCAGTGATTTATGCAATAAGTACGGAGGTTGCGATGATGTTTGAATGTTTAAGAGATCTCGTTTTTATTCTCGTTTCTGACATTGTGTTTGAAAGCTCATATTTATCCGTAATATGTTGGCGGAGAAGTGAAAGTCAGATCAGTATCGCAGGCGCAATACCATCTTGATGAGTAATAGTTAATGAAGTACTTAATTGTCCAGTAGAAATTCTACGAGAACATATGTGGCAAAGGAAGGTATTTCCAAGAAATCTGACAAATTCAATTCAGACCAGTTTATTGGAACAAAGGTAATAAGAGTTTGTCATAGAAAGCAAACAGGCAAGTTATACCAGTGCATATGAGGCAGTTGTTGCTCGTTTGTGGAAGGTATGCGTGGAAGAGGCTAGTTTAATTTGGGCCTACTCCCTCAGAGCAGGAGGGGCTACCGCCGAGGCCAGAGCTTCCGTGTCAAACAGGCTTTGGAAGAGGCACGGGCGAAGGAGCAGTGAGAAGTCAAAAGATGGCAATGTTGACGATAGTTTGGAGCACAAATTATTGGTCGTTAAGTCTTTGAAATTGTGAAAAGGGCTATTTCTGTTAGATTTGAGAAATAGCACAGAGTGTCGTGCAGCTAAATAAATATAAGATAAGCATAATTTTTGCTTTGTTCATTCTCAGAACATGTTTGTGCCTTGGGCGAAAATTGGATTGACCTGCAAGTGAGCGTAGGTACGCTAAATGCATGATATTCATTTGGATGTAAGTGATAAAATTTATTCCATAAGCTTTGATTGGGAGAAATTACAAAAGATATTTTTCCACAGAGCTGGTTTAAAGAAGACCGCAAATATACGTAGGTAGTGAAATTCGTGTTTTTATTTTACAAGGAATCTTCAATTATTCGTGAGGATTTGTAACAGCAGTAGATTTATACATACATGTATCGTTTCTCTTTGTCAATAGATGAATATGTTTTGTGCAGATTTAACACTCGTTCTTGTTGTCACTGTTTTATTTACCACCAACAAAGTGTTGCCGGAACAAAGAGTTGTGTCAATTGAATTTAATGACATGTTATTAGCATGGATGGTGTTTTCACCTTACGGACATGATTTTAAAAATTATCAAAAGAAGGGCAAAAGAAAACGAGGTCTTGTCTCGTACACAGGTTTGCCTGTTCATATTTGACTATAACGAGCTTTTGTTCGAATTTCAACTTTTTCTTGAAAGAGAACGTTTCGGATCTAGAATGTCATGGTTATGAATCAAATTATTCAATGACAGTGTTCTGTACGCATATGTATTAAGTGGGAAAGGCAAGTTCCTGAAACATATGCTAAGACTTTAGAATCGGTTGTATTCAAACAAGGTAACAAGTTTAAACGAGCAAGCTTGTGGTTTTAGTCCAAATTGGACTCGTTTGTCAGTTGGGTACTAACTTTCAGATTTCATTATAGTACACCCAGGTGAAGTAAATGGATACCTTGCATGAATTAGTTCCTGGAGATGCTGGAGGCTCTGTAATATACGGCAGCAAGAGTAAGGCCGGGGTAATAATTAATGCGCCTCAGAATAGGATTTCTCGATAGACGGCGCTATAGATGCCATTATTATTCAACAATGTTAAAATATATTTAACTAGGAGTCTATTTGGCATGACTTAAATTTAGATTGCTTATTTCTCTTCTGTTCTCTTTTGCTCCCGTTCTTTGAATTCTAGTCGTTGTCGGGCTATTCCACAATAATTGAAGTGTATTATTGTGTTATTTGTGTGTATTGGAAAGCAAGAGGGATGACAGACGAAATAATATGTGAGATTATAGGACAGACTATTATTTGTCTGCGGTACGATTGTATAGCAGACAAATGTTGTTTGTATCGTTAATGAATGCATACTTATGTTGGGTCCGGGGCTGTGCCCCGATGGAATGTAATTTGCATAGGCAGCTCGTACAGGTGTGCGAGCTAATTCTGCCACGGAGACCAGGGCGTGGCATGAATTAGTGTGTAATTGAATCATTCTAGCTTGAGCTTTCAACGAGACAACTTTTATTTACAATAAAAGTGCGTTGTGTCATGTACTGTTACATGACTGTGTTTGAATAAGGTTTTCCAGAGTTTTTATGCTCGTTGAGTTTTATCTCTGGTTTTTTATCCTGGACCATGCTAGGTCCGGTTTCCAGTGAAGGAAACGGTTTCCAGTGAAGGAAACGAGAAGAAATGTTTGTTAAACATTCATACTGAATAAACGGCCGGCTCTCAGTAGTCGTTGTCAGGCTATTCCACAATAATTGAAGTGTTTTATTGTGTTATTTGTGTGTATTGGAAAGCAAGAGGGATGACAGACGAAATAATATGTGAGATTATAGGACAGACTGAATAGATGTCAATTGGGAGAATGGTAGGCACTTATTGTAATGCATTCAGTGGGTACTTTTTAATCACTGTTATAAAATCAACTACCGGTAATTCAAAAACAAAACCAGAATAAATGTCAACATACAGGATTATTAGGGAGAGCAATTTACCACTGTTGCTCAGAAACAAACAAAATTTGCTTCTCCTTTATCTTCTAGTTCTATTTTATGTTCTAGAACCTGAATGACCTAGTGAACTTTAGTTTTATCTAAGACTTAGAAGGTCTCTTTTCAGTATATACAAACGCTACCAAATTTACATTATAAGAAGATAATTATACATCCACATAGATCTGTTTGGGGGTAATCTTCCTGTCTATAACACTTGTGATTCATAATGGAATGAAGGCATTCCCCCTACCCCCCCCCCCCCACCAAAAAAAAAGTTAAAAGATATAGAACAGGGCCCCATATTCACACAAAAGTTGTAAACTTGTAATCAATCACAAAATAGCAATGGCCAATCAAGATGATTGCTGCATACCCATATATTGTTAAAATAGCTGACAGAATCATTGTTTCAAATCTGCAAAAGATTGCAAACATGGGGGGTGTTTTACATAGATTCTAAGTTGAACTTATCTCTAAGTTGGACTTAACAATTATGGAAAGCCATTAGCATCTTCGAAAATATTTGTAAAAGTTATTTTTAAAGGCATAAACTGTTGATTCAAATCATTCATATTTTCTATTATCAAGGAGATTTCATGTTCTTGATGTGGAATTAATGAGAAGCCAAAAATACTTGAATTTTTACTTTTTAATTTATTTTATTTTACGGCTCTCCATAAAGTTTAAGTCCAACTTAGAGTTAAGTTTGACTTAGGATCTTTGTGAAATGCCCCCTTTTTTAAATGCATACCTGTAGTGCATTAGCGAGGTCTGTACCAAGCCTGAATCTGGCTGACATGCCGGGAGGCAGCGAGTGAGGAAGGTTTGTGTTGGTGTCTATCAATTTCAGACATCTCACCGATGCCTCCACCACAAGCTCCGGTGTGAATTGACGAAGGGTCACAACATCTTCGTCAAGATCACTTCAAAAAGAGAGAAAACAGTCCATAAATAAAATCATGATTATACATTTCATGGCATATTTTTTCCTTTTGTTGTTGTTGCTTGAAAGGTGTATTTATATTTATTACAAGAGTGTAATTGTCACTTTATTTCAAATTAAAACCAAAGGAGGATAAATGTTTTAATTCATGTAAGTATAAACAAATACAATGCAAGAAAATATAGAACTATGCAAAGGGGTTGGTGTTGAGGTCTTGACTGGCTAATTGCCATCTACATGTATGCTATTGTTTACACAAACAAACATTTCATTAGAGCACTCTTAAATGCATCAGCAGGGCTTAAAGTAATCGAAGGCCACCAAGGCCATGGCCGTGGATGCCCTTTTGATTGGCCTCAATGCTCCTGTCATTGGCCTTGGAGATATTTTGCGCCCTTTCCAATTCTTCCTATTTGTGCTGTAATATAGGAATGTGCCCTACAGAAAAGTGGCCTTGCCCTAAAAATGTTGAAATTTAAGGCCTGCATCAGTATTTGTGTGTACTGGTAGTTATTTTTGTTAAACATCCTCTATTGACTCTCAGCATTTTCAAAACCACTGTACAAAACTTAGCACAATCCACTCAAAATTTGTACTTTAGTGACAATTGATGACACCTACATGTACTGTACATGCAAATAGCAGTAAAATACAATCAAATCATCTAACCTACAGGTATGACGGAAAAATAATAATTTAAATCTATTGTCAATCCTGGCAAAGAGAGCACTAAATCTCTGTCTGATTTGATGTACACAAATTTGGTAGTAAAAAACCTGTAATTTCTGGCGGGTCATGAAACGGACCGTAGGGACCGAGTTTTTGTTTTGGTTGATCATTAACTGAAACTTGAGTCACTTAACAATTTGCAAACGCTAGCAAAACAAGACGTAAGGGAGGTAAATCAGCTTCAGTTTCTCCAGGTTTTCTACATGATTTGAGCTGTAAATAGGCTGTAAATTACAGAACTGATTTATTACAGTCTTTTACGGTAATTACAACAATATGAATTAGAAGCAACATATTTAAAAGTAAGTGATTCATGGACAGTCTTTATTTTTTCCAATTTGTTCACTAAATGTACAGGGTGTATGCAAACAAAAATTCTGCACCCAGTAGTATAAATAATCTAGCTTTGAGCTTGGAAAGGAATTAATGCTTCAAATTTAAGGTTCAAGGTACTTAGACCTCGTTTATGTACTGTATTGCAGCACTAGCATAGCAGTGCATCAGATTCAGAGACTTGTATTTTGAGGTTTTGTTAATTACTATACATCACTCTTCACTTCAGACTTCACGGCTCACGCAGGTAAAATTAATGGGTGCCAACCAAACCAGGCCTGGTGATAACTAGACTAGACTCTAGATCTAGACTAGATCTATAACGCTTTTCAATAATAAATCAATTTCATATTTCATATTGCTAGTACACACAATGCTACAATGCATAATGCAAAGTGACATGTCATATGGGACGATATGATAGCGAGTTAGCTTAGCTTAGCGACCCTCCCCTTCCGGTCAGTATTCCATCCACAGAACAACACAACACAGCTCAGTCATTCACACTCAACAGTATGCAGTAACTCCAAGGAGCTCCGCCGGTACGCTTTGGGCGGCGGAGCTCTCTGAAATTTAACTCAACAGTGACCAAGCTAGATAGTCACTCACAGATCGGCAATATCTATTCATGGATCACTCACCATCCGATTTCTCTAAATGTGTGTATGATAATATTATCCACCTCCTCCATATTGAATTTCAGCTTTAACAAAAGGCAGAAAGAATGGTTATAATATTTTCAATCCCAAATCCATTTGTCGGCTAGAGCTGTAGTGCGCATGCGATGGCTGGTACGGTAGGTCACGTGCCATCGTCAGGCCAAGAAAAAGGTCACCTGATCTTCAAGTAGCAGGATTTTAAAAAGGGGGTGAATCGGGGGGGGGGGGATATTAATGCACAACAGTGAACACTGATCTCTGATTATTTTCGTAAAGATCTCATCTATGATGAACAAGAATGCTGTATATTTAAGGGAAACACCCAACCCCTACTTTTTTACAAAACCAAATGAAATTTAAGGAAGTACATTATGTCAACAATTAATTGGGCTCTTAAATTTGCAGAACGTGATACTCTTTTCCCTAATTATAGGTTGGGTGTTTTTTCTTCTTCATTTGACTCTGTGCCCCTCCCACGCCCCCCCCCCCCCCTCCTTCATGCCCTTCCCCAACTTCACAGAACCATGTTTCTACCCCTGCAAGTATTTTGTACTCAATTGACATTTCTGAATAGTATTAAAAAAGGTGGATATCAGCTTTTATAGTTCATATTTTGGCAGAATTTTGCACTTTTAACAAAAATAATTCAAAGGAATGGACTTTGTTCCATTGGATCTTGGCTGCTTCAGGTAATATAACCTTTTGCGACTAAACCCTATAATTCCTGAAAGATTGGGTGTAACTTTATGTGAGATATATACTATACACCCCTCTAATCGCCGAAGTGTTGGTCCAGTTTACCTGACACTTTCTCAAAAGGCTATTACAAATCTATGAAAACTAGCGTCTCGACCCCAATACTCCATATATGAGATAAACAATCAAAAGAGTTCACAAAAAGGCCAGTGATCAACACTGGAATATTGTCTGATTATGGACATGTTTCAAATAAATGTACATGTAAAAAGATTAGCCTGATCTCAATTAGGACCAGCCTTGAAAAAAGTTGTGATAATTACTTTGCATCGAGTTTACCCAACCTTTTGCGTATTAGGGCAGGTTTTCAATACATATCAAGTAACCTGACAACATGAAGCACTCAACCTTTCGCTATTAGGCATTTAAAAAAAAAAATGTTGTATTGCCCTTTGCGACCGATCCAAAAATCTTGAAATCTATGGTCGGCTTTTTTTTAAAGTTTATTTTTTGCCATTTTTAGAGGGAAAACATGTTTAATGAATAACAAAATATTAAAGCATTCAAAACTGAGAAATATCAGCCCAAACAGGGAGAAAAAAAAAGGATTTTTTTTTTCTTCTTCTGACTGACCAACCCATGTTTTGGCAATTAAAGGGCAATAGACCTACATCTTTTCTTTTTTTTTAGGCCTTTTTTAGACCTGAGGCAAAGGACTGATGGAACAAAGTAAATTACCCAAGGAAACTGATAATTTTAATTAATTCCATTAAATGTAGTACCCCTATATAGAGTTCTCAGAGCTAGTCTTTCAAAAAGGTACAAGAATACTACAATCATGAACGAGAAATGATAAGGTAAAATGAAGGTGAATTTATTAATGAACCCGATTCAAGTATATATATAAGTATTTGTGCGAATATCATATGACAGTAAAATTGAAAAATAGTTTTGTATTAACAATTATTTCTGACATTGATGACATATAGAGACAGGTGCAATACAATGTAACATGGAGAAGTGATCTGCATTTTAACAGAGCATGGAATGGTAAAATTGACTAGATGAGCAAAATGCTGAAAGAATATTTTGTGAGGTATATAATGCAAACTGCAAAGGAAGCACTTGATTTTAAGTTCTTGCCACATAATTGGAAACTGCATTTTTTTTTTAAATGAAAAAAAGAAGAAGAAAAAAATCCATAAAAACCGCAACCATACAAGGTGCAAGATACATTCTTACGAGTCATTGAATTACTGCATACATAATTGCATAAACCTAGTCAGTAGAACATGTACATCAGACTGTGAGCAAAGAACTCATTCTCATACAAATTTTCTACATAACAATTATGCATTCATGCATGCATAGTTATCGGCCATTTATGTTAAGACATTACATGCATGCAACTATAATTGTCATTGTCCTCTATATAACATTGATAATATATTTTCTTGTTTTGTAATAAGATAAACAGTACTGGTGTAATCATAACAATTCAGAATCAAATATTAGAAGCACAAATATAATATAACTTCTTGCATCTTTTACCACGCAACCCTGTTGCTTTGATCTTTACTACAATAACAAATTTAAATACAATGTTCAGTTATTACAAAGAATCACTGTTTTCTTTAATTTCTATTCAAAAGAACATAGCATTATGATACAATTTGGTCCTTTACAGTATCAGTCATACATCATTATATAAAGTAAACCTTGCCTCATTAAAATATCATTCATACACAGTCATACAATATATACATACAATTAAGAACAAATTCATACTTTCTTTCAATCATTACCGGTACCAGTATACTGATTGGATATGCATAAATCGATACCATGATTTGCCATTTTCAACATATTTAAAATAGACATTTGTAATTCTGAGAAGGAAATAAGGACACTTGAGAATGTATGATAGTATTATGTCTTCATGGCATTACTGCAATAATAATTGATATCAAGAAATATACACGATTTGAAATACAAAAAATGTTTAATTCATTCCATTGCATAATTTCATCACAATCATATTGAAATCTTGCTCTGTGGCACACTGAAGAATGAAAATAAAGAAAATAATAGTTATCACTGTAACTTCTAAAAGTACTCTGTGTACCGGTATATATCTTAATGTGTTGGAATATACTACACACATAAACTGCATTTAATCATGAAAGAATATTATTCAAACTGAAGAGCAGAGACACATTATTAATGACAAGACTTGTTTTTCTTGCATAAAGGCGGTCCTTGCTAACCTGTCCAAGGAAATAAATGCAACAATTTATATTACCAAACACTATTGTCATGAAAGACAAAAACACTTGGTGGTCTGGGGGAATATAATGTTTACATGTGTAGAATTGTTTTGTTTACATGAGAAGGTAGAGCTGTTGAAATAAAGAAATCAGTTAAACGATGATCAAAGAATTGTTCCCCTCACATGATAGAAACAAAGTCTTTGGTACTTCTGTATTAACTCATTCTTGTTCATTTATAGCACACTTATTTTTTGCATAGGCATATATTTGTCATCAGGCCTCTTTGATATCTCTGGTTCACTGTTAGGAAGACAATGCTTTTGAAGATGAAACATTTTGAATTTTTATTGGAACAATAGCTTTATAAGGCAAACAATGGAACATATTGTGCGCTTCAAAATTATTTCCATTGCTTTCGGTGGATGGTCATTACCCAGAGCGAAAAAAATTTCTCATAGTATCTTCTTACATGTATGAGTATGATTTGTAATTTTGTATATCAAATTCTCCGGTGTACAGGGGCAACTATGACTAAAACACCTTGTCAATGAGCATTGCACATGGATTTTAAACACACTCTTCATGGAATAGTAAATTTACCAAGATGAGCAAAATGTTGAAAGAAGGATTATTTTGTGAGGTATATAATGCAAACTGCAAAGGAAGCACTTATTTTATGTTCTTGCCACATAATTGAAAATCCTAAAACTGAACCCCATAATTTTCAATTCCAAAAGGGGATTGAGCATATCGTAGACCCTAAAACATATCCCTGCTAAAACTTACAATCTAAACTCGTATAAAAGGGCAAAAAAAAGAAGTTAGTGTGGGGTGCTGCCTTACATACATGACATGAAATATAGATATCATCAACCATCATCCTCAATATATTTGCATATCATAAATACCACAAACCCGAAAAAATAAAATAACTATCATTAAAAAGAAGTTTCTTTTCAACATACAATAGAGGTGAACAATTACATGTAAATACAAATATATATTTAAAAATATATAGAAATAGCACGTTCCCTCTTAAAAAGACTGCTTATTAAAATTCTAGTCACATTTTTAATGCTATACAAAATCTTGAAATGAGATGAAATGTAGAAAGGGAGAGATGGAGGTAATAGAGATCTGCAACCATCACTCACACGACACCCAACTGAATCAAAACCACATAAGTTCATCCAACAATACAAAGGAGGAAAGTTTGATTTAGAATAGAGCACTCAATATGATAAGGACAAAGGGGGGGGGGGTAGGTGAATTTAGAATCAGTAGGAGAAACAGATTAAAATGATATCTCCTTTCCTAATCCATCTCTTACATTGTTTTTTTGTTTTTTTTGGCTGAACATTAGGGCGCTTTAGTAACGAGACGGTACGCACAGGAGACGGTAACGCGAGCGAAAAAAACAAACTGCGCATGCGCGATTCTGAATTCTCTCCGTCCCGTCGATTTTCGGAACGGTACTCGGCCAACATAGCGTTCGTTCCCTAAACACGACGTAAGAGAGAGAGCTGACAAACAATTTGTATCTAGATCTAACCATGGAGAGGCTCCATGATCTAACAATGCAGGGCCCTACTGAAGATAAAAACAGGAAATCTACTAGTGTTTCCAATGTCTGTTCTGTATCTATACCTCAATCTACAATAAATTGATGGTTTGGCCGTTTAGGCCTACTTTGGGGGCCCTTTTTCATCGTTATGCATGACGTGCCTGCACGCTATGCACTACAGCCCACCGCCGGGTCTATTGCCCCGGCGCTCCGGCCAAGCCTCGAGGCCAAAGAGCACTCGCACCAAAAGGCAGCAGGTGTGCAGTTCAGCGCGGCTTTGCGTCCCCGTCGCCTTTAGCAGACAGCGAAAGCGCTTAAATATCACGACGGTAACAAGAGTGCGAGACCCGTCACAGTTGGTTAAACACTCCGTCTCCTGTGCGTACCGTCTCGTTACTAAAGCGCCCTATTGACAAAGGGTCTGGTACATTCATTTGTTATGAATTCAAAAGCCCTTGAAATGCTTTTAAAACTACACAAAATTTATGAGTGTGCCTTTGGCTTTTGGAAAGAATATAACATTCCAGGGGGTGTTTCACAAAGACTAAGATCAACTTTAAGTTGAACTTAACTATGGCAGGTCGTTCATGCCACTGTTTGCTCTCACCATTATGATCTTTAGAGAACATTTTTTCCTTCAATGATGAATTATAAAAATATGTAAATTCTGTAAACTTGTGACCATGATTTGTACGTCCCTTGAGAGACCAATGCCATTAAATGATGAGAGCAAACAGTGTCATGAACGGCCTGCCATAGTTAAGTACAATTTAAAGTCAATCTTAGTCTTTGTGAAGCACCCCCCTGAAGTGTTAGATTCTTTCCAAAGCCAAAGATCCTCAGTCATCACAATTTTGATTAAAGTCCATTCAACCTTTGTTTTATTCCTGCCAATGTTTGCTGAGTTGCACATGCATTAGATCTTGCTGTTCGCATACTATAATCCAGTGTGAATATGATGATACGAGTAGCAAAAATAGGATGCACACACAACTTGAAAGGCTGACAAAAAAATGTCTTATATGAGGCCATAGATCATCTTAGATCAAATTTCTATCTTCTATCTCATCCAAAATATGAAAATCACATGAAGTAACACAATGACTGAGATATATTTCTGGTTCATAATTTAAAGACCACACAGCAATTTGTTTATTTATTAATGAAATGACCAGTCAGTATGCTATTAAAGTTCTTCTGTCCCATGCGACACACAGTATAATTCTAAAAGTATTCTGGTTTCATATATGACGGTGGTTTTGAGCCAGGAGGGCCGATCGATACACAGCCTGAGCAGCTGGAATCAAGCGATTGTTTGCAGACTGGTCATCATCATGGATAAGCATGGGGATGTACAGGCAGCAGGATTCCTTTAGTTCAGGCTCAAGGTTGCAGTGAAGCAGGCCAGCTCACTCCCTTTGCTATCGTGGGCGACGACCTTGATCTCGTAGTCACCAGAGCTTAGCCAGGAGGGTATCCCGGTGTCGTCGACCACAACCTCAGATTTAGGCAAGCTGTAGGTACCCTAGAGAATCAGAAGAGATTGGACATGTTTACAATGATTAACAACCAGCATGGCAGCAGGACTCGAGAATAATTTTTAAAAAGGTGTTGTGCAGGGTACAGTAATCCACAAACTGCAAAATTAAAATTTGGAAGGAGTATGAACTGATGTGTGCGAAGTGGGAAGTCTCTCGTTAGGGTCCAGGAGGGTGTTTCACAAAGATCCTAAGTTGAACTTATCTCTCAAGTTGGACTTAACAATTATGGAAAGCCATTAGCATCTTTGAAAACATTTTGTAAAAGTTATTTTAGAAGGCATAAAATGTTGATTTAAATCATTCATATTTTATATGATCAAGGAGATTTCATGTTCTTAATGTGGAATTTATAAAAAGTCTAAAATACTTGAATTTCACTTTTGAATATATCTCATTTTAAGGCTACAAATGGCTCTCCATAATTGTTAAGTCCAACTTAGATATAAGTTCAACTTAGGATCTTTGTGAAACACTCTCCAGGAATTACCTATTAAGGGCTCTAGGGTTCTTATTATGTTCTGCAGGGGATTAATGCCTTACCAAAGGGCACTAGAGCATCGACTTGGTTTCGAACCCGGGACCTCTCAGTTACGAGGCCACTGCTCTACCACTGAGCCATCGCGTCAGTGTCAAATTAGAGTCTGTGCCTGCAGACTAGATTCTATCCTCAGTAGGAAAATGACGTCCTACTGCCTAGAATCTCCTTAAAAAATTAACTCTTTACTTTTCACTCACATATGGTACCATGTAATTGAAAATTTGAGCATTACCATTTTTATAGACAAAAATAAAATACACAAGAAAAGAACAAGGGCATACTTATAGACAGTGAAAAGATAAAGAAGCAAGTATTTAGGCCAAATAACAAAAATGATATGTTTCTCGTCCAGACTTTTGTTTTAAAGGAGGAGGCAAGGCATTACTATTTAGTATTTTGCCAATTTTTCCTTTTTTTCTTCCAAGATTGCTGCCATGCTAATTATAGCTGGCCAAGCCTAATTATTCACAGATATTGTGCTATGTGAGTTTACGGATGCAATGTATGAGAAAACACATGATTTGTATCACTTTAGAAGCTATTTAAACAAAATGTATATCATAGGCTTTTTCTACTTGGCTTTCAGGCTTTTTGGGGGAGGGGGGGGGGCTGTGGGGGGCTTTTTCTTCTAAAGAGTAAATAGTTTTTTTTAAGGAGACGGGGACCAAAAAGGAGGTGGGCCAACAAGGAGGAGGGCGGGGACGAGAAACACTTTTTTTTTCTTCTCAATTTGGCCTAAGGAGAAAGATTAAGGAGGTATCTAAAAGAAACAAATACAAAAGAAAACCAAGACTTATCAAGATGACAATGCAATGCACAGGAATTAAAATAAGATGAAGTAAGATTTAGATGATCAAAAAGGTGAGTGATAACGAAATATAAAAAAGAAAGACAAGGAGATTTCAAGAATTATCTCAAGAGTAAGAGAAACGTAGAGAGAGGACAGACCGAAAATTATGGGGCAAGGCATAGGCAGAGAAAAAAGTATGAGAAGAGAGAGAGAGAAGAGAGAGGAGAGAGAGAAAGAAAGAAAGAGAGAGAGAGAGAGAGAGAGAGAGAGAGAGAGAGAGAGAGAAAAGAGAGAGACCATCCCCCACCACAAAAAAAAACCTTCAGGCATGATAACAAAATATTGATAGTTGGAAACAGAATGATAGAAAGGGAGAGAGATAGAGAGGGAGGGAGAGAAAGAGGGAGAAAGAGAAGAGGAAGAAAGGGAGATAAATAGAGAGAGAGATAAATAAAGAGAGAGAGAGAGAGAAAGAGAGAGAAAAGAAGAAGAGATAGGCATGTAGTAACACTTACTGCTTTGAAAGGACAATGGCATGGTAGATTGTATGTGGCCAGAGGAACAGGGCACGGTTGACTGGGTGGGAACATTGTATCCAGCATCTCGCAGACATCATCGTAGTCACAGGACCCGACGCCGTCGATACACGGGATGGTTATCCAATAGAAGACCTGACAGGTTCAAAGTTCAAAGAGATTGTGTTGAAAACTGTACTAGTTTGGCCAGGAGGATTAGACCTCCCTGTAATAAGGTCACTGACAGGTGGTTATCTCATCAAATCAGCTCTCAATTAACATAAGAAAAAGGGGATCATGGGGAACCAACAGGCACCGATTAGGCATTGTTTGCTATATAGAGGGCGCGCAAGTAGCTACAAGTAGTGCAGTGGGGCTTTAAATTTGGTTTGATCAAACTTTTTTAATACACATCGACAAACTTACACATTATCATAATACCAAAAAAATAACAATGATAACAATTACATTATTGTATCATTGGAAGCTCAACCTTTCTCAAACTTGTAGCTATCCAGCACATAAAAATGAACTCATTTGTAAAACATTCCTTGAATTTCTTTGAATTTTGTAATGCTTAAGCGCCATATTAGGGCAGCTTAGCTACATCTAGTGTACTAATATGATACTCTGTATTAAGCACAGTAGATATATTCATATAAATGTAGCAGTTGTGCTATATTATTATCATAATTATTAATATTAATAAATGATATACGGCTGTGCTAAGTGAGAAATAGGCATGGTACGAGGCACATGTATGAAATAAACAGACGGACAGAGCAGAGTTGCAATGAAAGGAGAAAGGGGAGACGCCTTGTAAACATGGATCATGAGGCAATTCTTTTTCTTTAGAAAGGGAAGGAATATACATTTTTATTCCATAAATTCCTATGAACAGAAAAACTGCAAACCCCATGAGTTAGATGATTATCTCTTATTCCCACCCAGTATTATGCCCTAACTTCTTCTCGATAGTATGGAAAATCTAGAACATATATTCCATGCCTCCTTCCACCCCCTCCCCTTGCCTCAGTAACTTGCATAACTTCCTTCTTGGTAGTAAACTTAACACTGGCATGAAGAAGAAGAGTGAAGAGAAGGGAAAAAACAAAATTCCTATTAATCAACAAAGAATAGCAAACCCCAGAGGGATAATCACACTCATGCCCGCCACCCCCCCCCCCCCTTCCCTTTCCCCCTCCCCCTCCCAATTACCTGCCCTAAATAGTACCTTCTTCTTGATAGTGAGGGAGACCTTGACTGGGGCGGCCACATCCACCTTGAGCGTTGCGTTGGCTTCGACTGAGATGTTGCCTGGGATAACGAGAGGATCTGGCAGGATGACCACATCGGCTGAGATCGGATCGGAAGGACCACATGACTTCCAGTTGAATGATGTCACCATGGGTTGCTCAGACACAGGAAACTGTGGCAAGTAGGAATTTAGACAAAAAGAAAGAAATATGTACCATCATGATCATATAAATGCCAGGATCCTATTTTGTTCAAACTTTTACCAATCTGGCAATCTCACTTTATCTTTATTTCTACCGTAAATCTCTGTGTATAAGACGTCCTTTTTTGCCACCAAAATAAATTGAAAGTCGGGGTGCGTCTTATTCACAAGTACAACAACAAAAAATCCAAAAAAAAAAATTAAGTTTCAATTTATGCCCCTCCACCTGGCACTATGCCTGGTAATGTCTCCCAGCTCAGTAATCGGTGTGTTGACTCACCACTCTGAAACTAGAACAACACTCAAATTTGTCTGTCATCTTGGTTTGAATATGTATTTTATAATAATAATTCCTTCAATTTTTTTTCTATTACACAAGGCGTACCACAAGGTTCTATCCTAGGTCCTCTACTGTTTTTAATTTACATTAATAATCTTACACATTCTTCTAAAAACGACATTGTTACTATTATTTGTGACAAGTTCACGAGCACAAATCGGCACCTGCAACTGCACCTTCCCCGCTTGGATTTTTTAACATGGACCGGGCTTGCTGTTTTTTTTCCTGGCCCAAAACATAGGGGTGCGTCTTATACACAGAGACTTACGGGTACTTTGTTTTTGTTTCATGTGTTTTTACAATCTTCAATCTTCAGAGTAACTTGCTACCAAGGTTGGATTCGAAACAAACAAGTTTCATTCAGTATTCAAAATATGGTATGATTACTTGCTTGAATTACATTTAATCTACAACCACTTAAAATGTGCATCATCATGACGTTTGAACACAGTTCAAAACAAACATGTCTAAACTTATTTCGAAGATATGATCATAAATAGAAAACAAGAAAAATATTTATTTGGGGGTGATTAAACTAGTTGAATGTAAACACCATTAGGAAAACTTGCTGATAAGAACATACAATTACAATTCAAAGTACCATTTGGGTGATGCAATTGGAAAAATGTAAACAAAATCACAGAACTTGGTTAAAAAACAGACACACACACACTGCAAAACACTTTGGGGTCATCAGAACTTTGAGTTGTAAGCAAAATGTAAACATTATATAACTGATAGTAATACATGTAAGTGATAGCAAAACACAATACGAGGCAATTTTTGAGCTACGTTAGAAATGTTGGAATCAGCAAAATGTAAACACACGTATATATGTAGGTCTAGACTCTAGAAGTTTGCTTGTAAGGCCAAATAACAAAAATAATATGTTTCTCGTCCAGACATTTCTTTTTAAAGGAGGGGGCAGGGCATTACTACAGTATATATTTACTATTTTTCAATTTAATTCATTTTTTTTCAAGATGGCCGACTGCCATGCTAATTATAGCTGGAAAAGCCTATTTACTGGTAATCACAAATGTTGTGCTAGATGTGAGTCTACTGATGCAATGTACAACATGATGTATGACAAAACGAATTATTTGTATCAATTTAGAAGCTATTTAAACAAATTGTATATCACAGTTTTTTTTTTTTGGGGGGGGGGGGCTTTTTTTCTTCTGAATAGTAAATAGTTAAAAAAAAGAGGCGGCGGCCAAAAAGAAGGCGGGCGGCGGGGAGGAGAAACACTTCATTTTTGTTATTTGGCCTAAGATATACTGGACAATGCACAATGATGGCCTCATTTATGTTTTAAAATATATCGATTACCAGTAGTCTATACAAATGATAAGCGACAAATTCATGATTTTTACACTATGGCCCCCAAAATATAGTATTTTTCACAATCCATCACAGATTTGATCCTAAATTACCAAAAGAGATTGTGGGGCTTAATTTGAGGAAGCACAAATAATGAAAAACATCAAATTTGCATGAAAAAATGCATTACTAATGACTCCTAAGAATGTATCAAATCGCAGAAACTGAAGGCTGCTTTTGCGATGAGTAAATCAAAATTTGCAAGAAAGACTAAGAGGATACCATTAATTAACTCATCCTAATTTTTCTAATATTTAAGAAAGTAATGAAAACAACACATTTCATGTCTCTCAGTTTTAATATTTATTCATCAAATAATTATGTGATATAATTTGCATCAAAGTTGTGCTACAAAATGGAAAATATCTAGAGAGATACCTACAGTGTACACAAAAATTGTTGTCATTCTCGATGGGTCTGAATTTCTGAAACTAATTTATTGTTCCATCTTTGGCAACTTTTCTATGGTAGAGCAATGTACTACTGTACTATAAATGGACAAACACAATTCTCATTTACTTCTAAAGGCATTAAACTTAGAGTATCAAAACGTTATAAGAAGTTTGTATGTTTGTATTTTATAATGCTCTTAACTGTATTTCACAATTGTGAATTGATCAATAAAATAAGAGCTTGAAGATAAAAAAAAACAATCATTTTTGAAAGAAATTTTCAATTTTCATTTAAAGGTAAAGACCAGTATTGGAAACGCCCCAATTTCAAAAAATGAAATACAAGCTCTTATTACCAATCATGTGAAAGAATATGTTTTGAATAATACATGATGATAAAAATGTTGATATTTTTGGTAAATTAGTGTATCTCTCTCCTGTTGAGAGATACAAATGCACGTGTCGCGCACGTGTGTGTAGTCCCATATACATCTTTCTGTGTACAGTGATTCTAACTTTATGAAGACTTGGCCAAATATCTTATCATTTTGATGATTCCAGAACCTTGCAGTACATCTATGTTTCTTTCACAATGCAATCGCATGACCATAACTGGTCTTTAGCTTTAACAAACATTAAAGGTACTATGTCCCTTTTGCAGCCAACCTCAAATTCTGTAGAACTTTGCAGGAATTATGAATATGTCATGTATGTCCTATCTGTGAAATTTAAACGTTAGCAGTGTCCTTATATTCAAATTATGCAAGGAAACCCGTTTGCTTGCTAGACTTCACTGTCAGACACTATTGAGTGACTGACTGGCCTTTTTTCTTCTTTGGTAATAACATACATGAAAAGAGTTGTAAAGGGTACATGAGCATTTGTCTATATCAATAACCCACTTCTTGTGATGGCCAAGATTAAACTGATTGAATCTTTGCGCAGCTTAAAACGTATGACCATTCGGTACAATTGTCTGAAAATCAAGACTATTACTTTTGGGCTCTATAGCCCTAAAGTCGATTTGACAACTAATAGTCATTATTTTCTCACTTGAAGACATTTTCAAGCCCCACCTTTTTTAGGGAAGTTCTAAATAAGTATTATCTTTCAAATGCAGTTGGAATTTAACTTTTTCATTTTTTGGCCTGCAAATGGGACATAGACTAGTCTAGTACTTTTAAGTCTTCTCTTTTTTCCTTTAGATTTTACCAAAAAACTATTCATCAAATAGCACTAAGCATCACAAGTATTTGAGGTTTATAACATTGGCAAGCTAAACGCAAAACTTCCAAGTCGAAGATTTTATGAAATATTGTTTGTAAACTTCTTCACAATCACATGTCATTGCCTATTTTTAAATTGATTTAGCCTAAATAAAATGTCCGGATACAAAACCTATCGAAACACACAAATTCTGGGTACACATCATTGCCATGATGATTTGGAAACGAGGCTTAATGACATGAGAATATTGAAGGAAGCTAAACAAAAACATGTAAATACTAAAACTAAAGAACGCTCTGCTGTAACTCCACTCTCGAGTCTAGTCAAGCCCCGCCCGCCACCGGGCCAGTCATTCACTAGCGCAAGCCCCGGGTGCGGCGGCGGCACCGTCAGTCTCATCTCGCTGAGATAGTACATACCTTTACGTCCACAGGTGAAACATATCGCTCCGGTTTTTGTGGTGTGTTTAGAAGTTTCATAAGAGCGATGAAGTTTTCCTTCTCTTGGTTATAGCCTAAAATACAAGGCACAACCAAAGTCATAAATATGACAACAGTCAATTTCGTTTGTTGCTGCATGTTTGTGGTCAATTCTAAATAACGTCACGTCGAACTGTCCAAAGTTTTATTCCGCAAGATTATACAACTAGTTATGTTACGTCGCGTTGGACAAGTACAAGTCCCCCCCCCCCCCCCCCCTACGTGATCGCGGGCTATGCGCACCTGCGAGACCGTACCCACACCATTATAAAGTGGTAATTGATAGTCTAGCTCTATATAAATAAATACAAAAATTCTGCCGAATAAAACTTTGGTAATTCATGTTATGTTATTTAAAATTGTCTAGACAGTGTATATAGTAAGGCTTCAATTATATATTTCAGTTTTTTAGTTTTCAGCAGAAAAAGAAGGAAGAAAAACTGAAAATATAGATCTAGATTTAAAAGATTTTATTTGACTCTATAATATCGACCCCCTGAACAGGGGTATGAGAGCACAATATTAACAATACTATACATAAAGATATATAAAACAAAGTAAGATATGATAATAAAATACATAGACATGATATATAAATGTGCATGCACATAGATATCAAAGTAAGATATGATAATAAAATACATAGACATGATATATACATGTGCATGTGTTATGCGCGTATACGGAAAACCGGGACTGGAAATAGATTTTATAGATTTTATTTGATTCCGATATCGACCCCCTGACAGGGGCAGGCCTATATGAGAGCACAATACAATACAATACAGAAATATATATAAAACAAAGTAAGTTATGATAATAAAATACATAGACATGATATTTATCACTAATTATATGCGCGTATATACGGAAAACCGGGACGGGATATAATAGGCTTACACCCCCCCCCCCCCCCCCCAGCCCCCCGGCCCCTTCACCCACCCGGCCCCAATAGGCATGTGTATTAAGGCCTACGTATATCTTGATATAATATATTTTAAAAAAAAAAAAGTATGTCAATTAGCTGGGCTTATGAATTGACCACAAACATGCCGCAACGAAATTGACTGTTGTCATATTTATGACTTTGGTTGTGCCTTGTATTTTAGGCTATAACCAAGAGAAGGAAAAATTCATCGCTCTTATGAGCGCTTAATTACCAGGTTAATTACCACCGATGTCTCTAACTGCGCTATAACTGGCTGGAAACTTAATTGTTGAGGGGCCCTGCATGCATGTGGCTTGATTTTGCCCGGCACTGAATTGACGTTTTCTTTTAATTGAATTGTTCTAACTTCTAAGCATCGATCGAATTTACTAATATAGGCTTTTATGATTAATTAGGCCTACCCTACCGGTAATCATTTTTTATATTCCTTTAAAAATAACTTACTTATAGCTGAAAAATCAAACCAATCAAAACAAGTTTGAGCCTTCGGATAATAGGAAGTTATGGATTTTGAAAAAGTATGAACAAGTATAACAATGGAAATCACTACACAAATTGCCAATTTGGTTATCAGTTTGTGACGTCATTGCCTCACTATTTATCAATAATTATTGCTCAGTTTATAACCTTATATTTGTAGGCCTATAGGCTACCCCTATCCATTAATTACCCTTACCCCAAAAAACTTGATTTCCCCAGTGACGTTCAGTGCAGGTTTATGATGAGTTGTATCACATTGCGTGCATGACATTTCACAAAATGTATGAAATTTGAAGAATAATTTTTTATTTCTAAAATATTGTATAATCATAATTATTGATTCTTGCACATAGTTTATCAAAATTCAAATTTTTCATGATTTAACTGAAACAAATTAGGCTATATACTCTAGGCTATATGCATCCAAACAAAAACATAGTAGGCCCACTATCAATATAACTTGGATGCTATACTGGTGTGAGGAAATGATTGAGAGGGGGGAAATTTGAAATTTATATTATCAATATAAAGTGGATATAGTGAGGCAATGACCTCAAGGACTCATGAGTGAGTTGCCAATTTTTTTCGATTTTTTTTTCATGTCATAAAAAATTATTATTTTCTCATTATTTATAGGCTCCAACTTTTTTGATTGGTTTGTCTGATTTTTCTGCTTCTATTATAAGTAAGTTATTTTTGGAGTAGACTTGGCCTTTAAAAGGGCCGGCCTCCAACTATAGTATAGGGGCCCGGACGATTAACCTAAATAGCTTAATTGCAGCAGTGAGGCGGTTAATAGGCCTACTACCTTGGACCTAACCGTGATAGGTCGATCAGCGTCAACCTACGCCGAACGGGTGTGCACATGCAGAATCAAACACTATGTCGAATTTCTAAGAGAATTTGAATAAAAATATAGGTCTAGCCATTTTATATATAAAATATGAAATAAATGCAGAGTATAAGGGCGCTTATAATTAGTTATCAGTTATAATTGGGCCTGCTGATACGTAGGGCCGGCTACGACGGACTGATAATTTTCATGCTGACTTTGACAAATGCAACCATTTGCGTCTGTTTCAATGCATATGGGCTCCACGGTTCAAAAACATAAGAACAACCGTCAATCGACCACGTGGCAATTAAATCGTCTACACTTTGCCGCCAAATGTAGGCTTTTACCCATAATGCCACACGATATGTCGCAGTATGGCGACGGGATGTGATGAGCCGAGAAAAGTTCATACTTGGTCGCGTCGAGGAACACGAAAAACTGAGGCGAGCGTAGCTTTGATTTGTCGCAATTTTTACAAATTAGGGTATGACCGTTCATTTATTTTCTCCCGTTTGTGTGATTTTGTGTGTCTATCCCCATAAATAAACCCTTCAAATGAACGATCTTTTGAAATGACAAATTTCAATGTGTATAGGCCCTACTGTGCTAGCTACGTGCGTTAGAGCACGTGGCGCATGGTCGCGTGATGGGTACGTAGGACTGTATATATGTGTAATTGTTCGTGCATGCAATGCGCCCATATGTACGGCCATGCCAGGCACAGTGTTATTTCAAACGGCACCGTTAGACCTCGCTGTGGGAACACCAGACGTGGACGAAACCTCATTTTAACACAAGTATAATATATGCCTATAACTCTATAAATGTACTAGGGGTTAGACTTCGGCTTGCAAAGCTGTTTGTACGATTAATTATTAGAATCGTCGGACTCGGTCTCGGAGTTGTAAATTGTGTATGAACTACATTATGACATCCAACAACATTAGATAATTCTAGATCTAGATGATGGATCTAACTTGTGAGAACCATAGGTCATCATGCATGCCCTATAGCTCTTCCTGCCCCTGGCAATGCCTATTTTCATGATAAGGAAAACCCATGAACTTGTCCATGTTTTCATTTAAATTTCAACTAGATCTATAGCCCTACATGTACCCTACACAAACAAGAATATTTCATCTACAGTATTGAAAAAGTTCAACGTCAGGCTGCACGTTTTGTTACCAACACCTATGGGTGGGATATATGCAGCAACGGCTTCAATCCAAGCTTTAGCATGGTAGGGACACAATGACTTTTTTTCCAAATTTGTGAGGAAATATTTAGCGGCCAGCCAGTGAATAGATCAAGAGGCACTAATTTATTTATTTTTGTCAATTCATAAGATTTTGTATACAAAATCTTACAATATATGCTAATTTGGACATTTACACACACATTAATTTCAATGACCACCAAAAATGGAACAGCCTTCAAGGTTCAACAGTACCAAACCAGTCCTCTTTCAAATCTGCTGTCCTACAGAATTAATTCTAACTTTTACATGTGCTAGTAATACTAATAGTACTTGTCCATGCAGCACTCCTCCACCACCTCAAGTTAAAACCTCATTTTGGAGTATTTAGGAGGATTACGAACCAAATAGGCCTACCGGTACTCTACGGTCTTCCAAAATTGGCATGACTACATGTATGTAAAGAGATGCAAAGTTCAAGATCAGCTACCAGTATGCGTGACATTTTCATGACTCGGCGCGCGGGCGAGAGTATAGGGTATAGTGTATGTTTCGAAATCGCGCGCATTCATGCATGCTATGTGCATGCGATATACGTACATGTATGCACCCTGCCACGAGCTTGCTGATCGAGGCCTCAAGGCGGTCGGCCAGTACGTAGTCTAGCAATTACTACCTTGTTTTTCTTCTTTTTCCCAGTCTGGCCCTGATGCATGACAAAAATGGTTGCCATGCGTGACAGATTGACAGCGTTTTCAGACCCTCGATGCGCGTGACTGTCACGCATAATGCGTGACACTTGGTAGCTCTTTGAGGTACACACAAAAATTCTTATGACAGTAGAGCAATAATTAAAGCGTTATCATTGTTATGCAACGTACTGTGGAAGAACATCAGATAAAAAATGTTCCCTGAAAAGTATGGCTCTTCAAATATGGCATGTAACGGCATACAAATCGGGACAGATTTTTATGCCACATGTTCATGTAGTCCCATATACATATTTCTGTGTACAGTGCTTGTGACTTTACCAAGACTGGGCCATATTAATTTTCATTTTGATGATTCCAGAACCTTGCAGTACACACCAATACCGGTATGCTAGATGATCAACCTTTTCTGATCGATTCCTCACCGTCTTTCACATTGCAATCGCATGACCAGAACTCAACTAGCAAGCTCATAATTCTGTCTCTTTCAATCTTCCCAACTGGTGGTGTATGTAATTAACTTCATATACCATCATAAAACATGATTGTTAGTGGAGTCAAAGTGATCCCCTATCTATTGACTTTAAATAACATTTTCCACATTGTAACCCTTTCTTGTTTAAAGACAGGTACGAAATGGGCTCTGAATATTGGCTCGTATAAAAATTGATGAAATATACCCATTTTCACAGAATTTAATTTTAGTTGAAGGTTTCCCTTTGAAATTTTGACTCTTTTTCATTAAATTTCTTGCTCTCTGAATTATACTCTTTTCACACTGGCAATATTTTGCTTAACCCGGTGGGGTTAAGGGGGGTCTTAGCCCCACCTATAGTACGGGGTTAAGCCTATTCCACTTTCTGTTGGCTAACCCCACCTATAGTACGAGGTTAACTAACCCTGCAAAATAGCTGGGCTAACTCCGCAATTGTGGTGCTAACCCCGCAATTGCGGTGCTAAGCGAATGAATGAGAACAGAAACGAAAAATAGTCCGGTACTACGCAATGGAGCGTATCGCAGCTGGCAAGATGCCAAGTATGTCCAATCATAACATGCACGATATCCGGGGTTAACGAAATGCAGTGAGAACAGCGGGAATTTTCTTATTCCGGAATAGGCGCTAGTACGGGACTAAAAACAGCGTGTGTGAAAAGCCAAAAAAAATAGTCCGGGGTTAAGGATAGTACGGGGCTAAGCAAAGTACGGGGTTAAGCAAAACCAGTGTGAAAAGAGTATAATAGAGACCTGTGAACATTACAGAGCATGAAGTTCGTGAATATCCTTGAAAATTACCATTTTTACATGAAATATTAACTATCATGTCTACATGGAGTGATATCACCAGGCCTTTCGGCTTAAAAATTTAGGCATTTAAAAAAATGTATAAAATAATTGCATGTACATGTACATAGACAACTTTATTTGTAAAGTGTACCGATATTTGCTCTACATGTTTATGTTAGTAGTTCCATTTTGTAATACTACATTGAAATATGAGCTTCAAATATTATACTTACAGCTGTACACAAATTGTGTTTTTAATTTTAGGTGATCGTTACTTTTTAATATATTGTGAGTTTTGCATGTTTTAATTCAATAAAAAGACCATAATAATAATAATGATAATAATGGCTTCTTATATAGCGCACATGTCCGCCACGTTGTGACGCTCCTGGCGCTGCTAGATAACCCTGGCTTTAGCAAGGCGGCCATTGCGGCACTCTAGCATTTCAAGGAATTAATTCCTGCCAGGTTCCCATTTCCATCACCTGGGTTGAGTGTGGCAAATGTAGATCAATGTCATGCCAAAGGACATTAGTGACATGGAAATGTCTCTGCATTTTGTGTACTTGAAGGGGCAGACAAAAACAACATGCACATGCTCCGAAGGCTGCTTTTACACTTGTTTTATCTGTTTACATTTTTTTACACATTTTTATGGAATGTACTGTACATGTACATGTAGCTGACTTAGTTTGGGATAGGATTAGACTTTGTTCTATTTCATCCAAGGATATTCAATTTTGTTTTATACTTACTGTGAATTTTAAATCGTCAAAATGAAAAGAAACTGACTCAAATCAATGGAAGGGAATTAAAAATAGCAAGTATACTGGTACATGTATACATATTTACATGTTTAGGCCTAATTTAGATGTAAAATTAATAGTCCAGCCTTGCCAGCATGTTGGTCTACATGATTTGTCCGATTTCCATCTCTCTAGTAATGATCCTCAATGTGAATTATGAATAGCAATCGATCGACCCTCATCTCACATTATGAATTGCGCCATGGCGGTCCTTATGCCTTTATGAATAGTGATTACTGATTAGTGACCCCCTTACGTTTTAAGAATAGCGGTCCTTAAGGTTTAGGAAGTTACATGTTATGAATAGCGATCCTTTGATAGCGTCATATAGCGAGGTTACTTTGTTTCAGATACTGTACATGTAGTATTGGGAGATAGGAGATGGCAATGAAAGAGGGCACATGCCATATGCCTCGTGGCGCACGTGACACTAGCGTGTACCTTTAAATACACGAAGGTTGTGTTCTGGGGTGCAGTCACAGTGTATTATGAAAAATATTTTATGAGTGCATTTCTTTCATTCTTTGTATTTTCCATTTGGAATTTGTGCAGTAGAAATGTCCACCTAAATAGATTAATTGGTCTTCAGATCTAGCCCTGTATCCATACTATAGTACCCAACTGTTATGCCATGTTCATATATGGTCCCATGTACATGTACCCATTTCTGAGTACGGTAGTGCATGTGATTTTCAACCTTTCCCTACATGCACCTTACAGTTGGTTTCTTACAATGTAAAACCATGACTATAGTAATCATATTATATATATATCTACAACTACTCTATTAAAGGTAATACAAAGTTTTGGTATGGGGTCATGAATTTGGTTCAAATAAAAACATTGGAAGCATATACGATCCTACAATATTCAGAAATCGTTGTCGCGGTCGAAATCGACTCTAAAGTTATGAAAATGTAAATAATAAACATTTTATTTTGAATAGCTCCCTCTCAAGGTCAAGATATTATTTAAGCTATAAAACGATGTTTATTGACTAAAATCGACCGATTAGCTATTGTCGTTCGGAAATTATATACCACAACTACATACTCTGAGATTTTCATGGTCGCAGCTACCATTGTACAGCCGTAGGAGGTATTTGGAATTTATCAAAATTTACCGGGAGCACCGGTAAATCTTTATATTCAATCTTTCTCGAAAGCAGAAGTGTTTTAGGGGCTAAAATTTCTGGTGTTTTTAATACATCCACAGGGGCATCCAAATATATCAAAATTGTAAAGAATCACTATCCACCCATTTTTCAAAATTTCCCAAAACTTTGTAATACCTTTAAAGAAAGCCATGTTGTGAATCAAATTCAAAGGGTATATCAGCCAATAAATGAATGATCCAAGCAACACACGACATGCAGGCCATTTATGTATTGCATCCTGTTTTGATGGACAGGGTACTACATGTACAGTATGTACAGTAGACTCTATAGTATTGTAAGAAAAAAAGTACATGTATGGGTGTATATATACTAGGCCTATATAATTATACAAGTCATGTAGTTTTCTGTATGTACACGTACGGTATAGGCCTTAATTAGTAGGGATTTTTTTTAAAATCAGCTTTGCATTTTTTTAAGCACAGGAGTTAAGGAGGTTTTTAAATGTACAGTCAACTAACATATTTAGGGAAAATTTATTTACCGGCAACCATGTACACAAGCAAATTTAGCATTGTGTGTAATGTATGTACATACAGTGTAAGGGCTGGTAGCTAGTGTGCACAACTAAATGGGATTTAATAGTGCTATACAAGATTCAATTTGGCAGCAATCCACTTCGTATTTTGGTCATCTTGCAGGTCAGCTGATAATCTAATTTTGGTTGACCAAAAAAGAAATATGCATGGTTTCAAACTTCTAACTAATTAATTATTTTAAAGGTACTATGTCCCTTTTGCAGCCAACCTCAAATTCTGTAGAACTTTGCAGGAATTATGAATATATGTCATGTATGTCCTATCTGTAAAATTTAAACGTTAGCAGTGTCCTAATATTCAAATTATGCAAGGAAACCCGTTTACTTGCTAGACTTCACTGTCAGACACTATTGAGTGACTGACTGGCTTTTTTTTCCTTTGGTAATAACATATCAAATGAGCTGTAAAGGGTACATGAGCATTTGTCTACATCAATAACCCACTTCTTGTGATGGCCAAAATGTAACTGATTGAATCTTTGCGCAGCATAAAACGTATGACCATTTGGTACAATGGTCTGAAAATCAAGACTATTTCTTATTGGCTCTATAGCTCCTACATGTAAGTCGATTTGACAACTAATAGTCATTATTTTCCCACTTGAAGACATTTTAGAGTCCCACCTTTTTAGGGAAGTTTTAAATTAGTAATATCTTTCAAATGCCGTTGGAATTTAACCTTTTCATTTTTTTGGCCTGCAAATGGGACATAGTACCTTTAAATACCGGTATTGTTGAATTTGTTTGCCTGTATTTGCACTTGTACAGGCCTACAGTTCATCTAAAAAGGCATACCAGGGTAGACTATATCATTTTGAGAAAAAAACTAAGGACAATTTAGCAAAATAAGAATTGCATTGGCATGTATAGACCATTTTCGTAATGTTATCAATTAATGCACAAATCTTTGTTAATTTAGTGCCTTGTTTTAAACAATTATTTCATTCACCTGTTATGAACAATTGCATTTCAATAGTCAGAATTGCATACATTAATTGTTGCTAGGTAGGACAAACATTATGGCTTAATTGTTCTACCTACATATATACATGTACAGTACATGTAATTGTATGCAATTAGAATTCTGACTATTGTATTGAAATATAATTATTTGTAATAGGTGAATGAAAAGAAATTGTAATATGATACTTAATTAGCAAAGTTTTACAATGCATTACATTTAATTACATTACATAAATGGTCTATTATAAGGAAAATTAAGTAATGGAACACATTCAAATGTTCTAATTTGATTACATGTGTTAGAATGTGACTGCTCATGATTGAATCTTTAAGTGATGTGTCACTCTGTGACAGTCATTACTGATGGGTCATACTGACAAGGCACTTAAGTTATTAAGTAATATGTACTTTAGTGCTTTATTTCTTTGTTTTGTTTTGATTAGTTGTTTATCTGCTGTTTAGTTGTTTATTTTGGCTCATACTGGAAGGGCACAGCACTGTTATACAATGCTTCCGCTGCACTCACTTCTACATGTAGGTCGTATTGTAACCAACAACAAAAAAAATCAATAAATGTAGCCTCAAATTGATCTAGCAATATCCATTAAAGGGATCAGGTAACATGCTGCAATGATAATTATAAATCTTTAGGACAGTCATGATTTCTACAAGCTGATGGCCTGTCTGATTATCAAGATATTTATGATTGGAAATCGAAATCAAATTTTGCGTTTTCCTAACGGTTTTCGTAACACTACAGTCTATTGGTAAAACCGGTCATTCAAATATTTTTAATTTTTGAGCACTTCTCGATCATTTTAAAGCGCAATTATGTTGGTTTCCTTGTCATAAGCAAAGAAGAGGGTCGTTATTCATAAGGTCCGCTATTCATAATCGAAGAAGGTCGTTATTCATTTAAATACGAGAAAAGAGTCACGCGCGCGCGCTATTCACCCTCTTCTCATATAAATAGCGACCCTCATGGTAGCGGTCCTCATAGTGACCCCAATATATATTATGAATAGCGCCCCTTCTTCATGTTCATGATTAGCGACCCCGATTTTGTATTATGAATAGAGGTCCTTATGAGTAATGACCCTCAATGTGAATGCATGTACTTGCACAATGGGCTAGGGCATATTATAGTATCTTGTGTTGATTTGAGTGAAAAATAATGAGCTCAACTTCCACAGAAAATTTGGTTTCTAAGTACAAATGTTTTAGTTTGATTAAAGTCCAAAACGAAATAGGAAGTTGTTAATCCAGTTTCATTCCTATATCTTTCTGATTGACTGGATCTGACTTGTTTACGTTTAGTCAAAACTACAGTGTATATGCTTCAGTTTTTGATGGTCAGATGACTTGTATAGATCTATACGTGCGCAGTACAATTAGAAATGTTGATTACCATCTGGTTCATTCATTGGAAAGCTATTTAATCTCTGGTGATCGATCTCTCTTGTATATACTTCAGGAAGTCGAGGCTTATGGCTTTATACATGTGTACATGGGGCATAGTTCAGCCAGTCAATGTTTGTTTTTAATTTGAAACATGTCTGCACATTATTGTTGATAAGATGAATGTGTACCTACATGTATGTGTAATAGGTTTTGTTTATTAGTTTGTTACAGTACATGGATCTTATGGGATTCTTTTTTGTAATTTTAAAGTGAGGAAAAATTTAATTTTTGTTATATAGTCTGACTTGTACTCTCACTGCCTCTCATACATGTAGTCACAATGGTATGATAAACATTGCAATTTGTGTTTTAGTAATTGTCTTGAAAGAAAATGGCACAAATCAGTTCTACAGTAAGTCATAATGTCATTGCCCTGCAGTAGATCCAAGCAATTAAAAGGGGAAAAATTGGTTGGAAATCACATTCACAAAAAAAGCCACAATTATTGTACACTATTTAAAGGCCTACCGGTATGCACTTGTTTTAGGATTTAAAAAAAAAAAAAATTTAAATAAAGACATCATTTATTTGTAGTAACAGTCAGTGTTGGATTTTGTTTAATTCTGAAGTTGTTTTCCGTCCTTACCAGGTGTTGACAGTGCACACAGCAATTAATTTCATGCACACAAACCCAAATATATATACCCTTACCAATTTTTGTCATACTGGCCAAAACAATTAACTTTGACTTGGTGATTTCTTTATCAGAAATAAGTTATGTACAACAAATTCCATTGGCCAACAAAAATAGAATTTTTATTTCATGACCTAGGCTACATATTCTACATATGTCATCCATGAATGAAAAAAATCTCTTTTGATATGACTATAGCAAATGGTAGGGGTACCAGAAAGCACCATTTTTGTTAATGGTCACACCAAGAGATTCTCCTTTTTGGATGAAATATGTTGTTTTTTAACTACGTCATACATTGCACGGAATGTGATTGTAGATCAAAAAGGATTCAAATTTCATTTGAAAGAAATTGAAAAGAAGTGTGTGATCTTGTAATATTGGTCAACAAAGTTTTGCAAAATGGTGATGATTTTTTAATCCATTCTCGCTCTCTCTCTCTCTCTCCAGATAACATTACGTCTGTGGATGTGAAGTGACATAAATGAATGGAATAGATAAATAGACATATTTCTGTGTGGTAAGTAGCATATTCACCTTCGACATATAATCTAAAGGACAATTTTTTTATTTATTTATTTATTTTTTTTTTTTTTTATTTATAATGGGGGGGGGGGGGGATCTGAATGAATTTAACTCAAGCTGATTCTGTATTGTTTATCTTGCAGTAGAGGGGTTGGTGTAGAGCAGCAAAATATAAAAAATTGCTGGAAATCACAATTTGTAGAAAAGCACAACTCTCAATTTGTACATAATCATACATGTGTCAGGATACTATGCTTGATTTTGTTATGTTTCATTACTCATTATTAACCTGTTGTATATTATAATGTTTCACCGCTCTTCAGCAGATATCATTTATATCTAATCTTGATTCTGTGAGAATTTACCTTCTGTCATAACTCTATAGATTGCCTTGTTATTATACAGTGCGTCCCAGAAAAAACGAAACCGAGAAGTATCGATGTTTTATCATAATTTAATCACAACCATAATTAATGAATGATACATATTTGGAAAGCTTAGAGTCTCCTCTTTCAGTTGATACTACTCAGATGATGCATATTTCATGCATGAGTGATTAAAAGCAATTTGAAGGAAGGAAACCAAAAAGACATTTGGCGGGCGGTATCTGAATTTCGAAGAAAAATTCACATCTCTAGAAAGTTGAGTTTCTGCCCTTTCATATGACACCTTAATCAGGAAAAATGAGCGAGGAATAACAAAGTTATGTTTGTTTAAAGTAGCCCTTACATTTTCATAATTTTAACAAACGAATTCGTTTTCACTGGGTGCCTGCCGTAGCAAAAAGCAGATTTGACAAAAGACTTAACTCCGTTTCGTTGACAATCAGCCATGCATGAAGACTCTCGTCTACGGCTGATTGTCAACGAAACGGAGTTAAGTCTTTTGTTAATTTCGTTTATTGATACGGCAGGCAGCCAGTGAAAACGAATTCGTTTAATCAAATTATGGAAATGCAAGCACTACTTTAAACAAACAGAACTTTGTCATTCCTCGCTCATTTTTCCTGATTGAGGTGTCATATGAAAGGGCAGAAACTCAACTTTCTAGAAATGTGAATTTTTCTTCGAAATTCAGATACCGCCCGCCAAATGTCTTTTTGGTTTCCTTCCTTCAAATTGCTTTTAATCACTCATGCGTGAAATATGCATCATCTGAGTAGCATCAACTGAAAGAGGAGACTCTAAGCTTTCCAAATATGTATCATTCATTAATTATGGTTGTGATTAAGTTATGATAAAACATCGATACTTCTCGGTTTCGTTTTTTCTGGGACGCACTGTATATCTTCAGTATATATAAGCCCTTAGTTTGTGAACAAGATACATGTTTCAAAATTGGAACGTGGAAGCAATATAAACTGAGGGATGCAAGGCACAAGGTTCATGGAGGCCTTCTTAACCCTTACTGTACTGGGCAATCTCCGAAAATATGGAGGGGGGCCTCCCTGCTATATAACGTTTAACAAGTCCCATGCGATATGTAATTTTTTTCCCCAAATATTTTTAATCAACAAAATGAAGAATTCCATGAAATGATCCTGGAATAATGTTGCTCTTTGTTATCGCTACCATTAATCATACATACTGTACGTCTAGTCACATTAAGAGATTTTTGTATTCATGGAGGAAATAAACGGATAAGAGTTATAAATGTATGTTGTATATTACACAGAATCATCCATTTGCATTATTTGTGTAAATGCTTTATTTATTTCATTTTTATGCAGTCCTCTGTGCAGCATGGTCTCTTGGAGAACAACAAGCATCGGACAACATCATGGAATCTATAAAGATCAAGAGCAATGCGAGGAAGTCGACCTACAGTGGGAGGCCGAGTGTAGCCCACCAGGAGCAGCTGAGAATGAGACAAGCCTTAAAACTGAAGTCCAATGCCAACCATGTCCCAGTGAAGTCATCTCCAACAACTTGGAAGAGCCCTGGATGGTCTCTGAGCGCAAGAGTGCGTCAAGGCACCAGGGATGAGCTTTTAACTCCAATGGTCGTCGCGAACGACAAGGAGAGCATTCCAGAAGCTGCAGCCTTGAACAGTGACATGAGCAGCGGATCAGGGAATGTCGAAAATGGTGCCAGCAGTGAGAAAAAAAGTCCAGATCAAAGAAGCCTCTGGTCACTCTTTTCAGCTCCAAAAGAGAAGGTGGATGAAAACGCATCCCAGGTAGATTCCATCACCAACGGTTCTGGCAAAAGCGAGGATGAACATCATACACCTAAGCGTGTCCAAAAAGTTCCATCACGAGATCCAAGGACTAGAAAGAGAGAGGAGTCTAAGGCAGAACTCACCAAAAAGACCAGTCCAACTTCTTTCAATCTTTTGTCAAAAATGAAACCACTGAAAAATGCTTCAAGGAACTTCTTTGCGCATCTGGGGAAAAAGCCAGATGTTTCTGCTAGCCCGGAAGTTAGTGCGATTTCAGAACATGATAGAGTTACATTGGACTCTCAACACGATGCAAGTAATGCTGCTACAGAGCGACGTGACAGCAGAGTAGGTAAGAGGACATCGGTTGTGTCAAGAAACAAAAACTTAAAAGACAACAGAAAAGATAGCTCAAAGAAGGAAGAGAATTATGAGCAAAATTGCAATATACTTCATCTGAGAAAGCAAGCAAGGATTTGCTCAAGTACTAGAGATAAAAAGGAAAATTCTGTGACGGTAGAACATTCTAGGATGAAGGAAAGTGGTAGTAAAACAAGAAACAAAAGAGGAGAAAATGCACTTCCTGACACTGGGGAATTGGTCTTGGCAAACCAAAATCAAGATAAAGACGCTTCATTAGAAGAGGATGCTACGAGTGACACAACCAGCCCTCCAGAACATGAGGAAGGACCCAGCAAAGACATAGCTATGCCGACTCTGACATTACAGGCAGAAATTGAGCATAAGCGATATCCAAGTAATGTGTCAAGTGAACTTGATGAAAGCGAGTGTCTATTTATTGATGAGCAAGCCCATGCTGATTCTCCATCAGATAATGATGAAGACTCCAGTAAGGTACAGAATGAAGAGGAAGATCATGTCCTACGTGTGTGGAGTCTGCAGTCAGAGGGAGAAAAAAACAGTGACTTCCAGGATGTTGACCTCAGCAGTTCATTCGGTGGAGATGCGAACTCTTCACTGGGTCTAGATGATAGTTTACCATCAGTAGGTAACGAATCTCTGAACAGCTTTGGTGTGTCCAAAACAGAGAATGATGCGAGATTTGTAGAGAGACTCCATGAAGTTGAGAAATCTGGTGCTTTGTCAAAAAGCTGTAGTGAGAGAATCTTAGAAACAGCCAATGCCACTCTCAAAAATGCAGAGACACGTACGCACAGGAGGAGGAGTTTGGACGAAGGCCCTCCAAAGTTACAAGCTCAACCAAACACACATCATCTTCTACAGGAATTGGATAGCTTGTTAGAGTCCAGTACTTTTCAGAGTGACTCTCATTCAAACATACCACTTGAAACGATAGAGGATTCAAATAGGAAGCTTGAACCAAGTCAGGATTCAAACACGCTGGTTGAAGATAGTGAGCCCTCAAACATGCAATATGATGAAATTGAAGGAACATGTGGAAAAGATTCCCTCAATCAAATTGAAGAATCTGGCCATAGCAATGCAACAGAGTCTGCCAGGAACATATTCAGTCTCTTTGGTAGTGCGAAAAAGCCATTATCGCCTAAGAACATTGTTAAGCTTCAAATTGATAGAGGTAACCCCTACAGCAGCTCATATCTTTCTGCTTTGTCAAAAGACTCGATAGTACTATCTGGAAGTTGCTCGGGCGAAAGGAACAAATCGACAAGGACAGAACATGCTGAAAATACTGCCAACACTTTGTCAAATAACAACGCACCAGACACCGGACTCCCAACTTTATCTTTTCGTAATGAGTCGCACGATACACCAGGCATTTTTTTATCTGGTAACAAATCATCAGAACACGGTCTCCCTTCTTTGACAAATGTAAAGTCACCAGGTACTAGCATTCCCAGCCTGACACCAGAAACAGGTACAGGAGATGGACAAGGAAGCAGGCAGAAAGATATACCTCTCCAGAACAGTCAACCTCCGGAACTGTGTCTGGAGGTGAATCCATCATCCCTTGGTGGGAAAGAGGCATCCTTGTCTTCTCCAATCTTCCCTGCACCGGACGAAGAAAATGTGGACAACGTACCATTCTTAGCATTTGAAACTAGGGATGATCTTGTATCATATTCCAAGGCAATGAAGCTGAAAATGCAGAGAAAGCCTACTCAAACAAACAAAGTTCCTTCCAAGAAATGTGCGTACCCTGCTGTGAAAAATGTTAAGATGAAAAAGAGAAGGAAGAACCCAATGGAGGCAAAGATAAAGGCTCTTGAACAGGATTTACTGTGGTCCATGGAAAGCAAGGGTCTTACAGAAATAGTCCATCCTGTTCTTAGTAGAAAAGGAGTTGCTCTGGATGCAGTCAAGAAAAATGATTTAGTTGTGAATGTGCGAAACGAAGAACTTGAAAGATTGTCGTACAAAAAACCAAAGCATAAGAAAAAGCATAGGTCAAAGTCAGAAATTGGCCACACATCAGATGCCAGAGGGCAGGTCAGGCATTCAAATTCTGTTGGGCTTTCGAGACATAGACATTTCTCAAGTTTGCATGTGAGGAAAAGTAGCATAGACAAAGACTGTAAAACAGAGCATGCAGAGAAGCCCTCAGATACAGGGAAGGTTGTTGGACTGAAGCATGGACGTTTTCCAGATCTGCAGAAGAGCATTAGCAAAGTGCAGAGCTCTGAGCAGTCAAAGAAAGAGACAGAGATGAAAAGAAGTGAAGCTAAACATCAAGAGTGGGCAGTTTGTCAAAAGGAATTGCATGCTCCATCGGAGAGACCATCTCTGAAATTGAAGCTTGTAACCAAAGCAAAGAGCACATCTCCCACAAAAGTTGAGCAGAGTCCTCTAGCCTTGTCCACTAAACCTAGGGAAAGCACAGTGCCTGTAAAGAGTCCTACTTCCCACATTCCAGTCAATGTTCAACAGCTACAATTACCATCATCCTCCGCTGTAACAAAAAGTACCGTACCACAGCCCAGTGCAAGGCTTCCGGTAGAGGAGAGTCTCCCCTTCAAACCTTTCGAAAAACCCGTCGCATCAAAGAAATCAGCATTTGTGAGTGATGCTCTTGAAGATCTTCTGCAAGGAGTTGGCATAAACAATAAGATGAAGCCTCTCATCTCCCCTTCTACAATATCTGTGAGCAATGCCAAGGTAGTCTTCAAAGTACCAAGTAGACAGAGTCATTCTGTGAAGACACTGGACATGGCACTCAAGAGACAAAAACCATTGAATGTTGCTTCTCCAAGCTACAGCAGCTTATTTCTCAAGGATTCTCATAATGAACACAGAGGTGAGAAAAAGAAGAAGAAGAAGAAGAAAAAGGAGAAACACAAAGATAAAAACAAGTATAGAATCAAGGACGGGTTTGTCTTTGGAACTGGACCTGATGACTTGGTTAGAAAACTACCTAAGCTTCCATTTACTAGCTATGGGAAATCATTTGCGAGACCTCTATTTGCGAGAGAGCGGCAAGATGTCAGCAAGGTTGGTGAGAAGTCTCAAGGTTTCCTTGAAGTCAGAAATGTTCTTTCCTTGTCTGATAAAGCTACGGGTAAACGCCAATCTGAAGAGCCCGAGGTGCAAGGCACTAAAAAGATTAAGCAGGAGCCAGAAGAAAGTAATGAAGATCAACCATATGCTGATGAAAACCTTCCACCCATCTTGAACATGAATCTGTCACCTAGTGGAAAAGATGGGGATCTTTTACAAGAGGAAAGTAACATTGCGTGCAAAGAATCCAAAAGTGAAGAAGGTCAGGCTCCGTCTGAGACTAAAGTGGGGGGAAAATGTAAGGAATACCAGGATTACTGTCGTCTTGGATGCATATGTAGCAATCTAGATGAAGCAAGACCTGTGCAAGAACTGAGTAATCATTGCCGCAAAGTGGATTGCATGTTCGAATGCATATGCAAGAAGTCTTCATCACAGTCCATGACAGGTACAAGAATACGACGGCCTCCTACACATGCTCGTGATATGCTCTTTTATGATGAGTCGTACAAGTTTTGGAGGGTTGGGGATCCCGAAAGTACCACAGGAGAAGTGAAGAAAATGCAATTGCTTGATCATCTCCCAGAGAGCGAGAAAAGGAATTTGGTCAGTACTTGTGCTAGGACAAGGCATTTCGTCACTGATAAGCCAGATAAATGGATCAAATTGAAGAGGAATCAGCAAGGAGATGAAGCAGACCAACACGTGGAAAAGAAAAGAGCTGCTGAATCAAATGTTGCTAATCCCTTGGCTTCAGAGAGTTCAAAAACTCATTTAACTAATAGCAACCGCGATCTGCAACATAGAACTCGGCGTATCGTAAAGCAGCAAAAATCACTTCACAGAAAAAAGGAGTTCATACCCTTGATATTTGCAGCCAAGGAGAGGCAGAAGAAGCAAGTTTCAGATCAAGCCAGTGAAGTTTTTTCCAAGAGCAATGTGAAGAACATCCCTCCTGCTGAGATGACTGCACCACTCTCTCTTGCTACTACGTCATCCCAAGGACAAGCACCTCAAGGATCAACCTTCTTACCAGTATCAAAGCAATACTTGTTGAATGGCAATCTGATGAACATGGTCATGCTGCCAAATGGAAATAGGATATTGATACCAGCCACTTGCCAACCAGCCACTTGCGAACCACTCTCTGTCACAACAGCTATGGAACAAAGCAAACCTTTTTGTGCTTCTGAGGCCAGACGCCCTGCACCGAAGGTGAAATGTGCACAATATGAAACATCAGCAATCCCTGTACAAGTAGCCCAACCGATCATGAATACCTCAATGCAATCCACTGCACAGAATGAAGATGGGCTAAAACTCCCAACTGAACAAATTGGCAGTTCAGTGTCCAGTGTGACTTCTGGACACCAGAGAGCAGTCTTGCCTGTACGGTTCGAACTGACATCATCTGGGATAGTACTTAAACCAGGGGTAGAAGCTCCAGCAACTGCAGCAGCTCCAGTCTCTTCAAAAGGGACAGAGCCCGGTGTTCAGCTTAATATGGCTCGGCAAGCACTTCAGAACTTGATTGAAAAGGAAATTTCAACAGCAGTACCAGCCAAGACTTCTTCCAAGAAACAGGATGCAGCTGCCAGTTTGCAGGAACAGGAGCATAGTGCCACAAAGTCTGACATCCAAGTTTGTTCACCCTCTGAATCTGCAAGCCATGAGGATAAAGAAGAAATCGATTCTGCAACCAGCAAGGCATCCCCGGTCCCTGGATCTAGCCCTAGGAAAGCAAATGCTGCTTCCAATACACATGATAAATCACAATCCATGCCCGACAGTGGGATGGAAACTTCTACGAAATTGTCTTCCTCTCTACCAGGGTTTGATAAGTTGTCAGAGATTGTAAGACGGACTTCTGTTGATGATGATGATGGATTAAGTCCGGTAAAGAAACTAACCCGGAATGTTTCAGATTGGTTGCACAATCCAAAGATCCAGAAGCCATGGGAACTGCAAAATTACACAGGAGTGAAAGGTCCTTGGTTCACTACAGAAAAAGAAGGTGTGAAGGTAGTTCTTCAGAGAAACAAAGATAAAAGATCCCCGTTTGTAAAAGGAGGCAAATCGCCATCAAAACCGATGCCACAGACAACTTCGAAAAGACCCTCAACATCACCATCACCAGTCATTTCTCCCAGGAAATCTGCAAAGTGTGAAAAGGCAGCTTTCCAAAACACAATGGATAATGATCCAAACTCTTGTGAAGGAAAAGGTTTGGCCAAAGATGAAGGGGAGGCATCTAAAAATGTTCATTCTGTTGAAATGGAGCCTAATAAGAAAGCAGAAACACCTGTAAATGAGATCTTTCAAACATCAGAAGAGTCTGTTGAGGATAAAGCGGAGCCCTTCCAAGAAAGCAATAAGCTAATAACAAGAACTGAACATCTGAATAAAGAGGACCAGTATAATCTCTCTGAAACTATTGATCTTCTGTTAGACAGCAATGTCATTAGTATTGTCTCTACCTGTAATAGTCGGATAGATAATAGACTTGAGAAAGAAGCTTCCAAACCTCTTGTTGACGCCCCTAACAATTCTGAAATAAATGAGAAGACAGTAGTTGATGGACAAAGTGAACAAAGTAAATTCACTGCTTCTGGAGGATCTGATCCACCTAAAGCTGTATCTCCTTCACCAGATGCTAGTGTTGATGATGAAATGGATGCAGAAGGAGAGATTGGCAATGAGGATGCAGAAGGAACCCTGGGTATTGAGCACTTTGCAAGGTTTAGTGAAGAGGATGTTTATGGACCCTTGGATGTTGACGAGGAAGTGCCATGTTCCTTTGACTTGCCTGCAGACTGCAAAGATGATGACAACTCCTCTGTAGCATCCCTGAAAATAGATGAAGGCATTACTAAAAATATATCCAATGCTGAGTTGGGGATGAGCACATCCTTACCAAAGGACCATATTCAGGAAACTTCAGAAACCCCTGAATCGAAAGGAGGTACTCTTGAAAACCTACCATCGCCAGCAACTACCGAAAATAGGTTATGCACAGACTTGACTGACTCACCACAAAAGGACTCCCGTAGCTCAAAAGACAAGTCCAACTCTGATGCAGGGATCCTTCTTCATACTGAAAACACACCAGAAGTTCCAGTTGTGGGAGAGTCATTAGACACCCAGATGTCAACTCCTGTCGTACCTGGGCATGTGTCAGAAAATCATCCATCATTGGCTGAGGATATTATCCAAACAGAAACGACCCCCATGAGAAACCCAAATGTTCATCCAAAGAAGTCACCAATTATGAACATCAAATTTGTAGCTACCAGTAACGAGAACTGCACTTCTCCAATATGTTCGTCTCCATCGTCAGAAGTTCTTTCAGAGAACACCCAAGACAGATCACCCACCCCAGTCAGAGACAATGATCCATCAGATGCGGGTCTGTCAGATACAGATAGCTTCACTTTTCCTATATGTACGCCTCCAGTACGCCCATCACCGATATGCATGTCTCCATCGTCAGAAGTCCTTTCAGAGAACGCACAAGACAGATCACCAACCCCAGTCAAAGACAATGATCCATCAGATACAGAGGTAGATGTTGTCAACACAGACGATGATGATGATGAGGAGGTCGATGTTGAATCTGTTGTTGGCGTCACTCCAGCTTTCCAAAACTTAAACCCGTATTCCTCTCTCAGAAACATAACTTCAAGACTCTCAAGTAACCTACGAAAGGAACAGGCGATGGACATGGAACAAACGAAGATCAAACCCAAGTCATCCAGTAACCTGCGAAAGGAACAGGCGATGGACATGGAACAAATGAAGATTAAACCCAAGTCATCCAGTAACCTGCGAAAGGAACAGGCGATGGACATGGAACAAACAAAGATCAAACCCAAGTCATCCAGTAACCTGCGAAAGGAACAGGCGATGGACATGGAACAAACGAAGATCAAACCCAAGTCATCCAGTAACCCGCCGTTTAAAATTTCCATTGGACATAGCTTTGGTTCTCCAACGCACATTAAAAAAAACAAATCATCAGCTGTCTACCGTGCGCCCTTGAAAGTTAATCCGCAGGTATTAGCAGATGCTCCGGTCAAGCACAAGAAGAAAAAGTCCAAGAGAAAATCTCCAGTTTGTTCAGCGAAGCAGTGGGATTCTCCTCATTATCGGGTGGTTTACACTGAACAACCTTTAGTGGTGAGTTTACTGAATGCATTCAATTTTGTTTCCTTTCCTCTGAAAATGTTTTATTTAACAAGTTACAATGAATCAAATTATTTATTCAGTCTTTTTTTTTTAAATAAACAATATTGATAAGGATCAATCTGTTGGAAAGGATTGCATTATCTTCTTTTTTTTCCTCAAAATTTAGATATTCTTTTCTTCTATAATTATTTTTCCATGCACTCATACATAATTAGTTCAGATGTACATACATTGCTTACCAGAAAAACAAAGTCCCCCCCCCCCCCCCTACAATTAATGTGCTTTCAGTTGATACTTTGATCGAATTAATCCATACATGCTTCATTGAGCAATATTGTTTACCAAAATGGCGTGTTAAAATTCCTTTGTACCAGATTTTGGTAAAAATACTAAAAATTAAAATAAAAAAAAACCTCTTTCCTTGAAACTGATTATATAAAGCATGACTGTAGCAAGAGATGGTCAGACCTGTTAATGTTATTTCAATTTCAAATTATCCACTTTAAAACCTGGCTTATAATCCCAAAAATAACAATAACAACTTTCCGTTTCCAATCCGTCTTCTGCCACCCACCCCTCTCTACTTTCGCTGAACACTGAAATGTTTTGTGTGAACTCACCCAACCATTAAGTCCATTATTAGCTGCTAGGTCAGGAAAGCTGAATAGCTTCTTAAATATACATATAGCTACCCACTTTTTGGGGCAGAAAAAGCATGTTTTCATTTTACTTGTTCACTGGCATACATCATTATTTTTTAACGCATCAGGTGTCAATAGGAGCGAGAAAGTATTGGATTTTTAAATTTTTTAAATTTTTTATTTTAATACTATAATTACGTTTTTAAAATAATTTTTGTAGCACCAATTTCCCTTATTTTGATACAATCATGTGTGAATTAATCAACGATAAGTAGTGCATCAAATGAAAAAAGAGAAACTGAGCTTTAAATACATATAAATTATCCTATCAGTATCAATAAAATTAATGAGACAAAATTTCTGCACTGTAATCCAGCTACCGTTTTTCTAGGACACCCTGTATAGTATTTTTAGTCAAATTGTGAAAACAGTTTGCTTGTGTGATAATATTGTGTTTGTGTTAAAGATAAACTCCAGTTCTGGTAAAAAAAAGTGCCAAACAATTTTGGAAGAAAATGTATACTGGCTGAGTAATGAGCATAGAAAGACAAGGAAATCAAGGTAGTACTATATAGCCCCAGCACCATGTGTGTTGTCCCATATATAGCTTTCTGTTACTTTACCAAGACTCGGCCAAATTTATTATGATTTTGATGACTCTAGAACCTTGCAGTGCACACCAATACTTGCATGCTGTACATGATCAACTGTTTCTGATCTATTCCACACCTTTTCTTTCACAATGCAATCCCATTACCAGAACTCACCTTTATCTTTAATATTGTGATTGAGAAACATATTTATAATTTCTTTTAGATACAGGAAGAGAAGGAGGTGGAGGAGGAGGTTAACGAACGAATGGTAAGTTTAAAGCCCCACTGTCCTACTTGTAGCTACTTGCTCCCTCTATATAGAAAACTTCCCCAATCAGTGCCTGTTGGTCCACCATGATCCTCTTTTTCGTATGTTAGTTGAGAGTTGAGTTAATGAGATAGCCACCTGTCAGTGACCTCGCTGTGTGGTCTAATCCCTTCTGGCCCAGTAGTATTGACGGTCTTTCATATAAGATTGTGATATACAGTTAATTCTGCATAACTCGGAAGTCATACAAGTCAAAGTTCAATCAATTTTTTGAACAAACTATGCAAAACATAGCTATTCCCCACTCCTGACGACGGATAGTCAACCTGTTCGAAACGTCGAGCCACTCATCCTCTCCAAGCGCTATAGTTCTCCTGAGAACTATATGCCAAGAAAGATAACAAACAGTCCTTTTCAGGACTACACTCCTCCAAGAAAGATTACCGAGTCAGAGTCCTGTTCAGGACTCCTCATACCTCTCTCTCTCTCACACACATGGTGCAACCGCAAACCTACTGTATATGCAAAACATGTGTGTTGCTACGGTCACAAAGGTTCGTACGAACGATAATTTTGTACGAATCTCCCTGTTTTTCCATTGTCTGAAAATTGTTCGTACGGCGTTCGTAGCAGTTCGTAATGGCATTTGTGACCGAGGCTTTATTTACACTGTCTAAGTTGAATATTGCATTTGTAATTCACACTATTTTGTTAAGTCCCAACAGATTTGACTTATGCAGAGTTAACTTTAGCCCACCCCAGAATTTAATTTTTTTAATTGATGGCCAGATAGTGGCATGAAACTAAATTGATATGCACATATACTGAAGCTTTCCATCTCACTCTCTTTAGAATATGTGACAAAAATCGGTAGGAACAAAAAAAAAATGCAACCAAATACCTTTGACCGGAAAGAAAATTTGCACCAAAGCAAACCAAAAACAAAAATCCCATTCTGTGGGCATAGATTAGGGTAGGTGAGTTGGGAATAAGTTCAAGTTTAAGTTCAATTTATTTCTCCACAAATGCAAAACATAGGGAGCTACATGTACATAGAATAAAATACACATACAATACAATAATAGAACATGTACATCATACTTAAAACAACTTCAGCTGGAGCAATGTATGTTTTAAAAAGAAGAAAAAAATCAGCAAATGTGGAAAGGGTACCGTAGTCAAAAATCCAAAATGATTTGTCGAGGACTACCCCCAATAATAAAAAAAAAAAAATACAATTAAAACTTAAAAGTAAATATAAGGTTAAATGATGAGGTGGTACCAATAAAGAGAAACAAGAGGGAGAAAAATATCAAAGACAGGAAAAAAAGAAAGAAAACAAATTTGTTGTGAGATCAATGCTTCCAAAATAATGCACAGAGTAGGTCAAAGTTGAAAGGTCAAAATAATAGATCGTTATTAATGTTAAACTGCTTGCCCTTAAATGCCTGCATGCATTTTTCAACAAATAATGTGTTCGGTGGACATGGGAGTAGTATTTGACATATTTTATTCGTATGAAAAGCTTACATACCTCTGTTCAGCCTACAAATACCAAATGTTCTATTACCCAGTATACGCATGTACACCAAATACAAAATTATGATTTAGTTATTCAGAGATAAACAGCTGAGAGATATTGATAATAAAAGCAGTGAAAGAAAAAAAGTTGGCAGTCATTATTCAGAGAAATTTCTGTATTGTTATCTTACCGGTCCTCGGGACAATATTAAACTATAGAGGTTTTGAAGAAAAAAATCGCCACAAAAATATTTCTACAAAACATGTAACGTTAAACGATACTGTGCATTGACAATAATACATTTTAGAAGCTGGAGATGCATTTTTAGGGAAAAAGAATGACCTGGGGGGGGGGGGGGGGGTTCACAAAACTTGTCATCAGTGACAAATGACAGTTTTTTGTTATAAGCTACTGAAATCCTTGCTTCTGATTGGTTATCAACAGATTTGCAATTGAAAAAGGCTTTGTTAAATGGGTCCCTGTTCATATGTTATAATTATGTGGATGGCATGATACTTTTTTGACAACTGTACACAATGTTATCTTAAAATATGTCCTAAACATAACAGGATATGAATCTTTTTTTGAATTGTCGGGCATTAAACTGGCACATTTTTTATTTCATTGTTTGCAGTGTTTGTGTTAATTTCATTAGTTGTTGTTTTGGGGATTTTACAGAATGTGAACATAGTGATCCCTCTTTTCATTTATGATTTTTTTCTTTTTTTTTCAAAATTATGAAAAATGTCCTGTGTATAATATTACTGCATGCACTAAAGACAATTTGATATTTGATTGAAATGTAGATATTTGTGAGTACCTCATTCAGACCCATATCATACTTGTCTCGAATGTGGATTAAATTGGATTTCTATGACTCCTATTTTAACAGAGCAATCACAACCGTTTGGAGCGCCTACGAAGGGAGGAACTTCGGAAAACATTCTTTGGGCTCAGCGACGCCGTTCGTGGATCCAAAGAGCATGTAGAATCAGCTGAGTATGGATTAGCCCACAAGAGAGTTCCCCCTAAGATTCATATCTTGAAGCAGGTACTTCATACAACAGCAACAACTACAACACTACCAAAATATTAACAACAACATCAGCAATAATAATAATAATAATTAATACCTCGCTGACAATGTCGAAGGGGATATATAGTACCGTATATAGCTGCCATTTCCTTACGTTCATAACAAATCTGGTTTCCATTTAATAACTTTAGTAATGTTCGATGGATGTTAATGAAATTTAATGTGAAGGTACATGGTATCTAAACACAGCCCAAGTTTGATTTCTGAGTATGAAGGTCAAAGAAGGTCATAGCTCATTAAATATGCGAGCACATCCAGTTTCCATTCAATAACTTTAGTAATATTTTTCAGGACTTCCCATTCCTCCCTCTCTCTCACATAGTGCAACCACAAGCATACTATATATCTACATCACCATGCAAGCCGATACTTATAAGCAGCATCTAACTTTAGTAATGTTGACAGATTTTAATGAAATTTGATATGAAGGTACATGGTAACAAAACATAGCCTAAGTTCGATTTCCAAGTATGTAGGTCGAAGGTCATAGCTCATTAAATATGTGAAAATACCTAATTATTTATCTGAAAAGTTAAACAAACAGCAATTTGTATTACTTGCTGGAAGAGTCTAACACTCATTCCTTGACCAAACTAATCATTCTAATCTTCTGATCTTTTTTTCTTTCTGTTCCAGGCTGTTGCAGAGATTAAGAAACTGACAAATATCGAGAAAGAACTAGTGCAGCAAAAAGAACTTATCCAGAAACGGCAGAGAGGACTTGTCTATGTCCATAGCAACCTCCTTCGTGAGTACTTTTATTCGTGGAAGAAAAAAAATAATTATAAAAGATCTTTGACTTCTGCAAAACTACTTACAAAATGTATTAATATACCAATTGTCATATTGTGTTGCATCAAAGTTTGCTGAAGACATGTAGTTAAACTGTCAATTTAGAAAATCTTTAAGGAACAATCTTCTTGAAATTTCATAGATGCTCCAAGATTATCTCTTTTATTTTAAATCCACTTGGATTTAACTCTTGCTACTGGTTACTAAATATTTTATGCCTCTGCTACAATTACCTTTTGGAGTTGTCTGTCTGTACGTCCCGTTCTCGTGGTCGTGTCATCTCAAGAACCAATTGATGGATTCCTGTCAAACTTAAGTCATGGAAGTTTCTTGCAGAGCCAATGAACTGATTAGATTTTGGAGTCATGAGGTCAAAGTTCAAAAGTCATGGGGCTCATTATGTATGCAAAAATAGCTTGTGATCGCATTGTCATTAGAACCGACAGATGGATTACCTTCAAACTCAAGACATGTATGTATCTTGCAGAGCCAATGAACTGATGAGAGATTAGGGTCACAAGGTCAAAGGTTATGGGGCTCATGTATGCAAAATAGCTTGTGAACGCATTATTAGAAGCGACAGATTTATTACTATCTAACTCAGGACATGTATGTATCTTGCGGAGCCATATGAAAAATAGCTTGTAATCACGATATTCTGAGAACCTGCTAATGGATTACAATCAAACATGAATTTTATAAAATTGCATCTGTTTTGGTTTGTAAAATCGCTGTAAAATATCAGTATAAAATTACGTGCATGCGTCCTCTCGATCGCTAGCCACTTAACTGCATTGGTCTTATGTTCGTAATGCAATGCTGTCACCTCCTGCCCTGCACGTTCCTTCTCTCCCCACGCCTAAATTGCACAGATTGCAGGACGCACGCACATTATCTTCGTACAGTACCATGGGCTGCCTTAACTTGTGTGCGTACGTGACCGAGTCTGTGTGTGTTTTGGTTGGCGTGAGAAAATTTGTGAATACTTCATACCCATTCATTAATTTTGCTGTTTGCTATTCGCAAGCTTTCATCAACTCCTGAGGATTTTGTCAGGGCAAATGATTTCTCACCACAGTTTCTTGCTGTTTGGTGCCTCAAGATCATTTGAGTGAGGAAATGCGATAGTGAATAGCCAGAGTTTTTGTCACATTCATGTATCTTGGCTCCATTGATATCAAGGCAGCAGACAGCAGGAAACTGGGTGAAGAATTAGTTGGCTTCAGAAATTCCACAGGAGTGGATGAAAGCTCGCCTGCATACTATATGTTAAGCCTAAATTACTTGTCTTGTCATTTTCTATTCTTAGTGTAATTATGACGAATATCACTACTCCACATAACCAGCAGAAAGTTTAAATTCATATCGTGAATGATATATTAGTTTATAACCATTACTTCAGAATAATTTCAGACATATATATTCCTATTTTTTCGACAGATGACTTGATTGTAGATTACAAACTTTCTTAAGTTTTTTTAATGATAGGGCAGTTCACAACAACTGTATGGGATTAATCAGTTCAAATAAATTTATACTTTTTTTCCTCAGATCATGCAAGGTGTAATGGACAGATCACCTTTCCTGAAGGCTCCAGACTTGCTGAATCGATGGACAGGATAAGGGCTGGTCTGAGCAAACGCAATCCGGCTGTTCCTCCAGAAAGCAAGCATATCCAAGATTCTTCAACAGATCTGGAAGGCAGGGGCAGGGTGAGAAAAGCACCAAAGAACTTGGAGCAGTTACTTGGTAGTCACATCACAAAGAAGGATTCCAGTGCAGAGAGGAGTGGTAGTCCTTCCCTTGTCTTCAAGAAGAAAAAAAGCAAACACATTTCTGCTTCATCTTTTGAAAGCAAGGATATTCACGATTCCTCAGCAGACCTGACATGCATGGGCAAGGAGAGAAAGGCATCAAAGACTTTTGAGCAGTTTCTTGACAGTCGCATCACAAAGAAGGATTCCAGTACAGAGAGAAGTAGCGACACTTACGGTGACTTCAAGAAGAAAAAGAGCAAGAAGAAAAGTCACAGCCTTCACTCGAAAAAGACGTCAAGTAGCTCCCTGAACACAGCCTTTGGTCCTTATCCCACAACCAAATATCCACCAGGGTTCAATAAGTATCTGAATTATATGCCTCTTACAAAGAAAGACCTCAAGGCATCTCTCAGTAAATCACAGAAAGAAGACCAGGAAAGTAGCAAAGACTTATCCGTGCCCTCTGGTTCCGGACCGTTGTCACATGGCAGATATGGGGTTTACAGCAGCACGGGGGATCACGACAGCTCTTCCAATGAAGAGGAATCGTTGCCGATTGATTGCTACGTGTCCAGCAGTGACGAGCCATGGGAGGATGATGAGGGTGAGGAAGACTATGGGATGGATTACGATGAAGAGCCATACAGCGATGACGGCTTCATTCCTGAGAGTGAGGATGAGGACACTGCCAACGACAAGAGGTTGGAGAAGAGCAGAGCTTTCGGTTCTGATGGCGACAAGAAAAAGGGGGAGTCTGAACAGGACATTGTTACCATCAACATTGATCTCGATGATTTTGAGCAAGAAAACTTAGGGAGAATGAGTGATTCAGAGTCAAGCGCTGAGTTCACAGGTATGAAGAGAGTAGCGCCAAAGGTGAAACAGATGTCTCACAGAAAAGAGAAAAGTTCTGCAGAGAGTGCAGATTCAGATGACGATGTGTTGGTCATAGCAGAAGAGGCCGGTGGCACCGATCATAAGCTGAAAAAGAAGGGGAACGAAAGAGGGACATTAAAGAGTCAAAACGGTAGAACTGTGTTGGAAGGACGTGGCAGCCAAAATATAGCCAAGAAACAATGCGAAACGGACAGGGGGGCCAAGAAGGCCAGTTCCATTCCTACAGTGTCTCAGCGCACTCTTGTCAGTAAAACAAGCCAGGACTCTTCTCAAAGTACTCAACCTATCGAACCTCAAGGAGAAGGATCAGGTGTAAAACAAAACAAAGCCCCTCTGGTGAATGTTATAGATGAAATTATGAACAGGTTGACAGGAGGGTTAAGCAGTGGTAACAGTTCAGCAGGAGAGAACACTGATGAAGCCCCGGGGCCTAGTAGAGTTAGATATGATGTCTCAGCTTCTAATTTAGATGACAGAGAGAAAGGACTAGAGAAGTTACTCAACAAATCATCCACTTCAGCTGTAATAGTGACAGACAGCATCCAGAGTAAAGACAGGCAGAGTTTAGCAGTATCCTTGAAACCCAAGGGAGATGTTTCTAGTTCTGGCAACCGAATTTCCACAGCAGTTGGACTTGCATCAAACAGCATCCACCGTAAAGAAAACTTTGTTTCAGATACGTCCTTGAAGCACAATAAAGACGAACATCCCGGTGATGTCACCTTGCCTGATTCTGATTCTAGTTCTGCTGATAATGTCGATAATCTAGAAAGTACATCTGCCCTGACATCCACTGCTGCAAACAGCATTCAACATGAAGAAGGTTCGGATACAGCTCTATCATGGAAAAACAAAGAACATGCTCAAGAGAGAGGTGTCATGTCAGATGATTCTGAGGATAGTTCTGATGATGAAGTGGATGGTCAACAAAGCACAACGGCCTTAACAGCCATGTCATTGAATGATAGCTATCATGAAAAGGAGAACAGTTCACCCGTGGGAGAACAAGAAAGTGTAGCCTCCTCCTCACACTCAGAATTAACAGCAAGTGTATTGAATGAATTGCAACGTGCAGAAGAGAAGAATTCAGCAGTGACCTTGCAGAAGAAAACCGGCGCATTGCAGATGACGGGTGCCCTGGCTGATCTGATATCAAGAGCCAAAACCAGAGTCGAAAACGACGATTCGATTGATTCATCTGATGACAGTGAAAGTGAAGAGGAGGAGGATGTTGAAGATGAAGTTGAAGATGAAGACAGTGATGAGGGCAGTAATGATGAAGAGAGCAGTGATGATGAGGAGGAGATGGAAGTGGAGAAAGAAGAAGATAATGTTGCAGAGTATGGCAGCGGTAGCAACGACTCTGAGAGCAAGAAGCAAGATATCCCTGACATTGACAAAGATGAAGCAGATCAATCACATGCCTCAGAAGAGAGAGACCAAAGTGGTAAGAAGCTTGAAGGCAATTCAGTGGACCAAAGGATTCCTGAATCATTTAACTCTGCTGTGAGGAATGAAGAGGAAGAGGATCATCGAAGAGACACCTCTGCAGATGAAGCTGCTAAGGATCCTTCATTTGTTGCTGAGGAGAAGGATCAGGGAACTCTGAAGCAAGGTGAAAGTTCCCTTGGTGATGGCTCCACTAGTCCACCCTTCTTTGCAAAGGCTTTTGAAGGAGAAAAGGAGATTCAAGATGGCTTTTCTGTCGGGGAAGATGTGACCGATGACGATGCAGCTTGTCTATCCTATGCTGCGATGGGGAACGACGAAGACCACGACGAGGCACTCTTCGATGCAGGAGACGCGTCCCCGCCTTCAAGCCCCATCTCCTTGGACATGAACATTGCCTCTGACGATGATATCGAAGACACTGCGGATGAAGACCCCAGTGCCCCCAGTCTCCAACCCCCAAGAATGCAATCCATTGCTGGAACCTCCACCGATGAAACAAGATCAAGACCACAAGAGATGTCCTCCAGAGCTGAACCCTCTTCATTGTCCCTGCAGGATTCGACCCTGGATGAAGCCATTTCATTCCTGGATATTGAGAAAAACTCTGATGGTACCTTGAATGTTCTCCTCAAAGGGGACTATGACGATCAGAAACTAGATGAACTGTTTGAAAAACCTGGGGTCATGGATTATATAATGACAGCAGCTGCCAAGAAACCCTAAAATGGCAGGTGGTTTCAGTTTTATTCTACTTTTTTCCTTTTTTAAAAAAATATTTAGAAGAACGTGTTTTCTAAAAATTTAATAATTTCAAGAGAAGTATTAACGTTTGTAAATTGATAATCCTACGAGTTGTAATTTCCTTTGAAACCAACTGTCCCTATTTCCATGCACTTTGGGAATGATTTATGACAATCAAACTGTTTCATTTTCACTTGAAAATTCAAAGTGTTATTGGGTTATTTATGTGATGCAGGCTATAACCGTGCATCATGAATGAGCAAAACGGATTTTTGCGTGCCGGTCCCAAAATAAACTCCCAGTCAGCCCAACTCCTTCTAACCCCCCCCCCCCCCCCCCCCCAAGTACCCAAGGATGACAAACTACACAAAATATGACATTCTTTTCTTTTTCAGTCTGCTGAAATTTTGATTTTGACAATTTCAGGGATTGCCCAGATATAATTCCTATGGTGCTGAAATTTAAAAGATGACAACAGGTTGAACTCCTACACAAGATTAAAGTGGTATGGAAAAAATCCTGTATTTTTATACCGGTAGTTCGCAGTGACATATAGTTATTTATGATTTTATTTCCTTGCTATGATATGTTCATGTGTATAGTATCTTTTATAACAAAGCAATCATGGAGATAACCTTAGAACATTCAAGAAAACACCAATTCAGCCCTGCTTTCTGACAACCTCTTTGTTTACCCAGCAGATGTTCTGTCACTATAGTAAGTAGTAAACAGTTATAAAGTCTTTCATTATAATCCAGCTGCACGTTATGCTGGGTTTAAATCAGATTTAGTTCAGTTTATCACTGGTTCTTGGGTTAAGTTCCTTATTTTAACAAAATGATAGTCAGTTCAGTTCAGTCTTTATTTACACTCTCATTATTAAAAAACAACATGCATAGATATATAAACAACAGAGCAGCATCTACGTAGAGAACATTACAGAGCAATTAGACAAAACAAATTATGAAAATGAGGGGTCCACAAAAAAGAGCAAATAGCCTATACACTTAGTATGTCGACCCCAGAATTTACAATACATACACGATTATAACAAACAAACAAAATAAAATAACAATATTTGCCTAAGTTACCTCTCTGTTCCTTGCAGAATCTGTAAAGCAGTGATGGAGATAAATCATGCGATTGTAATTTACGATATTCATGTGTGTGATATTTCTCTAGTGCATGTAGAGAAAGAATCTATATGTCATACATTTTCTATTTGTAATCTCCCATCCAGTCGCTGTGCCACATTGGATGTTTCTCATTTTCTTCCAATTCTTTTACTATACTATGAAAAACAAAATCTGTGTCTTAAATATACTATGTCCCTTTTGCAGCCAACATCAAATTCTGTAGAACTTTGCAGGAATTATGAATGTGTCATGTATGTCCTATGTGTGAAAACGTTAGCAGTGTCCTAATATTCAAATTATGCTAGGAAACCTGTTTACTTGCTAGACTTCACTGTTAGACACTATTGAGTGACTGACTGGCTTTTTTTCTTCTTTGGTAATAACATACATAAAATGAGCTGTAAAGGGTACATGAGCATTTGTCTACATCAATAATCTACTTCTTGTAATGGCATAAATTAACTGATTGAATCTTTGTGCAGCATAAAACGGTACAATGGTCTGAAAATCAGACTTTTACTTACAGGCTCTATAGCTCTTAAGTCGATTCGACAACTAATAGTCATTATTTTCCCACTTCATTTCAATCATTTTCAAGCCCCCTTTTCTTTAGGCTAGTTCTAAATTACTATTATCTTTCAAATGCCTTTAGAATTTAACCTTTTCAATTTTTTTGGCCTGCAAATGGGACATAGTACCTTTTAAGTTTTTCCCCCATCCCCACCCTGTTGGCTAATATTTTGCTGATAAGTTTCCTTTTAGGTACTTGTTTATCGTCCTTCGGCGGGCAGAAGGCCGTAAGAATTTTGCAACGTCCAGTTAAACATGGACAGGAACTATTACGTATAGCAGAAGGTTGTAACTTTTTTTAATGTCATTATTCACTGCGATAAATTAGGTACCAGTATTTGTCCATTTTCTCTTCTATTTTGTATAAGTCGATAAGAAGAGGAATCCCTGTCAACATGCATGAAGCACTCAAAAGATTAGAAGTGAGTTATCAGAAATTTGCTTTGTGGCATGTGTGCATACTAATGGCCTTCTGCTAGCAACATTGGTCAACGATCTTTTGTTGTTGTTTTATTTTCATTACATAGAATGGTGATAGAATGAAGAGACGATCAAACACAGAGAAGCGATTATTGTCAAGTAACCTAGCTGTAGGTACATGTATTTTGATCAAGATTGATTGTATGTAAACCAATAATACATGTTTTTTAAAAGCAACACATGTACGATTTAAATAGCAGAACGTGGGTGGTATTTTGTAAACTACATGTGTGTATTTCATTGTATATTTTAGTAAAGGGATTGTAATGGTTTCAACAAATTCAAATTACACCCTATTATTAGTGTTTGCAAAGACGTCTTTTTGAATCTGATGTGTGCAGCTATTTATGTACTACATTCAAAGACCCGTCGTAATTGGTATTTGTTGTGACAGTTGAATATTTCTGCAAAGCATCAGATAAAAGAGTTTTGAGAATAGCACCCATTAACATGTTTTATATATATGTGGATGTGACGCTGGAATTAGTGCATTGTGATTTGAAGCATCTGTTTGAGAAGTATTGGTGAGAATAAAGAAACTCCTGTCATTGCTAATCTTCTAAGGCCAAATGTAAAATGCAAACTATGTCATCTGCAGTCAATTTGCACTAACAATTTTGCCAGCATACCATCTTTTCCTCAGCAGAATGGTAGAAATTGATGCCTGTTCAACAGCTGTATATTTGGAGGATAAAAATGCAACTAATGACCATATTGCACATTTCATGTTGGACAGAAATAACCGTCTGGTATGGGTCATTCTTTAATAAAACTGACATTTGTCAAGGCGGTCAGAGGAGCCAGATGTAATCTCAGCGGAACAACCGTCGATATCGGAGACTGAAGCTTTCGGTCTAATTTCATGTGTGCTGCCCTCTCAGTTCAAGCATTGTCGAAAGTGATGTGATAAAAACAAGAAAGTTTTAAAATTTCACACAATTTGTTGTTTGCACTCTTCTGCTGGGCACAGAGTGATATACATATATGTGAAAGGAAAGGTATGTTAATGTTAATGCTTCTTGAGCTTCAACATGGCTGCTTGCAGCTTTAAAGTTAAGTTGTTAAAAACAATACTTATATTTCAATCGTTTTTATTTTATATTGTATGATTGAAATTTCTGTTGGTGAAGTCCATTTTCCCCTATTATTTTCGGAGAAAGTGGAAGAGGGCATTATGTGAATACATTTGTTTTATACACAATCGTGTTTTGAATGGACAATTTCAACGAGTGCATTTCTGAGTGCAGTGAACCATGACATTTCTCATTTTGCAAATGATTGGATATCAGATTTGATAACTTAGTTTTGTTCCTCAAGATTTTTGATTGAATTATATATATATGTATATATATTTTTGCTCGCATTATGTAGCATTATATTTTTGCTAATATCAGCATACATATCAAAGTAAATGGTGAGTCACAATATGACAATAGCACATGTGATAACCATGTCAAACAAATATATATTGATTTTTTTTTTTGTATGTACAATTGTACATTCTGTATACATTTGTAAATTGCTTGCGTCCTCAATCATTGCAGAGTTGAAAAGCAGTACTAAATGGTTAATTTGAAATTTGCTTTGTTGTAAAGACCATCGTATTTTGTGGGTTTGCAAATTATGTCAAGCTCTACTTAAAGGGAAAGTCCACCCCAGGATTTTTTTTAGCTGACGATATAGACCTAATAATACCATGAAGAATGATACAAGTCTCATTAAAATCCATGATCACATAAGGAAGATATATCAACTTTTTTATCGAAAATCAGCCGCCCCCCAAATGCAAATGCGTTACATGGGCATGAAACGATCGCCAAAAAATAACCGATAGTATCAAAATTGTGACGTATGTTGCGAGCTGCCTTCTTATTTCGCAGACATTCACTTTCGCTCGCGGTACACTGTTATCGCACTGACACGACGAATCATGAATGAAAGTGAAAGCGAAAGTGAATGTCTGAGAAATAAGAAGGCAGCTCGCAACATACGTCACAATTTCGATACTATCGGTTATTTTTTGGCGATCGTTTCATGCCCATGTAACGCATTTGCATTTGGGGGGCGGCTGATTTTCGATAAAAAAGTCGATATATCTTTGTTATGTGATCATGGATTTTAATGAGACTTGTATCATTCTTCATGGTATTATTAGGTCTATATCGTCAGCTAAAGAAAATCCTGGGGTGGACTTTCCCTTTAATTTGCATTATGATTTACATATTTTGTAGAAGGGCAGGACATTGCTAAAAACAAACAAAGAACAATTTTCACTGTCAAAAGTACAAGTTCACCGACTACCCATTGAAATACATGTACCGGTATGTGTACTAAGTTTAAAATGCATTTCAATGGGATGTCGGTGAACTTGTACTTAATGTTTCTTGAAGCAATGCCCTGAATATCATTACTGTTATTTTTGTAAATAGTGTTGTTTAGACTGCTTTTTCATGCTTCTCAGTAACCATATTTGTCTAGAAAAAATCTTTTTATATTTGATAAAATTTACTTTTTCTTTTGCTTACAGAGCCGAACAAGCATCAAGTCACTGTGATCAATTTTTTTTTTAATTAAAAGGATATTAACTACTCTCCTTTACTAGTCAGTGCCATTCTGTCTTTAACCATGTTCTGCGATACAGGACAAAACTCATGTGCGATTAGTAAAAACAATCATGTACTTTTCTTTGCTATGTCATGTAAAACAACCATAGAAAAAAAAGCTGCCATACTACAATTTGTATATTTATCTATGTATTATCTCCCCAACATTTTTAAATATATTTGTACAGAGACGTTTATCAAGGAGTATGTTGTATATATTGTTTTCAACAATAAAAGGTGATACACATGAATACTTATGTACAAACTGATTTTGCATTCTTTGAGAAATTTGTGTATTATTTAATTCGAACCCTGTTTCTATCGAGTGCCAGCTTGTTAACTCGTTGATTGCTGTATACGCCTCTCTGCATGGTCACTCGTTGGCCACACATGCAATTTTCCACAAAACAATAGGCTCCAATTGATGGGATTGTTATGCAAAATTTAGTAAAAGCAGAAAAATGAGAAAGTTGTCATCATTGAACACAAATTGGCAACACTGATGTATCTTGTGAGCTCCTCTCCAATTGGCTCTGTACAGGAACTTACATAAACTTTCTTAGTTATTGATGATGAAATGAATTAGTTTCACACAAGTTGTATAACAAAAAAAATTCACAACAATGTTTACATGTAATTAGGTGAATGTTGGAACATTGAACATTCTCTTATGGGAAAATATAGTTGTTGTTTTTTTAGTACAGGGCATATGGGAGGGGTTGCCAATTTGTGTTTGATTGATTGCACCTTCAAAAATGTATAACTTCTTATAAAACCAACTTGATATCAGGGTACATTTCCCCTTAAAATTGAAGTGAGAATGTATTCATTAAAATATTACATTGCAGCTAAAGGGCTAAATTACATGGAATATATGAAGAAGCGTGAAAATAAGATACAGCGTGATATTGAGGAGGGGTAGGAGATAAAGAGAGAGAGAGTGGAAGATGGAATGAGTGACATTGTGAGGTAAACATGTTGGTTGGGGTTTTTTTTTGCATTAAATCAGAATTGGCTATGTTTTCCACGTTTACTTTTGATCCACCTTTAAATAGCCTTTGGCAGACTTGTTACATGGCATTATAGAGATAAAAAGTTGGAGTGAACAATAATTGGAGGAAAATATGTCATTTATCCATGACTCATTGATTTATGCAATGACTACGACATTAGTTGAGTTATACATAGACAATGTCTTTCTTGTCGTCTGTCTGTCTATCTGTTTGTTTTGTGTCATTTTTATGATAAATTTGTAATTGAAAGAATGAATTTAGAGGTGTTCAATTATATAGAGGAACTAGGAAGTGTAAAAAAAAGCATAGAGGGCGCTGTTCATATATTGTCATACAGCCCCATTGAGAATTTGGCAATCCCGATTCGAGTTGGGCACCCTTTGGGAATACTGCTTTGTTGGTCAAGCACCAAATTGGCCAAACTCTATTTATAAATAGCTCTGGTTTCATAAAGACCCTATATAAATTAAATAGGTACTCTTTATAAAGTTATGATTTATATTTTTGAAAACTGTTTGATCTGACGGTCAAAGAACCTGCATGTGGCAGGCGCGGATCTAGGATTTTCCAATAGGGGGGCCGGAAATTTCAAAATTGCGCAGACCGTCAAATCATATTAGAAGCACCATACCTGTACAATTTTTAACATTTTCATCGGGGGGGGGGGGCTATAGCCTCTTGCCCGAAAAAGTAATTTTCTGGTTTCACAATTCGGATAGTGAGCGAAGCGAGCGAGCAACAATTTGAGCATAATATTATGAAAGTGTGATCACCAAAATAAACGAGAAAAGATATCAAAACACTCATATTCGGGGAGCTCGCTGCCACCCCCCCCCCCCCCCCATTACGCGCGAAGCTTTGACCTTTCATTAATTATTAGAGAAAGAAGACGATTAGTTTTACCGTTCTCGACTCGTATTCCTTGTCTGAATTCAGTTTCCCCCCTCCCGCGCAAAGCGCGGAAGCTTTGAACTTTTATAGTTTAAATTGAAATTATTAGAGAAAATGAATCGTTGTACCGTTCTAGACTCTTAATCCTTGTCTGAATTCAGTTTCTCCCTCCCGCGCGAAGCGCGGAAGATTTGACGTTTCATTAAGTGAAGAAGGAAGACGATTTGTTGTACCATTCTCGACTCGTATTACTTGTCTGAAATCCCCCCCCTCCCGCGCAAAGCGCGGAAGCTTTGACCTTTTATAGTTTAAATTGAAATTATTAGAGAAAAAAGATGATTCGTTGTTTTATTCTCGACTCTTAATCCTTGTCTGAATTCAGTTTTCCCCATCCCGCTCGAAGCGCGGAAGCTTTGACGTTTCATTAAATTATTAGAGAAAGAAGATGATTCGTTTTTCCATTCTCGACTCTAAATCCTTGTCTGAATTCAGATTTTCCCGGCCCGCGCATAGCGCGTAAACTTCTGACGTTTCCTTAAACTATTAGACAAAGAAGACGATTCGTTGTACCGTTCTCGACTTGTCAGAATTTTCAAAAATGTTTCTTTGTCTGCTCCTTTTTCGTCCTATGTCATCTTACTGCCCCTACCGCCCCTGGCTACGCGCCTGCTTTAAAGGGAAAATGAAACAATCATGATTGTGATGGCACACAATTAGGTTAGTAGAAATGAAATGGAAAAAAGATCTATTACACCAACCATGGATAAATCACGGCCGGGAGTGTTATCGGGCGAGGGCCGGGGCGTAGCGACCAAGCGAGATTTTGCAATGTTGAACGCTGAAATTATGCATTCTAGAAAATCCCTGAACCCAATATGTACGTTCTTTCCGCTATATTTCTTTCTAGCTATATTTCTAAATTTCCTGGGGGACGTGTCCCCCTATCGGGCCCAGGATTGCCGCCCCTGTCCATGATTACTACCAACATGAGTTCAAATACAAGCACAAGCGAGTTGGTATGAGCTGAATCCAAATGAAGGGCAAAATAAGAGTTGTGAAGCGGCCCTACCGTTAATTTAAAATTTGACTGTTGAGTATATAACTTCTATTTAAAAGACACCCAAAATATTGTGCCCTTTCAAATTTCTCACTTAAGAGTGATGACCCTTGTAGCGCAGGGGCTGTTCTTAACGTTTAACTTTGAATCCGCGGCTCGAGATTTTATGCGGCCGGCCCGGCCCCCCTCTATTCAATAATTTCGTTATCTTTTCTCTTCTCTTTTCTTTTCTCTTTTTTTTTTCCTTTCTCTCCTCCTTTCTTTTCTCTTCTCCTTTTTTTCTCCTCTTCTCCTTTCTTTTTTTCTCTTCTTTTCTTCCTCTTTTTTTTGCGCCGCCAATAGGGGGCCGGGGCCGCGGCCGTTTCGGGCCCCCCCCCCTGGATCCGCCACTGTGTGGTTCTAATATCCCACTTTCCCTTGATTTCCCTTCTTACTCTTCTTTTTCCTTTAAAAAAAAATCCACCTTGGTCCTAGTGAAGTAGAGTATGAAAACGGTAACAAACTCTTAAATATCATATTCCATTGCAATTAATGCAGAAACGCGCAATCAGCCTATAAGACTATTTTGGGGGGTCTCAAGAACGTCAACCAACTTCTAGACATTTTTGGCATGATCGATGTGTAAATACGAAGCAAAATATTGACAAGAAAATTACGGAAAAAAAAAAAACTAGTCACAAATAATAGACTACAGATAACTCCGAGTTTGTTAAACGGCCTCTAATTTGTTTAAGTTGAAGTATATTATGTTTTATTATATTTTACTGCACCTTACTCCTACACAGGCGCGTACGCAGGGGGGGGGGTTTAACTTGGTATTTTTTGTGTGTAAACCCCCCCCCCCAAAACCCCCCTTAAAACCCCCCCCCCTTTGGATTTTTTTTTTTTAATTATTAAAAAAAAAAAAAAATACTCCCATAGTAGACCTAAGAAGGTGACCTTACCCCCCCCCCCCCCCCAATGGAGCAAAATGTCAAATTTTCAAATTTCGAGACCAAAAAAAAAAAAAAAATGTCCTCTTACCCCCCCCCCCCCCCCCCCCCCCCCCCCCCCCCCCCCCGCTTATTCAGCGGCTGGCTGAGTCGTTGCGAAATTTTCGGCCCGATTTATAAATGTTAAACCCCCCCCCCCTACAACATTACATAGTCAATTTCAAACTTGTTTTGCAACTGGTGTTGTACGGCATTACTATTATGTGTTGATCTCGACCTGGCCGTCTTCATGATAAAAAGTTGCGATTAATAGCAACTTTTCTGCAATTAATATAAATCGCAACTGTGTACATTATAAAGACGGAACTGCAAACTTGCGATTGATTTGAAGACTTTCGAGTAATTTGCTTCAATCGCATCTCTTTATGTACGACGGGCCCAAGTGTTGTAGTGGTATAATTTGTTTAAGTATTTTTGTTGTTGTTTATCTAAGTTAGTTTTTTTTTTAATCTAAAAATATTAATTTATTTTAAATGTTTTTTTGGGCCGTCGTGATTTAATTGAGGGGGGAGGTCATGTAAAACACATCTATGATCTCCCACATTTCAAAGGAGATTTGTTTTCAACATTTCGTCGTAAGTCAATAATAATATTATTAACCGCCTTAGCTTTGGTGTTGCTTTTTCTTTAAAATTCTACCCCAATTAAAGTCCAACTCCTTTATCATTTACGCCGAGGTGTCACTTCAAATTAAACTCTTTTAAAAAAAAAACTAGGTGGACACAACTTGAATCATAGTTCATTGGAAGAGCGCATAAAATAATTCTAAAAAATAAGAAAGTTATAACACCCCCCCCCCTCCCCCCCCCCCCCCCCCCTCGGCAAACTTAGTGATAAACTTGACATATTTACAGAACTTAGTGTAATATTTTGTCAACATGATAAAGAAATGGTGATTGAAAATTCTCGGAAGTTCAAAGCAATCGTGTATATATTGAAACAACTTTTTTTTTAGGCCTAGGCCTATAATTTTTTTAAATGTCAAGTCGATAAATTGCGAGCTCATAATAATGCCTTTGTTCAGTTTTTCAAACAAGAAACTTGTTCATGAGTTTAAAGAAGTATTCCTAATTTGAACAGATTCCCCCCCCCCCTTTAAAACAAAAGCAAAAAATATATCAGTTTTATTGAAAAGTATTTTGTATGCATAATTATTTTTGAAACATTAAAATAAAAATGAAATTATCAAAAACACCCATTTTAACAAGTCCAGGATTTTTCATAATTAGGCCTATCCTAAAAAATTGATTATAACTTTGCTCAAATTTCCAATTAAATTAAATCGCAAAGATATTAGCTTATTCAATCTAAATTTGACGCTAATAGTTGGGTTATGTACCGTGGATTCGTTTTTTACAAAGAACAGAACACTGGTTAAAATCAGTCAGTGTTCATCCATGTGTCATTAATTGTTATGCGAAACGATGTCAAACAAATGGAATAAAAACAAAATGATAATTTCAAAAACATGTAGCGCGCAGACGGGGGAGAAATCATTTTTGTTAATTCCTTTCTTTTTAAAGCATTAAGGGGTGAAACTCCCAAGTCACTTGCGCCTTCAATCCTGTGGTATGTTGAAGATAAAGTTCAGTTCTGGCCTCTGGGCCCCTTATTTTGGCACAAGGTAAAAGCTTAGCCATAGATTGCACATAGTGGTCAATTTGATAAATCGCACAAAAAATGGGATACATATTGCCTAGTCATGCGAATTTAATTTATTCAGTGAAAGAAACAGTTACTTTCTGAAAGCGAGTAAAGAATTGGAAAAGGTTGAGTATGAAACACACGAGAATATGACGGCATTATTAGAGCCATCTTGTTCAGTTCTTTCTATAGTTTTCTTTCACATTAACATGAAAGAGAATGGAAAGCTCACCATTCCCCCCCCCCCCCAGTGGCGGATCCAGGGGGGGGGGGCCCGGGGGGCCCGGGCCCCCCCCCCCTTGAAAAAAAAATCATGTAAAATCACGCGATTTTTACCTTTTTTGGGGGTTGGGCCCCCCCCCTGGCGCTCAAGGGGGGGGGGGGGTGCAAATTTTAAAATTTTCGAGGACCAAAAAAAAAAATGTGCTCACTACCCCCCCCCCCCCCCCCCACTGAGCGACTTTTCGGCTGGCTGAGTCGTTGCGATTTTTTTTTGGACTAAAAAAAAAAAAAAAAAAGTGTCCGCTTACCGCCCCCCCCCCCCCCCCCACTGAGCGACTTTTCGGCCGGCGCGATTCTCAAATTTTCGGGAGCAAAACAAAAAAAAAAGTTGGGCCCCCTCCCCTAAGAAATCCTGGATCCGCGCCTGCCCCCCCCCCCCCCCCCCCCCCCCCACCTTTCCACGAACTCAATTTTCTCTTTAATAAACTCCATCTCATTCGGACTGCATCTATCCTACCCTCAGCGCGGTATGCACGCGCGTTAATTGAACAGGTAGGTTATCTGTTCGCTGTGCATATCGCATGCATTGCTCGCTGCATTTGCGGCATTTACGTTCATTGTACGATTAGCTCTCGGCTGGAAAAGATCGGTGCGGGGATCTTACAGCGACGAAGCGAAGACCCGATATAAAAATCATCCTCGATCTAACCATATTTTGCAATCTCCAGCCTGACAAGGTGAGTTGATTCTTTAGCACGGGGCCTGTTATTGCATGTGAGCAAGTTGGCAAAACATGATTTCAGGTTCCAACCATCTCTGATTATTTTGTGTTTACATTTAGATTTACCGGCACCCCTGTGCTCGGAGGTGCACCGGATGGTGTATGGGGTACGGTGTATGGGGGTACGGTGAACACCCGAAGCGTAGGGCGTAGCTAGGGAACGGTGCATGGCCGCCCATTGTTTAGGGAAGCCTTGTAATGGAGTAATACATTTGTAACTGATAAGTCTAGGACGGCCTGCTTTATTGATTTTCGATGTGTACCTACACATGTTTCTAAACCAGGCTTAGAGATCTATAATGATTCATTATTTTGTTGTGTACGGTGTATGTTGTATAGTATTTTGCATATTGCCAACTAAGTTTCATCATAGATCTACTCTGTATGAGAGGGGATTTTTTTAATGTAAACATTATTATCGTGTTATTAATATTTATTTTCATTATTGAATAACTATTCTGAGATCGATCAAGGATCGCAATGGTGTTAAGAGTGGAGTTTAGAATATGAACAACCTTCGCTTTAGCAGATGATACCATTTAAGCAGCAGAATCCCAAGAAGATCTGCAGTTAATTTTAAATGTGGTATCAAAAGAAAGTATGAATCAACAAAGACTTGGATTTAAACTACAATAAAACTGAGTGTATGATAATAATTTAAGAAAGACTCGGACATCCCTATGCAATCTCAAAAATAAAAGGGAAACAATAAAGCAAATTAACCCACACATTTAGATATCTTGGGTAACATCAGATGAGAAAAGTATTCATGAGATAAAGGAAATAATTGGAACAGCAAAGGATACATTTAAAAGATGAAATCCGTAATGAAAAATAATGTTACTATACTATGAAAAACAAAATCTGTGTCTTAAAGGTACTATGTCCCTTTTGCAGCCAACCTCAAATTCTGTAGAACTTTGCAGGAATTATGAATATGTCATGTCTGTCCTATCTGTGAAATTTAAACGTTAGCAGTGTCCTCATATTCAAACTATGCAAGGAAACCCGTTTACTTGCTAGACTTCACTGTCAGACACTATTGAGTGACTGACTGGCTTTTTTCTTCTTTGGAAATAACATGAAAAGAGTTGTAAAGGGTACATGAGCATTTGTCTACATCAATAACCCACTTCTTGTGATGGCCAAGATTAAACTGATTGAATCTTTGTGCAGCATAAAACGTATGACCATTCGGTACAATCGTCTGAAAATCAAGACTATTACTTTTGGGCTCTATAGCCCTAAAGTCGATTTGACAACTAATAGTCGTTATTTTCCCACTTGAAAACATTTTCAAGCCCCACCTTTTTTAGGGAAGTTCTAAATTAGTATTATCTTTCAAATGCAGTTGGAATTTAACTTTTTCATTTTTTTGGCCTGCAAATGGGACATAGTACCTTTAAAGTCATATCTGGTCAGTTCTCTATGGGTGAGTGTTGGACATTAGGCCTACACTAAGAGCATGAAATAATGAGAATTATTATTAAAGAGTATGAGTACAAGAAGATATAAGAAGATAGATCTGGAAGCTCGACTGCTGTCTCAGCATTCTTCCAGTATTTCAGTAAAGGTAAAGGTAAAAGATTAGAGGATACAGAGACCGGGTCCTTGAGAATGATTACCAGTATGAATATATCATGGACAGAAAAGATAACAAACAAAGAAGTGTTCAGCAAAGCAAGAGTAATACCATGAGTCCATGACTCATCAAAACAATAAGAAAGATAAGACATATTTACATATGTTGCAGTTTTGAAGATGTATTACTGAATTTGTGTAAGGTGTCTTTTTCATTGATGGTTAGCGTGTTGTTCCTGGGTTTTAAGGCTGGCCTACACAGATGCAGCCATTTTAAGAGTCACTGATAATGATATGTTACAAATTCTTGTTTAAATTATTTTTTTCTTCTCCACCCCACAGGCAAAACATCACAAGATGGCTTATAGTTCCCCCACTTTGGCAGAATTTCAGGAACACTTCCGCAGTTCTACTGAACGATCACGCTTGCGTTCAGCCCGCAACGGAATCCCCAGCCCCGCTCACAGTGCACATGGTGTTTTAATCAGGACATCGCTTCAGAAACGCACAACGGACAAGAAAGCTAAAAAGGTGTGCTTCTACCGAAACGGGGACAGATTTTTCAAAGGCATCGTGTACGCCGTATCTCCAGAACGCTTCAGGACATTTGAGGGTCTATTAGAGGACCTAACGAGAACTCTATCCGATAAGGCGCATTTACCACAGGGTGTAAGGCACGTCTTCACCATCGATGGCACTCGCAAAGTCACAAGCCTCAGTATGCTTCGGCAAGAGGAAAGCTACGTGTGTTCGTCACAGGATGTCTTCAAGCGCATGGAATACTCAAGGACTAATGATCCTGCGTGGAAGGTCGGGTCACCGTCAGCCAGAAAGGACGGACGGGACAGTAACACGCCCCTCCCACGCACAACAGACGGCTTCATCGATGATGGCAGAGATTTCATCAAACCAAGGCTTGTAACCGTTATCAAGAGTGGAGCCAAACCCCGCAAAGCAGTTAGGATCCTGCTCAACAAGAAAACGGCTCATTCCTTCGAGCAGGTTCTGACGGATATTACGGAGGCCATAAAGTTAGACTCTGGTGCTGTTCGCAAGCTTTATACCTTAGATGGAAGACAGGTAAGTTCATGATCTGCATACCATTTATATTTTCTGATGAAGGGTTTCATAGATCTATGCAAATTTTACATGTAGCTCATGTTCTTCTAGCTCCCAATATACAATTGTATAGCCTAATGAGTGTGCCAATGGCCATATGCCAATGTAAAGACTACAATTTTTCATTTACTCTACTCTTCATTTATATGCAATGTATGAGACGGATTGAAGATACATGTATATGCAGATTGTAAGAGGGAGAACATGCCATTGAGGGAACACAGCCGACGATTAAAAGCTATGAATAGACATTCCTGCCGATCGAAAGCAATAATGATGAGAGAATATCCTTCAACCTGTCAGACTGAAAACTATTCATCTTTCTCTGATGGCAATCATTTTGAGAGAACTTGAAGCAATATAATATTCCTTCATCGATTACAGAAACCTTGCACTTGCATCTGTTTCCCCAACTTATCACGCAATTGATGCTTATTGCAATGAGCAACCTTGCACTCTCAGTTAACTCTTTGACTGCTTTCTTTGACTCCCTGCACAGTCTCTCAATCGCCATACATGCATTTCTGCACAAAACAATAGGGACCAATTGAGAGAATGATTGCTTTGTGCAGCACAAAAGCTTTGCCAACTTGCCTATTTCCAGTCTTGATTAATTCCATGACAACCCTTTTAATACCGGTATAGATTTAATCTTGTATTTGAAACAGTTAAATAATCTTAAAGCCTCACTGCACTACTTGTAAATGTAGCTACTTTATATTACCCTAGCTTTAGCTCCGGCAGCCGTTATCAGCGCTCAGTACTATTTGTGAATCTATTATTGTATATAATAGTACCCTCTATATATCATACAATGCCTAATCGGTGCCTGTTGGTTACCCATGATCCCCTTTTTCTTATGTTTATTGAGAGCTGATTTGATTAAAAAACCACCTGTCAGTGACCTTTGCAGGGAGATCTAATCCCCCTTGCCAAACTAGTGTAGAAGGGCTTTAAAGCTTTTGGTATAATTATATGACAAATACATTGTAGCACAGGGAGATTATCTACATGTATGTGGCATATAACGAGTTAAAGACACAATAACTTACTTGGGGAAGAACCCTGAAGTAGCATTTTGGTAACTCAAGGATATTTAACTGTCTGTAAAGTATATTTACTTTGACAGTTACCTGTACTCAAGGATTGTAAACAATTTAGCGCATAGGGTCAAACCATTGTGTCGAAGTTGTTGACAGAGGCGCTTCTCATTGTACATGTAGGTGATAAGTTGTTTATTTTACCCAGTTATATGCGTCCTGTTCAGATTATATTAGAGAATATACATTTCATTTATTTAAGTGCTTAATGAATATGGAGAGGAAACTCTTTTTTCTCAATTCATTTTTCAAAATAGAGACTTACATTTTATTTTCAGTTATGTAACTGCTTGTTAAATGTAGAGAAGGATAGAGGAAACTTTTTTTTCATTTTAATTCATACTAGTGATAAAACAGTGCACAGCTCACATACAGTATACATGTAATACATGCTGTTTACAAAATTCCAACAAAAACACTGCCCAATATATATATATATATAGAGAGAGAGAGAGAGAGAGAGAGAGAGAGAGAGAAGGGAAAAAACCACAGAGGATTCAAACCATGTTCAATTATAGAGGAGAAAAACTGATTTTCTTTTTCTATGATGGTTGCCCTTAACAACAAGAGAACGTGCCTAGGGCTTGACTTGCATATTAAGAAGTCTTGCAAATACAGTTTCCATTTTATGTTGATGCATTCAGCTGTAAGAACTTATTTATAAGTAATTAGTATGACTTGAGGCTTGGCAGATGCGGAAAGAGTCTACTAGACATAATTCAAATATTTTGGTGAGATGTACAAGTATGCATGTACATACATGAGTATGGTTACGGTAAAGGCAAAAAGTACACTGACTGTGAGATGCATGTCCTGTACTGTACATGTATGTGGTTTGTTTGCCCTTAGAGAATTGTTTTTCATGGGATTAAATTTGTCAGATGGGTACAAACAAAATCCCAGAAAAGCTGCCTGTGGTGCAACGTTTGTTTTCTTGGCAGTTAGTGAGTTTGGTCATTCAATTTCCCCGAATGGAGGGATTCATCCGGCCAGCTTTTGTTTTTAGCCGTGGATCTGTGTCAGTATTAGTCATCGTGCGTTATTAGTTGCACAGCTCGAGTTAGCGGTGACACGCACCGTGACTCACCACTGGGATCTATGGAGATGGGGAGAGTGGGGTGAATGAGTGATGCAGGGATGAGTGGTCAGAGATGGAGGAGAGAGATGGGATGGGAGGATGGGAGAGAGAGAGAGAGAGTGAGAGTGAGTGAGACAGAGAAAAGGAGTATGTGTGTTTATGTTGAGATGGTGGGATGTAGAGAGAGAGAGAGGGAGAGAAAGAGGAAGAGAGAGAGAGAGGGAGAGAAAGAGGAAGAGAGAGAGGAAAAACAAGAGAGAAAGAGTGAGTGAGTGAGAGAGAGATATATATATATAGAGAGAGAGAGAGAGTGAGAAAGAAAGAGAGAGAGGGAGAGAAAGTGTGTGAGAGAGAGGGGGGGGGGTTTGAGAATGAGGGATGTACAGAAATGGAACACTGGAATGAGATGGGTTAGTGATGCAGGAGTGATCAGCCATAGATAGACTCATAAAGAGGGAAGAAAATAGGGGAGAGATATAATAGAGAGAAGTATGGAAGAGAGATGTAGAAAAGAAAGGGAGAGAGATAGAGAGGGAGGGAGAGGGGGACAAGGGAGCGTGAGAGGGGGAGAGAGGATTGGGGATTTCTTTTTAAAGATGACTGAGATGGGATAAAGATGCTGGGATGAGTGGTTAGAGACGGAAGGAAGGTTTTGGAGGAACAATAATATAAAGTTTGAACATAAATTAACTCTTTAGTATAAAAAAGACAATTAAGAGACATGTAGATGAGACAGAGATAGAAAGAGAAGGTTGGATGGGTGGTACCAATAGGATCAGAGATAGCTTCAGAAAACCTTTATAAGGAAAAGGGGGATAAATAATGCATTTAAAAGATGTGAAGCTGATGTGGAGAGTCGCAAATGTAGACTAGAAATGCAATCGTGTCAGAACGATGTGCGTGCAATGACGCCGTGTTTCTACGTGTCAAACGAAAGAGCTTCTCTCGGACTATCCAGAGCAATTTGCACGAAGTCTGTAGCTTCTGTGATATTGGAGATAGGTAGGGCGAAAGAAAGGCATCAACAGTGACCTTGATGGGATGGTACTATGCCTACGAAGTTTGAAAGAAATTGGTATAGGGGAAAGAACCTATAAAGGGCTCGCAAGCACTGCGTGCACAAACCAATGGGATTTGGTGCATATGTTTGACATTGCAATCAAGTTCGTTCTGGGGGCCAAAAGCGTGAACCCGATATGCCCCATAGACAATGCGTGTAATGAATGGGCGGAAAACGTGCAGGATCTGTATTATGGCCGGAGTTAAATTGTTTTTTCTCTCTCTCTTTACGTCTCTTTATGGGCCGTATTTGGTATCATTAGAAAGAGAATTTCATGGTTGTTATTGTAAACCACTCTCTTTTTTTCTATGATAATCCTATCGAAACACGTGATGTAAAATAGATGTATAGGTCAAAATGGCGTCTTAAATGGCCCCCTTGACCAATTTCAAAAATCCGGCCAAGAGGTGCCCTGCGTATTGGAACTCGGCATGTCACTGCAAATTTTCAAGGAAAAAAAAGGACGTTTAAGGGGCGAAAAGCAGTCTGAAAAATGACGTCATAGCCGAAACGTGTTAGGTTCGGGCGGAAACTCGGCGGAATTCGTGTAGTGATCTTTGTTCAAATGCGATTTACTCACAATTTTCTGTGTGAACATATATAATACTTGGTATCATCCGAAAGGGCACTTCATTGCGGTCAGTTTGACACCATTGTTAACTGCGCGCAATGTATTGCGCGCATTGAACGCGCTATTACGTAATCCATAGTAAATTCATCATTTTTGGCGATAACTTTGCGCTGATATATTCGAATTTTACCAAACTTGGTAAACAGTTGTCAGGTATATGGATACATAGGTCTGCAAAGTTTCATTGATGTAGGTATAACGATCGCCATTTTAGAGCAAGTTGAAGTTATTTCTCAATTTTCTTGAAAATGGCGAATTTGGAGGGCAATTTTCTCAAATTTGGTCAGTGATAGGGTATATAATTTTGTATATGGCTGGAAAGGGCATATCTTCAAGTACCTAAATCCAAAAAAGGGTACGGGTTTGCCAAGCCATTATGGAGATACGGCCACAGAGAGAAAGCCAATTCCCAGAACTTTAGAGGGCGCTATTTATGTTGTGCAAAGCCATTGGAGCGTGAAATTTGGCATGGCTATGTGCAATTATGAGATAAAGATACTGTGAGATTTAAATACAAAACGGAATTTATATGAGAAAGTTATGGCAGTTTTAGATTATTTAGGGGTCCATTTTTCAAGAACTTGAGAGATTTTTGACGGAGTCGGTTTTAGATTTGAATTTCGAGTATGAAGATGGCATTTTGAAGGTCAAGTCATCTGTCGCAGATGAAAGAACATCTCTCAGACTATCTAGAGGAATTTGTTAGAAGTTTGTAGGATCTGTGATAGTGGAGATAGGAGGGAAGAAAGAAAGGCCTTAAAATGGACCAGAAACGGACAAAATGGCGCCTGGACGGTCATGCATGAGTGATTTCGAAAATCGAAAAAGTAGGTGACCTTGATGAGATGCTAGAGATGATGCCTACGAAATTTGAAAGGAAATGGATATGATGAAGGCACCTAACTAGGAATAACAGGCACTATGTGCAAAACGAATGTGATTTCCGGACGATAAGGAAAACCAGGAGGAAAACAAGAATATTAATGGGGCAGAATGTGAACGAAAACAAGGCAATGACGAAGGTTCGTCATTGCAATTAATATCATGCCAAAGGACATTAGTAATGGGAAAATGAGATGTTGGAATTGGTCTGACCACAGAGGGAGGACGAGAAGAGGGAAGGGGGATGACGGATAGGAAATATTGATATCAAGAGTAGGGAATGTGACAGATGTAATTGAAACACTGAACTTCAAGATGAATTACTTTATGCTGGAATGCATTATCTTAAAGATGACAGAAGTATTAAGATACTGTAGAGAGAGAGAGAGAGAGAGCTTGCATACTTGTTTAGAACCAGACAGATGTTTTAGCTCTTATCATTGAACATATTATCTGTTCAGAGTCAGAAGGTCATATATGTTAAAGCAAACAGACAATATTCATGTGTGTAAAAATATAATAAAGTAATGTACATGTAGAATAAGACACAAAGAAAGATAAGATAAGTTAGATAGGCAGAAAGATCATGCTTTTTTAAGAGACTTGTAATTGAAGTGAGTGGACACCTCACAGAAGGGAAAGTGGATAACTGGTGATCTGTTGCAAGACAGAGGGAGAGAGAAGCTGAAACAGACAGACAGACAGACAGACAGACAGAAACAGAGAGAGAGAGAGAGAGAGAGTGGGAGGGAGAGAAAGAGAGAAAACAGAGAGATAGAGAGAAGGAGGATGATGAAGACGATTTAGTGCATGCAACATTTATGACAGTCTGAGAGATGGAGATCATGTGGGTGATTTTCTAAAAGCCAAGGGAGGAAACATCTTGGAATCTTGGCACATATTATTCAAGAGTCTCTCGTGCATCTCGTGATTATTCTTTGAGGGAACAGGGCAGGAAAGGTTTTCCACCTTCATTTGATGGATACAGCAAAGTGGAGATTATTCAGTAATGACTCATCGTGTGGCATACATTACAAGAAAAGCTTTTAAAAATAAAATGTAGCATTTCGAGAAAGTGATTTTTCGTGGTATGCATGAGCACTAGGTATGGATTACATGTTTCAGTTAAGTAAGTGCCATAAATGCTACATTAAAAAAAGGAGTGATTTTTAGTTGTTTGAAAGGAGTAGGGATTTTTCTTTTGTCATTTTGGAAGCTCATGAGGTATATAACTCTAAAAGAGTGATGATCTTTTTTCTAAATATGAGACAAAATATGTGTACAAAAAGATTAGAAATAGCTGAAAAGCTTTGTAGAATGTTCACTTAAAATCATTTGCAAAATCTCTCCTTTTTCCTTCATCAAGAAACGTTAAACTTGTATATTGCAACAGAAATGCTCTGGTGTAAATCTATGAAAGTACTATGTAGATATCGCTATTTCTCTCCTTCTCCTCTGGAAACGTGGGATGCTTTTATCATGGACATTAATTATGTAATCTTCTCAACCATGTCTTCGTCTGCGGTCACATCTTGAAAATGAAGATGGAGGTAATGTAATGAACTGTCATACGGTTGGCTACATTAGATTCAGTGATGAGATGTGCATTAATTATTCTTGTATCTTTTACTGCATAAATGCTAGTGTAAAACTAGTCACTTACATACAATGTCTGTGGGATGCAACGATCTGTCACGTGGTTGACCTGCAAGAGATTCATCTCGTGTCTTTTTCAACAGGAATAATAATTATTATAATATTCGGTTCTTTTATAGCGCACATCGCATTATATAACATCGCATTATATAACATCTCTATGCGCTTCCAAAGAGCTTTGGAAATTATTACCCTAGCTTTAGCTCCGGCAGCCATTATCAGCGCACAGTGCTATTTGTGAATCTATTATTGTAGATATAATAGTACTCCTCTCCTTTTTAAATGTCTGTAGGCTGAGTGCCAGGTTGTGAACATTACCTGTCCCCATCTGCAGGAATGATTTCTTGAAAATAAAGACAAGGGTAATGTAATGAACTGTCACATGGTTGACTACTTCAGATTCTGCAGCATTGAGATGTGTATGAGATGTAGATTAATCTTTTGCTCCGTTGAGCCCATGTCCCATGACGCATCACTGGATAACATGATAACAGTATTCAGACCATGAAAGCAAGTAGGTCCATGATGAAAGGCATGAATAATGTGCATGACCCCTCTGGAGTGGGTGCATGCAGACCGGTGAGCTCCATGAGCAACATCCTTAAAGTGTACCAATCCCTAGAAGAAGAAAAAAAACATGTGTACAACATGTGTAGGTTGGATGTATGAAATCAAACTATTAAAACAAAAATTACCTGGCATTCTATAGGTTTTTTGTTGACAAATTATGGTTCATCATGTATTTCTTACAGTAGTCACCCGAAGAAAATTCATGACAACTGATAATTATGGAGTTGGACAAATTATATATGGATGGAAATATTTTCTCTTGAAAAACATTTGCTGAAAAATCATACAGATATCATGGAAAGGCGTAAAATGCTTTGTGGCTAGCTGTGTCTTGCATGTGACGTCACAAATCTTCATGCTCTACGGAGGACTGCTGAAGGCAGAAAATCTGGATCTCAATATTAACATTTTTGAGAGATGGATTACTGCGGGCCCCAAACATATTTTGAAGAGGGAAGTTGTTATATTTGATCAGTAAGGCTTCCCCTTCCCAACGATATGAATTTTGCATCAATTCAAAACACTTTTGATTCTTTGGGTGACTACTTTAATGATGTACTTCTTACCTTTTATTTGTTTCGTTTTATAAAGATACAAGACAGAATTTAAAATGTGATCTTTATGTGCGGCTGTTTCCCTCCAGACTCAACATAAAAGTTCATGCAGTTACGCCTACTAAATATTATTGCTATTTAAAACAAACGGCCATGACATATAACATTTAAAAATAGAATAGAACTACAATTCACACTTAATTGTATCTCATTTAAAAGGAAGGCCGAATCAAAATGGCAAAGGGGTTGAAATTTGAATTCATCAAGAGTTTTAGTGGGATAATGAATTAACCTTTTCGGGGTTCATCGCTCCTGCAGTATGAGTCAGTGTGAGGCGAAAGTAGGTTATTTGAAGATGCCATATCTGTATTTGATTATTTTCCTACATGTAAGTACCGTATTTGCCGGCGTATAGGCCGCAGTATTTTTGGAAGAGAAAATATCAAAAAGTCGGGGTGTGGCCTATGCGGCGAAAGAGTAATTTTTTTTTTTTTTTTTTTTTAGTTTTTAGTTTCGATTTATGGCGCTATGCCTGGCAATGTCTCCCAGCTCAGTAATCAGTGTGTTGACTCACCACTCGGAAACTACAACAACACTAAATTTTGTCTGTCATCTTGGTTTGAAAGTAATCTTTCTAATAGATCTCAATATGTAGTTTATAATAATAATTCCTCAATTTGTTTATATAACAAATGGTGTACCACAAGGTTCTATCCTAGGACCTAGTACTCTATTGTTTTTAATTCACATTAATGATCTTACACATTCTTCTAAAAACGTCATTGTTACTCTTATTTGTGACAAGTTTACAAGCACAAATCAGCCCCTTTAACTGCACCTCGATGTTAAATGAAGGTCCTTCCCCGCGTGGGTTTTCGGCAACAAAACAACAACAACAACCAAGAAAAAAAAAGAAAAAAACGACAAATACGGTACACAACTTGATAAAATCAAGCTTTTCTGTTGCTTGTTAGGATCTAGATGTCTGTGTTATCAACATAATTTATTATTTAAACATATCTAAAGTGGACCAACATAATTTATGATTTAAACGAACAAATCTAAAATCTAAAATGGATCAACATAATTTATTGAAACGAATCTAAAGTAGGTTCTCATTTCTCACAACCCCATTATTAACTTGGTCATTTTGGAATCAGATTTTCTTCAAACGAATTCAGGTGATTTCTGACAAATATGGACACAACAAGTCATTTATTATTTAGATGAACATGTGAATAATGTATAAAATCTAAAATTAAGTGGCATACCGGTACTCCTACAACCACTGTCAAACAAGAAGCCTGCCCAACGGATCAAATCTTGTCATATTGATTATAAATCAACCGCCAACCAGATCACTTAGTGAGAAGAAAAACAAATTTACTATTCCACCTCTGACAATACTAATTATGACCAATTCTAATGGACAGTGTCAGTGAGTCATGTATTCTTCACACAATGCACCCTGCATAATGACTTTTATTGTCTTTGACAGGTTGCTTAATAATAAGAATGTATGAATATCATTTGGGCCATTGATTTGGGTTTTGACTTTCCGGTCGTTAGGTTGGAGTAGTCCCGTCAGATCTTATGAAACCAGGCTAAGGCTCATTAGTTTTTATTTCTTTTTAACACAATTAAAGGAAAAGTCATTAACGGATTGTTTGAATGTGGTGGCCTATGGGCAAAGCTATTAACATTTTGATGTACATTGTGTTTACAGTTTAATATGTGGAAAATGAATATGAGTGAACAATTGTATTTTAGGTGATTAAAATATTTTCTTTAATAGTTTGGTTGAATATAGAATCTAGAAATCTTTTTGTCTTTTTGTTTTTTGCCTAAAAAATTTACAAATTGAGAAAAGTGTAGATTTATATCAATGGTACATGTATGTACATATACATTGTATGGGCTTTCCCCCACTTGAATACTAAATTAAGAAAATTATTGTCTGTAGACTTGCATGTACAGTATATAGGCCTATAACAGCAATTTTGTAAACCAAGAATGAGAAAGAAAAAATGATAGAGATGGAGATGAAAAGAGTAAGAGACAGGAAAAGAAGAAAGGTAAAGATTGTAAAAAGGCAGAAAAAGAGAGAGAGAGAGAGTTAGAGAGAGACATGAGACAGAAATAGAGAGATACAGAGACAGAGAAGGGGGAGAGGAGTAAAAGGAGAAAGAGAAGGACTTGGTATATGAATCATAATGCAGGAAAAAACAGATTCAATGATAATATCTCCTGTTTTGAATGAGATATATTTTACAGGCTGATTTGTTTAGAATGCACCCTAGCTTGATCCATGTATATTAATAGGAAGTGACATAGAGTACGTTATGAATAAAATTCTTAAGTGATGACTCATAGATCGGAAGTACTGTTCAACCTGGAAAATTTTCTTTTTCTTGTTTGGATTTGTTGTTGAATTGGTCTTTCTACCTCATTTCAATTTCCTCTTCCTCTAAATTTTCTTTTTTCATCTTCTTCTTTCATCTTCTTCTTTCATCTTCTTCTTTCTTCTTCTTCTTTCTTCTTCTTCTTTCTTCTTCTTCTTCTTCTTCTTCTTCTTCTTCTTCTTCTTCTTCTTCTTCTTCTTCTTCTACATTTCTCCTCAATATAATAATAATATAATATGATATTCAGCTTATATATAGCGCTTAATACATCTCGGATGTCTCTAAGCCCTTTACAGATATACTATTACCCTGGTCATTGGATTCAGTGCTTGCCCGCACACACTGTGTGCACAATCTCCACTCCCTGGGGAGCATTCCAGCCAGGCGTGACTTGACGCTCAAAAACTGTTTGACCAACAATGACGGTCGCATCCTACCGGATACCCATTTTAACACATGGGTGGAGAGTAGCAAGTGTAGGTTAATATCTTGCCAAAAGATATTAGTGCCATGTCGGGATTTGAACCCTCGAACTTCGCATCTCCAGTCAAGAGCCTTAAACCACTCGACCACAACACTCGCGTCATAATAATAATGGTTTATTTATTTTTAAATATGCATTGCATGCAGCGCTTTGGGCTGAAATGTTCAATATTTTAATTTTATACTTCTTTTCCTTTACTCAGTCCTCCACTCCTCCTGAACCTATTCTCTTTCTCAACCATTCATTATTCAAGTGGCAATCAAAATTATCGGCTTTTAATATCATGATATTTTAGTCACATGTGATTTCAGTCTCAAAATTTACTCTCCATTAAATGAATGGTGAAAAGGGTGAACACAATGACAAGTATAAACATGGCAAATTATTCCATAATTATTGATTGGCTAATATACTGTTAGGTATTGATGTCATTATAATTGATTGATTGATTGATTTTCTTACCAAATATAAAAACATTATACACGAAAACAGGACAAAATCATTTCGGAAGGATCACCCTTTATTGGTAATGAAATATAACCTGTAGGAGTGAGACCCTATTTTGCTTTTCATACAATTCTATAGTTAAACAGAAATCTATGTTTTTATGTGTGATGGGAATTATGAAAATAATATCATCTGTTTGTAGCCAGAAGGGTGTTAATGGTAAAGACCAGTTTTGGAAACGCCCCCCTCTCAAAAAATGAAATGAAAGCTCTTATTACCAATCATGTGAAAGAATATGTTTTAACTTATACGTGATCATACAAATTTTGCCGAGAAACCGCCTACTAATTGATATATTTGGTAAATTATTATATCTATTTGGACCTGATAGATATAATGCATGTGCCGCGCATGTGTGCGTAGTCCCATATACATCTTTCTGTGTACAGTGCTTGTAACTTTACCAAGACTGGGCCAAATTTCATATCATTTTGTTGATTCCAGAACCTTGCAGTACACATCAATACTTATATATGCTAGATGATCAACCTTTCCTGATCGATTCCACAACGTTACTTTCACAATGCAATCGCATGACCAGAACTGGTCTGTACCTTTAATCAGAAGTCTATGATTTCATGTGTGATGGGAATTACATGAAAACAATATCATCCGTTTAGAGCCAGAAGGGTGTTAACTCTCTATAACATGATATGACTTAATGCCCTTCCGGCTCCAAACAGATGATATTATCTGGACATGGGCTCATTCTCCGCTCCCTTCTCCCATGTCTATTCACATTTCCTCTTTTTCTTTCCCTTTTCCTAGCATCATTCTATCGCATATTTAATCATTCACCCCTGTCTGCTTTGTGGAGTGCATGTGTGCAAACAATGAGATAGAGACACCAAGCACCTAAAGTCTCCCTTGGCGCACAAAGAGAACAAAGGGCTCCCTTTTCCCTCTTCACACACACTGGGCTGCTTGGCCAGCCAGACATATTATTAATTAGTCTGTATTTGCAGACCATTGTTTGGATAGTTTCATTGCGTGCAAGATCTAATAGATTATTCATATTGAACAGAAGAAAACCTTTCTACGGAGGTAATGTTGGTTTGTGCTCCCTTTCCCCCTTTTTTTCTCGGCCAGACATATTATTAATTTAGTCTGTATTTGCAGATCCTGTTTGGATATTGGCAATGTGCGCTAGGTTAAATTATTCATATATGGAAACAGAAGAAAACCTTTGTTTGGTGGTAATGTTGGTTTGTGCTCCCTTTCCCCTTTTTTCTTGGTAAGGCATATTATCAATTAGTCTCAATCTGTAGACTCTTCTGTGAAAAGTGACATCCCTCCCAAAAATTACGTCAGATTTGAAACATTCATGTAGTAGCAATATGGTGGTGATGCAACGTACCATCGCACTGATTTAATCTTTATAATTTGATGGTAGTTGGAAAGAAAAAATAAGACATTTTGGAGACGGTGATAGATCACTCGTGCCCCAGGATATCAGAACGTACATACAGTGCAAAGTGCATACTTACAGTGTTTATGTTGCATTGATGAGGCACATGTACAATGTACATGTATGTTCCTTACGTGGATATTCTGTTATATATATATATATAAAAGAATCCATTTAATTTTATACAAATATTCTGCTTATCATATATGAGAATCAATTTAATATTATATGCTTGGGAGTTCAATATACACAAATATATGAACCGACAAACCCTGAATTTCCTGTAGTAATGTTGCATTTTTCACATATTTTTACATCCATTAGATCACTTTCTATAGTTTAATGGAAAGTCTGTAACATTCTGTAATGGAATACATGTACATTTACCTTCCAGCTCAAATACATTCTTTTTTTCTGCCCGTACATTAATTCATAAAAATCAATTAGTAGTTGATTATTTGTATAAACCCCCTCCTCAAGAATTCATATATGAATTTTTCAAATATAATGGCTTTGAAAATGTACAATTCATCATAGAGAAGATCTCTACAGTGAAATAAAATGATTCATCATCTTGAACAAATATTTCTTGACACCTTGTCACAAGGCTATACCTATACCTGGACCAAAGATGCCTGTTTTACCGTAGGGGATGGCATCTTATTCCACGCATGGCTTGGCCCTCAGCATGCTCATCCCCGCGTCCATTCAGCAGCGGCAATGGAGTGAGGAGTCTGGGGGCCGTACGTCTTCTCCCATCTCCCGTGTCTTGGCCGTATTGATTTCACATGCAGGCTGTTACCACACAAAACACTGATTAGGAAAATGGGATCGCAGCCGAGCAGGGGTAGATGAACTAGTTTATAAATACACACCCTGTTTTCCCCCTCATTTTACCCATTCTTTTTATTAATATATTCCAGTACATGTATAAGAAATATATTTTTTTAAGTTCATGAACCATTTTTTTTATTTGGGGGTGGGGGGAGGATGGGGGGAGAGGCTGATTTGCTCTAGTTTTCTCTTTATGTTACAATTGTTTTCTTTTATAATCAAAATTCCTTCAAAGCTTTCTTGAGCTTAATCACTCTGACTCTGATATTCAAAAAAAAAAATTCATTTGATTCCTATGAACGAAGGAAAATCAGTTGTTTTTTAATTGTTTTTATGAAAGACAGAGCAAAATTGTATTGCTTAAAGTACCATTAATTTTAGAAATTGATTTCTTGCAATTAGGAAACTGTATTATTGAGAAGAAAACAATTTCAAGAAAATTGTTAAAATCAATTGAAAAGAAATTAAAAAAACTTATCAATCCAGTATTTTCTGAATGTATATGAATATAATGCAGGTAATTGCTTTATAATTATTACTACCCATGGCTTCCCAAAAAGGTTAATAAGAAATCAAATATTCATTAAAAATATTTGTTTTCAAACCATAGAGCCAGTTGTATAATTAGTTTATCAAAGTCCCAATTTTAGGTATTTTTATACATACAGGTCCGGTCTAGATAATTGATAATTTTCTTTTTTTTTGGTATGATGTAGTGGTTTTCTTCTGGTGCATGTATTCTGTCTGTCATACACCACAATACATATTAGTAGCCTATATACTCACCAGAGAGAGCTGGCACATTTTAAAGTAGTCACCCAAAGAATCAAAAGTGTTTTGTATTGATGCAAAATTCATATCATTGCGAAGGGGAAGCCTTACTGATCAAATAGACCAACTTCCCTCTTCAAAATATGTTTGGGGCCCGGTGTAATCATCTCTCAAAAAATGTTAATTTTGAGATCCAGATTTTCTGCCTTCAGCAGTCCTCCGTAGAGCATCAAGATTTGTGATATTACATGCAAGACACAGCTAGCCACAATGCAACTTACGCCTTTTCCATGATATCTACATGACTTTTCTGCAAATTATTTATGTTTTTCAAGAGAAAATCTTTCCATCCATATATAATTTGTCCATAATTTTCAATCGTCTTGAATTTTCTTTGGGTGACTACTTTAAACAGTCTGCAATTCAAGACTAGAGTGACTGAGTATGATCCACCAAAGCGCCAGCGGACCAAGACATTGGCTGGGAGACGTTGTCCGACCAGAGAGAGCTAGCAGAATAATAAATAAGCTCATTCACGTTACCCATACTGCATGCATATTGGTTTGATATCGTACTTGGGCTTGCTTTGTCCCCCCAAGGGAAAATCGAGGCTGAAATAGGATATACTGTTTTTCCAATATCTCACTGAAAACTGTGATGAATGACAATAAACAAGAATCTTTTTAACATAATCTGGCAAATATTTTTTTTGGCGGTTATTCTAGCATTATGTTCTGATGTCAATGTCCTTATTTCATAGTTTTATTTGTATATTTGTAGTTTTTGTACTTGGTTTCTACCAAAGCTTACAGCAAACTCTCTATGTATTTTCTTAGTATAATTGTCAACCAAATAGTTTTATTTGATTTTTTTCTCAAATTTTGATATTCATCCACCATGGATATACAGTCCTAAATGTACATGAAAGCATAACATATATATGTTTTCAAAATAATAAAGTTTCAAATAATTAATTCTGTTACTTTGTCAATGTAACATTTTGTAAAAATTATTATTTTGAAAGACGATAGAATAACAAAAAATGAAAGAAGGATTATTATGATCATTTGGTTGAACATTCATCTTCCTTTAAACAAATGTTAATGTCAAAAGAAGACCCCCAAATACAAGGCAGTCAGTTTGCAAAATATGTAAAGAAAGGTCTGAAATATCCAGCCTATAGATCACCACTCACAGGCCCTCTATTAGTAGCTGTAGACATCCATCCATATACATTTAATCATGCTGGACTCCAGTCATGATTAAATTGATGAAGATGTCTTCTACTGAGCGCCAGAAGCGAGTTAATTGTTAACTATACATGCATGTACAGCATAAATTAATATTAGAAGCTACAATGTAAAACCCTTATGACTCTTAGTAGATAATATACATGTAGTCTTCTTGCACAATAGTTACCATATATGGGCTTGAAGCCTTGAAAAGTGCCAAAATCTATTAAAGTCTGTTCATGCAGACTAGCACCCGACATAGCGCTCCATTAAATCGGTCCGTAGTCCATCAGGTGGTTTTAATAGTGCCCCCTCCCCCCCCCCCCCCTCTCCTTCAGCTACCCATCCCTATACCATCTCACATATCATAATGAAATACCCCCCACCATATGGCCTGCTGTTTTGACGGAGCTATGCTCGTGAATACTGTTTCATTAGGGCGAGTGTCGGTGCCCGGGGATGCTAGAGACTTGGTGTCAAAGCTAATCAGGCGCCAGTCCAACGGGTAACCGCCCCCAGTGCCCTATACCATCCCATCGATGACCTGCTGAATAATTTGATTCTGTTTGGATTCAAAACGGCTTCAGGATAGATGGAGAAATTCCCCTTTCTTCCACCGTCTTCATTCTTGGGAAATTATCTATTAGTATTAGCACCTGTATATATTCATTTATAAAATACCATCTTCTGAAATTTCTGCTTTCGTTTACCAATTTTTTCAGAATTATTGCCTGCATCCACAAATTCTGTAGTCTGAAAATTACTTTCTTCTGTCTTCTGGATGCATTGTCATTTATACTCACATCTTTGTCATCATCAAGTATTCCATGCAAACAGGAAAAAGCTCGCTATGAGATTATGATGTACATTTAGGGTTATTTCATGCACCTGTGAATGTATAATACCCATCTAGACTATGATGAATTATTTATTAACAATTTCTCTTCCGCTAGCATCACTCCTTTCTCTTGCACCATTCTATCTGACTTTTTCTGCAATCTTCCTTTTTTTATATTATGCAGTCTCTGAATAATACTTTTCAAATTTTTTCCCTGCCTGGAGGATTGGTTCTGTAAAATAAAATTCTGGATGGTGGGGGCTTGAGGGGACTTCGATGGTCTTCTGTTAAAATCAAGGCCAGTGGTATTCCCTTGTTGGGGGGGGGGGGGGGCGCAAGACGCAACATTCAAGAGAACATAGAGGCTTAACGGGATGATCAAATTTTGTATTCTACTGACGAAGTACTTTGCATTCTGTAATTTGAAACCTTTTGACTACACAGGCAAAGTCAAGTTCCTTTTTCCATTCTCTCAATTGGAAAGGGAGAAAGAGACCTAACTTTGGTTACAACTAATGTTTAAAGCAATGAGCGTTTGTGGCTGTTCAATTTGAAGATTGTACATGTATGCCTGTAAACAGCCAAACAGAGAGTGAAAATGGCCATATACGATGTACACTATATGTATTAAAGCTCATGGAGTTACAAAATTATGATAATTAGATAGATAAAACCCCTTCTTCCCTTAGGGATTCAGTGTACTTGCACTGCATATTATTATTACCCTGACTTTAAATGAGCTGCTTTGATGAGTTATTCAAGCATGGAAGGAATATTCTTGCCTACCCGTGATAAATGGAATAATTAGTGGACTTAATCACAGCATGCCCCTAGTCAGGTTCACACGGCAGTCTATTAACTTTTAGTTAAGTTCGTGGTTAAAGTTTGATTGTAGTTAAGGACCTGGCATGGTTACAAAAGTTTTAATTTTACTCTAAATTACAAACCATAAGCAATCATAAGGTTAAAGCAATAACAATGAGCAGGGGGGGCTGGGGGGGGGGGGGGGTTCTCACTGAAAGTTATGTGTCGTGTACACGCAATTAACTTTGAGATACTGCCAGCTTTTAGTTAAAATGATACTTGTTGTTTTGGTCTAGTGTGAACCCTCGTCCTTGTTAGTGTATCGTTTCTTATAACTTAAAGGATTTGCAAACTCATAGTTTAAAAATAGTACAACACTGTGTCGTGTAAACATAGCATCTGATTGTCTATCTCCCCCATGAGGCCAATGCAAGACAGTCAATCACCAGCACCATTGATCATTATATGCCCATTTCACATCGACCATCTTATCTTGGTCAGCCAAGGGATTGACCCAGAGCTGTCAGCAGGTGGTAACTAGATAAGATGCTCAAATTTTATTATCTTCCTGCCAATGACGAATTGAATCATGTGTGGAATTGATAACGGCATGCCTCCCAATCAAGCTGTGTCTCCCCTGTAGCGTATAACTTGCCAATCGGACTGACTGCACTTCAATAAATAGCGACAATTTCAAGCATGATGCGATACCGTTCACAAAAGGCGGTTCAACCTGAAATTTAATCAGAATTAAACAATCATAAATAATATGTCAATTTTAAACTGTGTTTACAATCAATCTTGCATCAAATTATAGTTGTATGATTAATGCATGTTTACTGAATTACATATTACACTGTTCCAAAATGAAATATCAATAACCCTAAAGATTATGTTCTATTCCTTAGCATCATAATAAATGAATAATAAATTTATGATACCCTAATATGGCTGCTTGAGTTTCCTTTGTGTGCATGATAAAACAATAACCCTTTTGGCTCTACACATATTACCCTTAATTCCTCTTTATATACATGTCTACAGTTACCAGAATTTATATACATTCCGTCACTTTATACAACTGCCTATATATAAATGATATTAAAATAACACAACACGGTCTGTACAACAGACTATCCCCATAGCACTACACACATGAACCGTATTATGTAACTGCACGTGTAATGCATACAAAGTTACTGTGCGTACGAATCACTTTCATAACAAATTTTATACATCAAATTATCTGAAAACTATTAACTGTATAAAACCAACACCCAACTCAAACTGACGGCTAGTTATCAATTATCAACATCATATATTCAAATAATACTCACAACATTGGGCTTGTCTGGAAATACTAAATATTGATCGCAATCAGAAAGATGACTTTTCCCAAAATTGAGAATCATTTGCAGCTAAATTACTACGCCCCCAATCGGCAGACTAAAAATTCAACCAAAAAACCATCGCTACTGACGTCATAACTCGATCGTCAGGCAAAACCAAAACCGTCCTTTCAAAACAGAGATTAGTATCTTACATTCCGGCCCCTAAATGTGAAAACTATACTGAACATTTACTTCTCTAATCTCTTCTCATTCTCAACCTGGACTTACAGGTATACACTTTATCCAAAATTCCAAAGGAATCCAAAAAAATTAAAACATATCTATACTGAATGTTTTTATACACCAATTAACAAACAATCTAATTTACATTAATTTTCATGAACACCTAAGCAACTAAACAGCTTTCTTTGCAAACAAAAAAGAAAGAAGTTGTTCATGTCTAGATTTCCTTGTTACAACACCAAAAAGGACTACAATTTCCTTTTCAAATAAACTTACAACAAAGTTGGTTGCCATACTACCTGTATCAATGTATAACATGCTTCAATAAATAACTTTATAAATTCCCACACTAAAATATGAAAACCAAAATTTCACTTTGAAAAATCTCTGTTGGCAACTGTTACCACTACAACCACTTCTTTCAATCCCATACAAATTAAAAAGAAATCTTGTTATGTGTCACCCAATAAAAGAAAATATTGATTCTGTAATCAACACTATGTACGATTTCACAGATACTGTCTAAAACTGAATTGAATTCACATACCAATTCCAGTACACATAGAGTCATGTTGTTGTACCCAAATATAACTTCACAAGACATTATCTGCTAGAAAATATAAATTTTCCTAGTCGAAACTTCCAAGTCCCTACATAAACAAATGCATAAATCTAGATATACCATTTCAATCTTTCTACGCATAATCTGCATATATGACATTATCGATTCTGGTATTACATATTCTACCAAATAGCCAATGCCATGTAATTTGGTTGTCATGGAAACAGTAATAAATGACATATCATCAACACGTATAACTGATTTGAATGTATTCTGCAACTTTTAGCTTTCTCCTCTGGAAATGAACCTAATATAGAATACATATATATACAAATGCATTCATCATATGAATATAAAGGAAAATCACATTTACCATTTCTAATGAATATAGAGTTTGTTTAGAAGGTTGAAAAACAAAAACATTTACTTTCCAATATCATGCTAACATAAATTACACCATGTCAGTCTTGCATTATGGTATAATCCATTTTCTTCAAAAATCTTGTTCTTTGACATTCTCTGAGTTATTAGAGGATCAGAATAATATGTATTTCCTCTTATGACTAAATATCAACTTTGTCTTGCAACATATTTTCTTGCTTAGAACTTCTTCTGAAACGCTGAACTTTCCTCAAATTTCTTGTAAAAGTCTCTAAAAATTCTCTGAAAGTTGCTCAAATGTTGACACTCTTGTCCATGATGCTGAAGCACAAAAATTCCTCAATTTCTTGACTGATCAATGTTACTCTAATACGCGAAAAAGGATCGATGTCAGTTCAGCTTTCTGGTCTTAAGAACACAAAACACAAATACCTCGACAATTGGCACGGGACAGCGCTAGGCTTGACCCCTCATCTTAGAAACACAGAAATGTCTCCAAGAATCTGCCTCCAAATTAAATAGAGCTTTGTAACTGGTCTCCCCTCAGTACGCTGGTTCAGGTCTTCACTTCACACTGTCGATCGAAGCCTTTCTCTTCTGGCCATGTCTGAAGGACTCTTCCCAAAGGCCAAACATTGCGGTGTGAGTGCTCGTCGACCACCAGTACCAAATCGTAAACCTGGATGATGAGGGAGGTATCGACATGTTACATCACCTGGTTGACAATCTTGCTCTTCCATCTCCTCTGCATAACCTTCTGTGTACTTGTAGTGCAGAGCGTCATCTCTACCTAGCTTCCTTCTAAGACTCCACAACTTGTGTTCTGCTAGTGCTACCAATCGGTTGTCTGTCAAGCTAGGTCGTTTCTCCTTGAAGGGTATGTGAAACTGGTACTGTTCCATCTCTTTGCACTTCCCTTCATTCTGTATGTCAAGAGCCTTTCTGTCCTTCATCGACATTCCTTTATTGTCTGGAATAGCAGCAGCAGGGCCATGCAAGGACAACAGTTCATCTTCTCCCTTTCCTCTACGAACCTCTAAGGGCATCAGAGCAAATGGCACATCTTGCCATATCAGGAGTCCCACTTCTTGTCTGCAGGCAAATGGTAGATCCAGCCCCTTTAAGTGCTGCCATCCTTCTAAGTCTAGCATACTGGCCATGTGGTCGCTCAGTATGTCTGTCTTCCTGTTGGTGAAAACCTTCTGAAGCTTCACTCTTTCTGTCATGATAACTGTGTCGACCATAAGACTGACAACTGGAGTCTGGATCCTTCCATCAGGATTGTCCAAGGTTGTTATGGAAAGTATGCGCTCTTCCCCCTGTACTGACACTTTCCTTGCTAGGCTCTCTGTGCAGAAGGAAGTGGTCGAACCAGAGTCCAGTAGAGCGTAGGTACGAACACATCTATCTCCATCTGGTGCCTGAACATGCACTGGACCTATGGGAAGTACACATCGCATACCGGCCCCTATGGCGATTCCATAACTTGCTTCTGACCCAATTAGTATGGAGCCATTCTGTTCTGTGGTTTCACTCTGGTTAGTGGTGGTATCATACTTCAAGGGCTCTCCATGCTGGGAGAAGTCCTTGTCTGTAGTGCTGACCATGTTGGGTTGTAACTCTGAGGGCTGTCTCAGCTGGTAGACACCCTTCTCTGAATCTGTAGCCATGCTGGGCTCCGTCGTCAAGGCCCCTCTTCGTTGAGAGACATCTTCATCTGCAGCAGCAGTCATGCTCTCTCCACGCTGGGAGAAGTCCTTGTCTGTAGTGCTGACCCTGTTAGGTTGCACCTGTGAGGGCTGTCTCAGCTGGTAGACAGCCTTCTCTAAATCTGTAGCCATGCTGGGCTCCGTCGTCAAGGCACCTCTTCGTTGGGAGACATCTTCATCTACAGCAGCAGTCATGCTCTCTCCATGCTGGGAGAAAACCTCTTCCTCAGCTTTTGCCATGCTGAGTCTTGTCTGTAGCTCAAGCTTACTCCTTCTTTGCTTCAGCTTAAACTCCTCCAGTTCAAGAGCTTGTTGTTGATGGAGAGCTGCTGCCTGGGCTGCCAAGGCCGCTCTCTTCACCATTGCTCTGACTCTAGCTCTGGAGGTACTGCTCGTGCTGCTCTTGCCAGTCTGGCTTGCTGAATCCCCGGGCTTGACGGACTCTTGATGGGACATATCGCTCAAGTTGACTTAAAGCGCTGTTGTTGAACTTAATGTAGCGTATAACTTGCCAATCGGACTGACTGCACTTCAATAAATAGCGACAATTTCAAGCATGATGCGATACCGTTCACAAAAGGCGGTTCAACCTGAAATTTAATCAGAATTAAACAATCATAAATAATATGTCAATTTTAAACTGTGTTTACAATCAATCTTGCATCAAATTATAGTTGTATGATTAATGCATGTTTACTGAATTACATATTACACTGTTCCAAAATGAAATATCAATAACCCTAAAGATTATGTTCTATTCCTTAGCATCATAATAAATGAATAATAAATTTATGATACCCTAATATGGCTGCTTGAGTTTCCTTTGTTCACTGTTGTATTTGTGTGCATGATAAAACAATAACCCTTTTGGCTCTACACATATTACCCTTAATTCCTCTTTATATACATGTCTACAGTTACCAGAATTTATATACATTCCGTCACTTTATACAACTGCCTATATATAAATGATATTAAAATAACACAACACGGTCTGTACAACAGACTATCCCCATAGCACTACACACATGAACCGTATTATGTAACTGCACGTGTAATGCATACAAAGTTACTGTGCGTACGAATCACTTTCATAACAAATTTTATACATCAAATTATCTGAAAACTATTAACTGTATAAAACCAACACCCAACTCAAACTGACGGCTAGTTATCAATTATCAACATCATATATTCAAATAATACTCACAACATTGGGCTTGTCTGGAAATACTAAATATTGATCGCAATCAGAAAGATGACTTTTCCCAAAATTGAGAATCATTTGCAGCTAAATTACTACGCCCCCAATCGGCAGACTAAAAATTCAACCAAAAAACCATCGCTACTGACGTCATAACTCGATCGTCAGGCAAAACCAAAACCGTCCTTTCAAAACAGAGATTAGTATCTTACACTCCCCCATGAGGCAAATAGACAACCGTTAATCACCATTGACAATTGTATGCCAATTTCACATTGACCATTAAATCTGATAGCAACTGGTACTACACTTCAGCAGCATTGATGCCTTTTGTCAGATACAGAGGTTTTTTGCCATAATTTGTTTGAATTACATCATATCATTTAAAAAAATTAAAGTCAAAGGTTATATTGTAGAGGAAAAATGTAAAATTTCTGTGAATATGTTTGTAAACTGGTGTAATTAGGTACGTGGCAGAGTTGCCATACAAGATGATTGATGTTATTGAGATCAAAACCATATTGAAAGGATCCATCTTTATTAAGTATAATCCAAGTCTCACCCATAATGCTCAGATTATCATTGCTCCAATAGGAATATGGTACTCCCAGGTCCCTTTGCATCCCTCGCTCATCTTGCCCTTCAGATCTATCATAAATGCTAATCATGGCTGCCCAGATGAAACTAATACACATCCCTGTGGCAAACCTATAATGATGCTTTTCATTACTGCATATTGAAAATTAGTGCATTATGTGCATTTGGATTCTATTGAGCTTTGGTTTGCAGATACTGGTACCTTTTTAATAGAATCCTTACATTTTAAATTATGGAACAATTAAAGGGTGTGAAAACTAAATGTCTGCCCTACATCTCCTCTTGCTTTTCCAGAGCTATATCCTGCCTGGATCTTGACTCAACCTGGCAATTTTCATTTCATTTTCGTTCTCTCAAAGCATTTTTGTCTCCCATCCTAAAGATTCGTCTGTTGGTATTCAATTGAGTTTATTTAAATTCCATACTTCAAACAGTGTACAAAGTTGTAGCACTCATTCCATCTAATGCTAAGTTCACACCGACGCCGAATTGATGGCGCATTAAATCGGCGAGCAAAGCGGCGGCAAAGCGTAACAAAGCTTAATTAAAGCGTAAAGACCGTAATAGAGCGTGAGAAAGCTTTGAGCAATTTGGGACATTCGGCAAGAGCGCCAATTTTTTTAAAACTGTTTAAAAATTTGAGGCGATCTGTCACGAATTGCGTAAAGCGGGGAGAGCGTATTAAAGCTTATCAAAGCGTCACAAAGCTTATCAAAGTTTTGCTCAAAGCGTAGGAAAGCTTAACAGAGTTTAAATTTTTGGCGCTCTTGCCGAATGTCCCAAATTGCTCAAAGCTTTCTCACGCTCTATTACGGTCTTTACGCTTTAATTAAGCTTTGTTACGCTTTGCCGCCGCTTTGCTCGCCGATTTAATGCGCCATCAATTCGGCGTCGGTGTGAACTTAGCATAACATATCTCAGGAGATCGTGAGATTTTTTGAAAAAATGACGTTGAATTGATCGCCGATTTAAAGCGCGACATTCGGCGTCGGTGTGAACTAGGCATAACATTCCTTGCACGCTCTTCCCTCAATCTTCTGTTGGTTTTTAATGCAGTACTTTAAAATTCTATATCTCATGTATCCTGGAAGTACATTTATATGTATAATTTTGTTTGCAATTACTTAAACCAGGATAGGGTTTCACGAAACTGCCATAATTAAGTCCAAGTTTGCCAACAACCCACTGAAACAAGTTTATTAAATTAACAAGCTTTTCAATGGGATGTCTGTGGACTTGCATTTATTAAAGATGGTTTAGTGAGACAATAAATGCACTGGTTTTCATAGCAATCATCCCTTGTCTCCTCATCCATCTCACGTTCTTCTCTCGTTCTTCTCTCTGCAGATCCACTCCCTCCAGGGTTTCTTCAAGGATGATGATGTCTTCATCGCCTACGGGCAGGAACGCTTCTGCCATGATGATTTTGAACTTGCCATGGACGGTGAGTACCACTCCAAGGCGGGCGGGAGGGCGACATGGAATCTGTCCAGACCGTCTTGAAAAAATATTAAAGAGAATAAGGTTGATCAAGTTTTGGGGATAGGTGAAAAATGATTTGTGAGCATTATCATTGTTATTTTGATAGTGTAAAAGAACATCAGAGAAAAAATGTTTCCTGAAAAGCATGGCTCTTCAAATGCCTTTATGCTTAAAAATGAGGCCCGATTTTTATGTCACGTGTTTATATAGTCCCATATACATCTTTCTATGTACAATGCTTGTTATTTTACCAAGACTGGGTCAAATTTCTTATCATTTTGATGACTCCAGAACCTTGCAGTACACACCAATACTTATATGCTAGATGATCAACCTTTTCTGATCAATTCCACACCGTTTCTTTCACAATGCAATCGCATGACCAGAACTCAACTTTATCTTTAAGGATGATAACCCCGAAAATTAATAGAATGATTTTTGCTTCAGGTGGAAATTCAGCAAATTCATGAAAATGAGGAAAATTGCATGCAGAATTTTGTTCATGTCTTAAATTTTGGGGATGCATGCATGTACCATAGAAGATATAACCTGAGGTAGACAGGCATTGAATCTGTCTGAAATATCTTGTCTTGTTCCACTACCACCAAAATATCAAAAATGATGACAAAATCAGAATGATTTTTGCTTCAGGTGGGAATGCAGCGAATTCATGAAAATGAGGAAAATTGCTTGTAGCATCTTTTCATGTGTTAATTATTTTGAGATGCCTGTACTGGAGAAGAGGTAGGCAGGCATTGAATCTGTCTGAAATATCTTGCCGTGTTCCACTACCCTTAAAACATTAAGGATGCAAATACATTTTTGCCGAAGGTGGGAATTATGCAATTAATTCATGAAAATTGCTTACAGCAATTTGTTATGTCTTTTGAAATTTTGAGAGGCATGTAGGACATACAGTAGGACATCGAATTTAAGGCAGAAATATGCATGCGCAGTATTGTCTGAACTGTCTTTTTTTCACATCCCACAAAATATCATTGACATGGGACATGTATATGTGGTCCTGACATGGTTGAATATGCAGCCGAGGGTGTAAAATTGAGACAATTAAAGGGCAAAATAAGATAACAAAACATCTAGGCAAAGACTAAAGGACTTTGCTATACATGTATGTAATTGGGCTGTTTGTGAAGCAGCTCCCTGGCAATGCATTCATGGTAATGTGGGCAATGTTCCACACAGCATTTTTGTCGTGTTTTTTTATTTTTGAGAAGTTATGAGAACACAGTATTTTGTAGAACATAGAATCTGTGGAGGCAGCAGGCACAGAATCTGACTGAACTGTCTTTTGGAGTTTACAACTTCATGCATATATATAGAAGGGACAATTGTATGGGGTGGTGTGGTTCTGGCAGGATGGGTGACTATGTAGCCTAGAGTTAAAAAAATATAAAAAAACAAGGGGAGAAAATATGACAAATACAAATGTATGCATGTTTGCTGTAGGTGGGAATTAATGTTAATGGAAGCAGCTCTCAAAGCAATACATTTTTGAAAATAGGGAATTCTTTTCACAATTTTTTGTTCATGTCTCAATTGTTTGATATATATTAGGCCTGGAATCTACAACATGAAATCGTCGCTGTTTTAACGAAGTGACGGTAGTGAAAAAAAATTGCATTCACTTTGCATTACGATTTTCCTCACTACCGTCACTTCGTGAAAACAAGGACGAAATGTCTGAATGCTGAATCCTCAACAGAAATTGAAAATTCCTGTTGTACCTTTTTTGCTTTTGGTTCTATTTATTGTATCCATTGTACATGTATTTCATATCATTGAAAAGCCTGTCCATTTTCAGTTAAACTTTGCTTCATTCATGACTATAGTCATGCTTTTATAGGAAAGAACAGCACAAGTCAGTTTAGATACATGTGACGTAACTACTTGCCTACGTTGAACGGTATATTAGGATGTTGATTTGAGAGATACGACTAAATGCCCTCACATTATTCACATGTACATTGAGTGCAATTAGCTCTACCTTATTACTCCAGATATCATAGCTCCAATTAACTCTTGACATTTACGTTTCCAACATTAATGAAATGCAGGATCTTGAGAACTCAAAGATCCTTTCTATGCGCTCTTGGGAGACCAGCTGTCTCTGCGTAAGATGACATTCAGTCGTCGTCTCATGCCATCCATCGAACTTCCTCTTAATTTGTAACCCGAGTGCAGAAATTTGATTCTAAAAACGCTGCCTGCCATGGTACTCTTGACGCGAGTGCTGTAGCCGCTTCGCTGAAATCAACATCGTGTTTAGGCGTACATGTGATTTAGGAGAGGGGCATAATATGAGGACATTTCTAGCTCATGGAGCCACATTAGGCCTGTCTTCATCAGCTCGAGATTGCCAAATAACCCGCTATTTTAACTATCCCGATCGCAAATTATCCAGATAATTTGCGCGTTCACCAGCTCGCAGTTGCATTTAGCGGGATATTTGGTCGAGATAATCATCCCAAGATATCTTGTGCAAGTTTGCAAAATATCCTGTTATTGTCCGGGGCTTCTTCATCAGCCCGAAGACTCGCACAATGCGCAAACACTGAGCAAATTATCTCAGGCTAATTTCTCGAGCTTGAGTTGCGAGTTTCGAGGTCGAGTCTCGAGCTGATTTGTAACTTCGGCTTATTTCCGAAATCAGAAATAGCTGGCTATTTGGCAATCTCGAGCTGATGAAGACATACCTAGAGAGAAACATTCTAGCTCTATGAGCCACATTGCTCAAAATGAGACTATGGGTGATTTCAATGGGCAGGTGGTTTGCATGTAATAAATTAATTTACCCAGTATGCTGAAAATTAATCATTTTTATTAGAAGGAAGATGCAAAGAATTATAAAACATTAGTGTAGCGTTTAAATGACTTTTGCAGGTAGTTATTGCTTGTATGATATTGAATTTGAAATCATTTCTGTAATTAAATAAGAGTATTTCTTGGCAACAGCAGTGCACCAATAAAAGAGGACAATTCTTAGTAGGGAATTATACTGCACTACATTGATATGCTATGTTTAGGTAAATTTTTTGTCTATATCTCCAGTACGCATATACCGTGTGTCTCAAAAAAAACGTAACACTTTTGAAATGGTTGCCAAATTGAGCATATATAATTTTATGAAAAAATGTTGATATGTATGGAAAGCTAAAGGACCAACCTTTCATATGATATGAAAAAATTGAAAAAAATATCATGCTTCGATGAACAGTGTTCACTTAAGTTAGAGGTATGAAAATGGGCCTGCGCAGGATTTTTCCTTCCAATTTTGGACAGGTAAGTTACTTTTAGCATACAAAATAAGTTTGATATGAGATATTCATGATCGATGGATTAAGAGTTAAAAGGATGTTTTGAATACCAGTCCTTTCTCTCTGTCATTTATCAATCCCCAAACACCACCCCTGCCACACACACACACACACACACACACCAACTTCCACTCCCATCTTATTGTATCATTGATCTGGTAGATGTGAACAGGATGAAGGAAGAATGGGAAAATGTTAAATTGAAATACCGTATTCAAAATCATAATTGACATTATGCAACCCACTCTCCTCCCCCCCACAACCTTTTCCCATCCCATCACCTACCCCTTGCCTTTTCTTTATCAGTTTTCTTCCGTAAGTTCGGTGGATCATCAATCACATTTTATTCAGGTTTTATGAATGACCCAAACATGTAATAGCTAAGTACATCATTCATTATGCATTGAAAATACCAGAATTCGAGGTATTCAAAATATCCTTTTGATTCAAAATATCCTTTTGATCCATCGATCATGAATATCTCATATCGACCTTATTTTGTAAGTTACAAGTAATTTACCTGTCCAAAATTGGAAGGAAAAATCCTGCGCAGGCCCATTTTCATACCTCTAACTTAAGTGAACACTGTCCATCGAAGCATGATTTTTTTTAAATTTTTTCATATCATATGAAAGGTTGGTCCTTTAGCTTTCCATACATATAGACATTTTTTCATAAAATTATATATGCTCAATTTGGCAACCATTTCAAAAGTGTTACGTTTTTTTTGAGACACACGGTATAGCTATTGCAATGCAGTTATTTGTATTCCCCCTCCTCAGTATCTCCATGACCTTTGACCCTCCTGTGTCCACCATTATGACACACAATAGTCTATACAGCTTTTTGACTTTGATGATATAAATTAAATCACACGCAAACTCAGTGCATGTACATGTACAGCGAGAATAAGGTATTTTTTTTATCTTTATTAGATAATATAATTGTGAATTTTGATCTACAATATCATTCGTTTGGGGCTGCAAGGGTGTTGGCTCTCTGTTAAAGCATTAATGCCCTAATGGTTCCTAATAGACGATGTGTACCCTCATAGCTACGATGTATATTCTACTTGAGAATATGCTTGTGCCTTATGGTATGACTGCATGCTAAGGCGTTCACATCTTCCCTTCGAAATATGGATGAATCAGAACTGTGCAATTACGTTGCTCTGACTAACTTTATGACATGGTCGTTTGAGAGGATGGTTGCTTTATTTATTTATTTATTCAAAGCTCTTGATCTTATTAGCTTTATGCAAGGCAATAACCCCTTATCCCTAGCTCAGAAAAGACGAAATAGGAAATGGGTTCTTCAGCTAAACGATACGTCGCTATCTTCGTAAGATGAAATGACAATGCAGGTGGCATACTCTAAGTAGTTTGGGTGAATGACAATATCTCTATCAAAATACTCATCATGAAGGCGAATACTAAACTCAAAACTCACTGATTTTGTGTAGGCGATTATTGCCTTGAACCTAAATCAGTACTATGCAATTAGTTTGCTCTGACAACATTTATGACATGGTCGTTTGAGAGGATGGTTGCTTTATTTTTTATTTTAAAATTTGTTAGTTCTTGATCTCATTGCTTAATGCAAGGCAATTATTCCTTATCCCTTGCTAAGAAAAGAAGAAATACTAAATCGGTTCTTCAGCTAAAGAAATACATCGCTATCTTCATAAGACATAAATGTAGGTGGCATACTTTTAGGCAGTTTGGGTAGGTTAAAATATCTTCAACAAAATACTCATAATGAAGGTGAATACTAAACGAAAAGCTCAATAATTTGTGTAAGCAGTCATAGCCATAAACTCAACATTCAGAATGTTAGTTACTGTCTTCATGAGATAGCGATGTCATATTAAAGATGCATGCAGTATTGCTCTAATACTAATCCGACCCCACTCCGACCCCCTGACACAGACTTGCTTGATCTCCAAGCGACACATATGACCCACCACCTCCCAAAACTCATATCACCTGATCAGAAAACCTCTTCTAAACAATGGCTCCAAATTTTACTTGCATACAAATCAAGTTTAGCTGTCTTCATAAGATATTGATGTCATGAGCTGGCCTTTCGTATTGATTTTTTCCTTTCCCTTCCCATTTTTTGTTTTGCTAGTAGGAATTTTGGCTGTAGGAGCTAGAGGCATGATTCAATTCAATTATTTCAGTTTTAAGATTAGCACTATAGAAGTCTCAACTTGACCATCCCTGATCGACCCATTCCCACTCCACCTAGCATTTATTGCCTCTGGATAGTGGAACGATCAACCTCCAACAATTCCTTGACCATTTCCCCCATCTCTCCCCTATACCCACACACCCACACACCCACACACATGCACATTCATGCTTACAGACACACATTCTCACCAGACATGATTACAGAACCATCTGCAACTACATGTATCTCATCCAATTGTAATTGTATAAAAGTCACATATTCCAAGATCATTACTTGACCATTCCTTGACCGTTCCAAACCCCAACCCCACCCCCACACACACCTTGACCATTTCCCCCATCTCTCCCCTATACCCACACACCCACACACCCACACACCCACACACCCACACACATGCACATTCATGCTTACAGACACACATTCTCACCAGACATGATTACAGAACCATCTGCAACTACATGTATCTCATCCAATTGTAATTGTATAAAAGTCACATATTCCAAGATCATTACTTGACCATTCCTTGACCGTTCCAAACCCCAACCCCACCCTCACACACACACACACAAAACAAGCCCCTTAGCACCTGATAACAAAACCACCTCTTACAATCCCATCCAAATTAAAATTGCATACAATTCACATATTCCAAGGTTAACGCTTGCCTTCATCCCATCCCATTTCCTACTTCCACACCAGAAGACGGCTGCGTCCCAGCACGACATCGGGTCCGGCTGATCTTCATGCAAATCGTCGTCAAACTGAGTTACCTTGATGTTGTTTGTGCAGAAATTCAATTACGCCTTGTCGGCGTGGACAACAAATTAGGCTCCTTACTTCATTGGGAATCGCACAGATGAGTCACGGGAGGGAACATGTCGTTTATTGGATATTTGATTCCTAGAATTGAACGCATAGTGTCAATTATCTGAACTTGGCAGACCTTATCGTCTGCTGCATTGATCAAGTTACAATGGATTCTTTTTTACCTTCATTTGTGTAACATCAACTTAATAAGTGTCTGGAACAATGTCCACACAAAAATGTAAAGCCTCGCAGTGGAAAATTTCCTTTTAAAGAGAAATGTTATTGATCTAACAAAAATTTAATAAAACTGAAAGAACAATAAATTTGAAAGAAAACCAAAATTATCTTTTCTATTTAAGAATAGAATATCTGCTTGATTTTCATATGCTCACATGATATAAAATAGTATCTTTCATGGGTGTAGTATAGCCATATGGATATATCTTGCATCAATTCCGCTCAGCTTACAATACTGATTGTCTTTCTGACGATTGTTTTCCAATGAAGCAATGATATCATGAAAAGGCAAAAATAGGAATTAAATGTTAAGAAGTCCACCTTGAAAACAAGATATCTTCGGTAAATTAGAATACCATGATAAATAGGAAAAAATGTATACAATTCTGCTTTGGGAAATTATGAAAATTCATTTGGGGGGCATATAGTGGTCGTCAGATACCAATTGGGAATTACCTAAAAGTCTAGATATATATTTGTTATCTTGTGGACTTGCACTTGCAAGTTAATTGGACATAGACTGTAAAAAGATACCTTGTCTGGAAAAGACTGTGAGTGAGAGATGAGAGATAGAAGGGGGGGGGGGGGGAGGAATCCACAAAGATACACATGTGCTTGAATCATCATCAATTTATGAAGACATTTGTCAAGGAGCTATTTCCCACAGAATCATATTCCAAATTGGCTTTCTTGTTACAGTGTAATATGATGACATCATAATGCTGCCATGACTCAAAGATGTGTAAGCGTAGAAGATGATGGAGGCAGGAGTGAGGACTCAACTCGTTCTTTTTACAGAGCTTTAAAATCCGCAGGGAAACACGAGCGGGTTGTAAAGCACAAAGTCTGATGGTTATGACAGGCTCATGCGATTTTCCGATCATTAATTTTAAGCAGGGAAATCTGTCAGTGTTGATTCTCATCATGCAGGCTGCAGAAAGACGCCATTCTTTGTGTGTGTCTCCCGGCGCATCTGATGTAGACACCCTTAATTGTATGCGTGTAGCTTGGTGGATGGTGGGAGTAGTCTGCTAGTGCAGACTCTAATTTGACGGTTTAAACACAATTTCATAAAGTTCAACCTAAAGTTCACTTTATTCAATACTTTCATTGAAAATATACAAAGGAATACAATCTTATATAAGTTAAAACATAATACATGTATCAATATATAACATAAAAACAATACAAGCGAAGAAGACAAGAAGAACAAGGGAGAAACATTATTTATTTTGTAATAAAAATGGAAAAAAGTCTTGAGCCGAACTCTGTTAGTCTCCTTGCCAGAAGCACCTACAGCACAGGGCTTACAGGACTGCGGTCTCTGTATATAGCCTCCTAGCCCAGAGACCTAATGTTATGCATTACGACTGACAAGGGTTTGTGCATGCAACCCGGCTTAAAGCCCCACTTCACTAGTTTGGCCAGGAGGGATTAGACCTCCCTGCATGGTCACCGAAAAGTGGTTATCTCATCAAATCAGCTCTCAATTAACATGAGAAAAGGGGGACCATGGGGGACCAATGGTCACCGAATAGGCATTGTTTGCCATATAGAGGGCGCAAGTAGCTATTAGTAGTGCAGTGGGGCGTTAAGGGGGCAATTTTGAAAGCATCCTCTGGGAAGTCATTCGCTGACCTAAATGAAATAGAGGATGCTGGGAGAGTTCATGGTCCTATGGTTACCCTGATGATGGAGCGGAGGCGCTCGTGATCAACGATATTTGGTGCTAAAATTAGTCAATGATTGACAAGTGCAATATTGGTAAGAAGAAAACATATGGGAAATGTACAGAGAACAGTATGGCAAGCAATAATGGAAAGATTCACTGTAATAACATGCTTTCAAATCAATGTAATGTTTGATGTTTCCAGCTAGGACTGTTTGTCTCTGTCTTTTATGTGTACTTGTAAGTATTCTCATTGATGAGCCTTGTGGGTATTATTTCCATTATTACTTTGGCAAGAACAGTAAGATTTATGTAAACCCTCTGCCCCTCCTCCTCACCCTAAAAACAAACAATATGAAATTAAAATCTCTTGGAAAAGTTTATTTGTATATCCTATGACACAGTTTTCTTTTATAATGGGGAGGGGGGTTAACTAGCAAAATGGTTCCACATCTTAAAAGTGCTTTAACAAAACCCTTCTCTTTCAATCATATTTGTAAGCTGTTATTATGTGGCTGCAGGAACTAAAATAACATTCAAAATAGATATATGTTGTAGATATTCAAACACATTTCTAAACCCAAGAACTGGTAAATATACACACAAAAAGGATGATGGCACCCCCCCCCCCTCCCCCCCCCCCTCCCCCCCCCCCCCCCCCCCCCCCCCCCCCCCCCCCCCCCCCCGCGGCTCCCGTTGACTCTATGCTAATGCCACTTACCACTACACTTTATAGGTCACATACTGAGATCTGATGAATATTTCATGACAAAGAGCATGAAAAGCCGCCACAATGCCCGAACTCTATGCCTGCGTCTAACATGCATGTTGTGGTTTTATTCAACAAGACTGGCTTGATGTCACACAATGTAGCTGATCGATCAGGCTTTAATTCAACTCCTACGTTTAATCAAACGATAGGATTTGGATGAAACTGAAATACTGGCAAATGAGTTGCATAAAAAGCAACAGTTGTTGTAGAATATGATTGATTGTGTTTGCTGTGGTAACCTAACCTTTCGCGACAATACTCTAAGATATTGCACTATTCAGATGAAGAAAAAAAGAAGCATCTATTGCAGTATGATGACTCTGATAATGCAAAATGGTTGAGTGTTTATTCTTATGGTTTTAAGCTATAACTCTCTTTTGAAATTGGAAAATGAAACTTGTCTATAAATGTGATAAATTGCAGTACTCTTGTGGTAATTTAACCATTTATGATTTTTCACTGTTGCAATTTTGTGCAGATGAAATCTGTTGAAAGCAGACATAAAAAGTGATGTTAAATTTGAGTGTTGTGGTCAATCTGGTCATACACTTTTGAAATATAAGCAACTGAATGTATATTTTAAAAACAATTCTGCAATGTAATTAATTTGAGTATTCTAGTGGTGACATCATTTAGCAATTCATGATCGTATGTCATTGCATTATATGCAGCTGAAATATATATTAAAAAACAATAATTGGCAACATGGTGATTTGAGTATAGTGGTTTTAGCCATTCATGGTTACCGGATATGCATGTACACCACTGTCTGTGGCAATATATGCAGATTACAGGTATGTTGAAAAACAACATTCACTGCAAATATCTGAAGTTGATTATTCTTGTGTTTTCTTGTCTGCAGTTTGGGGGATTATTCACTGTTGCAATGGTAAACTTTAGTATTCTTGTGTTTTCTCACAGGGAGTTTTCTTTTCATATCCCATTTATAGATTATAAAAGCAATAACAAATACATGGATTTGCAGATGATCTTGTCTTTGTATTCTGTTGTTTTTTTCTCTTGAGCGCTTAGGGACATGTTTTAATACTATGTGTTATGTGCTATACAAGAACGGTTAATTATTATTATTATTATGCTAATCAACAAACATGTTTTTGAGTGAAGCTACATTTTCAGCAAATTCCAAGATATCTGCATGACAGCATATCTAGCTACCACAATATAAGCAAAAACAAAAACTGAAAATAGACTGTAATATATTTAATGCATGCTTGTGAAAAAGAATGGTTTGTGTGATCATTAGTATTCATGGGAGGAGGTTTTTTCATACCGGTAGCTTATTTGTAAATTATACAAGCAATAACAAATACATGGATTTGCAGATGATAATGCTAATCCACAAACATGTTTGAGCCCATTTCAGCCAATTCCAAATTATATTTCTGCATATCTGTATGACAATATAGCTACCACAATATAAGCAAAACGCAAACTAAAAATAGAGTGTGCAATATGCAATGCAAAGATTGGTTCAAGAATTGAAACTGAAACCGATAGTTCAAAGAAACTCCATTGTGGTGATTAATTTGAATTTTGCCACTAGCAGTTTGCTTTTATGTCCATTAAAAATGCAAAGGGTAATAAGTGGTGGTAGGGAGATATATATATATATACATACAGAAAGATGGAGACAGAGAGAGAGGGATAGAAAGTTATTTAGAAAGCTTGGTGTATGAAGTAACAGGGACATTGAAATAGGAAAAAAGAAAATGAGAAAAGAGAAGAAAAGTAGAGAGAGAGAGAGGGAGACAGAAAGACAGCTTTCCTCAAAACATGGTTGTGGAAGATATTTAGAAAACTAGGAATATGAAGTATAAGATACATTGAAATATAAAGAGAAAGAAAGAGAGAGAAATAGGCAGAAGATAGAAAGATGGGACATCAAAAGGCTTATACACCAACAAAAAAATCCACATATTGTGTGGCAATTAATAGCGGTTTGGTACCAGTAAGTGATTAAGTGGAGAGTAGTATTTTAGTACATACATGTATAAGAGAGGGAGAGAGGGGGGGAATAGGGAAGAGACTCGGGCAATGAAGAAGCGGGAAGTAAAGGAGAGTCGGGGGGGGGGGGGGGGGGGGGTAAACGGGCGACACAATTGCTCTTCATCATTCACAATTTCTTTGATTAAATGTATCAAGTTGGAACGAACCTTAATAAGTAGGTTTATGATTTGGTAGTAAGGGAGATCATGATGAAACATAAGTGACGCTCCTCCAACACGTACAGGCGAAATAAATGAGTCACCATGTTTTTAGTCTCCCTTGTTGCCCTAGGATAATTTTAATCATAAATCCATCATTCTTGACAGTAGATGGTCATGCAGTAAACTATCAACTTTATTAACGATGATGGATCACATTATTACTCACAGTTTTCTTGGGCATGTTTATTAAGAAATGTTGTTTCATTATCTCATAGACTCTCTCTCTCTCTCTCTCTGTATCTCTTTATCCGTCTCTTCCTCTGACTTTGGAAGTAAGTTATTTATTAACTTTCATGGGTCGACCAACCAAAGTATATGTTTTCTCTCCCCCTCCCCTACTCTTTCTCTCTCTCTCTCTCTCTCACTCTTTCTTTTGTATATTTCATGATGTAAATGTACGTATATTATTGTACCAATTATTGATAGAAACACTTTCTGTTTCTCTGTCTCTCTGCTTCCTTTTCTGTCTCTCTTTTGTCTCTTCTACCTCTCTCTGCCACTCTGTATTACAATTAAATGAAGCATGTATTTGTATGAAAACTGAATGGAAACTCTTAAAAGGGAAGTACACGCTGATATTAAGTTGCTTTTAATGAAAGCAGAAGGGCAAATGAGAGGGAACCTCGCAAGATATATCACAGAGTTACCCATTTGTGTTTGATTGATTGCAACTTCAAAATTCATAACTTTGTTATCTTTAATCGGTTTTGCTCAAAAATTTCACTGACTTGTTTCTCTCATTTTTCTGCTTCTATTAAAACCAACTTAATATCAGGGTGGAATTTCCCTTTACGAAAATAAGGAACGAATGAATGTAAGTTGTCAAAGAGATGGAGGAAAGAAATGCACTGAAATGAATGCACTGCAATGTACCAATACCGGTAATATAAATCAAAGTGGTTCATGAAATACTATAATTCAATGTTTCTTGTGCTTTTTCCATAACAGACTTGAAGAACGTAACTCCCTATCGCAAAGTGGTGCGCAAGGATCGCGCTATGCTGAAGAGCCCATCTCTACAACGCAAGCTCTACTCTCTGCCTAAGACTGTGCCAGGTAAGAGGTTCCTCTCGTCCGCCTCCATTGTCGATCTTGATGTGTCGTAACCTGATCTTGAACATGTCCACTTTGCCACGCCAGTCTGTGAGCGTGTTCATACTTTAAGATAAGCTTGAGTTTCGGGAACGATAGAAAATAAATACTCACATATTCCAACAAAACTTACACTGAATGTTCAAGATTACAAGATAAAATGTGCCAAACGATTATGGTAGAAAATGTATAGCAGCTGAGAAGTGAGCACAGAAAGATAAGGAAATCAAGGTAAGTATAGGCCTGACACCATGTGCTTCAATAACACAGGTCACTATGTGGTTTCTATTGAAGATGATTTCCAGTAAATGCTTGTGAGGTTGTTTATATTTTAATGATTCAAACAATCAATCTTTTGCAGGATAAACAATCCAGAATGAATTATAGCCATGTGTTCTCTTGACATACGATGCCCATACCATAGCTCAAGATTAGCTTAAAGAAATCTATATGAGAATCGTATAAAGGAACGTACTTGTACAGTTACCAACTAAATTATTCATACCCTTGCCAAGTTTTGTAATTTTTTTAAGTATGTGAACAATTTATTTGTCCCGAAGTATGTTTCTTGAGAATGTGGCATTTTTCTCCTGGCAAATGTACATTTTAAATGTCTTACCAAAGAACATTTAAAAAACCTTTGAAAATTAAATCTGTTGTTTCTCTGTGAGCAGATCACCCATTATCAGTACCTTTTAACAATTTCATTTTCTTTCAGTGAATGGTTCCCCCACCGCCACCCCACGGTCCCCATTAGCCAACCCACCGTCCCCCGCCCAACCGAGAAGGGGGTCTATCAAGACTCTCGCTGAACAACGCAAAAACTCTGCAGGGTCGGTCAGGTCAAAGGTAGGTCAAGGGTCGCATAGAATCCAGAACTTCAGGAAACTCCCTTTGTTGAAATTCTCTTAGAAATAAAGATTCAAGTTAGAAATTTGATTTCATCGTGTCATATACTTTTCTCATCATGGACAAATTTAGGAACTTTAGGAAACTCGCTTTGTAGAAATTCTCTTAAAAATAAAGATTCATGATAGATATGTTTTCATCATGTCATACATGTTTGTCATCATGATCAATTTAGGAACTGTTAGAAACTCCTTTCGTAGAAATTCTCTTATAAATAAAAGATTTATGTTAGAAATTTGATTTCATCATGTCATACATTTGTAATGATCGATTTTAATGTTTGAGAAAATTAAGGTTTTAAATCAATCAGAGAAACATATGAATCACACAGTCATTCGCATGACAAATATGTTATATACCGTAAGTGTAAAAATGGTGCAGTTTAAACCACATTCTCTTCTGAACATTTCAATAAAATGATGAACGAATGTATTGAATATTGATAGCAGGTAATTTTTTCAGCAATTTACTTCCTCTATGGTTAAATTCATCTTACAGAATTATTTTGTAATTGTTCCTTTTGTACCTGTCCTATTTTCAGAGTAAGGAATTGATTCGCACAAATTCTGGCAAACTCAAGAATGGATCAGGTGAGAAAAGTTATTTTGATATCTGAGATATTCCAAGGAGAAATTTTTGCCCCTGGATTGACTGAAAATGCCCATGCAAAATACCCCCCCCCCCTCCCCATGATGCCTTGAGGTTGCAAAACTACCATTAGAATATGTAAAGAATGTATTATTGCTCATATACAGCTCACATTTCTGTATCTTCTAACATACAGATACATTTTACGTGAGTACGCTTTGGGCCATTCCCAAAATTTGCCATTCATTTACACATAAAAATGCTTCTTTAAAATAAAATACTGAGGCAGTTTGCCATATTTTTTGTTTGATTGATTTTATTTCTGCGTTCAAAAATATACAAATTCAAAGTCAAAGTACAAAATTTCGAACAATAACAAATACAATGAATACAATGTTTACATAAGTAATTAAATGAAAAATCATGTACAATTATATCATTCGATAAACATGTACGAAGCATACATTAACATAAGAAATATGAAATATTTTCAATAAATTAGAGAGGTAATTTGGAACGCAGGAGACCACCATCGTGAGCGGTTAGGCTGGAAATGGATGGCGGCAAAAGAATGGATGTGCAAAAGAAGCCTTTACCGTGGAAAGAATATGGAGTGTCGGTGTGATCATCACCGGCTTTGAAAATCAGATAGCCAAAATATTCACCGAATTTCAAGATATTCTCTCTCTAGCTCATTTGAAATGCATACCTGCATTAAAAACCAATCCCCAGAATGTGTTGAGGTACATAATTATGAAAGGGTCTTCAGATGAAAGTGAGCATGCGAGAGAGAAAAAAATGGATTGGCACATACATTAGACAGTCTGTTTGGCACATACATGATACTGTTTGGGGCCAGAGGGGCAGTTATTCATATGCTCTAACACGTAGGTAACGTCCTTCTGGCTCTGAAGGGAGGGTATGTACTTATTCTCCAAGCCAAACACGAGATGCTGTGTTCTGGCTGTGAAACCTCATCTAAGAACAAACATGGCACAAAGCTCGGATGTTGAGATGTCGCGATAATGTCAATCTAGGGGTCGTGCTTCGTCCTTGTGCGGGTGTGAGAAAGTGCAGATGAGAACCCATTCCCATAATTGTGATCAAGACTGAGTTTAAAGGGAAAACAGCTAGGGCCCAGTTAAATAAGAGTTGCGATTGATCCAAATCCATCGCAAGTCCTCTAATCAATCGCAAGTTTGTAGTCTCCTACCTCTAATGTTTATAGTAGCGGTTATTCACATTTTAAAATTAAAATGGGGCCATGCACCTGTCACCAAATTATATACTTTATGAATTATACATTATCTAGAAGTGTGCGTAGGAAAATGAGAAAAAATAATCTCATATGAATTTGATAAATAATTTTACAGATAATATTTCTGTCAAAAGTGATTTTGATCAGAATATGTCATGAGCATGGCAAAACACTTTTGTTGCTTTATATTGTTTAAGATAAGGTATAAAAGATCACAGTTTTTGTTCTATCAATCCTATATTATGACTCATCTAATTTTAAAGAGCATATCTGTTACAACATCTGTACATTCTTGTTCAATGATATGAATCTGATACACCCAGCTTCAAAAACACAAATGTGAACTCATCCAATAGTCTTTAATCTAGAAAGAGAAGGGTCTTCAGAGACGATGTACTTGTATCATTTTTGCCACTGATAATTTGTTGACTAACATTTTACACATTTTACATAAATTCTAGATGTCTCTTTCCCGTAGTTTGAATTGATAATGAAATGAATTTCTTCAATTTTGCTTTTGTATGTATCATCAATATTTATATATCTTTTCCCGTGCAGTTTCAATGGATATTGAGTATGGAGAGCCTAATGGGGGTTCCCCTGTCCCGACTCCTAGGAGCAACATACCGGTAGCCCTGGAGGAGAAATACGTGATAGGACGCATCATCGGCGATGGAAACTTTGCTGTGGTCAAAGAATGCAAAAACAGGTGTGATTTGAAGGTCTATTTCAAGGTCATACAAATCTTCCTCCACCCAAACTAACACTGTGAAAAGGATGAAAGTGTATCAGCAGTTTAGACAATGTCTAACATTAATGACATTATCAATGTTGCTGTTACATTTTTTTAAACCAAGACTGTAGAGATAAGTATTGTAAGAGAAAAGAGAAGAAAAAAATTACCATAAATCCATGTTTACAACACAAAAGATTTGTTTGCCAGCCCTGTATAACTGCAACTTTTTTGTGGAAATTACTGATGATAATGATGATGATGATTAGGATTACGATGATGATGATAATGAGGATGATGGAGATGATGAAGGTGATGATAATGATGGTGATAATGATGGTGTTAGCTTCTCGTCGCCCCCTGTTGGGCATTCAAAGTACTTGGTCCTAAATGTCTCTTGGTCAGTATTTCAATTAATATATGAAAGTGTAACTTTCATAGCGAACCAAAACATATTTATAAACTTGCAAAGCTCTGCATCATATGATAACTATATTCTGTCTTGATATCATCATCTTATAGTCTTGTTTGTTTTTTCTTCCCTATTATGTCCAGATCAACCAATGAGAAGTTTGCACTCAAGATCATTAGCAAGAGGAAGTGTAAAGGAAAGGTAAAACTTAGATTTCTATATATACCAACCACTTCTGCAGTAATAATATGTTTTCTTATGTAGATTTACCATTATTTTTAGTCAATAAATCAAGGTTGATTTGTTGAAAAATAATTTGTGAGGCTTTAAGACAAACCTTATTGTAGAAAAGAAAAGATGACATTTTGCTTTTTTGTTTTTCTAAGGCATTAACACATGGTCAAATTATATACTTTACATTAAGTTTTCATTTATTAAAATATTGCTTAAAGTTTTGTGTTATTAAAAAAAAAATTGTTGTTGTTATTGTGAACAGAGATCATAGTCAATTTGACTTATGCCACATTTCATTGTATTGTTTCCATGACAACAGGAAAAGATGATAGAGAACGAGGTTAGCATCCTACGTCAGATGAAACATCCCAACATTATCCTCCTGGTAGAAGACTTTGACTGCCCCACCCACCTCTACCTGGTCATGGAACTTGTCAAGGTAAGGGGTCATTTTAGGGTCAAGGAAGGGTCAATTTAAGGTCGTTGATGATTAAAAAGTTTAAGAGAGATGAAACATCGCAACATCCTCCTGGTAGAAAGGTTGACTGCCCCACCAACCTCTATCTGGTCATGGAACTTGTCAAGGTAAGGGGTCATTTTAGGGTCAAGGAAGGGTCAATTTAAGGTCGTTGATGATTAAAAAGTTTAAGAGAGATGAAACATCGCAACACCCTCCTGGTAGAAAGGTTGACTGCCCCACCCACCTCTATCTGGTCATGGAACTTGTCAAGGTAAGGGGTCATTTTAGGGTCAAGGAAGGGTCAATTTAAGGTCGTTGATGATTAAAAAGTTTAAGAGAGATGAAACATCGCAACACCCTCCTGGTAGAAAGGTTGACTGCCCCACCCAACTCTACCTGGTCATGGAACTTGTCAAGGTAAGGGGTCATTTTAGGGTCAAGTAAGGGTTAATTTAAGGTAGTTGATAATTAAAAGTTTAAGAGAGATGAAACATAGCAAAATCATCCTTCTGGTAGAAGAGTTTGACTGCCCTACTGGCCACCTCCACCTGTTCATGGAACTTGTCAAGGTAAGCCTTAAAGATAAAGTTGAGTTCTGGTCATGCAATTGCATTGTGAAAGAAACGGTGTGGAATCGATCAGAAAAAAGTTAATCATCTAGCATTTAGGTATTGGTGAGTGCAAGGTTCTGGAATCATCAAAATGATAAGAAATTTGGCCCAGTCTTGGTAAATTAGTTACAAGCACTGTACACAGAAAGATGTATATGGGACTATGCGATATCTATCCAGTCCGGATAGATATAATAATGTACCAAATAAATCAATGAGTAGGCGGTTTCCCGGCAAAATTGATATCATCAGGTATTAGTCAAAACAAAACAAATTTATATCATCACGTATTAGTTCTTTCACATGATTGGTAATAAGAGCTTCCATTTCATTTTTTGAGAGGGGGGCGTTTCCAAAACTGGTCTATACCTTTAATCTAAGTATATATGTTTGATGTACAAGGCAGCTCCATGCAGAATTGTTTTTAGGAGCTATTCTTACATGTACATGAGTGTTTCATTGTCGTTTGGTTTTACAGGGTGGAGATCTTTTCAACGCCATCTCGACCACCACCAAGTACACCGAGCGGGATGCCAGCTGCATGGTCCACAACCTGTTTAGCGCCCTCTACTATCTCCACTCCATGAGCATCGTCCATCGCGACATCAAGGCGGAGAACCTCCTGGTCTGCGAGCACGAAGACGGGACCAAGTCCCTCAAGCTGGGTGACTTTGGTCTGGCTACCGTGGTCACCGAGCCGCTTTTCACCGTCTGCGGAACCCCCACTTACGTGGCCCCTGAGATCATCATGGAAACAGGGTGAGTGTAAACCTTTAAAGCCCCACTGCACTTCTTATAGCTACTTGCGCCCTCTATATAGCAAACAATGCCTAATGGGTGTCTGTTGGTCCCCCATGATCCCCATTCTCTTATGTCAATTGAGAGCTGATTTGGTGAGATAACCACCTGTCAGTGACCTTGCAGGGAGGTCTAATCCCCCCTGGCCAAAGTAGTGCGGACAGGCTTTAACCCTTATGTTACCACTGAGCAGATGTCCCAGATGCAATTAGATGAGACATATTTTTAACCATAGTAATAATATTAATGATGATATTACAAATGATAATGATCATGATATTAATAATAATGATAGCCACAATGACAACAATAATATTTATCCATGTATATACTTCGCAGCCTGACGGTTGATTTGTAGAATAGTTTTACAAGAGTATTTTCTTTTGCCATTATTAATTGTTCTCCCTTTCTTTTGGTTTGACACAATTCCATAATTTCAGCCACAATTCTATCCGAAATCAATTTTAGTCAGAATAAATTGATGGGTTGGTTTTGACATTCAAATTCAATATGAAATGTGCGCTGATATCAGATCAATCAATCTCATTAAAATTATTACACATTTCAGATCACTTAGGTCATTTTGTTCAGTGCATGCATGGCTAGCATTTTGCTGCGCTGCACTGGTTGAAAGATGTTGACTCCCGAGCTGAAAAAATTGGCCTGTCACGGCTTGCTGGTGGGGACGCTGTGCTTTCCAGTAGGTTCCCGTTTCATTTCATAATTTTGAACTTACTTTGTCAACTATGTTCTTTATTGTGCAAACAATTGATATATGAAATCAAATCAAATCAACCATGTTGGTATTTAACATAAAGAATACTTGTTACTAATGTTCTGTATCACTCTTGTATCTTGTAGGTATATGTTGAAGGTGGATATCTGGGCTGCTGGTGTCATCACATACATCCTCCTCTGTGGCTTCCCTCCGTTCAGAAGGTGAGATTGATCGCAGTATTCTGCTAGTAGTCATCTTTATTAATTAAGTTTGTGAGAGATATATCTGAAAAAGAGATGCAGATTTATAAAAAAACTCCAGTAAACAAGAAGTTAACTGTAAACCTGCTGTAATTATATGCAAATTATATTGTATGAAGAAAAATACCTTGGTTTACTCTTCTTGTTCTTCAGTTAAAGGTCACCTTTTAGGGATGTTTTATTTGTATACCTCTGCAACTGAAGGTGGTGCCGGATGCATTATTATCTTTTGATACAGAATGCTCTGAATGGCAAATTGTACATGATCATTGGCTTACAGTGCAATTATCACCAAAGTACATTGTGCCGTCAATGAATATGAGCACTTTTAATCGAAAATAACAGTTGATGTCTATTAATGGCAAAGCAGAGTAAAATTGATGATCGCTATTATTATTTAGATTGGCAATTTGTTTTTTTAATTAATTTACATTTACACTATATAATACATTTATATTACTTTTGCACAATGAAAAAGTGGGAAATACCAAATTATTGCCAATTTGAGGAGGAAAATCTTAATAATGTAGACTTTCAGAAACTCTGAACCTTGATAGGTTATAGAAGATAAATTATCCAACATTACACCTTTGCTTTGATCCCCCCCCCCTCCCCCTTACAGCCAAGCCAACAACCAGGAGGAACTCTTTGATAAGATTGTGGCCTGTGACTTTAGCTTTGACTCGCCGTACTGGGACGAAATCTCCATCTCTGCCAAAGACCTGATCAGCGGCATGCTAGAGGGCGACGTTGAGAAACGTTTCTCTGCCGTTGATGTCATGGATCATCCTTGGGTGCAGGTGGGTGATACATACCCTTTCTTTTCACTTAGCTCCATCACATATTTTTCACAATAAAAAGTGGAAAAAAGGGGGAAAGCTTGTTTTATATCATTGATTTAATTTGAACATACATATACTATGTTAGGAAACAATTATTTCCTTTTGGGATACCCTAGAACAGACCTGTTTAAAGTTGTACGTTGCACATATTTATACTCATCTGTCATGTATGGTTAGTTTGATCATAACTGATTAATAAGAAATTAGTTTTCACTTCACTGGCATACTGCTGTAAGTATCATTAGATTTGTACATTTGTATTTTCAATCTTAATATGTCTGCCACCGTAGGTACATGCCTATCCATTTCTACTTCTTAAACAAATCATAGAAATCAAAATGACACAAAAAGTATTGTCCTGTGAAACACATAAGATCTATCGCTGTTTTTGGTCATTTCTTTTATTTTTCATGGCTATTTCTAGGAAGCACAAAAAGTATAGGGCCTGTCACATGCTGCAATATCAAATGCTAAATCATTATGCAATGCAATTAACATAATTAGTTTTTGTAAAGTATTTGTTACCTCAATTAAGCACTCTATGTTTCAGCAATTCATAATTAAGATTGTGTTGTTGTTAAAGACTGATGTAAGAAATATCAGACCACTTCTTATGGAATTTTCTCATTACAAACATTTAACATTTCAAATAGTAATTACCTTCATATTTCATGCAAGCTGACACAAAATTCTCATCAGATATAGTGAAAAATGATGCATGGTGATTCAATACACGTGTATTTGCATTAAGTACTAGTGTAGTTTTAGTCACTTGCATTAAATGAGCACTGCCATTCTCACCAAGAAGCTTTCCAGGCATAGCGACTAATGATGCTTATTAATTAAATTTGTTCCATTGTTCTACCAAAGTAGTTCAAGAGTTAAAGGCATTGCAAAATGCTGTCATAATCATGAACACAAGTTGCTATCATTAATATAACCCATTGCATTCACCATTCTCATTGCACATCATTCTCTTTACTCCATATTCCATTTCACAGGACGATAACGCCATCAACCGTGACGTCCCCATTGATGTCTCCCATGAACTCAGTGTGAACTTTGAACTCAAGGGCAAAGAGTCGAGCAGTGCTGCTGGCATTGCTGTTATCACCGTACGCATCTTAATTGTTTCAATCATTCCGATTCCTCTATATGATTACTCATAACGAGGCACTTTAACAAATATTTATGCATTAAATTCGATAACAATACAAAAATGATACATTTAGGTGACCACTATAGGCAGGTTTTTGTCTCGCCTGCGTAGCAAAAAAGCGAGACATAGGCGCCGCTTTTCCGGTGACGGCGACGGCGGCGTCAACATCAAAAACTTAACCTAAGGTTAAGTGTTTGCATTTTTGATATAATTTTGAAAGTATAAGTCCTTAGTCAATGAAACTTGGACTATAGGGTTATCAAGTATCCTTAATCATGTGAGTTGAATTTCAGGTCACAAAGTCAAGGTCAAAGGTCATTTCAGGTCAACAGACTTAGACTATGTTGTGGCATCATTATCGAAAACTTAACCTAAGGTTAAGTTTTTGAATTTTTGATATAATTTTGAAAGTATAAGTCCTTAGTCAATGAAACTTGGACTATAGGGTTATCAAGTATCCCTAATCATGTGAGTTGAATTTCAGGTCACAAAGTCAAGGTCAAAGGTCATTTCAGGTCAACAAACTTAGACTTTTTTGTGGCATCAACATCAAGATTTTGAATTTTTAGCATATTTTCAAAAGTGTTTGTTCAACTTCCATGAAACTTGTATCCAATGGTTATCAAGTATCACAAGTCATATGACACAAATTCCAGGTCACACGGTCAATGGTTTTTTTTAGGTCAGTAGACTTGGATTATGTTTTCACAACTTAATATAAGAATAAATGAATCAATTGTTCTTATTTATTCATGATTCTTAATCAATATTCACTTCAAAATGCTGATTATATTCAGAGGATTTCATTTTGGGGGGCCTGCTAATGGGCCACCCTGCCTATTAATAATGTTCCAACCTCAATTTTTCATCATATCGAATTGCGTAATGCAGGCGAGACCGCCGAGTGCGTTTCCGTTGTTTATACAAAGAAATGGCCAGCGAGACTGGTTTGATTGTATATTTTCAATCAGTCTATAGTAATATTAATCTTTTCATTGCCAAAGGCAGTTTATCTAGCCATAAATTATAAGCTAGTATGTGCACTGCACTGTATGATTTGATAAGGGCTAGAAACACTGTAGCATTTCATTCCATTGGAGATACTTGGTACTTATTCAAAATGAAACTGACATGTTTTTTTCATGACCCTCAACATTTGGCATTTGTAAGTTATACCAATAGTCTCTGCTTCTAAAGCTGATCGGAATTGTTGAGAAGGACGTAGATCGAACCAGACGTTATTTCAGTCGTAAGTTTATATATAAAAATGAACGAATAAGGGAGATGGGACTAACCCCCTGTCTCACTTGTTCACTGCTTATCAAGTTATCTTGATTTCCGTCATGTATTTTCTTGATATATTTACCGGTACTGTTTTATCTCTTTAAAACTTGTACCGTAATTTTTTTTTTTTTTTTTTTTTCTGTGACAGGCTACAGCGCTGGACAAGGACAGCAAGTACTTCCAAGGGCGTCGCCCAAGGGAGGGGGCTGAGGGGGCAGAGGACATACCCAGACAAGATGAGCTTGCTTTCTAGACAACCCATTACCACCACTCTCCCCAGTCCGCTTCTCTGCGCCAACTCTCACTGTCAGCTCTCCAAAGATTCTATCCTCTCTTCGCACTCTCGGAACTCCATCTATTTCAAGGCATTTTGTGTAATATTAACAAGGAATATGTCAATCGATTGGTAACCTGATTGGAAGATGATCAGTGTGGCCTCTTCTGGGGCCCTTTTCACAAAGCCTTTTTTCAATGACAAATGACAAAAATCAGTGACAAATCTTCTAATAGCCAATCAGAAGCAAGGATTTCAGTAGCTTATAACAAAAACTGTCATTTGTCACTGATGACAAGTTTTGTGAAATGGGGCCCTGAGGTAAAGAGGTGCATATGGTCTCTATTTGAAGGAGGGAATGGGAAAGATGAAAGTGTGAATGTTACTCCTATATCCATATTAAAAGTACTAATAATGCTCATTAGTTTCTTCTTTTTTTAGGGCCCTATTTCATAAAACCTGTCATCAATAACAAATGCCACAGTCTAGATATATGACAAATGTAGGGATTTCAGTAGCTTATAACAATCACTGATTCTTATTATTGATAACAAGTTTTATGAAATGGGTCCCTGCAGTACCAAAGTTAGTACAGAAGAAAAAGTTGATAGTACATGTAGTATTCATGTAACCAGCAGGTTTTACATTCAATAATTCTGTAAATGCTATGTGAAACCTGGGAAAGGAAATTGTTAATTGAACAAGAATCTTTACTTTACCTTATTCAAAATGTGCTAATATTAACAGTGTACAAGTTACACTTAACATTCCACCTAAAAGATTTCCATGTACACTACTTAGTACTACTCGAAACAGATTGTCAGTACTTCAATTTTGTAATTATTTATGCGTTATCCTTGAACATATATCTATTAATAGTGAATAATCGTGAATCATTGTACTATCTTGTTAATACGTTGTGGAACGTAGCTGAATTCCAGTACATTGAAACCAGAGCAATGTAATATTGAGCTTGACAATATACACTTAAGCAGTCCAAGTGATAAGCAATCATATCATCTCAATCATCCGTACCTCAAAGTTAACTACCGGTAATGTTTTGTTTTTAATCAAATAATTGAAATATATATTTGTATAGAAACCAGCTTCATGAGCATTGCAGTTGAGTATCCTTATCATACACAAGCAGTGTTGCATATGCATGCAATCTTTTTTGTTTTACAGCTGAGAAATATATTCAATGAAACACTCTAGATGCATCGCATTTAATGTCTGTTGCCAATTTGTACATATATTTATATCCTTATTCTCCTACAATGACTAGACGTCCTAGACAATCATTGAAATTATTCAGATTAACATTTAATTGAATCGATATCTCTGCATCAAACATTTTGTTATTAAGTACATGATGAGTTCAGTTTCAGGGTGTCTCCAATTATCAAGTGCTAGCTGACAGACTCAAACATTGCTAACATACAATCCACCTAAATATTGTCTATGCACGAAGAAATTACAAGGCTGGCTTAAAATGAAGTTGTATTGCATGCTCAAAGTTTCCTCATCGAAAGAAGTTGTATCCATCGATTTTGCTGATCTGCTTGCCGCTGGGGCTTGGTGTTTAAAATGATATATCTTGCCTCCTGGTAGACGATTTATGTTTTAGTAGTGAATAGGAACTCTTGTCTACAGCAAGAAATAGATGTTGGCAACATCTTTATTATCATCATCATAATCAGCAGAATTATCATCATTGATATCATCAAAATCATTATCATAATCATCAATGTCGCCATCATTATTAGTATCACTACTGTCATCTGCATTTTCATCATTATTTTCATCATTATTTTCATCATTATTTTCATCATCATTTTCATCAACATCATCATCATCCTCATTATCAACCTCATCATCCTCATCCTCATCATCATTCTCATCATCATCATCCTCATCCTCATCATCATCATCCTCATCATCATCCTCATCCTCATCATCATAATCATCATCCTCATCATCGTCATCGTCATCATCATCATCATCATCATCATTATCATCTTCATCATCATCATCATCATCATCATCATCATCATCATCCTTCTCATCATCTACTCTCCGTCCACTTGGAGGCAGTCCAGATGTTCTGTGTCGGCCTCAAACTATTGCGGATTTCTGGGCATTCATAACTATTAGAGTGGAAATCATATACAATTTAGTTGTGCCGTGAAAGTTAGATCAGTAGCATCTGTAAAAATGAATGGATAAGCAAAAACACAATTTTTTGCCTCAATTTGTAGGTCTAAAGTCTGCATAAATTGTATTCTGACTACTTTAAACTTTAATTCCAACATTTGAAAAGTTATTCATTGTGTGCTGTTTTTCAATCTCTTATACAGAGATGAAAGAATAAGTTCAAATGACATCATTCAGGAATATTCTCTTGTTTATATTATGCTTGACCACATACATGTACATTTGAGAAGAAAAAAATTATCCAATCCACATTTTAGTGACTCAAAGTTAGGTTCAAGACTTTTGTTACACTAGTTTAAACAGAGTTAAACCAAAGTGAAACAAAGCAGGAAGCCTGGTTGTCTTGAAATGACTCAAATATGTAACAGATTGTAGTGTGCTGCCAAGAAGTATTTTAAGACATTTTTTTCAGGATGCTGAAAGTTATTATTTGTCTTTTTCTTTGGGTGCTACGTGACTGTTTCCTATCAGAAACATTTATTTTCGTCAAACACATCATAATTGCTAAGTGGTCAATTTCTTAAGAGTACTTGGTGAAAAACAGACTTTGTTCAGTTTTGATAGACAATTTTGCTTGCACTTATGATATTCATTTTGGAAACAGAATTGTTTCAAAAGTAATGACCTTATTTGACCCCAGATGCCAGTTACTCAGGAAAGAAAACTTTTTTTTGGCCCAGCTCTCAAACAATTTATGTGTGCAGGATAATAATATCTTAAAATTATCCATTATTCATATCTTTAAATTATTCATTATGGTAATCACATATCAAATTTATGCATTGCCTAGATTTGTTGATAATGCACTGTAAGATTTACTATTTCCATGACAGCACAATTACAAACCATTCATATTACAAAACATTTGTACACTACTTTAATTGAACTAAGTGGTAAAAGATTGAATGAAAATACAATGTTCGACATTGTTTCAAACAGATCCTTTCTTTCTTTTTTTCTTTTTTTCCCTTTTTTCTATTTTTCTTTGTTTTTTGTGAAGCACTCAAAATACCAGATATTATGATATCTCTCTCTCTCATTATAGAATAAGATGTTTCTCGTAGATGTACATAGAATAGTTGATTTTGAGTACTAAAGGAATTTGAATGTATATATTCACTATCAACAACGATCATTTCATTAGAATAATAGGTTCAAGCATCAGATACATGTGGCAAATGTGTGCTATAGTAAGTAGAATACTATTTACAAAGTAACTGAGGCTAACTACAGCAAACTTTCATCATTTTATTTCCATTTCTAAAATGAGTTGCTCTACGTGTTTGTGTGAAACAATGATGTACCTGTACATGTGTTGTCTGCTGTGAGCCAGGTTGGCGTTAAATCTTTGTACAGTCAAATGTGAGTTCTTTTATTTGGCCCTATATGCAAAGCATACATATTTATTTTTCCTGCCTGTTTCACTGTAGATAACCTTCTGTCAAAATAATGTACATATGTAGTAATTGTATACTTCTCTGTGTGTGTGTATAACCAAAATGCAAATTCTAGCTGTGGAATTCAAATTCCAGAGAATAAAAATCAGTGGATTGTATTCATGTATTGCTATAGAGTAGATTATTCTGTTTGTTAACCTCTCTTTTTTTTTCTTTTTCTGAGAGTCACTAACCATGATTGAATTCACAGTGTGCATTTTTGTTTTCAATTTTCAAGAAGAAAATATTGTTCCCCAGGATTCAAACTTGGAGGTATTAGATGTAGTGTATATCATACACTTCATAAATTGTAAGCTATCGTTATCTATGTGGCAACTACTTAAAATTTGTCTAAATCATGGTCAAGTCAATATTATTTCCTGATCAATCGAAACAATACTAAACATTAATGTACTTATGATGCAAGAATTTCTTTGTTGTAAATATTCTTTCTTGATGTATTTGCAGACTATTTCAAATGGAATAGTAACTTGATGTCAAGCTATTAAGCAAATATTCTAACTTATTTGTATATATACATGTACATACAAACAAATGCAGTTTTGCATGTAAAAACGGTGTGAATTAATGAATCTTTGAGTAGCAATTTATTTGAATGAGCTGACATTGTCTTCTTATAGGGAACGTGTAATTTATTTTTGCTGTATCTTTAATAGTAAAGAGTTGCAGCTTCGACACAAAGTACTATGTGATGAGCACAGTTGTAATGATGCATGCTCCATTTTGAAAACCTTTCCAAACTGTCAGACTCACTCAGACAGGATTTGTGTATTGAATAATAAGCATGAATGTCATGTGGATGGTACTTGTAATTATTATTAATAATTATTTCCATGCAGCTTTTGTTTTGTTATCAGATAAGTACAAAGTGACTCATGGCTTTTCCAACGTTTCTTATATTTTAAGAATTTCAAGTGACTTTTTGACATGATGATATATGTATAAATAACGGGGCAGAATCTTTCACACAGTGCTGAACAGTTTTGTAAGATTTGACATTTTTCATGTAGAAAATGTTTTAAAAAACCCAAATCATTCTGTGTTTTGGATAATAAAAAAGTGAGGAAGAAATTTGAAAATACAATTTGTTCACATTTTTGTTTGCTATGTACAGACGGCTGCAAATTATTGTACAGTAGTCCACACATTTCCGCTAGCTTGTCGTGAAAAATTTGGGTGAAAACTGTTATAGGCTCAAACATTTTTACCGTGCAATTTTATTTATCAAAATTTGTTTGAGTTTGCGGTTAAGATGCAAATGTGACGTATTAGCTCGCATCCACCCAGTTGTAATAACCCAAGACGCAATGTAAAATTTAGTCAATGCATTAATGTATCTTTCTGTTAAAAGAGATTAAATATGACACTCTTGATGATGTAATGGAAAATATGTCCAATTTCACTGCCATAAATGTAAGCATGTTGATGCCATATAAAAGAAGATGACAATGTTGTTTTGACTTACAGAGAATTAGAATGGGTGTATGTTTATGTGATATTGATGCTTTCCAGGCAGCCTATTGAGCATAAGAACTAAATACTTAATGCGGATCTACCTTCGATCTCTCTTTTTGAAGCACCATGTTATTGTTGATTGTTATGAATTATTTTGTTGTACATTTCAAAGACTGTTGAACTCTAAGTTTATTTTCTTGTTCTTTTTGTCTTCCTACCCATAGATTTTGTATTTTTTGTTCCTGTTAATGTTTATCTGTTCATGTTTACTTCCTGACTGACATTTGTAATGGTCATGAATTGTTTGTCAACTCTAAGTAATACTTGTGTGCAACTACAATGGAAACATCAACCCAGCCAGAAATTTGCCAATTTTGAAAGCCTTGAGTGTCACCTTTTGAAATGTGTGAACATGATAATGAGGTATTATGTCATCCGAACATGATTTCTATTGGATGTTAAAATGGGTATTGAAATTGTCCTTAAGTTGCTTTTTCAAAAATAGTTACAATGTATTGTACTTAAATTTGACATATGAAGCCGAAATAATGCTTCACAAAGAACATGAAATAGGACACCTAAATGCAAGGATAATGAATTTTCCTGGTCTATTGTCTTTTTTAGTAAACTCATCTGTAATTATATTTAATAAGTGATAAAGAGGCATCTTGATTGGGTTTTCAAATTTTGAGTCCACATTTGTGTGTGATGTTTTGTAGCTACCCGGTATTGATTGCGTTCTTTAGAAAAGCTTATCAATGACGATTTTGTCGACAGAAATGTTAGGCCTATTACTTGCATTTGTTAGATGATTGACTTTGTGTCATTTTGGGGGGCCTTGTATTTTGTTATATCTCAAAATACAAACTAAAAGAACTGATTCGTTCTCTTAGTTATTTACATTACTAAATATTCTGTGTCATTATGTCTGTTTGTACACAAAAAATTATGTGCGTGACTTTCAAAATAACTTCTCTCGTTCGTCTTATTTCTGGGCGAGTTTCCCTGTTTGTGATTAACATTCCTTTGAACAAATGATGTAAAGATAATTCTAATTTTATGGCACATTGTGTTGTTTAAAAAAAATTCATGTGCATTCACTAATGTAATGTATCTACTATGAATGAAAGATCATTAATAAATGAATGCTGTATAGTCAATGTGTTTTTGAACAAAAAAGTTGCTGCTGTTAAGTTAACTCTCTCATATACTAGAGAGAGCAAGTAAGAATAAACAAATCTTCATTTTATTTATTTGTGCAATAAAGTGGCTGTGTCCGTCTTGTGAGAAAAAAAGTAATAATTCATGTGTCATTTATTCATAGTCTTGACATTTATGATGATTTCACATATCTAGGCTCTCTTAAAGAGGAAGTCTGCCCTGATATTAAGTTGGTTATTTTGATAAAAGCAGAAAAATGAGAGGAGCATGTCGGTGAAAGTTTAACAATTTTCTATTGAAAAAAAGAAAGTTGTGAATTTTTAATTTGCGACCAATCAGTCACAAATTGTCAACTATATGACGCATTTGGCAAGGCCCCCTCCCGTTTGATCTGTACTAACAAATTTTCATTTTCCCTCAGGAAAATTGTTCAGCATAGGCCTACACACATGCATCCTAAATATATTTAAAGCAAATATGTTTCTGTACGACCCAGGCCTGTGTGGAAAAAATCTATTCTGTCATCTATAACAAAGGAAATGAACGTTTATGAAATGTTATGTACAGAGCGCATTTGTGTTTGATTGATGCAACCTCAAAAATCCATAACTAGAAATAAAAATGATATTTATTATCATTGTTATTATCATTATCATTATTATATGCTATTGTTATTATTATTAACATAATCATCATCATCATCAGTAGTATAAGTAGTAGTAGTTTTTGGCAATAAAGAAATATATAAATCACTCTATAACTCTGCGATGAGAATTTTAACTTGAAGCTGTAGTGGGAGAAGGTATAGGGAAGAGATTTTTTTGATTGCTGCTACCTGAATCGTATTCCTTTTTTTTTTTTTTATCTCCCTCTCTTTCTCTCTCTCTCTCTCTCTCTCTCCCTCTCCCTCCCCCTCCCTCTCTCTCTCTCTCTCTCTCTCTCTCTCTCTCTCTCTCTCCCTCTCCCTCTCTCTCTCTCTCCCTCTCTATCTCTCTCCCTCTCTCTCTCTCTCTTTCTCTCTCTCTCTCTCTTGATAGTCTACAGCTCTGCGATGAGAATTTGAAGGGAAAGTGAGAGGAAGAAAGTTGGAGGAGGGTGGGGGGGGGGGGGTCGATCAACCCCAAAACAAATTAGTGCCCCTTGAACATAATCCCCTAGGTATATGCCTCATTTAAACCTCTAGTCTAAAAAGGGTACCCTAAATGATTTTTAACAAACTCCCATTACAACAAAAAAACATTACTCTTTTCACGCGGTTTTTGTTTTTTGTTGGGGGCAGAAGAGGGGATGGGGTTCGCGCATATAGAAAAAAAAAAGAATCTTACAATGTGACACTCAAAGAAACATACATGTAGCGAGAGAAATAGAGAGATAATACATAAATTCACTAAACTTATATACCACAGTTCCCCCTGAAGACAAGGTTATTGTCTTATAAGAACGGGAAAAAGTAGTTAGCGCACTTGTTATATTTTTATTTTTAGTACTATAAAACCGTAAGGAAAATAAACAGAAAAGAGCGAAGAGATTCTCTCATTTGTCGTTTTATGTGTATATAAGTACATCGGAAACGGAAAAGAGTGAAGAGAGAAATATCATGAAAACAACAAAACTAAGTATAAACCGATAAAGATCCAACAAGATATTTCTTTAGATAGAACATAATTTCCCAAAATGAGACAGTCACTTCAGTTTTTATTTGTATAAAGAAAAAAAGAGAGAATTATCTTGTAACCAAGTTAGTCAAACATAATTATGTAACTTTCTTATAACTTGAAGACACGAATACACAAAATGACATCATTATCAAACCCTTACAACTCAATAAAAGCATCAACAGACTCCAAGATTACTCATATTTATTTTGATGCAACGAGTCGATTGAGGCCCCTTTCCCCCATTTTCTTGACATACAGTTAACAACAGAATTAGTCATACCCAACGCCATTTTTCTTTCTTTTTTTCTTCTCTTTTTTTTGTTATTTTGTAACTCAAGATTGAAAAGAGGACTAGATTGTCCTACTGATTTTAGTAAGACATTACGTTTAAACCCCACTTGGATGCAAGTTATACTTCCTTTACTTAATACTTCTTTATTTTTTTAACAGTAAAAGTTTGATTGCTGAATTAAAGAATAAATAAATGAATTTTGAACAACATTCTGACCGCCCCTTTTTAAGGGGGATATATCTTCACGCGGTCCGTGAACTATTTTTCTAATGATTCTCCGCTTTGCCCACTCACATAGACAGAGGCGGCGCTCCGGGGGGGGGGGGCAGGGGGTACAGTGCCCCCGATTTTTTTCATGTACCCCTAAAGTGCCCCTTTTTACACAGGAAAAGTGCCCCTTTTACTTTGACAAGTGCCTCTATTAATTTGTAAAAGTGCCCCTTCCCCTTTTCAACTTTGATAAGTCCCCCCTTTATTTTTACACATACCCCTTTTCCTTCGACAAGTACCCCTTTTTCTTCGACAAGTTCCCATTTTCCTTTGCAATAAGTGTCCATTTTTCATTCACATAAGTGCCCTTTTTAATCTCTAGTAAGTGCCCCATTTCAGGTACGAGAAGCGCCCCTTTTCACTTTTGATAAGCGCCCCCTTCACTCTGATAATTGGCCTATTCACATCTGAGAGGTGCCCCTTTTGCTTTGACAAGTGCCTCTTTTCCTTTGTAGAAGTGCCCGTTCCCCTTTTAATAACTACCCCTTTTTAACTTGAATAAGCGCATCTTATATTTTCACAAGATTGTGCCCCCTTTCCTTTCTAATAAGTGCCTCTTCCCCTCCTGATAAGTGCTCTTTGCATCTCTAATAAATTTCCCTTTTATTTAGACACGTCCCCTTGTCCCTAATGAATGCTCTTTTCTCTCCTTATAAGTGCCCCTGCCCCTTCTCATCTCTGATAATTGGCCCGTTTATGTTAACATGTACCTCTTTTTCTTGTTAATAAGAGCCACTTCCCCTTCTTATAACAGCCCATTTCACCTCCGATAAATGACAATATTAAAATCTGACCGGTGCCCCTTTTCTTTCAACTAATGCACATTTTTCTTTATTATAAGTACTTTTTTTCTTTCCATTCTCATAAGTGCCCCTTTTCAGGTGCGATAAGTGTCCCTTTTCACCTCTGAAGATTTCCCTTTTAGCTATGATACGTGTCCCTTTTCCTTTCTAATAAATGCTCCTTTTCCTTCAGTATATGTGCCCAATTCCTTTTCATAATTACCCCTTTTCATCTCTGATAATTCCGCTTTTAACAATGATACGTGTCCCTTTTCCTTTCTAATAAGGGACCTATCCCCTTTTCATAAATGCCCCTTTTCACCTATTATAAAAATGCCATATCAAAATCTGATTGCTGCCCCTTTCCCGTCGACACTATACCCGTTTCCCATTCTCATAAGTGCCCTTTTCCATCCCTGGCGAGTGCCTCTTTTTGTAGGAGTAAGAAGTGCATTATTTTCACCTCTGATAATTACCCTTTGTAATTTGACACGTACTCCATTTCTTTTCTAATAAGACAGTGTCTTATCCCTTTCAATTAGTGTCCCCTTTTCCTCTCCTCTCATCATTAAACGCACCCCTTGTTCCAAGCGACTAGAGCAATTTCTCCCAAAGCTCGCACGCTATGCTTGCTCGCATTTATAGATGATTATAATTATGTGTCTTATCAATTAAAGGTCTAAATTTTCAGTCTTCCGTTATGAGAATGTGCTTTACCCCATCAGGATTGGGTTTTTTCTCTTTATAAGATGTTAACTTTCGCATTGCAACCTCACAAATCTTAGAATTTTCCTTGCTTGCGTCGCTCGCTTAAAAAGAAAGAAAGCATTTTGAGACCATCACACCCAAATACAAAGGCGCGGATCCAAGGGGGGGGGGGGGGGCTGGCAAAAAACTGCTCTCACCCCCCCCCCTACCCCACCTCCGCTTATTCACCGGCTGGCTGAGTCGCTGCTAAATATTTGATCAAAAATTGGACCCCCAAAAAATAGTGCTCTTACCCCCCCCCCCCCCCCCCCCCCCCGCTTTTTTACCGGCTGGCTAAGTCGCCGCTAAATATTTGCTCACGGTTGAGGCCATAATAAATAAATTTTGCTTAAAGGTAATACAACGTTTTGGGATGGGGTCATGAATTTGGTTCAAATGAACATATTGGAAGCATATGCGATCCTACAATATTCAGGTATCGTTGTTGCGGTTGAAATCGAGTCTAAAGTTATGAAATTGTAAATAATAAACTCTCATAGCTCCCTCTCAAGGTCACGATATTAATTAAGCTATAAAACAATGTTTCTTGACTAAAATCGACCAATTAGCTATTCCCGTTTGGAAATGATATATCACAACTACATATTTTGATATTTTCATGGTCACAGCTACCATTATACGGCCGTAGGCGCTATTTGAAATTTATCAAAATTTACCGGGAGCACCGGTAAATGTTTATATTCAATTTTTCTCGAAAGGAGAAGTGTTTTAGGGGCTAATTTTTCTTGTGCTTGTAATACATCTACAGGGGCATCCAAATATATCAAAATTGTAATGAATCACTTTCCACCAAAATTTTCAAATTTACCAAAACTTTGTATTACCTTTAATGAAAATTATATGTTGTACCTCGTTAGTGCCTCACGTTTTTGTTTTTTATGCCTTTTATTTGTTTTCGGCTCGTTTTGTCATATTCTCCATGCTGACATGGATTCCTTATTTTAAGATTCACAAGCTATATTCTGGCTATCTTTTTTTAAAGATATAAGTGGTCAGGACATTCTACACTGGGTCACAAGATGTCGTTGGGAATAAGATATTTAAGCAAGAGCATAACAATAATATATGCCTATAATTGTTGCAATCGCCCTCCTCCCTAAATGTGATATGGATTTGTCAATATCAAAGTGGGAATTACCCGTTACCAGTATTAGAGTTCATTTCATCATACATGTTCTTCCACCTATGCTAATTTCCCCATTTCATCATGTGCCCCGTTTAGACAGATACTTTTCAGTCCGTTAATATATATTAAGAATTTTTAAGAACATAGGCCCTATTAATTTATTAATCAATTTAGCTTGATAAATAGTTTCTTACAAGCTTGAGCTCACAAACCAGCTTATATGCAGACGCTTTGAAATTGCATGACGATGAGCCAAAAACTCCGGACAAGTTAGCTAGCTACATTGTTCAGATAGTGAAAACGACCCTGTCCACATTGCACCGCGTCTAGATCTTTCTGCATCAAGGGTACGCGATCTCCTATTCATGCACGTGTTGTGTATACGTGCGACTAACTGCAGAATTTGCTTGTACAACACTGCACCACGCGTTATAAATTGTGTTGGAAACGCCTAGGCCAGGGCGTGATTTTATTTTGTTCGTGACAGAATAGAAAGGACAAAGTTAAAATGGATCCGGGAGAACTCAAGTTGTTGAAAGAGTTTGTAGCTGTTTGTAAGGCAAATCCTGAAATTTTACACACTCCACCTCTCGAGTTTTACAAAGAATATCTGCAAAGGTAAGACTAAGAATTGAATGGACGCGTTTGTGAAACTCGACCGTATTGCCTTGGCTTTGTGCATGATCATGTGATTAAAAAATTGAGTCTTTTCATTTTTGATGTTCTTGTCTTGATGCGATTTTTCTCGTAGTAGTCTTTAACCAAATTCGCAAGCATTACAAAATAGCTTTTGTGCAGAATATCTAGTATCAGCTTGGTGTTTATTTTTCTTAGTCTTCGCCTATTTTTTTTTTATCTTCCTTTAAAAAAAAATTTAAAAAAAATTAAAATAAAAATTACAAAAAATAAAAGCAAATAGAAATGAACTAGACTAGCTATTGGGTCTAGGCAGGATACTAAAATTAGTATTTAAAAAAAGAGAGTTTTGTCATGTTCTCGATCTATTTAATTTCAGTGTGAGCAATTAGTCTATTTTCTGATGTTCTGGCTTGAGTAACTGTCCAATTCGAAAAGACCCTGCAGAAACAGTACATTTCCAACGAGAAGTGAGGGTGAAACTATCCCAACTGAAGCGGCATACGCCAAATGCAAGTCTCATTAGAAATGAAAGAGAGCTGCTTTTGGTGTGATTGTAAACTTCATGAAAATCATCTGAAATGTCTGGACACACAACCACAATGGCCATGGTGCAGTAAGAATCTCTGATATTTAGGGGGGGGGGGGGAGAAGCAGGGGAACCCTTTTCCCCAATCATCTTTTTTAAGAGTAAAATGACAGAGCAGCATTCCTTGATTGCAACAATAATAAGCCTTGTAAATATTGATTGTTTTTTCCCCTTTGCGTTAAAGTCTTGATGCCAAGATCCCTGGGCCTAAGGAAACACCAAGCACATCATCAGGAGCAGCCTCATCAGAGCCAGAGCCAGAGCCTTCTGCGCAGGCCCCTCCAGCACCAGAGCCGGAAGCTGAGCCTGAACCAGAAGAACCTATGGATCCAGAGAGTGAAGAGAGTGATCTGGGTAGGTCAAGGGTTATGTTTCATTTGCCACTCTCCACCCAGGTGTGGTGGAAGGGCACCCAGCAGGAAGAAATTCCTCGAATCCTCAAGTGCCTTATAATGGTGGCTCAGCTAAAACTGGGTTGATAATGTGATCCTGTAATTTGTTTTAAGCGCAGGGGAATATATTAGTGTAGTAGCTATTACTCTTGTTGTTGGTATTGTTATTCACATTGCTATTATCCAGTGATGATTTCAAAGATTGCATTATGACTTAAAAACCTGCCATTTGTTAATATCTACATGTAAATGGTTTATTTGTGTATGAATTTATTCCAAACTGCATGAAAACAATACATTGTATTGATAAATTTGAGCCAAAACTAATTATTATGAAAGAAACTAACAATTTGCAGTGATTATTATGTTTGTCTCTCTTGCTTTCCTCCTGAAATTTAAGACAGGTAAAACTAAAGTAAGAAGCCTGCCTCCTTCCCTCTTCTGGAAGAAACATGTAGAATACCATGGCATTGTAATAGAATGATGTACTCATTTGCATCTTCACCCCCCCCCCCCCCCCCCTCTTTTTCCAAATTGCTCTGAAGCTTCTGTGTCTGTGATGGGCTGTATAATTTTACATATTTCGTTTGACTATCAAATGGGTAAAAGAAAGAGAGAAGAACAGTATTTGAATTGAAAAATATTTGTAGAGACCTCCCCCCCCCCCAAAAAAAAAAAATAAATAAAAAAATAAAATACATTACCACAAATGGCCAGGGATTGGTTAGTTTGGAGCCTGTTTAACAAGAGAGCACTAACTATGCTAGTATTACTTGTGAATTCACAGAAATTGACAATGAGGGCGTGATTGAGCCAGACACAGACGAGCCTCAACCCATGGGAGACACAAGCAAGGAGGTTACAGATGAGATGCAGGATGAAGCCAACAGCAAGCGATCAGAAGCCATGGCGGCCGTGTCAGAGGGTAACATTGAAGAAGCCATCAAGATCTTCACTGAAGCCATTGAGATCAACCCACATTCTGCCCTGCTTCATGCTAAGAGAGCTAGGTGAGAAGATTGCAGTTTGCCCGCGTAGCGTAGCCGTCACTCTTTCCGGCATCGGCGTCATCAACAATTATGCTGTATACGCAATAGAGTGGGGAAGTGTGGAGCGTCATAAAAAATCGATATTTTGAATTTCTCAATATTTTCTTCATTTTCTGGAAGAGCATCAAAAATAATGTACAAATGTTGAAAACCAATTTAATAGGTTAAGCATTGGCTGAGATATGACCATCTGAATAAGTAGATCTCAGCCAATACTTAACATATTTAATTGGTTTTTGACATTTGGACATTATTTTTGATGCTCTTTCGGAAAATGAAGAAAAAATTGAGAAATTCCAAAAATGGATTTTTATGATGTCACAGCTTCGGTACTCTATAAAGTATCTTTCTGTATCTTTGACGTAGGATCACCAGATTCATACCACAGATACATATTGTGATATCTCAAGAAATCATGTATCACCATAAAAAGATGATCTGATTAGGTTTTGGAGTATGTAGGCCAAAGGTAAAAAATCATAGTCGTTAGTTGACCTGTGATAATAGGCTTTTTGTTTACATCATGAAATTTCAAGAATAATTCCATCCATTTCCTTAACAGAATTTAGGGGCGGAGGCATAGGAGACGCAGTCGTATTTGTCTCATTATTTTCATTTGGGGATAAAGAAGGTCTTCTCTAGCAGATGTAGTAGCATCGTAAGGGTGAAGGATTTTGAAACATCTGTATAGATCATAACTCTGGTACTGGCAATAACTCAGACCTTTACTTGCTGATTCGATACTTCCTTCTAAAGCCTGTCTGCACTAGTTTGGCCAGGAGGGATTAGACCACACAGTGTGGTCACTGACAGATAGTTATCTCATCAACTCTACTCTTAAGTAACATAAGACAAATTTGGGGGACCAGTGGTCACCGATTAGGCACTGTTTGCTATATAGAGGGCGCAAGTAGCTACAAGTAGTGCATTCCTGGTTTAAAGACTTAACTCTCTTTCTTGTACATGCTTCTGCCCACAGCTGCTTTGTCCGTCTCAACAAGCCCAACGCAGCGATCCGTGACTGCGACAAGGGAATCGACCTCAACCCGGACTCCGCCCAGGTCTACAAGTGGAGGGGTAAAGCTCACCGTCTCCTAGGGCACTGGGAAGAGGCCTTCCGGGATCTGCAGATGGCCTGCAAGCTGGACTACGATGAATCGGCCTACGAGATGCTCAAGGAGGTGGAGCCAAGGGTGAGTGTGTGTGGAGACTTTGGAGAAATGGTTCTTAAAGGCATGGTTTAACAATGTTAAAAGTGAGATTCATGGCCCTACGTGTTATCAGTGTCTGTGATATGGTGTAATATTGAAGCCCTAGAAAAATTGCACGTCAAAATGATCAAGAAGTGCCTCAAAAAAGTAAAAGTCTTTGAGTGACTGGTTTGGCCATACTCGTTTTCCCCAATAGACTGTAGTGTTATAGAAAACGTTAGGAAAACAAATTTTGACATTTTTATTTTCAATCATTAATATCTTGATAATCAGACAGGTGATCTGCTTGTAAAAGTCATGGGATTCCTGACTAACCTAAAGGTTTATATTTATCATTGTAGCATGAGCTAAATCCAGGATTTTGTTTCATAATCTGAGACAAAGTTACTCAATCCCTTTAATCTTTGTGTACTTCTTGTCATTGCCATAATCCCTAAAGGCTACGTCCACAAAATAGATGATTCTCAAGATGGACAACCCATGAGACTGTTCATGTTGATTTCGTAGTTCTTCGGTCAATTTTGAAGAGTTTCTGAGACCGACCTACGAGACCTTGATGTACATGTATAAATTCAGTCTCTTTGGCCTTCTGTAAAACTCTTTTGAGGATTCACAAGAGTGACAAAACCAAAAGCCAGAGAGACTAAAATTGGCCTTCTTGTCATTCCCAGAGGGTTACCTAGATCAACAGTACACAAGTCAGTTGATCCACCAGACTGACATTGTCCATCTTTCCCGGTGAATTCCGTTGTTTTTTCTGCTATTTTCCATTCTCATTAAAAATAATCCTAAAGAAAAAAGAGTAGTTAGAAAGGCATTGAATGTATGAGCAACCTATATTTTTTTATAAATTTCTGTTAGATTGGTGTTTGCTTGCAGATTCCTCTAAATTTCTTATAATGATTTATTCTCATTTTAGGCCAAGAAGATTGTGGAGCACAAGAGGAAATATGAGAGGAAACATCAAGAACGAGAATTAAATGAGAAGAAGGAGAGGATCAGGAAGGCTAAATTAGCAGCAGAGAAAGCACGAAAGGTAAGACGTGTGTGTGTGTGTATTGGGTTTACAGACGTGTATCAATCAGAAATGATTATTTACGTCTGGGGACCGACCTTTAAACTTCACCATCTGAAAGACGTGACTCAGTTTCGAACCTGCGTCCTTGGCTTAATCAGTTTGTAACTTCCATTGTTGCTGGATTACAGGCGCACACCACAACGCCTCTCCTTATTGATTTCCATTGGTAATAATGTGAAGGTTATGTGGGTTATTCAAGTGTTTGTAACAATAAGAAATATACTTTCAATATAAGTGTCCTTCTCAAATGCTTGTAAAAATGTCAAACTTGTACTACAGAGCAAGCTCATCTGACGAATTTCTTAGTCACCCCCCCAAAAAAAAATGACTGTTAGCTATGACTTTAACATTAAAGACGTAATGGGTATGGGTTGTATTTACTAGAGTACCTCAACTGTAAGAAAATAGATGAGCAATGTTAATTAAACCTGAGTGCATGGGAATCAAACTCTTTGATAAATATTGACTAGACACGGGCGCACCTCTGGATACATTGTACCTATTTCTTTACAATATTTTTTGTGATGTTTGCTTTGGTCATTCCAGGAGGAAGAAGAGAGAAGGAAGCGTGAGGCAGAAGAAGGATTCCCTGGCGGGTTCCCTGGAGGATTCCCAGGAGGGTTCCCAGGAGGCATGCCAGGCGGCTTCCCTGGGGGATTCCCCGGTGGAATGGGCGGCGGAATGCCTGGAGGTATGGGCGGCGGCATGCCTGGGGGATTCCCCGGAGGTATGGGCGGCGGCATGCCTGGAGGTATGCCAGGAGGAATGGGCGGCGGCATGCCTGGTGGTATGGGCGGTATGCCTGGTGGCATGGGCGGTATGCCAGGAGGCATGGGCGGTATGCCCGGCGGCATGCCCGGTGGAATGCCTGACATCAGCGGCATCATGTCTGATCCAGAGATCCTTTCGGCTTTCCAGGTGAGTCTATTGTCAACTGCTCAAATTTCTTTTATTACACATTTTTTTCTTTTTTCATGTGCTGTATTCTCGGATGCATGGTTTGGCACAACAACATTTAAAGTCATCATCCTCAAAAATATATCTCATTCATGAGCAAATGTCAACAAATTCTAAATCCTTGTTTTTGCTTAAATAATTGTATTTTAAAATAGTTTTGGTACTATTTCAGATAGATAATTTTACTTTTTAATAGTGTAGCAGTGATAGAAATATATCAGTATTGCTATTCCCTCTTCTAAAATCCATTCTTTATAAATAAAAACTTGATGGATCAGAAAGATATCTCCTGAATGATTGAAATGGAGCACTAGAATTAAGGACAATAATGGAATACAAAAAGAAAAGAAAAATCATCAACAAAACCAACTAAGATGCGTATCTGATTGCAGGCAAGCAATATTTTCAAATGAGTCATTTTCCGTTGCTTGAAAATGTGAACTTTAAGGCAGCCATAAGATGTGGTGAATGAAGAACACTGATTGTGTCAAATTTCACTGACACCAAATTAAATTCATTCACCAATTAATGTGTGTAAAGGTCTCCCAGGTAGCTAAATTGTGGTCGATCAGAAAATGAAGCTGGCTTGCCTTCAAATTTTGAGGGTGATGGAAATTTATGATGTTTAAATTTCCTTGTGGGGGAATTGGTGGAGGGAACAGGGGATTACATGACACCTCTTGGTGATAACAACGAAATGTACTCTGGGTGATTGAAAACGCCTGTTATTAGGTAAACACCAGAATGGTGTTCAAAGTATGAGAACCCCTGACTATGGGTCTTTAGAGTGGAAATTAAACAATAAATGTTGTGACGTGGGAGGTGTTTCACAAAGACCCTAAGCTGAACTTATCTCTAAGTTGGATATGAAAAGCCATTAGCATCCTTGAAAACATTTTGTAAAAGTTATTTTAAAAGGCATAAAATATTGATTCAAATCATTCATATTTCTATTATGGGAGATTTCATGTTCTTGATATGGAATTGATGCAAAGTCTAAAATACTTGAATTTTTGCTTTTTAATAATTTCATTATAAGGCTACAAATGGCTCTCTGTGATATTCAAGTCCAACTTAGGGTTAAGTTCGACGTAGAATCTTTGTGAAACACCCCCCTGACCTTGTAAATGTTTTCCATCCCTTCCTGACCTAGGATCCTCAAGTCCAAGAAGCCTTTGCTGACATCAGCTCCAACCCCGCCAACATCGCCAAGTACCAGAACAACAAGAAGATCACTGACCTCATCGCCAAGATGCAGTCCAAGGTACCTAGAGGAGCGGGCGGGGCTGGAGGACCACCCGGAGGACCTCCATCACCACCCCCACCAGCCTCTGGAGGGGCGGCTCCGCCTCAGGGAGAACCCTCGGTTCCTGGGGCAAGCACTCAAGACGTTGATTGAGCCATTGCTACTAGTGTTCCTATACTGTCACATTGATTCCAAATGCATCCAAGATGACGTACGTATCCACTTCATGCATGTAGATATTAAGTCTCTCTTCTCGGGATGAAGACTTTGTTTTAAGAGTCACCTATCCATAACATAACATTTACATAATGTGACATAATGTAAAGAACTAAAGCCAGGAAATCAATCTGTTTTTTTATAGGCGATGCAAAAGCTATTTAGAAATGAGTCCTATCATTATGTAATCAACTTTATACATATACACTAAGAATTTAATATGTCGCAAAGGGGTCTGTGAAAAGAAGAAGTATTTGATATAATGGTAATGAATCTACAAGGAAAAGTATTTAAACGTATTACAAAAAGCTGACCATTTCTATAAAATTTGTTATTTTTCTTCTACATGGCTTGTAGAAATGGACCGTGAATGAGTTATAAATTAATCGGAAAGACCAAATTCCTTCAGTTTTGTTTTCCTACCGGTAATTGAAATGTTTATTAATGGTATCCCAGGTGTACATATAGTTGACCATTCAGTTGGAGGTATCAAATTACACTGTTTGTTCATATCCTCATTAATGTTAGCAGTTGAATTATAGCAGATAAATAAATAAATCCCAATTAATGCTGTTTAGTCTCTTGTCCTCATGTCAAAAAAACTATATTTACCTATTATTGTTATTATTGATTTTAATTGTCATTGTAATTTTTATTATTATTATTGATATTTTTTAAAATTAGTATTATTGATTAACATTATTGTTATTAATACGTATTTAATATGGTTTAATACATTAGAGAGCAGTCCAAAAATATACATATATTTTAAATGTTTATATAAACCTATCTCACCCACCCACAAAGCACTTAAATCCCTTAAAAGGTCAATGAAATATGTGTGCTTTGGCAATTGTAAATAGCTCTTATCTTAGCACCAAGCATTTAGCACAATTCACACAATATGAAACCACTAGTAGTCGACAACATTTCATATGGCTCCTTTTAGTGGCTATAGAAACTATAACTATCTAATGTAGATTAGGGATTTTGTATTTCTAGCTGAAGTTATAATTTTGTATCGCTGTCTTGTACAATATCATAGGGTAATAATGATAACATCAAATGTATTGCATGTGCTGTTATTCTTTTGTTTGAAACGGTAGCAAATGATATGCCCCTGAATTATGAATTTTATATACCCCTTTGTGAGTTAATCTTGGATGTTTGCTGCTATCATTTATCCATTTCTTGCATCGTCTCTCTAACTCAATTCCTTCTTTGTCAGCTTTCATCAAATTAAAGTTGCCAAAAGTGGAGGGCTCGATTCTGTATTGCATGTTAATTATGTTTACTAGTTCTTAAATAAACAAATTAAAGAATGGTCTTGTTTGTTTAGCCTTCAGAGCTATAGAAGGAATATTCATATTCTTTTGTGGTATTGTATAAACTCTGTACAGTGCGTAGCAATTTGAGATGGTTTTTCTTTTTTGTGTAAACTGGTCACTGCTTCTTACTGAAGTTAATACCTGTTGATATTCAAAATATACACCAGTATGTATGTAATTATTGTTTTTCCTGTAAAGGATTTGATCTCTGTTTGTCTTGAATTTCGTGATGAGGGCATTAGAAACATGGCCTCTTCACTTCATAATTTGATTTTGTTATCAATTTAAAATTGTATATCATGAAAGTAATTTTCTATTTTTTTTCTATTGATGTTAACATCAGTCATCTACAAGTTACATGTAGATTTAACTCATTAATAGTTTCAAAATGTATCCTTTATGGACAGGAGCTACATGTAATTAAAAAAAACTTATGTCCTGCTGATTTTATAGTAACATTCATTCCAGATGTTCTCTTTACATTATCAATATGCCTCTCAAAAAAAAATGATTACAATTTTGACTTCTGTATTTTTTTGTTTAAAAATGCAAGAAAATTAATACTTTTCATATAAGGTGTACCCTATTGATTCATTTGTGAATACTTCAAAGAAAAATGTTGAGGCAAATAAATATAAAACGATTTCTTTGTGAAACATAGTTTTCTGTGTTTTGTCAGATACTGTTTTTTCTTGTTCATACACTATTTGAAATCAAGATGATATGCTTCTGCTCTCCCCCTCTTCCTCTTTTTCTCTCTCCCCCCCCCCCCACTCTTTCTCTCTCCTCCCCCACTCTTTCTCTCTCCCCCCACTCTTTCTCTCTCCTCCCCCCACTCTTTCTCTCTCCCCCCCACTCTTTCTCTCTCCTCCCCCACTCTTTCTCTCTCCTCCCCCTCCTCCCCCACTCTTTCTCTCTCCTCCCCCACTCTTTCTCTCTCCTCCCCCACTCTTTCTCTCTCTCCCCCTCTTTCTCTCTCTCCCCTCTTTCTCTCCCCCTCTTTCTCTCTCTCCCCCTCTTTATCTCTCTCCCCCTCTTTATCTCTCTCCCCTCTTTCTCTCTTTCTCTCTCTTTCTGCTCTCTTTCTGCTCTCTTCCTCTCAAAACTTGAGAAATTTGTTCAAATGCAATGTATTGCCTGCCAGAATTAGCTAATTTAAACCAAATCCTTCTCTCCTCTCCCCTCCTCTCTTTCTCTCAAAACTTGAGAAACTCGTTCCAATGCCACAAGAATCATATTCAAACAAGTTTCTTTATTGCCTGCCAGAATAAGCTAATTTAAACCAAATGCTTCTACCAGAACATGAACATACACAAACGTCGTAATATATTACATCATTTCCTTGTAATGATAGTCTTTCCCTGTAAAACACACCCAAATAGAAATACATCATGTCATACATTCCATATATCATCTTGCTCGTGAAGTACATAAGTGTATATAATATATCTCTCTTTCTTGTTTCCCAAGGTGACGTAATAGGATTAGTTCTAAAGGTTAAATTCTGCTCTAGATTACTCAAAACTGCAAACTCTGTACAACTCCTATGTACAGTGTTAGTTCATCTTTTTTCTCTTATATGTACAAACAATAAAATAAGCAGTGATCTTTGTACAAGTTAAGACATTTTGGGGGGGGATTATCTGTTCATAATTCCAGGTTTGGGGGATTATTTCAATGGTTCATAGGGAAAGGGTCCATCACAAACGCACATTTTACATTGTATACCGGTATGTATATCCTTGACCTATACATATCAAACATATGCTTGTTTCCAATGACCTGTCATCTGTTTGTGATTGCTCACAACCCTACTGCATATATTCAATTCATTTTTTTCAAAATTTGAAATATGAAATCAATCTTAACCCCATGAAATTTGCAATATTCCACTTTCCTATCCTGCAGTTAACACTAAATGTCATACCTTAAGAATTACTGTTCATAAAAAAAGCCCATAAATCAATCACAAACATGTATTACAATCATCCTGAAACAAAAATTATACACAGCTAGTTAACACACATGTAACATCAGCCTGTTCAAACCTGACATCTCTACATGTGCTAGAGTGAATTACAATGCTAAAGAGTATGAACACTCCCTGGCCCTTGTTCATTCAATTATCCTTTAACAAATATTTGTTACTGTATATGATAGCCCACACAGAAGGGGATTACAATTTCCATGTACACTTTGTTTCAATGAACCCCCAAAGAAATCTGCACATCTTCATACGACAGGGGATGACAGTCATGAACACTATGGGGTATGGTAGCACACTTCAGTTAACTTTGCAACAAACTTGTGTTATGTTCGTTGAGCACATTTGAAAGGATACAGTTATTTGGTTATAATGCCCAGAGAGTTTTGTGCAAACTTACCTCCTTTTCTTGGAGTGAGTTTGGGATTTCACATTTAAGGGGAAAAAAACAACACCCACATGTCTGTTTGGAGCTAAAAGGGCATCAACTCTGTGTAAAATGAAACGCATTAACACCCTTCTGGCTCCAAAAAGATGATATGATTCCCGATTTATTTTCTTATCATTATATTAAACTCTAACCACTGCAAAATTTGTGCTGCATATTTTTATACATAACTAAAAAAAATCAAGAGAAATGTAAAATATACTGTCTAATAAAATAATACTATGTCATAAAACTGTTAGTCATCTGAAGAAGACTTGAGAACAGAAAGGTAAAAATGCATAAACTCAAATTTCAGTTGAACGGAAAGACTACAGAGTATTTAGCAGTGCAGGTGCAATTTACAACATATTATTAGAAAAGTATATAATCATAATTGAGCTAATTACAAATACAATTGATAATTGGGTCAATTCCATGCGATACAGAATGTCATTTCCAGAGTTTCCGCTTTGTTATATTCAAAGAATGTAAAAGACATTTTGATTTAAAGAAATTTAAACGAATGAACGATGTGATACAATGTATATTAACTATATAATGTGAGGTATTTTTAAAGACATTTGGGTTACCTATCAACCAATCATCAAGTTGATAAAATATTGAATTTAATAACGGTTTGTTACGGAAAGACGTAGGAGGTTACACCTTTTCGATCATTCCATAACAAAGCTATTCAAATTTCAATATTCTATCAATTTGATGATTGATCTATAAGAAACTCAACTGTGATGCAAGTACCTCAGATTAGTTTATACGTCAAGTCATTTGTTTGTAGATTTCTGAATTCAACTGTCTATAATATTCTTTGTTTCAAAATTGAAAATACTTTTAGAATGTCATTCCGTAACACTTTGATTCGAGCACGACTACTGTCCTGCAGTGTATTTGTTTAATAGGGCCAAACACACTTGGTTCATTGCATAATTCTATAAATTTAGTTTGCCCAAACCGGTTCATCGTGCGGGACTGTAATCCAATTATGACGACAATTGAACGTGTCACGGAGGAGTAGTAAGTACGCATCTGGCCGTGTACACCGACAAAAAAAAAAGTAAGTATGCTTCATCAATTCTTGTTGGACTAATACCATCCGAAAGAAAAGCATGTATTTCTATATTTTATCACATCATATAAATAATTAAAATCATTCCATAAATATAAACTATCAACAAATTTTAAACCTCTGCAAAAAATCTGATAAACAATTCAAATATATACATATTACAACAGGGTAACAGTCACACAAACGACCTGGAGCGAAAACACAAATCAAGTTTCGAGAACAGATTTCTCATTCTTCCTCAATATTTTCATGAATACATTAAAGAAATTTATCATTTATACTCTAGTATACTTGCATTTGTGCATTTTTTTTAACGGTATAGCTATATTACCATATATGTATAAAAATTACCTCGTATCATTTGTGGTATACAAATTTATAATATATCTTCACATTTGTTTCTATAAATAAAATCTTATTTAAACATTTTTTTTGGTGATAGAAATAATAAGCAACTACATAGTAAGTGATGTTTTATCAGAATTTTCAAACTGCCTGAGAATAAAACTACTAAAGTTTTGAAGCACAGATTAAATATTTTCAGTCTAAAACACAACCAGCGCTTTTTAAAATAAAAAAAGCTAATACTGGTAAATCGAACTATCATCCCTAAAGCCTCGTTAACATATGAATGGGTAAACCGTGGCAGAGATTGTCTTATGATGTAAATGTACAGGTAATATGCTTTGCATTGATGTATCTCATAACATGTGAGCTTGGTGAATCGTGTAGGACATGGTTGCGCTCACCATGGTATACTGCTCCTACATTGTATCTGAACGCGCATTGATGAAACGACCGACAGCGTTGCAGCAAATCTGAACGCGTAAACTGCTTTCAAACCAGACAGGACCCGGGCCGTGTGAAGAACCACACGGTGAGACCTGGAACCATTTTATAAAGAGTTGCAATTGATCCAAATCCATCGTAAGACCTCTAATCAATCGCAAGTTTGCAGTCTCCTATCTCTATTGTACATAAACTTTACGATTGATATCAATCACAAATAAGTTGCGATTGATATCAACTCTTTATAAGATGGGACCCTGAACCGTAGCGATATTGAGGTTCTGCTTGGGTCATTATACACTCAAGCATTTATTATGACAATGTGTGGACTTGTACTAAAGAAGGTACACACAGAATACTCCAATATCCAATCCTTAGTAAAATTTTGTGACCGTCATGACGAAAAACGAGAAGAAAATGAAAAGAAATATCTCAAAGCAGATGGATATTAGTCAAATCTTGAGAACAAAAAAATTGCACACAAGAATCACCCTGAGGAGGAAAAAAAAAATATCACCATGGATACGAGGATAGTACAATCTGGTCAAACGTAATATACAAATACTCTACAACAATACATAATATACACATATAGCCTGTTATAAGCTGCTACAAGTATTATAAATATGTATACATATATATGTCTGTACACATAAAATGGTTGTATGTACAATTATACATAGGTGAAGCAGCCAAGAAAATGCAGTAAAATGCCTGAAATATAGCAGATTTATGTGAAAATAACTTCTGTTTGCATACATATTACATTCTAATACGTAGTGTGGGACCTTCTTTGCATAAATATGGTTCCTCAATCTTCTCCCTCCCCCTTATATGCCCTGGCAATTATAAAGGAATGAATATTTACAGCTTTACAATGTGCGTTTGATCAGTTCCGTCTGAAATTTGAACAAAAACAAAAAACACTATCACACTTATTCTGTTATTGGTAGCATAATGGAGCCTTCAAAAGGCAGGTCCACCCTAAAAGTCACTAACCCTTTATTTCAGTAGACGAAGCGCGAACATGGTTGGATGCTTCACCGTGAAACAAGATGCCATTGGGGAAAGGATGCATTGAATGAAGTTTGATTTGTAATATACAGCTATAAATATATCACACACTATCACTCCAACACATTTTTCTCCACACCATTTTGCTGCACATGCAAAATGCGGGTGTATTTTCTACCGATTTATAGCTATGTCTTTGCCAAGGTTTTGGATGTCATGATATACATATCATATCTCATATAATTTCATTTTGCAGTGAGCCATTTAAGCACAGATACAGAGGATAAACCATAGTTAGATTGATCTTCTCAATAGTCAGCCTAAGACAACAAAGAGAAAGTAGTTATCAAACCAAAAATAAATCTTCGCTTTCTTAGGTTGAGTGTGTGGAATAAAGCAGAGGCAATTATTAGTACTGGATTGATACTCTATGCAGGGATAATGGAGATGACATCATTTCTAAAATAACATTTATCCTTCCCAATATGCAGTTAGAATGCAGCATTTGAAAACTTTTCAATATTTTGGATGGGTTAGGAAATGTAATTTTATCTCTTTTTTTCTTCTTCGTATATTAAATCTCACTTCCAAACCTTTACTTCTTGGATTTTCAGCAAGATTTGCGCTGGTTGTTCACGTCATTCAGACACTGAAAAATTTGTGTTTTTACAAACCAAATAACTAACAGATCCCATTTTGAACCTGTTCAAAATTCAGGGATATGTGTATGTGTATTCAGCCATTTTTTTAAAAGTTAACTAAAGTTACTTTCCTTTTCACTCTATATTTCTGTAAAAATGGACATCCGAGGATGAAATTAACTATGAGAAAAAAACTGTGGACACAAACAGCAGTTGAGCTATCAATTATCCAAATATTTCTTTTGCCATCAGTAGGCAAGAAAGAATACTAAATTTGTGCAAGGAAGCTTACATATAAGGAGGCTATTCAAAAGTAAAAGTGTCAAAAATAAAGATATGATAACATTTTTGTATATTGTAATCACCTTGTGATTATACAAGCATTCATATTAAATAAAATCCAACATTAATATTTCAGAATTTGAATCCTTCAGTCACTATCGATGCAATGTAGATGAACCTCGGCAAGCAACCAGAACTATAAAAATACTGGGTCATTCTAGAACAGGAGAGGTAACAAAGCCCAACACATATCTAACATACATCCTCCAGCCCCGGCCCCTAATCCTCACCCTCCTTCCCCTATCGCTCCCTCCCTCATCCTGCCGTCCCCTTCACTGCTGTACATGTACTGTCTGACACTGTATATAATATTCACATCAATCTTCATACACCATGGTTCTATACAAGAGTACCGGTATTACCGAAATAACACTCCCAAGCAGATGCATTGAGGTGAACTGATTATCCTGTAGTAAAGAGCACATCTTTGGCACTGCTTCCCTCCCTCTCTGCATCCAAATTTTATATCGATGAACCCTCAATCCATTCCCTGCTTTTTAAATGCAGAGATGCGATCCAAAATACTGTAGACGTTGGGTATAGTTGGTTGAAGATCGTGTATCTAGATCTCCTCAGCAATTCAGTTTGATATCCATTGGTACCATGGCAATAACAATCATTCCCTTTAAAATGTAATCTATAGTAGTGCCAGAAGCATCCTTTTCTGTTTGATGAATTCTCTACACTGCATCCAAATAGCTTCTCTCCTTGTTGCATTTCATCTAAAAAAAAGGGACTTTAAAATTGTGTCATTTGCTTTGTTTAGCCTGCTATATATCGTGCAGTTGTCGTGACGATCTAGGAATATTAAAACTGCATCTTTCGTCTTGCCCTAACGTTTGCTTACTCCTCACTTACAATCCATCAATGGGCAGGTTTCTACTTTAACCGCCCTTAAAAAAGTATCTCAACTCTATCTTGCCACGCTTGTCCAATCAAACTTATCACAAGGGCTATGACGTCTCGATCCTCCCACAAGTCCAAGACATCACACGACCATCACCGGCCATCACTTGCAATTTTCGTTGTGATCGATCTTTTCTTCCGTCTCTTCGAGCGCTTTGGCCTCCTTCTCCGCCTCAAAGTCATCTTCATCCTCCTCGGCCATCTTATCTCCGTTGAGCTCGCTCTTGAACTGGATGTGGAAGAAGTCCAGTGAGTTGGTGCTGCTCAGCCGTCTCTGTTTGGTCTCATCTCGCAGCTTCGTCCACATCACCCTGTTGGTCTCCACCGCATCCACCACGGTTTTTGTCTGGGGAAACGTCTGACCCAGTACCCTGCAGGAAATATAAGAAATGTTGGTCATGTTCAGGGGAGTGTTCCACAAAGACTATATGGCAGGCCGTTCATAACACTGTTTGCTCTCATCATTATGATCTTGAGATAACATAAGAAAAAGGCGATCATGGGGGACCAATGGGTACTGCTTAGGCATTGTTTGCTTTATAGAGGGCGCAAGTAGCTACAAGTAGTGCAGTCCCGCTTTAACCCAAAGACTACTAAATTGTTGATTGGTTAATGTATGCTAGGTTAATGTACGAGTGTTTAATTTACCTGTATAGAGGTAGAGCTATGTGGTCCAGGAATCCAATCTGGAGCTCTGGAATACAAGCCTTCTCTCGATCAAACATCTCCGGTGTCTCCAGTCCCATGGCCTTCTCCAGGTCTCCCTGGCTGAAGAACTCGTGGTAGATCAGCTCCTGCAGGAACAAGCAAATGGTTCAATAGCAAAAAATGCTCGTTTAAAAATGCTAAATCTGTGATGCATGACCCTACGTGCTATCAGTGTCTGTGATACGGTGCAATATTGAAGCCTAAACAAATTGCGCTTCAAAATGATCATGAAGTGCCTCAAAAACATACAAATCTTTGAGTGACCAGTTTTACCATACTAGTTTTCCCCAATAAACTGTAGTGTTATTAAAACCGTTCGGAAAACGCAAAATTTGATTTCGATTTCCAATCATACATATCTTGATAATCAGACAGGCGATCGACTTGTTAAAGTCATGATCTACCACGACTGACCTAAAGGTTTATAATTGTGAGTGCAGCATAAGCTATATCCAGGATTTTGTTTCAGAATCTGAGGCAATGTTACCGAGTCACTTTAATCACATTGTCGCGCTGACTATATATCTTTTATTGCTTCACTTTAGACCTTAAGGACATTCTGCAGTAATGTCCGTTCGGAAAGGCTTCTATTATTTACTTATTTTCATCCTGTTTTCCCAGATTCCTTGAACTACTTACTAACAAAACAATAACATGACTTGTTACACTGATGTTTTATGATTCTAAGAAGCCATAATGTATACATGGCAAATGGTTCAATAGAATTGCTCCATCTTAATCTCATTGTCACGTGGGCTATATCTCTTTTATTGCTTCACTTTACAACTTAAGGACATTCTGCAGTAATGTCTGTTCGCACGTGAGCAGTGAAACATCCTTCAAAAAGGATTTTATTATGGACTGACTGTCATCCTGTTTTCCTGGTTTCATTGCATCATTTACAAAAGCTGACAGGACAACAAATGACTCTGACGTTTCATGGTTTTAAGAAGCCATATAGTGATTTACATCCAAACACGTTATCTCTGAAAGGTCTGCGTAATAATGCCTAATTCCATAACCACATGTACACGATATATGTACAAAATGTCACACTTTCAAAGCTTTCCTCTCTCTCTACACCCTTTTAACCTTTCCGTTACTTTCTAAAAATTCTTCTGTTTTGTGCACTACCAATTTTCTCTCCTTTTCTGACCTTTCCTACTTATCCTCAGCCAACAGCTGATACTAAATCTCTTTTGATTGGTACATGACAAAAGCAAAGACCACGTAAGACCTACAGCAACACTGGATGAGTGGACTTGAGTTGTAACCATAAAATGCATATATATATATTTTAATGCTGCTTGTAAGTGTCGGCTTGCATGGTGATATAGATATACAGTAGGCTTGCGGGTGCACCATGTGAGAGAGAGAGAGGATTGAGGAGTCCTGAAAACAGAGTCAGAGTTTCTTTTCAGGACTCCTCAATCCTCTCTCTCTCTCTCTCACATGGTGCACCCGCAAGCCTACTGTATACATTTTTAATATTATCTTTAAAATATTTGTGGTGTGACTGTCCTACTCAATATAACTGTACAGGGCCTGTTGCATTAAACTTACCATTGATGGTAACTATGCCATCAATTGCAACAACCAAGGTAACAGGGCTCAACAGCCAATCAAAATCAAGGTTTCCATGGTAGTTACCATTGATGGCAAAATTACCATCAATGGTCAGTTTTGTGTAACGGGCCCAGGTCTTTTACAGATAATCCACATAGCTATAGTACTTACAGCAATCTTCTTAGTCCAGGACCAGTTCTTGGTCTGATCTGAGAGGTCACAGCAGGTCATGAGCATGCAGAGCAGTAGCTTGTGATGTTCAGGGTTGTCCACGTTGTACCCGTCCCTCGCCATCTTCTCCAGGTCTTTGTGGATCCTGAGGTGATGGGCCAGGTCTGTCGCTAGGATGATGTCCTGGACCAGGTCCAGGGCCTTCTGATATTCCTGTAAATGAGGGGGTGGACAAAAAAGGTTTTGAGTCACATCTATTCTGCTAGAAATTACTTTATTACCAGCTTACATATACGTGACTGATCTCTGAGAAGGAGTTACTTTTGTTTATAAGTGGCCAAAATGTTGTGGAGCGGCGTGTGCAGCGCTTTGTGACCGCAAGGAAAAGGCGCTGTATCAAATATCTTTTGGATTGGATTGGATTTGATGATGGCGAGTCGTCTCTATCTTCTCTTTCTTCCTTTCATTCATGCTCTCTTCCTTTTCTTTCTTTCTCCTCTCTCCTCAAAGTCTAGTATCTATTATTTCGCTCTATTTTGAAATGTTTTTTTTTCCATGAATGTCTTCCTTTATCAACATCTTTTTCTACACCTGCCCTTTTTTCTTCAATATTTCAATTATGTATACAATATAGAAATTATATCAAACACATGTGATGGTATGACATAAAAGGAAATGCATTGATCCCTTCAAATACATATTCAAAGGTAAGAATCTATGAATACAATATCACAACTCATCTCCAAAGAAAACTAGGCAGCCTACATATTGACAGAGGGAGAAAGATAGAGTGAGAGAGAGAGAGGGAAATGAAAATAGGGACAGGACTGAAAGAGAGAGAGAGGGGGGGGGGGGAGAGAAAGAGAGAGAGAAAAGGAGAGAGAAAAGGAGGGACAGAGAGGGTGAGAGAGGGGGAGGAGAGAGAGAGTAGGAGGGACAGTGAGGGTGAGAGGGGAGGAGAGAGAAGGAGAGGGTGAGAGAGGGGGAAGGAGACAGAGAGAGAGAAAAGGATGGACAGAGAGGGTGAGAGAGGGGGAGGAGAGAGAGAGTAGGAGGGACAGTGAGGGTGAGAGGGGAGGAGAGAGAGAGAGAGAGGGTGAGAGAGGGGGAAGGAGAGAGAGAAAGAGAGAGAGAGAGAGAGAGAGAGAGGGGGAGACAGAAGGATATCTGGAGGGGGAAGGATGAATATAAAGAGAGAGAGAGAGAGGAGCCAAACATTGATCTTACATCTCTGTTGAGGTTCTCAAAGATGTTGCATCCCTCTGTGTTGACGATGCACATGGCCTGAGCAAAGTGATGTCTCTCCATGACTGAACCTTCAGAGCTGTAGAGAGCTGCCAGTACTGATTGCTATAGAAACCAAACAAACAAGAGAACAAGTTTGTCAACATATATACTCAAATTTGGCTATTGATGCCTACAACATGATTACATGACTTTCAATACATTCAACAATGATTTCTGTATGAGATACAAAGGATATTAATATTTCCCTAGAGTAGAAAATGAATCACTGCCATGGTGTTATACACAGTGTGATACCATTGATTGACACTAGCAGAAATTTATGTTCGGTCAATGCACATATTTATCCAAATAATCTATGCTTACCACTTACCATTTGTATTGCATTGGTGTAGTGGTAACCAAACAAGTTTATAAACACATTTTTGTCATAAACTTATATGTCATTCAGGACATATGCGAGGTTTCCCAAAAGAAAGTATCGCAACAAACTTTATATTTTTGTTCAAAACATACACAAAAGCAATTATCATATATAAATAAATATATATATATATATATTATCATATATTTGCATGAATAAAGCAGAATGTTTTGGTATCTTACCGAGTGAACTTGGAAGCTGTTGTTTGTTCCTCTGTGATCCAAGTCATGGCACAGACAGGCCACAAATAACGCAAACACCTCAATCTCACTGTAAAAACACAATGTCAAAACAAAAGTTGGTTGATATCTCAACTCATCAAACACTAAACTCTCTTTCCCCATTGATAAATACAGACAACACCCAATTCTCAGAAGAAACGTCTCTTTAACAAAAAGTATAGCTAATGTTGCTCGACATCACCAATTGTTCATTTTTAGTTGAGAACTTCCCAAAAGTAAATAATGGAAATATCCAGGTGTTGTGGTCTGGTAGATAAGTTACCCGCGTGTAGATTGCAAGGTCCAAGGTTCAAATCCAAGTCCAGGGTTAACATCCTTTGGCAAGACGTTAATCTACATTTGGCACTCTCCACCCAGGTGTCTTAGAAACGTATATTATTATAATCATAAGTATCGAAAATCGGAATATAACGTATATTATTATTATTATTATTATTATAATCATAAGTATTACTTGTCACACAGGTAATCGTTCCCAGGACAGAGACAGCTCTTACCATGTAGGACAACTACCTCAGAGACAATGATACATTTAGAACAATCTAGGGTGTCGACGATATCATCCTACATGAATAAAATGACGGGGGTTGTTGCTCATCAGGGTAGAAGTTGCTTTGGTGATAATAGTCGGGGGAAGGGGCATCACAAAAAGTTATGCACTTTATTCAAGATTAATCTATGATTCAGGGATGCCAGTTAGAATTGATCAGAGGGCCTGAAAATCACCTAGAATGAGCTATTTTGTACACGAAAAGGCCTGAACTATGGACTGAAATCAGGCTTTTGCCTGAAAACTGGCATCCCTGATCTATGATTACATCGGGGACTTACGTGAGGACTTTGAGGTTGTCCATATTCTTGTAGAGAAGATAGCAGAAGTGACCAACGGTGAAGGCATGGTACCAATTGTGGTACGGAGGGTCCCTGTAACCTCTCTTGACCAGCATGCAGAACTTTGCCAGGGTTCTTCGGTTGATTCGCCAGCGGTTGATCATATTCATGTCGTCAAACATACACATGCACGCCTGGAAAGGTGAGAGGGAAATATGTTCAAGAATCATGATTTATCATTATCATCATCAAAATCTTCATCATCATCACCATTATAATCAGTATCATCATTATTATCACCATCACCAGTATCATCATCAGCAGTGTCATCATCATCAAACCACCATACATATTATCATCATCATCATCTGAGGAGGACACCACCACCACCACCACCACCACCACCACCACCACCACCACCACCACCACCACCACCACCACCACCACCACCACCACCACCACCACCACCACCACCACCACCACCACCACCACCACCACCACCACCACCACCACCACCACCACCACCACCACCACCACCACCACCACCACCACCACCACCACCACCACCACCACCATTTAGCATCTGTTACCTTAATCATCATTATCCTCACTCCAACCAATCAGTACAATCTTCACTTGAACAGAAACATTCTCATCACCATCTCCATCCCAATAATCATTATCATCACCACCGATATCATCACTACCATCACTACCACCATCCTGCCCATCAAATGTCGATGAACATACCTTCAATGTGTCCGAGTCTGGAATACTGCGAGGGGAATATGTGAAATTTGACATCCGGGGACTGAACTGTTTGATTGACGGGATTTCGCTGCTCAGGAGAATCTTCGACTCGTCATCCCCGACCTGTAGACAAAGGGATCAAAACAAAATGCAATTTTTGAACCTTACATCCTCATGATACTCTGCTCAAATATTCTAGGACAACTACCACCATATATCGACATCCCTTAAACAATTACAAAACTTGGTAAGGGTATGAATTATTTAGTTGTTAACCATATACTGCTCTTGATATGATGGTCCAGGATCATTACAATTGTTGAAACCTGCTTCAAAAAACCTCCTTAAACCTGCTTTCATCACTGATAACTAGGGAGCTACAGCTCAAATATTCCTAGGAGTCCAAGTCTTAGGATCCCAAGTCTTAGGATCCCAAGTCTTAGGAGTCCAAGTCTTAGGATCCCAAGTCTTAGGAGTCCAAGTCTTAGGATCCTAAGTCTTAGGAGTCCAAGTCTTAGGAGTACAAGTCTTAGGAGTACAAGTCTTAGGATCCCAAGTCTTAGGGGTCCAAGTCTTAGGGTCCCAAGTCTTAGGAGTCCAAGTCTTAGGATTCCAAGTCTTAGGATCCCTAGTCTTAGGAGTCCAAGTCTTAGGATTCCAAGTCTTAGGATCCCTAGTCTTAGGAGTCCAAGTCTGATGATTCCAAGTCTTAGGAGTCCAAGTCGTAGGATCCCAAGTCTTAGGAGTCCAAGTCTTAGGATCTCAAGTCTTAGGATCCCTAGTCTTAGGAGTCCAAGTCTGAGGATTCCAAGTCTTAGGAGTCCAAGTCTTAGGATCCCAAGTCTTAGGAGTCCAAGTCTTAGGATTCCAAGTCTTAGGATCCCTAGTCTTAGGAGTCCAAGTCTGAGGATTCCAAGTCTTAGGAGTCCGAGTCTTAGGATCCCAAGTCTTAGGAGTCCAAGTCTTAGGATTCCAAGTCCAACCTGGATCATCAAGGTTGTATATACCCACTCATTCAAGCCAACAGCATTCAGTATTCAACAGACTACATGATATAGAAACTTACATCCATATGATACATCATAAGCTCATTGGCCAATGTGCTGCGGTATTGAGCGTCCTTCATCTTCTTGTATAGCAAACTCTGAAAAGATAAATATAATGAAATACATTGTTGTAAATCTTTAATATCTAATATTGAAAATAAAATGGACTATATATCTAGACAGATTGAAATGTGTGTCTTTCTTCTTGAATCCTTAAACCAATTTATGACCTGTGAAGTTGGATATAAAGGGTTAAATATTGTTTTGCATCATATCATTTTAAACAACGAATAAAGGAACTATGATTAACTCGTCTCTGAAAGCTGTATTTTTAGAAAAAGGTTGATACTGGTGGCACTGTAAGGGTTAAATTTCTTCTATATGGAAAAAAAAAGTTAGAATACATAGTATAACAATAAGGAAGAAAATAGTGACATCACAAACACAGAGATCAATGAGAATTTTTTTTTCAATATCAAATGATTAAAAGACTTGATTACATACCAAAATTCTCTTGAAAAACGAATACATATTGCTGTTTTTGAAGAAAACGTTCATTGTAGCTTATATCCTTAATGCAATGCGGGATTCAAGTGAGCGTTGAACGTGTTATTCCTTTACTTTATATACTTAACGGAATCCCTAAATGCGTCATTAGTGCAGCTGTACAAAGTATTAGATGAAACTAAGTCACGATTTTCTGCCGCAGCTATTATGATAAAAGACAAAAGAGCTAGTTAAACCCACCCACCCACCCACGCACAATAAGTGACATTTTAAATGCCATTCAAATGTTGTTTTTATTACTGTTCACACATTGGGATGTTTACAAATTCATATCATATTTTTAATTTCTGAATTTTCAAGTAAGGGATGTGGTCCTAAATGAAGATAATGGGAGCTGTTCACATACAAGGGAAAAAGAAAAAAAAATTGAGTGATTTTTCAGAGATGGGATATCTACCGGTATATCAATTTTTTTTTCTCATCTCGCAAACGGAGCTTGTAACCAGTGAAAAAAATGTATGGAAACTGATGAGAGCAATTCACATGTAGCTTGAGAAAGCTCAAAACAAGGTCTGGAATAACTAGGAGTCTCTCTGTAGTTATATAAGTAACAAATTAAAAAAAGTGTACCCGTAGACAGAAAAGTAATTTTTCTCAAACTGCTTTCGACTAGGCTTCAATATAACACAGAACACATTACAAATGACCTTGTTATTCATCCAATAGGCTCTGTTTATGCAATGTGAATAGCAATTAAAATCTTGCTAAATGGTTAGGTATATTGAAGCAAAGAAGTAAATCTCAAAACCGGCTGTGGCAGACCTTGCACAACAGGAATGAGATGCAAGGTGTGAGAACTTATGGCTTCACCCAGGTGGCTGCTGAAGCCTAGCTGGATGGCTTGGAGAATGATGATGATGATGATGATGAAGATGATGATGATAATGATGATGATGATTATGATTATGGTAATAATGATGATGATGATGATGGTGCTGATGATCAAGATGATGGTGATGATGATGATGATGATGGTGGTGCTGATGATCAAGATGATGGTGATAATGATGATGATGATGATAATGATGATGATGACACACACACACACACAGCAAAGTGAGACTCTGATTACGATTAAAAAAATCTGTTCTTGAATCTCACAATTTCTATGTGTGAACGATTCCTAAAAGTATCACATAAATAGTTTGGCATGGAACAATGGGATTACATAAAACAGACAATATGTCCGATATTTCTAAATGTACACTTGTTTTTAATTTCAAGACAGACAAGCCCTTGTATAGTATACATCAATGTGTGTGATGAAAAGGTAGAAACTCATGTACTACACTGTAGCCAAAGTAGATAATATACACATAAGAACAATGAGTGATAAAAGGTAGTAAACTCACATGTACAATACTGATGCCACAGTAGATGGAAAAGGCAGATGCCACATCTTCGTCGTGTTTTGTGAAGAACAAACCTGGAGCAGGTAACAAAACAAAAAAGAGACAACCAAGGTCACTCAAATAATCATTGTTGTTCAATCCAAATATTTCTCACTATTAGAATAAATACATATGTGTAAGTGGATTACATTCCTAGGTTGATTTTTTGTTTGTGGTCCTGTCTGTTATTGGGTCAAGGCCCTGTTTCATTAAACTTTTCATCAATAACAAATGCTAAATTCCCATCACAAATTTGCTCTCAGCCAATCAAATGCAACAATTTCGGTAACTTATAACAGTTATTGTAACTTGTTATTAATAACAATTTATATGAAACAGAGCCCTGTACAGGTACAAAGTTTGAAATTCCTGAAACTATTCAATTATGCGGTTTGCTACACCGAAGGTTCCTTGCGATCTGTCTATCCATAAATTCTTCATTCCAAAGACCTGTCGTCTTTCAAAGTTTTATTTATCTTTAAGGCTCATGACAAGTGAATCTCTGGAGTAACGGAACTTCCCTTTAATAGCCTATCCCAAGTTCAGTCTCAAGGCTTTGAAAAAACCCATAAATGTATACAGGAGACAAATCTGGGATTAAAATCAATAGCCTTCAACAAGATGAATCTGCAGAATAAATAATCTTTAAAAAAAACGGTCGTCCCGGCATCCTTGCCCTACCCTTTATTGCAGAAGAATAAGTGGGCGTCATATTTCATCATAATACACCTATGACGTTGCTCCATTACATTGTAAACGTAGATCCAGATCTTGAAGGGAGTCCTCCACCATAACAAAAATGGAACTCATGCAATAGAGTGACGTAAAACTGTTTTGTTTTCGCCAATGCAAGGCATGGGCTTGACGTCATGAGTCTAACCAATCACTTGTTTTTTAAGCACATTATAATAAAACAAATATATGACAGATAGCACAGTTTATAGTGCCCAATTGGCTAAAAAGTAAGGTAAGGCATTAATCCTCATTAGCAGGCTCTTAGCCAGGGGGGGGGGGGGGGGCTATGGGGGCAGTCACCCCCCCCCCCCAAAAAAAAAAGAGAGGAAAGAAAAAAGTAAGAGGACGTATGAAGAAAAAGGAGCAGATAAGGATACATTTTTTAAAATTCAGACAAAGAAATATGAAGTAAAGACTATTTACTTTAGAAACTCTGCTACTTGCATTATCCGAACTTACCACTGACTTTATTGCATAGTTCGGCAATTCCAACGACAGCTGTGAAAAAAACACAAAGGAGAATAGTAAGTGCATAAAAACACAAACATACACATAATCAGCTAAATGATGATTGATGAGAACAAACTATCAAATTTTTCCTTCATTTGTCAAAAAAAAAAAAAAGATTTCGAAAAATTAACGAGCTTATACAACTAACTATTATATACCTTTCTTTGCTTTGCATACCGGTAATGCCTTTCTTTAAAAAAAGAAGGACAAAAATTCTACTTGAAAAACAACCCAAATTCAATACAATTTTTTAAAGATCATTACTTTCGTAGACAATGCAAAGGGAATAATCTCCACAATAATTGAGAAAAGGAGCGACTTGTGAGTCGGCTGAGTAATGAGCGTAGAAAGATACGGAAATCCGGGTGAGTAGGGCCGACACACAGGTCACTATGTGCAAATGGGAGTTTTGGTTTTTATCGAAGGCAATGCCCAGTAATTTTTTTGTGCATTTGTTTTTATTTCACTGGTTCAAACAACCAATCTAATGTAGAATAAACAATCCAGAATAAATCATAGCAATTTTCTCTCAAAATACGATTCGCACACCAGAGCTCAAGATTAGTTTTAAAGTAGTCACCCAAAGAATCAAAAGTGTTTTGAATTGATGCAAAATTCATATCATTGCAAAGGGGAAGCCTTACTGATCAAATATAACAACTTCCCTCTTCAAAATATGTTCGGGGCCCGCAGTAATCATCTCTTGAAAATGTTAATTTAGAGATCAAGATTTTCTGCCTTCAGCGGTCCTCCGCATAGCGTCAAGATTCGTGACGTCACATGCGAGACACAACTAGCCACAAAATTGCATTTTATGCCTTTCCATGGTATCTATATGATTTTTCAGCAAATTATTCATGTTTTTCAAGAGAAAATCTTTCCATCCATATATAATTTGTCCATAATTATCAGTTGTTGTGAATTTTCTTCAGGTGACTACTTTAAAGTGTGAGATTAAAGAGACTAGAAAGAGTTCTTACTTGGTCCATCTCTGATGGGGAAACATAGGATGCTCTTGGTCCTGAATCCAGTGCTATCATCCACTCCTCGGTAGAACAGAGGGTGAGAATAGGCATCCTTGATGTTCAAGATTTTACCTGCGTGCGGAACAATGAGGGCAGCAAACTCAATCAGTAAAGGATAATATAACAAGGTGTACAAGGAACTTCTGTCTTCAAGTTATTTCTCTCTCTCTCTTTTGTAATAATTTTATTATGTGCAAAGTGTATTTGTTTAATTACCAGAAAAAATGAATTATGTATGAAAAAAAAGAATATCTTTGTTTACCTTTCTGTTGGAAATGAAATAAATATGAATTGAATTGAATTTATTCGATGGCAACAAAATGTATACAAATATATATGTAAGAACATATCATCATAATGATAACTGGATTATATAATGAATAGAATTTAAATTCAAATTATGCAATATGTGACCATCCATCACAAAGCGACCAATAAGTATGAATACTTCTGATTTCATAATTTTAACACAGGTTAAAATCTTAGTCTCTAATCTTTAGAATGAAATATAACTCGCCTTGTGTGACCCAAGCAAACCCATTGATATACAATGAGAATGTCAGCGTATCAGACAAAAGATCTAGTGTGGAAGCAATTATACAATAAATTAAGGTGGAAGTGTTCACACTACAATAATTCTCACCTGTACTGGCTACATGACCTGCAATGCCATGTGTGATTGGTATCCGTACTTCGTCTCCCGATTCCTGTCGATGAAAGATGAGTATGTGTTAGAAGGAAACGTTCCATTGTAAAAATAATCTCAGCTGCATTCCGAGTCAAAACATTTTGTTACTACATTTACATGTTACATGTGGTAATGCAAAGTACTTTGCAATTGCACACAAATTCATTCTTACTTTCTCCCATAAGGATGAACTGGGATGCGTAAAAGGTAGAATTTTGCAATTTATGTTTAAGATTTTGTGTGGTGTTTTAGTGAGTGAATATTAGTTTGAATATTGCAACGGTCGTTGAAAAGTGTTCAACAAGCCAATTGGCAATTAAAGCAAGCAACACTGTAAACCATTCTGTGTGAGTGAAAACACACACACACACACATACACACACGCTCCTTCGTTATCGAACTTGCATATACACAGCAAGAAGAATCTCTCATAAGAACACAAGGAGGTGAATTGAATCTTGACAAAAGTTTCCAGACTCTTAAATTTTATTTACATAATTTCTCAAAAATTCAGATTGCCTTTCCCTTTACCAAAGAAACCACATGCTCCGTGATCAATATCCAACATTATATACCTCTCTTTAGTTTGTTGAATAAATCTATTAATCTGATTGGTCGAAATAGGGAGTCATGTTTTAGCCATGCCCGCCTACCGGTCAATACTTTTTTTTAAAGATGCGCGTTGCCCCGGGTAACGGGCCGCATAAATAAATTTTGCTGAGATCCTCATTGGGTTACGTGTAAAAAGTTTCTTTGTGCGAGCGCAGAAACCATACAGTGCTTTTTGTCTGCGATTCCTGAATAATCACTACATTCAGGCAACATTCCAGCGAAGATTTGCAGACAGTGTCTCAGCTTTTCTGTGATGTTTTAACCAGTCTTTACTCAAGAAAAGGATAAGGTAAGAATTATTTGTAGATTTTTTTGTGAATTTGGTACATAAAATATATATGGACTGATTTAATATTCGAAGCATAGCTGTTGCTATACTGGCTCTCAGGGTAATAGCAGGATGTAACGTCCCCTTGAGCCTATAGAAACAGCAATGCCTGTTATTGCAGTCAATATATCTATACATATATACTGCGTATGAAGATTCTAGGACTGGTAAAAACTGCAAGCATGAAATCTGCTATTAAAAGCCGGGCAGTAAAGCCAAAAATTCTGACCTAGCTGGCATAGTTCTACAAGCGCGTACAATGCAAGGACGCAATGATTGCACGGCGTGAATTAACGCAATGCTCTCTGACAGGTAATTTTTGTTTTAATTCATAAATTTAATACACTTTAACAGGCATACTTTTTAAGAATTGACACTTGGATACAGAATATATAACAAATATTGACTGTTTATTTGTAGAATCACTGTTAAAAGTATAGCGCTCCACGGTGATCTCGAGGCTGCTCTAAATGCCCCTCGATTTTGTCCCGGACACAGTACAGTTTCAAGATCACCTTGAGCAATAGTTTTAACCATGCCCCTCAAATCAGTAAATATTTGTATACTATAAACAGTATTCCCAACTACATATATATGCATTACCTAAATTAACCATCACCTTAAATCCATCCCTCTAACCCTAATAAGCCTATACTATATTTTGATGAAATTAAGCGAAGAGCCAATGTCCCTGAAGAATTTGTTGGAGCACTTGAACATGCTTCATACTAGAAAAGGAACCAAATAAAAAAATTAAAACATTTTCTCTACTTCTTTTCCTCCGTAAGCAAGGGGATGTGTCATCAGACCATGTCTTGCAGCACACACATGCTTCATACTGCTCTAAATCAAAAGAAATCAATATCAACAAAAACAAAAATTAACTCTCCAACATTTCCCCCACGTTAACCTGAACTCAACTCTCTCCTTAAAACTCAACCACAACCCATGCAGTGAGTGGTAAATCTGACCCCAAAATGCAGACATTCTAGCAGATAAGTTTTTTTGTAATACCTCAAAGACAAACAGGTACCTATACATACCTCGTCTGACTTGTTGGAAGACGTCTAAAGCCAGATTTAACAAGGAAACAAATAGAATCAAATCCCCAAATTTCAATTTTGATAGTTCATTCATGATATTTGTGATTAAATCCCGAGGCTCAAAGGGGGTTATATGTCATTTCATAAAGCCTGTCACATTTGGTACATCATTGTTCAATTTCCATTAGAGTTCGAGCATGTATGGACCAACGACAAAACAACACAATGGTTCATTTTTTTTAGTGTAGGGGCCGTAACAACGAGAACGATAAAGTTTATTTGATAATCAAATGGCAAGAAAGTTCTCGTCTTTGAATAAAGCTTGGTGATTAGTTTGTTTGAACCATGGCAATTCTCTCATTTCCTACCTGTATTTAAAAAAAAATGAATAAAAATAAAAAGGTTAAAAAAAGTCAGAGAAAAGAATGTTTCTCACCAGCTGGCCGTCGAACACTTTGGCTACGAGTTCATCATTTTCCACAAGAAACAGGGAACACCTACAGAAGAAAGGAAATTAGATGAATGTAAGATTTCAGTTAAGTTATCTTCACTGAGACAGCTCTCATCTCATATCATGTATTTCAAAGCTCATCCTACTTCCATTGTGTTTGTATATTGTTTCTGATAAAGAAAGAGAGGATCATGCAGGTGGTATGGAAGAGGGCCTAGGACTGTACTAAAGTCATTATTTATTTAAGACTTTTATAAACTTCCTGAAAAAAAAACACTGCAAATTAATCCCATAGATTACTTGAACCAGATGGTTTGCGTATGAGGAATATGAAAATCTAGTTGTCAACGGTGTTATAACAGCATTTTCTTATTTAATTCAATTGTTTGTACTTCCACTTTATAGCAAATTCATTACAATCTCGAAAATGCAAAACTTGAAATCCTACATAGGGTACAGATACACATGCACAATTCTATTCTGATATTTAAATGTCTTTTGCAACACATAGATGACATGACTTTTGTTAAAAAAATAATAAGGTTCTTTTTCAAAATCTATCCCTACTTCTTAAAGCTTTCTTACTAATATCAAATGTCACAAATGCAGTTGAGGAGGTGCCATGGCTCAGTGATAGAGCAGTGGTCTTGTAACCAGGAGGTACCGATTAAGCCAATGTGCGCATGCCAATTGGTAAGTCATTAATCCTCATTACCAAGTCCCTCAGAGAGGACTTAAAGCCATCGGTCTCCTGTTTAATTTATTACAAGCACACATGCATGCTTTCTTTAGCAGTCAGGTAAAACAGACCAACCAACCAATCCAATCCGATCCGGATTCTTTTTCAAAACCTGTCTGTGCTTCTAAAAGCTTTCTAAACTATATCAAATGTACAGTATACTTGCGGTTGCACCATGTGAGGGAGGGGGAGGATTGGGGAGACCTGAAAAGGACTCTCGGTAATCTTTATTTCTTGAGTGTGTGTAGTAATATCAAATGTATATATAATTGCTAGTCTGAATATAATTGCTAGTCTTACCTTTCAGCCTGAGTTAAGTTCCTTGCTTCTTGCATGATCTCTCTCAGGAGTACGTACACATCGTCTGTGGATTAGACAAGAAAAGTACAATTAATTAATTTGAATTGAATCAAATTTATTTCCACATCTCGATTTTAAAAACATGTATAAAGCATGAACAAATTATTTTAAAAAAATAACATGGTACAAGCAAATAAACAAAGAAGAAAGATTAATGTAAATGTGGTGGGATCATAAAAAGTCTGGTACAACTTGTTAACGTGATCCCATTAACATGAAAACAAAATATACATCATAATAGAGAAAACAAATTAGTACAGAGAATTGTAAATGGATAACCATACTTACACTTTTTCGTATATCTAAGACATTAAGCAATAAACACTTTTTAAACTTACGTTTGAAAAAGATTTATTTTGTTTTTGATGTGTTGTGGTATATAATTTAAAAAGGGGGGGGGGGGGGGTCCCTTCCAAGTTATTCTTGTTATTTGTCAGGTACCTGTTAGTCAGTGGACTTATGATTGTAAAAATAGTTAATTAGCATTTATGAAAGCTGTCTCATCTATTTGATGCATCTCCATCTCTTATCCTCTGTTTGATACCCTCTGTTTATCTTGATCTTAAATGATATTCTAATTTTCTACCGGTATATCATAATTGCCATCTCATCCCCCCTCCCAATTCCTCTCTTTTTCTTTCTCTCTTTCACCTTTCTCTCTTCTCTATCTGTCATTTACCCCACTACTGCATGTACCACTATTATGTTACGGTAAACAATAATAATGATCAATTCCTTCTCTCTATCACTGTCGCTCTCTATGATTTTATTTCAGCAAACTCTATGTAAAGTACTTATTTTTTTACTGCAACTTGAATCAACGAAAGAAAACAAAAATAGGAAAGAAT